>QHHH01000036.1:0-674706 GCA_004367485.1 Fusarium citri | reverse complement strand
GGCAAGGTGATAGGAACGTGACCATTATGACCCAAGGGCCTGGTACTCTTACAGCACCGTATACGAGATACCAACCTCCTGGGTCATCCGGTGATCCTGGCACTGTTTACATCGAGACACCCGGTCCTGCGGGCCAGGATGAACGAAACGTAACTATCACGCGTGAAGGCCCAAGTGCCTTTACCACATACTCACCACCAGGTAATGCTGGAGATCCAGGAACCGTCATAATAGACACCCCTCCTGCACGATCTGCAGAAGCAACCTCGGATGCAGGAGTCACCATTCCTGCCCATGCCGGTAGCCCCAATGTTACTGTTATCAGAGGAGGCCCAGGCAAGGAAGCCACGACGATATATGTTCCCCCAAATGGTACTGAGCCAGGAACAATTATCATCGAGACACCTACCGATGTGGCCACGACTCCTGGAGAGAAGCCTACGTCTGAGGAGCAGAAGACAAGCGATGAGCCAGCTGTCACTATCCCTCCTAGTTCCAACAGTCCCAACACTACGGTTATTCGACCCTATCCTGGACCTGGCTCGATCACGGAGCCTCTTACCAGATACGTCCCACCGACTGCACCTGGTGAGCCTGGCACTGTTATCATCGAAACCCAAACCTCAGATGAACCAGGTCCTACCACGGCTAACGCAGAGATCACTTTGCCCCCCAGTTCACAGAGCCCCAATGTCACGGTCATCAGACCTTATCCTGGACCGGGTTCAATCACCGAGCCTGTCACAAGATATGTTCCTCCCACTGCTGCTGGAGAGCCTGGAACAGTGATTATTGAGACTCAGGCAACCGACTCCGACTCCGACTCGACCAAGGCAGCTTCGAGCGCTCCTACCGAGAAACAAGCAACGAGCGAACCTGCTGGTATCACCATTCCGGCCAATTCTGGAAGCCCCAATGTCACTATTTTCAGACCATACACCGGCCCTGGATCAATTGATACTCCCATCACGAGCTATATCCCACCTGCCAATCCTGGAGAGCCAGGAACCGTCGTTATTGAGACGCCTGCTTCTCCCCAGTCAGACACTGCTGCACAATCGAAGCCTGTGTCAACTCCTGGCCCAGCCTCAGCTTCAGCAGTCCCTACTGCAAGTGACTCCATGGGTGGTTCTACGACACCAATGTCGCCCGTCTCAAGCAACCCCGACGCTCTCACCCTTACACCTAGTGATTCGCGCGATGACTTCACCATCATTGAGCCAAACACTAAGTTTGCAGGTGCCACCGAGAATGTCACGCAGGTTATCCCACCTTCGGATGGAGCTGCTGGAACCAAGATCATCTACACACCTTTGGACACGTCTGATGCGTCGTCGCAGGGCGCCCCGGATACGGACACTTATGTTACCATCAGTGCAACGGTCACTATTCCAGGAGATCCCTCCACACGAACCGGCCTCAAGTCCGATGTTGGAAGCGACGCTGGCACCACTGGCGCAGAAACTAATGTCATTATCATTCCGCCTAGTGGAACTGAGCCGGGAACTGTTCTTTCACAGACCAGTGTTTATCTAGATCAGACCTTGGCCCAACACGGCAATGTCACCATCACCCGAGCTGCTCCCGCTGGCGTTACTACTCCATTCACCACCTATTCTCCACCTGCTCATTCTACTGATCCAGGAACAATCATCGTTGAGATTCCTGACCACAACGTCACGATCACTAGAGCTGGCCCACCTGAAATTACCAGAACGATGACGACGTACTCGCCTCCTGCTTCCCCAGGTGACCCAGGAACAGTCATCGTGGAGACCCCTGACTACAATGTCACCATCACAACAGAAGCCCCCAAGACCGTTACCGCTTTGCGTTCGACCTATATGCCACCTGGTAAGCCAGGCGATCCAGGTACTGTCATTATCGAGACACCAATCGGCCCTTACAATGTGACCACTACTCGGGGCGCATCAACCATCACGGCGCCTTTCACCACCTACTCACCCCCAGGCGAGCCTGGCGATCCAGGAACTGTCATTGTCGAAACACCCGACTATAACGTCACAGTTACAAGACAGGGACCCAAGACGGCAACTGCGGCATTCACAACTTACTCGCCGCCTGGAAAGGTTGGCGATCCTGGTACAGTTATTGTCGAGACACCCGCTGATGCCTACAACGTGACCACCACTCGGGGCGCATCAACCATCACGGCACCTTTCACCACTTACTCGCCTCCAGGCGAGCCTGGTGACCCGGGTACCATCATCATCGAGACGCCAGATTACAACGTCACGATTACAAGACAGGCCCCCAAGTCAGTAACATCATTGGTCTCCATATACTCGCCGCCTGGCAGCCCTGGAGACCCCGGCACTGTTATCATTGAGACGCCTATTGGTCCATACAACGTCACCACAACCCGAGGTGCTTCATCAGTTACAGCTCCTCTTACGACCTACCTACCTCCTGGACAGGCCGGTGATCCTGGAACTGTGTTGATTGAGACTCCGGAATACAATGTCACTGTCACCAGCGAGGCCACAGATTCCGTCTCTGAGACCGTCACAAGGTATAACCCACCAGCTACCCCGGGAGATCCAGGAACTGTCGCCATCATAATGCCGAACCAAAAGGCTGCATCAACCTCGCCAAACCCATCCGTTACTGATGCACCTGGGCAAAATGTCACTGTCTATCGACCCGGACCAAGCACACTCACAGGTCCTGTCACCTCGTATATTCCTCCCGCGAGCAGTGGAGCAAATGGTACCGTTATCATCGAAACTCCTGGTTCTGCAACTCATTTCAACGTTACCACAACACAGACAATCAGCACTATTACGGCGATTTATACAACGTACATGCCAGCTGGTGATGATAAGGACCCTGGCACCATCGTCGTGGGGGTTCCTAGTGAGCGAAACGTGACAGTTACAAAACAGGACGATACTGTCACAGCGCCTTACACAAGCTACTCGCCACCTGCTACTGCTGGTGACCCTGGCACTGTCTTCATCGGTGTTCCGGCTGATCGTAATGTGTCTGTCACTTCTATTGTCAGTACTCGTACTGCTCCATACACGACATATTCTCCCCCTGCCAGTCGCGGGGATCCTGGCACTGTCGTCGTCGAATTACCCCCTGACTCAAACGTCACAACTACCAAGACAGTCAGCGATAGAACTTCTCCCTACACTACCTATTCAGCCCCTGCCAATAAGGGAAATCCCGGCACAATCATTGTTGAAGTGCCTCCGGAGCGTAACGTGACCGTTACTGAAGTTATCAGCACCATCACGTCTCCCTACACAAGCTACTCCTCGCCTGCTAAGCAAGGTGATCCCGGTACAGTTTTCATCGGATTACCCCCTGATTCTAATGTCACGATTACAACTGAGGTTGCAAGCCGAACTGCCCCTTACACCACTTACTCTCCCCCTGCGAATAAGGGAGATCCTGGTACTGTTATTGTTGAACTGCCCCCTGGCCGCAACGTAACCGTTACAACTGAAGTGGCAAGCCGGACTGCACCTTATACCACTTACTCGTCCCCAGCCAACAGAGGTGATCCTGGTACTGTTATTATTGAGATGCCGCCAGACAGTAATGTTACGATCACAACCGAGGTTGCCAGCCGTACGAAGCCTTTTACAACCTACTCTGCTCCTGCGAATAAGGGTGATCCCGGTACTGTTATCATCGAGATGCCGCCGGATAACAATGTTACTATCACGACCGAGGTGGCTAGCCGTACGAAGCCTTATACAACGTACGCTGCTCCCGCAAGCAAGGGCGATCCAGGAACTGTCATCGTGGAGATGCCACCCGACAGTAATGTTACGGTTACAACCGAAGTAGCCACTCGCACTAAGCCCTACACTACTTTTGCGGCCCCTGCCAACAAGGGCGATCCAGGCACTGTTATCGTGGAAATGCCACCAGACAGTAACACTACGATCACAACTGAGGTCGCAAGCCGCACCAAGCCATACACTACTTTCGCGACCCCTGCAAACAAGGGTGACCCAGGAACTGTCATTGTGGAGATGCCGCCAAACAGGAACGTTACCATTACGACTGAGGTGCCTACTCGAACTGCTCCGTATACGACATATTCCTCCCCTGGTGAACAGGGTGACCCAGGAACTATCGTTATTGAACTGCCCCCAGATCGCAATGTGACCGTCACCACCGAGATTGCTAGTCTGACTTCGCCATATACCAGTTATATATCTCCCGGTAACAAGGGTGACCCAGGCACAGTCATCATTGGTACACCTCCAGACCGAAACGTCACCACCACGGAAGAGGTCCCTACGTTGACCAAGGCTTATACCACCTATTCACCACCAGGAAGCCGTGGCGACCCAGGTACCGTTATTGTCAGACTCCCGCCTGACAGGAACGTGACCATGACAACTGAGATCGGTACGATTACGGCTGCTCAAACACTCTATTCTCCGCCTGCTACCAAGGGCGATGCGGGCACTGTTATTATCGCATTACCTCCCGCGAGAAACGTTACAACTACCGAAGTCATCAACACAATCACTCGAGCCACTACTACCTACGCTCCCCCAGCGAACCAAGGCGATCACGGCACTGTCATCGTGCAGGAACCTCCTGAGACCAACACAACTATCGTTGAGGTTATTCCCACTATCACACGTCCAGCGACTCGCTTTGTCCCAGCTGCCACGAAGGGTGATCCGGGTACTGTATTCATCGACGTGCCTCCGAACCATAATGTTACGATCACTACAACAGTCAGCACTATCACTCGACCAAGCACAACCTTTGCATCCCCAGCTACCGAGGGTGATGTAGGCACCGTGCTCGTGCAGATGCCTCCTGAGTACAACGTTACCACGACCCAGACCGTCCAGACAATTAGTAGACCAGTTACTCGTTACTCATCGCCTGCAGAGATTGGCGACCCTGGTACTGTCTACCTTGATTTACCCCCGGAGTTCAATGTCACCGTTACGACAACAGTCCCAACTATCACAAGACAATCCACAACATTCGCTCCAGGAGCAACCCAAGGAGACCCAGGAACTGTCATTATCAAGATGCCACCTGAGTACAACGTCACAACCACCCAGACAGTCAGCACGATCAGTAGACCAGTTACACGGTACTCGAAGCCAGGTGAGGTCGGCGACCCCGGTACTGTTTATGTTGATCTGCCCCCTGAGTACAATGTCACAAGAACCACAACTGTGGCTACAATGACAAAACCATCAACTACATTTGTTCCAGCTGGAGAACAAGGCGACCCTGGCACTGTTATTATCCAGATGCCACCGGATACTAATGTCACGACAACCCAGACTGTACAGACCATCACTAGACCAGTCACAAGGTACTCGAAACCGGGCGAAGTCGGTGATCCCGGTACTGTTTATGTTGATCTGCCCCCTGAGTACAATGTCACAAGAACCACAACTGTGGCTACAATGACAAAACCATCGACTACATTTGTTCCAGCTGGTGAGCAAGGCGATGCTGGCACGATTCTCGTCCAGATGCCGCCGGACACCAATGTCACGACAACTCAAACGGTCTCAACAATCAGCAGGCCTGCTACTAGGTATTCTAAACCTGGCAGTCCAGGAGACCCTGGCACTGTGTATGTTGATGTTCCGCCGGAGTACAACGTCACCCGTACCACTACTGTTGCAACAATCACCCGAGCTTCAACTACATTCGCCCCAGCTGGTGAGCAGGGTGATCCTGGCACATTTATCGTACAACTTCCTCCAAGTGTCAATGTCACGGTATCGTCAACAGTCCCCACCATTACCCGCCCTGCTACACGCTTTGCAAGTCCAGCAACTGTAGGAGATCCAGGCACCGTTTTCGTCGATCTTCCACCGGAATACAATGTAACTACCACCGCAACCGTCAGCACAATCAGCAGGGCAAGGACAACCTATAACCCTGCTGGTGAACAGGGTGATCCAGGCACTATCCTCGTCCAAGTTCCTCCAGATTACAATGTTACAACAACTGAGACGGTCAGCACCATCAGCCGGGTTAGAACTACCTATAACCCAGCTGCCACTCAGGGTGACCCCAACACTGTTCTTGTACAGGTCCCTATCGACTATACGATAACCACAACACAAACAGTCAGCACAATCAGCCGTGCTAGGACAACTTATAACCCTGCAGGCGAACAGGGTGACCCGAACACGGTACTTGTAGAGGTTCCTCCCGACTACAATGTAACCACCACCGAGACTGTCAGCACAATCAGCCGGGTTAGAACTACCTATAACCCAGCTGCCACTCAGGGTGACCCCAACACTGTTCTTGTACAGGTCCCTATCGACTATACGATAACCACAACACAAACAGTCAGCACAATCAGCCGTGCTAGGACAACTTATAACCCTGCAGGCGAACAAGGTGACCCGAACACGGTACTCGTCCAGGTTCCTGTTGATTATACCATAACCACAACCGAGACTATTAGTACTATCAGCCGCGCCAGAACGACATACATGCCAGCCGGTGAACAAGGCGATGCAAACACGGTCCTTGTGGAGGTTCCTCCTGACTACACTATCACTACAACCGAGACCGTCAGTACTATCAGCCGTGCTAGAACAACATATATGCCAGCCGGTGAACAAGGTGATCCCAATACAGTACTTGTTCAACTTCCTCCCAACGTGACTACCACGCAAACAGTCGCTACCATCACCGAGGCTACCACGACATTCATTCCCGCCGGCACCCCAGGTGATCCGGGAACTGTACTTGTTGAGGTCCCTGGCGTAAATCTTGCGCCATCAGTACCTCTCAGCGGCCCATCAGCTAGTCTGCCTTCCGCTGGTTTACCATCGGCAACAGTTACTAGCTCCATCGACCTTCCTGACGTGAAGTTCGCCTCCTCATTGAGCGCCCCTGAGCTCTCTGCACCTTCAGCTGGACTCCCTTCTGCCAGCTTGCCTTCTGCCAGTCTGCCCTCGGCCAGTCTTCCATCTGCACCGGCAGTGAGTGCAGCATCTTCCAGTCTACCTACAGTTGGTCTTCCTTCCTCTACTTTACCTGTTGCCGTACCACCGGTACCAGTGTTGAGTTCCTCTTCCACTGTTCAAGCGCCTGCACCGGCAACCAGTACTAGCACCAGCAGCAAGATGCCTCAAGCTTCCTTTGGCCCAACCTTTGACTGTGATGCTAATGGCAACTCTGCTTACACCATCTCAACCCTGCTCGGCAATACTCTCACCAGAGTGAATCTTATAACAGGTGCCCGCACTGTTATCAAATCAGGTGTAGGCCCTGGTGGTGTCCTCCTCAATTTGGCTGGTACTACGGGAGCCATCAACAGTATCGGATTCAACCCTCTTGACTACTACATCTATGGTTTCATCAACCAAGGTATTGTTGGTGGTGTCCTCGGCGTCCTCACAGGGACTCCCAAATCCCAGCTGATCCGTATCGCTTCCAACGGTGCTTACGAACTGTTGCCACTTACCATTCCTTCGACTACCCTTGATATGGGTGATGTCGATGACCAGGGACGCCTTTGGGTGTCTGAGAGCGGAGCAAAGTGGTGGTCTATTGACCTGAACCCCAAGTCCGCCAATTTTGGTAAGGTCATTAACAGTGGTACATCTGCTACAAACCTTCTCTCTGGTGTTGGCGATTGGGCCTATGTTCCTGGTGGAGGTGATTACCTTTACGCGGTCCAGGCCTCCATCATTGAGAATGGCCTCATGCGAACCAACATTGTTCGATGGTCACGCACAACTCATGTTTGGGAGCGCTACCAGACATATCCCAACCTCGTCCTCACAGCGCTCAACCTTGTCTGGGGCGCTGTCATGGCAGGTCCGGGTGGTACTCTGTATGCTCAAGAGAACCTTCTCGGTCAGACATGGAAGTTCACTTTGGGAAGCAATGTCAACCCTACGGCTATTCCAGGAGGATCCATCGCCAACTTGCAAGGTGACGGTGCCAGGTGTATTGCCCTGGATTCTTCTACCACCATTGCGGCGCCCACTACTACGGCGCCTATTACCCTCACAGTTACGGTTCCAAACATTCTTTCACTTGTAACTCAAGTTCTTCCTGGAACCGTCTTGGTACAGGTGCCCACCAAGTCTACCGTGACAACTACACAGACAGTCAGCACAATCCCTGCGCTTACAACAACTACTCGCATTGTGACAGACCTGGGCCAACCCGACACCGTTCTTGTACAGGTGCCGATCAAGTCTACCGTGACAACTACACAGACAGTCAGCACGATTACTGCGCTTACAACAACTACTCGCATTGTAACAAACCTAGGCCAACCCGATACCGTTCTTGTACAGGTACCGACCAAGTCTACTGTAACAACTACACAGACAGTCGGTACGATTACTGTACCTACAACAACTACTCGCATTGTGACAGACCTGGGCCAACCCGACACCGTTCTTGTCCAATTCCCCACTCCTTACAACGTCACGATCACTACAGCTGGTCCTACCACGCTAGCTTCAACCGCTACTACATACGTACCACCTGGCACGCCAGGCAATCCTGGTACAGTCATCGTTCAGAGGCCACCTGTAACTGTTACTACAAACGGTGGTACCTCGATTTCCGTTCCTTACACTACTTACTTCCCTCCCGGTGCCAGCGGCGATGCCGGCACCGTGGTCATCGCGACACCTGCTCCTCGTTCCACGTCCTCATCCACCACGTCTCGCTCGACTAGCACTACGTCAACCGTGGCGCCTCAGGCCACAGTCGCGTTCAGCTGTGATGTCTATGGTTACCTTATGCAAAAGACGGCCCTATACCGTGTCGAAATCACCACTGGTAAGACAACTCTTATCAAGAGCAATGTCGGCCCTGGTGGCTGGATCAATGGTATCGGTTACAACAAGTTCGACAACTACATATACGGTATGCACATGGACGACACGGGTACCCAACTTATCCGTATCGGTGGCGATGGTGGCTGGACTCTGCTCCCCGCTCGAACCAACGACCGCACCATCAACATGGGAGACATTGACAACCAAGGTCGTTTCTGGATCTCCAACCAGGGTGAGGCCTGGTGGGCCATCGATCTTATGCCCGGCTCAGCAACGTATGGCAAGATTATTCTGAGCGGTACTGCTAAGAACACCCTCAACTGTGCCGATTGGGCATTTGTCCCCGGAGGCGGCGACTACATGTACGCAGTCATGTACGACGACAACGGCGACACGTCTACTCTGTGTCGATTCAGCCGAACTACATACACATGGCAGACGCTTAAGGCATATGGCGATGTCGCCGGTAACAACCTGTGGGGAGCCGCCTACGCTTCGCAAGACGGCAGTATTTACGGTTCCGAGAACTCCAGCGGACAGATCTTCAAGTTCCCTATTGCGCCAACCATCGGCACGCCCAAGTTCGTTGCGGCAGGTCCAGTATCATCTTGGAACGATGGTGCCAGGTGTATCGACAGTCAATCCCTCTAGTAAGAGGAACTCGACCCCTCATACCTTTTCTATGTATACCCACCACAGTCAGACGCTCGATGTCTAAGACTAAAAGGGAACCAACCCTTATCTCCTCTATTTTCCTATGTTCCCGACAGTCAAGCACTCCAGCGTCAAGAACACGAGTGCTTTGGCACCTGATTTCTCTCCTATGTATAGCGACAGTCAGACCCTCTCCTTCCAAGACTGAGGGGGTCTTGACCTTTATCTGTCTCTTATGTCTGTATAATTTGTATAATTAGTTACCTAGTTGTTATCGAGATTGCCAGAGTGTTTTTGTACACAATTGATATTACTTGTTTAGTCTAATCTTGACCGCCTCATCGTGACTTCTCTTTGCCGATATAAACATTAGTCTCTTCCTTCCATTCGCCCACGATGTAAGATCCTGCACATATAATGCCCCATTCACAGCCTAAATAATGGCATGTTTTACCTCTTCTTCTGCATCACTACTGCATAAACTGAATACCAAATTGATCCACTCAATCGTTTGTTGAAATGCTTATGAGTCACTGCCTACCTAGCATTTCCTTTATGTTGTTCCATTTTGCCCATCTCCTTTACCCTTTCTAGACCATTAAAGCATAACACCTCGTCATCATTTGTCCTCAATCTTTCGTACCATAGCTATTGTCATCTTCTTCATTCTACCTTACATCCCATACGTCTGGCTCTGTTAAGAATGGCGTCTCATTTCCTCCGTTTCCTAGATCTCCCTCCTGAGATACGAGATCGGATTTGGAAATTCGCAATTCGCTCAGACCAACCAGGGGTGCATTACTTCACAATATCTTCCAACGAATCTCGAACACCGTCGGAGAACCTCCCTAATGGAGTGATTCCTGGTGTGAGAATATCTGGTCTTATTCTTTCAGCACCAAGTTGGGTGGTGAAATCCGTTAACGATGTTCCTTTAATCGGATCCAAACAAGAACGAGCCCACATCTCGTGGTTTCCCCAAAACCCGTCGACGTACATGATCGACAGCGGCCTTTGGGCAGCTTGTAAAGAATCCAGTATCATAATACAGAACCATTATCGTTTGAATCAACGACAAACAGTACGACGAAACACATGTCTCACGCAACCATTTTCAATGATGCCAGAGATCCTCCGCTTCAGAGATGGCGATTTAAAAGATCATTATACTACGATATGTCCATACAGAGATCTCTTTATTCTGCAACCAGATCGGTGGAATCTCATCTGGTACGGCCTGCGACACCACGCTCTGGCACCATGACAAGGAGAAGACGGGTTTGTGAACTTGGCCATAGAGTATAATCCTCGTTGGAAGGAAACTGGTCCCGGAATCGTTCAGATGGCGCAAAGGATTATCGAAGCCATTATCAATACGCATACCTTCCCTTTCTGGATCATCGATTACAGCATCAAGAAGTCCCAAGGCTATGCTCATACTATACCTGGGTCAGAACAGAATCGATATGGCATTGCAGTATTCTACGGACAAGACCGTAGATTCGTCCAGGTTGATTCTTCTATGGATATTGGTGCGGAGAGAGGCGATGCTGACAGTCATTCTCCATGTTCCGAGAGTTTTGTTAAGGACCTTGAAGCCGCAATATACAAACAGTGGGAGTATTATCCTTTGCGAAGCGACAAACACATGCCCAGTCCAACCATTGGTCTTTTGGCATGCGAAGGCTATTGATTGGTGATGCGAACATCTTGAATTGGCTGGGACCGAGCGGGCAAGGAGGAAAGTCTCGCAATACTAGCAGCCGCATCATCATCACATTGAAATTTCAATCTTCTCACAATAATTTGGTGGTCGAATCTTTGTACTGCTTTGGTCTACCCCTCAGAACTCAGGGATAGAAAGAAGTAATCGCACCAATCTCTCACATCTTTCACTCACTAAAGTACTTGCACATCGGTGGTTATCCAGGACACTTACATCGTTAAGGTTCGAAACAACTGTGTAATTATCAAACGCATTGACCGGTCAAGCATCTTCAACCTCGCTAGGCTACCAGGAACACTTCCTCCAGATGCCCAACACAGGCCATGCAGCCATTCGACGCTTTGATATTATGCTTAAACGACACTATAACAAGCGGACCAAACCGTCCGTTGGAAGGTCTACAGCATGAATAGCAAGCGGGATGTGTATTCCGATACATTCACTTCCAGCTGCATGAGGAAATAATCATCGAGCAGAATTGAATCACCGTACGCCCAGGCTCCTTCGTATTCTTATCGACAGGACGGTGAGTCACAAACGAGGCTCTGTCGGTGCTCTCTCTCACTTTGTACTAATACATGGTGAGTGTTTTTTTTCAAATGCAGTTGGTTGTCACTATCGCGTTGCAGCCTGACAGTGCAATGCCTCGAAAACCCCTAGCTTCTACTCTCCTTTCAGAATCCGACAAGTGTCTTCTTCTCGTTCTAGATGGAGTGAATGTACGCAAGATATGGTCATAGCCAAATGATTCCACATGCTTCTCCCCATCAGCCGCGCAATGCTTCTTCTCGCGATGCGTTATGCTATCCCTAGCTCCCTGCCAGACTAGTGAGCTCTCGTCCTGCAACGTGTCTAGGTAGCTTAGACTTATTGCCCGAGACGCATCCACTTTAGGCATATCATCAGATAATACGACGTTCATTGCCCAATGGTCCGCAACACGGGCCTAACCTTCCATGAGGTTGATATCACGAACAGCGTTTGATCCCAAGACGACTAACCCCCACTGCTCGAAGCGTGACGACAAGTGTCTTGACAAATCAACATCTGGATAATGAGGAGAGATAGCTCCGAGAACAGTCAAGGACCCGCCCTCGGTGTCTGTGACGAGGTTGAGGAATACCTAGGCGAGACTGGCGGTTGGAAATTTCGCGGATCTTAGCATCGAAGGGCTGAATCTGTGGGGTCTAAGAGCTTTCGTAGCATTGGATGCCATGTCGTGTCTTGGCAACTTAATAAGGTGACAGAGGCGAGTGACGTTGCGTGTACCTACATCCTATTAGAGAGGACCCGACTGGTCATGCATGCAGTCATGCAGGTAAAGTATAGCTGACTAGCTCTATACTCAGAATGGCATGGTTAACCGTTGAAGGTGGGCAGGCGGGTTGCGAATTGAAGCGAAGCCATGTCAGCTATAGCGATGCGCTATTAGCTGCTTAGCTAGATTGGCCGAGTCTAACCAACTCTCGAGCCAACAAGGATTCTGAAGCATCTTCTAGCTTATTCTTTGATCAATTCGATGGGCTGTGATGTTGCAGTAAAGAACTAGAATATTCTTTTGTGTAGAATCTTCTGGTAAACGGCAGTTGATGATTATGACGTCAATGAGGCAACTCGGGATCTTCGCCAACTAAGGCAATTGACCAACACGAGAAAGGTACTTACTGGACTAAACAGTGAAACACAGTATGAGTACCGCTATACTCAGGCCTCCGTGGCTTTTCGCCAGTGAATAATTCAGTGGGCCGCGCCAGTCAAATGCCCCTAAGAACCGGAGTCACCTCCGGTCGGTTTTTCTGGTCGCTATTGGGCTCGTGGGTTGTCAAGGAGGAAACACTCCGCCTGGAGAAAAGGACCCTGAGATCTAATTATTCAAGCCTCCATGATACCCTTTGCAATTCGCATATCGCATCCATGGCTGATATGCATCGTCTGCTAGGGCAATGATGCATTCCCCATCCATCAACAACGTTTTACTCCACCCCGGAAAACCCTCTCCGACTCAACTTTGACCGCTGAGGCCGGCGTGGTTTCCGTACACCAAGCAGGGGTCGGCCTTATCCAACACGACTCATACAATTGACCAGTGGTATCAGTGGGAACCCCTCCGCTGCCAGAATATTGTACTACAGCCATTCTCACCGCTCACTCGATACTTTCTCTGGTTTGCGGGTACCCAAATGTCCAACTCCATCTGTCATCGTAAATAAGGGCCAACATCCAAGTCATTAGCTCCAACACGGACGGAGCATCTGGGGCAGAACCCAATGACCAGGTATTGTTTCATCTCGAGATCTATGGCAGGGGTCTGCTTGAGCGTCGCTATCCTCCGCGTTGTATCCGTAAAATGGTCGCAAATGTAATTCACAAGCCAGCCAGAAATTCCATTTATGCATGCGAGGCATTGGTTTTCGAATCTTGAGCCGCGGAAGGGGGAAAGCTGGCCACTAACGCAGCATTCTCTAATCCGTTTCGATAACATGATCCCTGCTGGCAGCTGAGAGTGGCTCTAGCCAAGGACTTTCAGATGTACAGGTGTGCCGGCATCAGGAGCCAAAAAAGCGCAAGATCTTCGAGATACAGCTTTATCTTCCACAGGCTTGCGACCGTGCCTCAATATTGGCCCAATTGACTTCTTCTAGGGCTTCAAGAGGACGACGCACTCGAAGCTACGCCACAGCGTGGGAGAAACGCTGCCCACTCACCACTGCCGAACCCAACCGAAGTAATACTGTCAAAGCAAAGCACGGTTGCCGGCAATGTTCTCTCCTCAGGACATGAAGGCTGTATCCTATCCTATAGTTCTTCCCCGATCTTGAATCAATCTGTCTGCAGTCTGCGGGTGTCATGATCGGGTAACAAAGCCGCAGGGTCAGGTTGTCTTGACGTTCTCGACCTCTTTCTCGACCTCATTCTCGACTCCGCGACCGGGATGTTGGTACGGGGGCTTGAAAAGCTGACTGAAAATCTCCCACGTCCAAAAGCCACTCCGTGACAGGGGTAGATGCTCAAAGGCCATGCACAGAATTCCGAGGAGAGGGACGCAATTAGTGGCCGTATTGAAGATTCGGAAACTTAATCCCTGGTCCCTTGAACCGTGGAGAGTCGTGTCGTGACACCCGACCCTGTCTTCGTACCTGGCCTGACCTAAACTGACTTGTGGCGCAGCTCATCTGACGCGGGTTTTACGGTTGACAGCACGTCAACTTATGATCCGTACACTGTGCCACAAGAGATAAATTTTCTTAGCTTTAGTGCAGCAGCTGGGGTAGCATGAGCTGAATTGGAGGGTGATTTGGCTCCGTTGACTTGAGGACCGGCTTACAGTCAGCCAGTCAGATTCGAGGCATGACGGGACGCCGTTCGATCTGCCGCGACAATGCTCCATTTGCGATCGTGGGTCCCGAGATCATGGGCCACCACGAGGACCCTGACGGTTGTAGCGTCGGGATCTTTTAGTTCAGGTCAACCCAATTCGAAATCAGTTCTTGCACTTCGCTGCATCCTCTAACCGTTGGCAGTACAAGACTGCGAAGCCCATCTTTCGATATATAACCACTAGTCAGCGGCGCCATCCCACGTTCTCCCACCGATTCCGAGGACAAGTCCACAGTTCCCGAATCATTGAGACTCTCGAGCACTCGAGCTTTTGCTTTTTTGGAGCCTCGTTCCAAGTTCCGTCAGGTCCTGAGTCAATGGCGCAAGTGTGACGGACGAGTCGGAGAGACATGTCCGTTCTCTCAGGGCTGATCAACAACAGCGGCCCCGTTGAAGTTGTCGGCCGACATCAGCGAACGGTGTCAATGACAACGTCAAAATGTCAATGCTAACAATGTCAATGAAAACGCAGGTCGAGATCCAAACACCGTTAGATACTAGGTAGCATAGCAGCAGCCTTCGATCTGGTTCATGAAGGAACTGGTTACCTCTGCATAGAAAAAAGCGGACCCAGGTGAGGTGCGTACGTCCGTACAGTACGGTTTTTGTAAGCGCCGCATTACAGACCCCGCCTATCATGCGGGTCGAGGAGCAAATGCTCCGGCTCCTTGACTCTCTCATCAGACAAGCGTAAGAGTAGAGTAGTGTTTTCCACCAAAAGTTGCTGCTCGGCGGACGCACAGGATTTTAATATCGCTTTCTTCAAAATGCCTCGTGGTCGCATGCTTTTGTTCTCTTTCTATTTCGTACCTGTACCATCAGTGCGGCACCATCCGAGAGTCGCCATGTCCCTCTTTTGCCACGACTCTTCCAGGTAACGTCGCCCGGGGCCGAGACAACCAACCTGACGTGGACTCGTCTTTTCAATTTTTAAGCTCCGGCTGGGTCCCTGTAACCCCCCTAAGCCCCCTGGATATACTGGACTCACTGGACTCACTGGGCCTCGGTGGCAACCGGCAACTACGTCTGTACCCTGTTAGACAGCACATCTGTTTCGACGCCACATTCTTTATATCAGCCCTATCCAGCTACCTTGAACGAGCTTCTGTTTCGCGACGACTATTGATCCATTCACCGTTATTATATTTCGCCTATGCGAACCGTCAGCTTGTCTTTGTTTCCCCTTACCCATACGCCAGTCTTCAACGTCATTGTCCATGTCGTTGGTGCGGGTCTACCCTTTCTCAATCGACGACATCGATCATCACCTATTCGAACTTTAAGACAAAGCTCGAGCTCACAATAAATGTGCACGCAGCATTCGGCTGCATGCCACGTCTGCGGGAAAGAGTATCTCGTTTATGTTGAATTTTGTCAATTCTTTCGTCCGCCATTGCTTGTATGTCCCCAAGGCATCATATTCCTCAAAAACATGATGCGAGACGGACAGTGCCCAAGTCCAGTCTGTCCAAATAGTTTGAGGGGAGGCTGTCGGATCATGTGATACGATTGCTATTCAAAAGATCGACAAAGGGTGGTGACTGGAGCCCCCTGTTTTCGAATCGCAAGCAATCCGACCGTTTTTAGAGCTTCTGCCCGGAAACTTCAACCTCAACGACCTGATCAATACCTTTGTACTCCGGGACTTCGAAGTCAAATTTGTTGGCAATGGATGGAGTTACAAACCTATTTTGGGAGTCAGTTACCTCGAGCCAACCATATTGTACCAGTACGTACCGTCCGCCAATAAAGTGTCGACCTTTGAAGTGCTTCACTAGTGGCTTTGGCGCTGTCAGGCTAATAAGTGCAGTAGGCATAAAGGAGCTACCAAGTCCAGACTTGGGCGGCCCATCTTCGATATCCCACGATGATGGAGCATCGACTGATGTGACCGGCAATTTGGTGTCTTGGAGTGCTTGAATCACTGCAGGAAAAGGCTCTCGAACTTCTCCCGAAAAACTAAAACCTAGATCAACGGTCAGACGCTGTCGCTATAAAGCATGAACAACATACCAAAGATCGCATCGACAACATGATCTGTCGAATTCAGCGCAGAAGAGAAATCGTCCACAAAAGGGACCCCAAGGTCTTCGAGTTGCTTTGCGAGTCGCTAGAAATAGGATCAGTGACTTTTCGGCTCCTGGGCATGAAACGAGACGAGACATGAGGGAAAGGTTGGATACACCAATTTCACGATACGCCAGTTGTTGCCGTTCAACGATTCCCGCAGAACTGGTAGAAAACAGACGACAAATGAATTATAAAAAGCGTACAACTGCAAGATCGCGACGTTTTGCGAGACAGGACGGTATCGTGGCCCGTCCATTGTGAAATGATGCTGAAAACCAGATGAAGACGCCAACTTACCTGGTAGAGATCGTTCTTGCTTCTTTTGGGGTAGAAGACGGTCGGGCTGTAGCCATACTGTCGGAGATGGCGAGCAGCCACCAGTCCGTCGCCACCTGGAGCTTCTTAGTTATGTGCACTAATGAGTTGCTGCACGACATACCGTTGTTTCCTGGCCCACAAGCAACCAGAATCCTGCGGCCATTTTCGAGAGGCTGAAGACGGTACACTGGTGATGTTAGTAGACCAAATACCGTGGCAGGCTGTTATAGGTCTTGTGAAACGGCTAGAAATGATACAGGAGAGCTCAAAAGTGACATGTAAGACGTAGCCGAGCTAATAAGCAACTCACCGGCTTGAGAGACAGCAAGACCAGCAAGCTCCATGAGCTGGTCAAGTGAAAATGCACCAGTGCTCATAAGCTCCTGATCGAGAGCAGCAGCAGCTTTGGCTCCGAGTGTCTAGAACAGTTAGCACTCGACGTCCAAAGATAGCTCTCATCACTTACCTTAATCGCCATTTTGTATTTTTGAATCTTTCAATCTGTGTAGGGTTCGATCTTCTCTCGTTAGAATCTCAATTAGGATGGATTAGTGGAAGGGTTCAAATGACGTGAAAGCCGAGTGGTTTCTATATGTCGTCAGTGAGTAATGTTGCAAGGTCCAGGGGACTGACATCACTCAGCAGGTTGCTGCTTCCCTCGCTAGATATGAGAGCCACACTATTCCCGTTGTACTCCACCCTTGTCGAAGCACCAGCCACATCGGCGAAACTAGGCCCCGATTCCGATTCGAAATTGTTTCAACCTTCAGGATACTAGCATTTGCCAGCCGATTGCTATTATCGTGGTCGTCAATTTCCCCATATCGCCGCCATGGTTGTCAAGATCCGTCTCGCCCGCTTCGGGCGTCGAAACCAGCCTTTTTACAACATTGTCATTGCCCACGCACGGTTCGTTCGCCGGTTAGCACACACCAATTGAACGCACCACTAACCATCACCTAGGACGGCTCGTAACTCCCGCCCGCTGGAAGTCATTGGTACATACGACCCGATCCCCAAGGCCGACCCTTACGACACTTCCGGGAAGCTTCACAAGGATATCAAGCTCGATAGTCAACGCGCGAGGTACTGGATCGGTGTTGGTGCACAGCCTACGGACACAGCATGGAGGTTACTCTCCATGGTGGGCATTCTGCCAAAGAAGCAGTTCGGCCCTAAGCCAGACGAGACCAAGGGTGTTTTGAACAAGAATGAGGTCAAGATTCGCTAAGAAGGTCCGGAAAGCTGTATAATATGTATGAAAAGGCATTTCGGGGCGTTGGTTTGGGGGTTCGATATCACCCGATCTTGAATGATCAGCAATTTAGAGAGCAGGATCAACACCAAAAATGACGGGGATCCTTAACAGGCATTGAGGGCCCGTTCCGCTCAAAAGGAGACTGTACGATATACGTTTGCAACGGCTCAAACCATTTAGAGTCAAGTCATTTGTCGCTATTAATAACTACTGTATTGAAGCGCTACCCAATACCATGTCTAAACACGTTTAAGCAGTCTATGGAAAATGAGTCGCTCGGAAAACATGAATAACCAACATATGCCCCCGTCTTAACAACGCCTTTATCCAAAATACGTCATCCCGATAAGGCCGTAAGAAAATGATACAGTTTAATGAGTGACAATAAAGAAAATGTTGAGTGCAAGACACACAGACATGACGACGGCTCCATATATTGCGAGACCAAGTGCCATTCTGCGTAGGTGATGGTGTTCAATATGCTCAAGGTCCCATCGCCACTTACGGCGCCATCGCCAGGAGTTTCGGTTGCTGTGTGTGCTTGCGTTGCTAGCGAGGCTTACACCGCTGCGAACGCTAGTTGTGCTCTGCGCCAGAGCAGCAGAGTCTTCCACATCAGAAGTGGAAGAATCTCCATCGATATCGTCATCTTCCTTGACCAATCGTTGATGGTAGGTGCTATCCGGGTTACTGATCTTGTAGTAGAAGAGACCAGGAAGAATGAAGCTGATAGAAGTCGATCCTGTACTGCCAACAAAGGCCAGGACACGATCAAGACTGGTGACTGAAAGAGCAGTCATATAAGCAAAAGTCAGGATAAAAGTGGTGATGACTGCGAAGCGAAGGTCGGACATGGGGGCGGTGCTCCCGTGGTCTCCAGCTGGAGCTGTGGGTAGGAGCGGCGTCGCAGTTCGGCCATTGTTTGACGAGTTGCGGTTTGGTCGCCATTTTAGAACGGCATCTAATGAAGCACGGCAAGGATGCACTTGCAACGGGACCGAGAACGTAACGAGGACAACAATAGCGGCCTTTCCGATTGTTGAAGCAGCTCCAGTAGGGTCTATTCTTGTTAGTAGGGGTCCGAATATTGCCAGGCAATAGGATAAGAGACTTACACATAGACACAATGTTGCCAACAACGGCATTTCCAAAGGTAAGGTAACCAGTGATGGCCACGGCAATGTAAATGGAGGCGGCAGAGCCAATGCTGGAACCGACAACGCCAACAACACTCCTAGGAGAGTTGTCCTTTAGTTCGTTTAGGATAGAGAACATCTGTATAAATTAGCTGGGCTCAACGATCGACTGTGGTTTACGTACGTTTTGGTGGCAAGTATAAGCAAAGACCACAACGGGCAGAGCGCTCAACGTCTCGACAGCTCCACCCCATTGAATCACTCTGATACTTCCTGGGTCGGCATGTTTATCAGATGCGAAGTGATAAATTACCAACACAATAAGATATCCAATAGAAACCAGCGCAACAATGCTGGTGTACTTGAGCGAGTCCAACCTCCGCAGGAAGCTGAGGGGGATAATAATGAGCATAAACGCAGTGATCCAAAAGTTACGATCAACCAGATACGGAGCGCTATTGGCATTGCTCAAAAAGCCCAACACTACACCAGGCATGAGGTCCCCAATAATAATCATGTATGATACGCCAACTCCAAAACACTTGATCGCAATTGCAGCATCGAAGATAACCGCGGCGTTGGGGTAGGTGATTTGCGATAGGGCGAAGAAAGAGGCCGTTCCTCGTTCGAGATATCGGGCGCATCGAGATTGAAGATAAAGGCCGAAAGCTGCAGTTAATCCAGACCATACGATCAGGATGACACCGAGCATAATTCCCATATGGGACATAACAGAGGGCATGGCAAGGGTGCCAGCTCCAACAACTTGACAACCTACATCAGCACCATACGGGTCGGTTGATAGACGTCCAACATACTTGTATTTAGCAGGTTTACGACACTGCTGATCGTGGTGGCTTGGCCGCCATGGCCGCCATCCTTATGACCGCGACGTCGAGGTCTAGAAAGCCTGCTGTGAGCAACAATGATAATCATAGCCGGTGTCGGCGGGTCTCCTCACCTTGACATGTCGCCGGCACTTCTTCCTGTTGCAGAAGCGTTTCCATCAGATATTGTAGAGTAGTTCGTCATTAACGGCGAAAAGATGTAGGGTCGTCGATTGTTCGGCGCGATCGCAAGGGATAAAGTATACTGCACGGATTTCGACGGTTGTTTTGTAGGTAGATAAAGTACTGATAGTGTTTGTCGCAAGTCGGAATGCAGGTATATGCAAGTTCGTTATCGCTGCGTTCCTCGGGATTCAAGTCCGATAAGTTGCTGACTAGGCACGTAGGTCGGCCGGCCTAGACCGTATTGCGTCAGTCAATCGATCAGTGAGTGCGTGTGTGCTTGCGCTTGCACTTGCACCGCCCACGGCACAAAGGCCCCTGGAAGATAGACAAACGGTTGAACACTCCGATCACGACAACGCAGGTCACGAGCGAAGTGCCAACGAGGCTGTTGTGGTTGATAGAGATGCAGGAGGAAGAAGAAACAGTCAGGAGATGGTTTAGTACGAATTCCTGACACAGACTCCTGCCACGATCCTTGGAAATAAAACAATGGGGAGCGTTGGAGCGTAATGCCGAACTCGTACCTAGCCAATAGTCGTGCGCCAAGGAGATAAGACAACCAATCAGGAAGGTTTCTAGACAAGTGATCCTGATCTGGGGAATAGCTTCAGGGCTTTCCAGGGGGTTACACAGCCAAACAACATGTTCTTCAGAACGTCCTCATGATGGATAGCGTTTCATCCAAAAGTTCGTGAAAAGCATATTCTAAATGATGGCAATCGAATTCTATTCTACCGTTCCATCTTGTCGGTTCTCTTTGAACCGATAATGCCAAAATAGGTAGCATACCTATTTCACAGCAGATATCTAATCATGATTCTGCAGGTCTCACAATTTCATGACATCCTCCTGACCCCCCACTTTCGCCCTTGACCGCATCCACTCTTTCATTCAAACCAATACCTTACTTACCGTACCTTACCTTGTGGTCCCGCGCTTGTGCCGCGCGCTCGCTGTCACGATGACCACCACTATGGACGAGACAACTCTCTCTACACTCGATCTGTTGGAGTCGCGACTCCTTCGTGTCGAGCACCTCCTCTATGGCCAGCCCCAAACACCGGCGCTGGCTCAGGATCGATCAGCGACCGATCAAATCGGCCAACTGGAACGGCGCTTCTCCCGGCTCTTGGACGATTTCCGTGTTTATCATGAGCTCATGAAGATCTGTATGTTTTATTGAAGCTTATTACCTGAATCCATGCTGACTTGTTTTTGACAGACCGCGCCCATCCTGATTTCTTTCATGCGCCCGACCCATCAGAACCTCCATCGCAACTCGACGTCGATGCTATCCAGTCCATTGTTCTAGCCTCCGCTTCAGCATTCCCCGCCATCCTGTCGTCTCTTACCGCTATCAAGGACAGCCCGATCCCGGATCCAGCAGAGAGTGCAGCTCTTGTAGCTCTACAGGGTCGAATGAAGGCCATCGAGGCGACGCAGATTGCACAAGCTGCCGAGATAGCGGACCTTCGACAACGAAGCGAGACGGCCGTGCGAGCATGGTACGAGACAGGAGTCCTCAACAATTCGAGAGCGATGGCGGATATAGAGTCCCGTTTCGAGGTCGTCGAGCGCCAGGTGAGAAGAGCAGAGCGGGAGCAAGAGGCTGAAGACGAGTTATGAAGACATATTTGAAGATACCCTAGAATCGACGTTGCTTGGCAGAGGTCGCCTACCCCGAGGCAGTCCAGTACTTTTTTTATAGCGAATTATATACAGAACTATATTTTCCGAAAGAAACATCAGCATAAAAGACTTTGAATGCAGTCCCAAATTGCTCGTGGGTGTCCGGCTAGGTGGGTGACAGGAGGGATGACCTCTAAAGCTTAGGCTACCAAAATAAAATAGCCTAAATGCTTTTCTAAATTAGCATAAGATGACTAAACTATTTCGTCCCTTATGCCTATGAAGGTCAATTCTCGTGATACCCTGCGGTCCGGCTCTATCATTTTCTGGGTAGGATGAGCTCTACTGGACAGTTGGTACAGGATTAACCAAGACCAGATCCATATTTCGACCCCTAGTCATGATTCAGGAAATCGCAATGAGCAATCATCGTGTTTCTCCGCTATGGCTTGTGCCTGTTGTTTCTTTGTAGATGAGCTGTCGTCTTTAGCTTAGCTCAATCCTCCTCTCCCCAACTACCAAGTTGAGAATGCCCACATAATCGGGTTAAGCACTGTTTTTTATGGAACTCTTCTTGCCTGACTCATTTAATCTGAACTGCTTTTCTTGCAAGACAACTGCGGTATTCCATTGTTTAATTTCACATATACCTACCTAGTTAGGTGGGAGTACAATCTTTCATCCTCTGAGAAGTCATCCTCGTGGCGGTTTCTTTGTTTCTTGATAAACCTTCTCCAGCTTTCTTTCCTTCCTTTGTTACTTTTCCTTCGTTACAGCATGTAGCTTGGCAAGATTATCTTCAATCTATTTCAACTAGTTGTAATTACAAAACAGATCAGATTCAACAGATGGGAGGACGTGCTTTGATCTACTACAAGCATCGGCAGGCCATATCCGCGGCACATATGATAACACTAATGCCGAGATACTCACGTCATGAAGCTCATGATGGCAAATGTATGAGGTTGGTTTCGGAACTTGAGATGCCGACTTAGTTTCACCCTACCTCGTAACCTCATCCAGCATGCGTTTCTTCCACCAGAAAACGAGTCACACCTGTGTTTTGAAACCCGCACAGAAACAGGTCTTTATCACTTTATCGTGCATACATCTCTTATGATTTCAGATCTTGTCAAGATGATGTTCTCAAGCTCTTCGTTACCCCGGATATCATCTGATCCATGTTTCAACAGCGTCTCGGTTGCGTCAGTGAAGATACCTGAATCATATGGGCTTCAGATACAACCTGGGTTCAAGTTAGATGGAGAATGAAAAAATTAGTTCTACCTGCACTTGCATATTAGTGATACGCATGGCTTGGTTATCAACTCAGTGTCAAGTATACCAGCCGGTAGAGATAGATCTAGACACTAACAAACTACCTAGCGGAAGGTAGCTTAATTGTACAATATCTTCGTAATGATATCAATACGCTATAGATCACTTCATGGAGATATTTTTTAATGAGACTATCTTACTGGTGAGTGTTGTAGTTATATCAAAATCGAAAACATAGTAAAACTGTATCAGAAGTGTTTATAAACTTCGATGCAGAACACACTATTCAAGCTATGACCTACTTGGCGGCTCTCAATCTAGATAGTATGCACACACACTTATTTAATGTTCCCTGTGGTGGAATCAAGATCACCATCTGTACTCCATGAGTCCTGATCAAGTAAGCTCTTAGTCGCCGTTGTTGACTCACACCTGACGCTAACTGGATAGTCCAGTTTCACGTCATGTCATGAGGGCCATCATGTTGAAAACTCACATGACGAAAGACGAACTACAAACATGCTGCAGAATATCTGCAGTCCGCCCTGCATGTTCATGTTTCTCAAAAGGTATAAAACATCACTTACATCACTATGAGCCTCTATCTGCAACAGCCACACTGGGCGAGGAACTCAAATGATCAGCGGCGCACCAACGACCGTTTGAACAAGGCCTTAGCCCAAGCTTTTTCAGTGAATGGAGCATTCTCCACAAGCAATGCTGCGCTGTCAGTGTCAATTTCAAAGCCATAACGATCAATCTAGTCGATCTTATCCGTAGACAACAAAGACAAGCCACGCGTCGATTTTAATTGACCGAGGTCATCAGTGATACGTACCTGGGTCATCGCAAAGATCGAGCTAAAATGGCTTTGCGATTCGTAGTTGAGTTTTGACGGCTCCAGGGGTAAGGACCCGCTTGGAGGACAGGGGCAGAGGCAGTTTCAAGAAAAGCCCTGTGGTGACCATTGACCTTTGCCTTTCCACGATAGTTACAGGCTCAGGCAGAGGTACAGACAGTGTGTACAACATGGGATGAAAACGTGTTTCTAGGGCTGTGAGAGCTAAGCGGGTAAAGAGGCAGCCGGTCACAAGTCGGGTCCAAGACTTGTAGTGTACTACACCAACTGCTACGGATGAGAGAGTTGCGGTTTGAGATCCATTGGCAGCCAAGACACAACGAGAGACTAGATCATGATAACCTCATAAAAGACTTGGCCAACGTGACAGAGGGTAGGCGATTGTACAAGATGTCCTCTGTAGACTAGCTGTCGCATGGATCCATGGCCGAATTAAGCAGTGCCGATCTAACGGAACCGTTGTGAACGATCAGCTGCCGTCACTGGGATCTTATGCAGGCAATCGTGGACCGGTAAGCTAAACCGGATCTTTTAAGAATAAAAGGCTCATATATAAAATGGATGGGAATAGCCATGTTGCTCTCTGAATGGTAGTCAGGAGAAAGAGTGAGAAGGCGGTGGTTCATGTCTTGAAGTAGCGGCTTATTTGTGTTAACCACCAGCCACTCAGTAGTCAACAAAAATGTCAGACATCTTTTCAAGAGGCGCACGCGACCGAACAAGAGTCTGTTTGTTAATACAGTATGCGTATCCGTACATCAAGGAAAATATTGGGGAACTGTGGCCCTGTGCTTGGGCGGCCAGGATTGCAGCGATGAAACTCCCGTGATGGAGTCAAGGACCACCTCTTTTGCCCTTGCAGCCAGCCAATAGATCAGCTTTGTTCCACCCTGGTCAAACCTCAAACAGCACGGGGTTAAAGAGAATCCATCCGGCATCCGCCAACGTTAAATGGATTTATCATTTATTTGATCTTGCAGTTGAATATCTGGTTATCCTATCGCGAGTCAGGAAAAATTCCTGGCAAAGGCGCCTCTCTCTTAAAGTTGGTGATGCAGGTTGGGAGGGTGTCACTGGACCAAGGCTGGGTGTCCAAGACAGTATCTTGCACTGCTTTAATCATTCCTGGGAATGTCTGGATACCTGTAGATAAGTTGAAGGGCATCCATCCATCAAGACAGCTCCCGCTGTTCCCATTTACTTAGTCTACCATCCTACACTCTACTCTTGAGAAAGCAAGCACTGCTACGAATGACCTTTTACCAACACTCAATCAATACCAATAAATCACGATCGAAACGAAACAACTGTAAAGCATCAAATACTTTGATCCGATTCCGGACTCGGCTTCTTAAAGACATCCGCAAAATCCACTCTGTCACGACCACGAGAGGACCCCCTTCGAGCCTATTCTGAATTCAATCCAATCTATTTTATCGATAGTCGCCAAAAGAATAGACGAAGCGCCACAATTTACAGGTACAGGGGTCGCCGGGCGTCATTTGATTTGCTCAGAGCATTCGGGTCCAGTAGACGCCTTTCATTTCCGACCCATAGCTTGCCCGTTCCTGGACTGCCCTGAGCCTGAGCCCGTCCTGCAGTCCTTGGAATCTCACCACTCACCTCTTCTATCACAATTGGACAGAGGTTGTTTACTTCTTTTTCCAACACCAACCATTCTTTTCTCATCTTGCACTGTATCATTGATTGATATATTTGTTTCTTCCTGTTGCACAATCGCCAAATACGAACAGACCCTAACTGCTGGATCAGGTCTTGGCTGTGCTTCAATTCCCCTGACTCCGTGTCCATCCCGTCTTTGCTTGTGACCGCGTCACATAAGCTCCGTTACTACCTTACCTTACCTTTTTTCTTACAGTAACATTTTTTACTGGTCTGGTTACCAGAAAGGATCTGGCCCTATTCCTATTCGCTACAAGACTGAGGTGGCTTTTGTTCAGCCCTGAGAACTGAACCCGATAGCCACTCACTGGTTGCGCTGTGCTGGCTGGCTGTGCTGCAGTGCGTTGTATTGTTTTTATTACCAACCGCGCGCATTTCTCACGAGTTGCACAGCTTGTTATTATCATCATTACCGCTTGTTTCTCGAGCATTCTCAACCTCACAACTCATTCAATAGTCTTGCATCACATCACGCTCCAGCTGCAATACTGCATCTGTATCAAGCATCTTGCAACCTTCTGTGCCCGTTGGTAGACAAGAACCCCCTGCCCTGGTCTTTCACTGGGCTAGAGCCTAGACTGGGACTGGACTGGACTGGGTTACCCCTTGTCTCCGCGTTTTTCCCCCTTCTCACCCGCAGACCATTGCATTTCGCCCATCCAATCTGTCCAGTCTCTTCCCATTTCAAACCGTTCCATTCAGTTCAGTTCAGTTCAATCATTTCCATCCACACTCCCTCTCTCCTTCTTTTCTTCCTTCTCACTGAACCGAACCGCTTACCTTAAGATAATCCTCTATTATCTCATCCGCGCGGGCTTGGGTCATTCCACTCT
The DNA here is from genome assembly GCA_004367485.1 of Fusarium citri. Taxonomy (NCBI): domain Eukaryota; kingdom Fungi; phylum Ascomycota; class Sordariomycetes; order Hypocreales; family Nectriaceae; genus Fusarium; species Fusarium citri. Next base: position 648,082 of record QHHH01000036.1, on the reverse strand, counting down.
TTTTTCTCTTCCTTAACTTGATTCTATTATTACACATTATTTCTCATCCATCGGCTCTATTCGACTTTCTGCGACCGTCGCCTACCGAATTCATACAGACGATCGACACTGATTCGCTTGGCTTTGCACCACAACGCACCGAAACGGTTCGCCTCGAACACAGCCTCTTCCTTTTCCATCACATCGCATTTCTTCCGCCGAATGCTCCGGTAGCAATCGAATCTTCGCCTTACCTGATTATCAATCGATCGCTCCAACGAAAGAGAAGCGCCTTCTCCTCTTCTCTCACACTCAGCCTTCATCGCCATTCAGGCTGGTATCATTCTTATGCAATCGTACTCCCTCGACTCTCCCTCGCTTCAGAAGATGGACAACTCAAGAATGTACGGCCAGCGCAAGGGCATCCAAATGAGCAATATTCTTGGCGACCCCTTTGCTCTAGCCACTCTATCTATCGCCTCGGTGCGTCTCTTCCTGGTGCCTCGTCACGACTTGTGTACTAATCTCTCTCTCTAGCTTGCCTGGTTCATGACCTTTATTGCCTGCATTTTTGGCAGGATAGAGCAAAACAACGACTCCGCGCTTGCCAAGGATGACCCTTTCCCAACGTTGGCCTGGTGGAGCTGTATGTACAGCCTGTGCCTAATCGTCGGCGTCTTTGTTGTAATCGCAAGTGATGTTGTCCATACATATCACGTTGCTGTCACCGGTTATCTCTCTGCAGGCATCGTCTTGGTTTCGTCTGGTGTTAATTCGTTGGTTTATTCCAACCGCGGTGCACGTGAGGCTGCCGCTGCTGGCTTCATTTTGCTCGCTGTCGTTATAGTAAGTTGCGCCTCACCTTGGACAAGTGCCTGACTAACAGCCTGCAGGTCCAATGGACTTTTTACTTCGGTTCCAGCCCTTCTTCAACCCCCCGAGCTTTCCTTGACTCATTCGCCCTCGCCAAAGAATCCACCACCATTCACCGATCTACGATGAACGCTTATGGCGGTCGCCCCGAGACTTCAAACTCTGTCCAGCCTCCCCAAATGTACACTTCCGCCCAGCTCAACGGTTTTGAGAACCCCTCGCCCGTTGGCGGTATCTCTGGAGCACGTGGCTCTGCCGTTCCTCAAAGCTACACCAACTCTGTTATGCAACAACAACCACCGCAATCTAAGCCAGGCCACTCCCCAGGCCACGACACCGCGGTCGTGCCACCTACCGAATATCCTTACCGGGCCAAGGCTATCTACAGTTACGAGGCCAACCCTGACGATGCCAACGAGATTTCATTCTCCAAACACGAAATTCTGGAGGTGTCAGATGTCAGCGGAAGATGGTGGCAGGCACGCAAAGAAAGCGGCGAGACGGGTATTGCGCCCAGCAATTACCTCATCCTGTTATGAGCAACGATCCATGCATGGATTCCCTGGGATACCCGTTTGATGAGACGCGAGATTACGTCCGTCGAACACCGTCAGACCCACGTACGGGCTGCTCGTTCATTGTTTGTCGCATTTTAACGTTTTTAGAGTCACGACTCGGCGATTTGGTTTCAGCACTGGGATGGGAAATATGTTGGATGGAGTATATTTGGGACGAAAAACCCCCTTGTCTTATAAACCGGCCCACGACGCCTGCTACAGGCAGTTCTTTCTCACTTTGAATGTCTTCTTTTCTACTGTCTTCACTTATTATTCATCGTTTTCTCTATCATCCTCGAAAAGTTCACGAGACGTGAATTGGTCCAAGGGTTACCTACCGCCTCCTGGCGAAGGAACGACATGACCGCTGGCAGCGTCGAGTCAATGGACTGGTACGGTTGCGAGCCCACACAGGCTACGGGTAGTACAAGTAGTGGTATCTGTAGAGCAGCAGGCAGGCTCCGCTCTGTATGGAAGAGGTTTTACCTTGTTCGCAGATCCGGTGGCCAAGTGCAGATATGAAGAGTACCAAGCGAGCTATAGCTATAACGAGAGGGTGTCAAAGCACTCTCTTTGACCTAGTAAACACGATGATTATTGGAATGCAAATTGAATCTTGCTGTGTTAATCTATTGTGACTTGGGGCTAAATTTAGGATCTGCATCTGGCGGGGACCACTGGGTCCTTCGCTTGAGGAGTTTAAGTTTTACTCAGGAACGCGCGGCAGATTCGTGGGAGTAAAAACGGGGTATTGCAACAGATCCTCAACTAGCCTATCTAAGACTAGACAGGTACAGCTCTTGTGCACATTGATCCATCCATTGGAATTCTGCGTTTATCGCCTCGAACTCAGTGAACAATGCTCCGGTTTGCGAACTCCGATCATAGCTTGCCGCTATCGGGATCGACATCTTCAAATGTCAATGGAGCCGGTACATATCCGGTGCCGATCGCATTTAGATTGCGCGTCGATCAATGCCATGCGGTTTTTATGTCTCGGATATGATGCGTCGCCTCCACCAAAGAAGATCTTTGAGCCGCATGAATCCAATCTCTGCCAAGATGAATCTTGGTTGGGGTTGCTTTCCATCTCGGTTGACCTTTATGATTCATCATCCTTCCAACCTCTTCCTGAGCTCTCTCTCCTTCTGTAGCACCTCGAGCTCCAATCGTTCCACACCGTACCGCAGTGCTTCCTTGCGCTGACGAACAGCTCGCGCGCGGAGCTTCTCCTCTGTTGTGAGCTTACGACTGCCGGTTTTCTGCTTCTTAGCCTTGCTACCATATTCGTCGTAGTTCTCATCTGGGCGCTGTAGACGGCCCTGCTGCAGTTCCGCGCGGGCTTTGAGGGTCTCGATGCGGCGTTCCTGGCGCTCGATTTGGGAGTCTGCGCGGGCAAGTAGCAGAGCGATATAAGGACCTATCTCGTCGCGGAGGGATGTTTCGGCTGCTGTGAGTGTGGGTTGGGGGATGAGTTCGTAGTGCTGAGCTGTGTGAGCGGAAGGATCGAGAAATGAGGTAGGTAAGACTTACGCGGACCGTCTTTAGGACGTTGACTAAACGAGGGAAGTCAGAGACGCCATTGTCGAGGGTTTCAACGGATGATTCGAGGAATTTGAGAGATGTGCGTAATGAGGAGACGCAGTCAGAGTATGTCGATAGGTGGGCGGCAGCCATGATGATTGATCGTGGGGTGTTTCTGGTGTTGTTGTCGCGGGGTACACTTTGAGACAAATGATCCAACAAAGTATCAATATTCAAGTCCAATTCTCTTCCATTAAGTTTGATGTCGCGATGGTAGTTTCCGACAGAAGGTTATTATGTATCGTCGTTGTCGTAAGTGTCTGCTTGATTGTTTTGATTCGACCTGTCGTTGCGGAGCGCGAAAGTTGATAAACAACGGCCAAGTGACGATTGACGCACGGGCCAGTCGCTTAATTGGTCTCCAGCTTGGCTGCCGAACTTCGTCCGATAACAACTTCAACCTCATTCCATCGTCAATATATCTTCTCTTTTAGGTAACTTGCAATTCGCATTATCAACAAGTTTAGGATGATATCATACTTTGAGTTTAATGCAACGAATTGAGTTAACATGCTAACGTCTTTGGATACTCTGTGAACTTGAACAATTTGGAACTCGTACTGAAAGGCTAACATTTCACATGAAACTCGAAGACACATCAAACCCGATACGTCTTTGCTGATGATGATATCTTCGAATATCTTCTGACAGAAATTCTTAACTTTCCAGACAGAGGTTACGAACAAGCTTTTTGAGAATAACAGATATCCTGTGTGATTGACTCCCAATCAAGAACAGCCAGATATACGAGCGAAAAAGCATACCAGAGCTTTCTGTTGATCGCCGAATTACTCGCTGAAACCTCTCACTGTCACACTCAGCAAAGTTACTGTGGTTCCGAAAGCTGATTGTTATCATGACCTTTGTTTCGTCACCAGCGGTCATTGCGCAATACTTACTTACTTTACCCTATATCCATTCATGGCAACGATCCGGTACCAACAACCTCAGATATCCTGTCCGGCAGGTGGTTGTGATGTAAACCCAGAGTCTATGGGTTCAAGTCAACTAACCAGGGGGGCGTCTAAGAAACTGTCTCGGTACCAAAATCATACAAAGTTGTAAATTAGTATACAAAGGTGTTGCTACGGGGTGGAAAATATCCATGATGACTGGAGGTGCTGGGCTGAACACAAACTCACAGAGGGCTTAAAGCTACTTCACTTTAGAAGGCTCGCTTTCAAGTTATGCGGAGTTTCCTCTATTCGCTGAGTGATTTTCATGTACGGCTGTGAGGTCCTCATTCTTCTAGAAACTGGTTTGATTTACGAGAATCTATCGAATTCTCTATCTCTTGATTCTTCTTAACATTTGTTCTCCCCAATGTCTGGGAGGTCTTCTCTAAATTGAGGGCTCTTTGACTCTTGTCCTGTCGAGACCTACAGAGACAGTATCGGCATCTAATTGTAAGGCTGGAAAGTATGCGTCGATCTCATTGTTCTCTGCACAGTAACTTGGATGAATATGTTGGTATGCCTTCAATATGAGATTCTCAAGCGATCTTTACCAGGCACACTAAAACTCAACAGACCTGATGCCTCAAGGCGATACGGCCAGATAAGGCTCCATCATATCTCCAGCCGCTGACAGTACCTGTACGCCTTGTTTATAAAAGAGCTTAGTTTCCCAGGTCTGGTTGATACCTTGAAATGATTGATTAGGAAGTGATGTTTGTAACATCTGAAAGCTTCTATGGAGTTTGAATATCAATATGGTAAGGGAGGAACCATTCTTGTATCAAAAAACAGTTGATGACAATCAATGCAGCAATACTCCAGTAGCGTATGCTAACCTCTACTGTGATAGCCGATACTTTTATGACAACCTCCTATGGTCCAAGATGGAAAGCTTAAGTTTCTTATCTTTATCCAGGGTGAGTGGTCACTACATGATCTTCTTCATGCTTATGTATCTGTGTCTACTTCGCTCAAACTGCGGTGGCAGTCTTAAGTATATCATGACTTGAGCAGGTTTCCTTTTCCTTGTAACAGTCTCACTATCACTGAACTGGTGCTAAAACTTTACGTCGCTTGAAACAGAGGACAGGTCAGCTAAACCGGCTAACACCCCATGCCTATACCATATCGAATGATGAACTGGCTGTATGGCGACTAAGTTTCAGTACCTAGGTTGAAGTAACATGTTTAAGTCTCGGCAGGTTGTAGCTACTGTTGAGGCAAAACAATAAATAGCTCTTGAGAACAGATCATGTATAGATTACGTCAAGCAAATCCCCATCCCTGGTTACAAGTGACAAGCCCTACTATAAACGCACAGAAATCAAAAGAGCGTCACTCATCGACTGAACGTTCTGATGTGCTAGTATCTAATACGGACTATAGTTCTTGAGTCTCTCATGCCTAGTGTAGGTATTATGTGCAAGCGGTCCTCGGACTGGCTATTGCTATTCAAACAATGTATACAAATGTCCCGTCATCTTGGCTACCAAGACGCCCTCTCTACCCATATAGTGCGGTACAACTGTGTGAGTTGTAGAAATTTCAAAATTGGTTAACTACAATCGGTGTCAATCAATTCACGAAACACAAAGGTTCATGGCTTATTAGTCTGCTAGATGTACTATCAACAAGGCACTTCATTTGAAGCACATGATACTTACGTATTCGAACCAAATACTCAAACAACTGTCTAGCTATTGTTCACATTTGAATTTTGTGGATGAGATCAACTCAACATACCGCAACAATGTGCAATAAATATTTTCCAATCACTTCCCACATCTAGAAGTGGTATACGATTGAAGTAAGAAATCTGTTTGAAATTACATGGGAACACATCTAAACAAACATCTTCGCTGTGGACTTACATTACATATGTTTCCAATGTTGATACATGGCTCTGCTAATGCTGCCTACCCTGTATGTTCAAGCCCGGTCCTAAGTACATCATGTTTTCCTTCAATATCTCATTGGTTACGCATCTACAGTAGCAAAATGAGACAAGTGTGGAAAGACATTGCGAATTGGCACCCGTTCATCTAAGAGCTATTGGAATACTACCGTTAAGTGTATTGCAGTCCATTGAATCAAAGTTATCAATTGAGGTCATGTGACCATGAAGTTGGATGACGAAGGTTTCGGAGCCGGTCCCACTAAATTCCAGCTTGAGCGATGCTGGCCTTGGTGGGGACCTAAGGAAGGCAGGCAGGAGCCTCTTGCGTGAGCCTCGTCACTGAATCGACCAGCTTGGACTAAATAACACACCCCATAGCATCAACACTACATACCACCGATTCTCGAACCCGACTTCCTCAACACCAGATATTACCACCAAACACGTATCTCGAGGGAATAAAAACGCGAGAATAGCCATAATGTCTGACGGAGTTTTGAAGCCCGAGAAGGACTTCTCGAAGGAGGTCGACCAGCAGCTTCCCGAAGCTGAGAAGCTGGCTGCGGTAGGTGGTTGAGCTCCGAATTGCGAATTTGAGCTTTGACTGATGGTATCTCTAGTCGAACAACCTTCAAGGCGCCATCGAGAAGCTTGCTGCTCTCGAGAAGCAAACCCGACAAGTACGCCCTTGCGCTCTCGACCCTCTTCTCCGCTAATCCAGTACTAGGCCTCCGATCTTGCGTCGACATCACGAGTACTGATCGCAATCGTCACACTATGTAAAAATGCGGGTGATTGGAGTCTCTTGAACGACCAGACCTTGGTCATGTCCAAGAAGCACAGCCAGCTCAAGCAGGCCATCACCAAGATGGTTCAGACTGTCATGGGCTTCCTCGACGACACCCCCGACCTTCAGACCAAGCTTTCCGTGATCGAAACCCTACGAACAGTAACAGAGGGCAAGATCTTTGTCGAAGTTGAGCGAGCTCGTGTTACCAAGATCCTTTCCGACATCAAAAAGAAGCAGGGTGACCTCAAGTCTGCTACTGAGATTCTTTGCGAGTTGCAAGTCGAAACTTTTGGATCAATGGATCGAAGGGAAAAGACCGAGTTTATTCTGGCTCAGGTTGAGCTATGCATTGAGAGTGAGGATTGGACACAGGCTGCCATTCTGGGCCGCAAGATCAGCACCCGCTACCTCTCACGCAAGCCCAAGAAGACAGCCGAACAGCTCGAGAAGGAGCAAAAGGAGCGAGAGAAGAAGAAGGCCCGTGGCGAGGAGGTGCCCGAGGAGAAAGAGGACGACACAACCGATCTTAAGCTGCGATACTATGAGCAGCAAATCATTCTTGCCAAGCACGAGGAGAAGTATCTCGAAGTCTGCAAGCACTACCGCCAGGTGTTGGACACAGAAGCCGTTGAGGAGGATTCGGCTAAGCTTCGCCCCGTAAGTCAATCGCTTCTGAATCGCCGATTAAGTTTACTAACGCCTACCATAGGTCCTCCAACGCATTATTTACTTCGTCATCCTGGCTCCCTATGACAACGAACAGCACGATCTCCTCCACCGAATTCACAAAGACAGCCGCAACTCAGAAGTCCCAGCGGAAGCCGAGCTTCTGCGGCTCTTTACCGTGCACGAGTTGATGCGATGGCCAGAGATTTCTAAGAGATTTGGACCCCACCTCTGCAGTACCGACGTCTTTGACGTGCAGGCTGGTCAGTCTTCGGACGACAAGGCACACCAGCGATGGCAAGATCTCCGAAAGCGAGTGATCGAACACAACGTGCGAGTCATCGCGAAGTACTACACTCGCATCCAGATGAGCCGTCTTACTCAACTATTGGATCTTACCGAGGACGAGACCGAGAAGTACATCAGCGAGCTTGTAACCTCCAAGACCGTTTATGCCAAGATTGACCGACCTGCAAGAATTGTTAGCTTCGCCAAGCCTCGAGATGCTGACGATGTCCTCAACGAGTGGAGTCACAACATGAAGAGCCTTCTGGGTCTGTTGGAGAGAATCGATCATCTTATCACCAAGGAAGAGATGATGGCACGGATTCAGCCTGCCAAATAAGGGTTTGGAGTAATGGATAGAGCGGTTCATCATCATGACGGTATGGGTGTTCTGTATTATACAGGTTAGATAGTCCTCAGGATGAGGATATGTGACATGGTATTCGGTCTATTGAGTCTATCTTTTCATTTGTGTGTTGTAGTCTATGCGCATCATTCAACCAGCCCAGCCTTACAGCTCCGACTTGGACTCCTTATCTTGGCCATGCTCCTTGATGAACCCCGCCAATGGTGCTGCCCATTGCTTGTTGACAGGTACGTGATGACCGCCGGGATGGACAAGCACGAGAGGGTCTTCACAGCGATCTGTCAGTGCACGACTTCGGTTTTCATCAACCACTGTATCGAGACTGCCCAGAAAATGAAGCGTAGGAGTCTTGATCTTAGGCTCAAAGCAGAACTGCAGTGAGTCGGGAGTCGCCCAGAAGCCCGAGTAACACACGGCGAACTTGAGGGGGTTTCCAGAGTTTGCCTCTCTCAAGCCTCTCGCCCAGTCTCCTTCCTTGCCTTCTGGTAGAGCGCGCTCTGGCTCCAACGCAGCGGCAACAAGAGCAGCCATAGCACCACCTTGACTAAAGCCACAAACCGCATCGATACCCTCCGACTCTCGGATAGCCTGTGCGACAGTAGCCATTCCCTCATCTAACAGGCGGTAGTTACCTGTAGCTTCATCCTTGCGCCACCAAGCCCAAGTGTCAGGCTGGTAGTCCTCGGGCTGCGGCTCCTCAGGAGGTTGATAGCCGGGGATGTCTTCCGGGCTGAGCCGACTGGGACCTGTAGCGTAAAGAAAGACGGGGAGAAGTGAGATAGGGTTAAGGAGCTTGACGATGGTCTTCTCTAGAGCGCGGGTCTTGGCCCGGAAGAGAGCGCCTGATTGTGTGTAGCCTGGTGGACGTCAGTGAGTGAGTTTTGAGATGTTTATGAGCTAGTCTGAAGAATGACGAATGACATGCATTAAGGCTATGTAATGCTGCATCTCTCATAGATGAGTTCTTAACTTACCGTGAAGCATAAGAATCTTGACCTCCTTCTTTCCTCCATTGCCGTTAGGCTTTGATGCTGGTGTGGCAGTCATTGTAGATAAGCAAACTTTGTATGAAAATGAAGGGAATCTAAAAGATGAGGTTCTTCTGGTAACAGTCGGAATAGCAATTGGTCTAGTGGCAGAAAAGATGCCGATGAGAAGACGCATCTATAAGGAAAAAGACGGGATGTAGCGAAGTGAGGCGGACTTATATCGGTATTGTTGTATGGTTGTTGGCCGTATGAGTCGACGACGTGGAGTGAGTTTGAGTGAAGCGTCAACAATGATTTGTCAGGACAGAGATCTTTCTAAGGGCGTCGGGCCGTTGCTTGAACACGACTACACTTCATCCCCACCGCATCAACTTTCGACTTTAAATAGGCATGGTCAAGGCTTGTTTATGATGTTCACTTGTTCCGTAGTTTGAGTTATTCATGAAGAAATATTGTGACATGCTTTTAATCCCGATTTCACACCCACTGATGTCACTGCATGCATGACGTTCAGACGGATTAAACTTTGTTATATAAAGCGAACCAACTCATCTATATGATGGATAGAAACAGACTTGACGAAAATCATTTAATCATAGAGCAGTACGAAAAAACAAATCATGTGGCCATGATGATGGACCGCTACATCCACAAGAGCTTAACAGCTAGTATGTCGCGGTGAGTATTGGGCCTTAGTTGATCTTCCTTGCACAAAAATAGAAATCAACCACAGAGCATGATGGTAGATTTCAGAGTGAGTCAAGGGTTTTCACATATCACATAACCAGACTGGATCCTGGCTCTCAGCACGTTCGAACATCCGGATTTTTGAGCGCATTCGTGGTTGTCAACTGTACCCGTGGGCAAGCCGTACAGATCGTTGTGTAGGTCAATTAAGCCCCTTTTGCGATTCTATGATACAATTCCATCTCGTGAACCCTAGCCTCGCGGTCGAGCGGATCGATTATGCTTGCTGGCTTGGACGAAATCCCATTTTCCATTTCCAATATCTTAGTGACCACCAGACTTGGCGTTGGGGTTGCGGGGGTCGTTCTTGAACTCGGCGGCTGTTATATCTGGTCAATCGTCGTTCTGGATACTCATTTGATAGGGATCGTACAGTTCATCATGGCGTTCTGAGCGGAGTTGACACCGTAGGCAATGACAACACCTGCATCCTGGGTTAACTGCTGTCCAAATATCATCGACGCATCAATCGAAATCGGGAGCGCGGGGGAAGGCTCGAGGGGGGAGCGGATTCGTCGGTCGAGCTGCGCAATTAGACGTACCGGCGGCGAAGAAAGGCCAGTAAGGCTTCACTGTGGGGAGGAGTCAGCGGGACAGATTCGCGATGGCGCAGCCGGAAGAGTCGCAATTGAACGTACAGAAGGGAGCGTTGAACTTCTTGAGGGGTTGAACACCGAGCCAAGACATGATGACGGATTTCGTGGGTATCGCGGGAGGAAGGTTCGGTTTGATGGACTTGGACGTCGGCAACGGGTGCTTTGAGATTGAGATTGCTACAGAACGAGCCTTTTTCCGAACGACAGACCCAACAAAGCTCCGAGCGGGTTCTGCCGAAGCCGAGCCCGGATCGTTTTCTGTGTGCCTAGAATGCAAGGCAAGAACTTTTCGAGGCTGGCTGAGTAAGAAGGTACGTACTCCTGCCAGAGCTGAGGAACAGCAGGCCCAACCGAACCCCGCATTCTATGGCGCGCTAAGCTTTTACACGTGATGCCTAATCTGGGGTGACATCATCAGATAGCTCCTTGAGCTCCAGCTTTAAGAAGGTAGTGTACGTACTGTTGAACCTTCTTGCCTTGTCCCTCTTGTTTTCCTCATCAAATCAGCCTATTTTGCCCTTGTTATTGTCGTACTGATACAGTCAGTAATCGTCATAAACAATTCGACCGAAAAGCTCACCCAAAAAGTGCGGGGTGAAGTCAATTGTACATTCCTGGGCGTGCAACCGAAAAGCCGTTCCGTCCCTCCAACTCTCGGTTGCCCAATCGTCCTTCTGCTTCGCCCTCCTCATTTTGCCAGGGCAATCTCAACCCAAGACTGTTTTCGATACCACCTTTGCGCTTAAACGCCTGCCTTCCCGCTTCTGCTGTGCTCTGCCCGCACCAAGCACCAGCTTTGATTGCCACCAACTGTGCCGCATCTGACCTTCTGCTTCCGCTTTACTATACTTTCTCGTCTAAACCCTCGGTGTATTTCCTTGTTTCAGCATTTCCCCTGTCTCTCACACGACTCCAACGTTGATCTCCGACGTTGTTGCTCCTTGAAAGATCGCCCGCATCCTCCCCGCGTCTGTGTCAGCTTTATTAGACACGCATTGCGCCTCGTTAGAAGAAAGAAACTTTACACCTTCATTCCTCAATTCCAACCCATCTCTCACCACCGAAAATGCTCAGTCGTCAGTTCGCACGCGCCGCTGCCGTCACCCCACGCGCAAGTGTGCGAGCTCTGAGCTCGACTGCTGTTCTCAACGGTCGCACACCTTCCCTTGGAGATGTCAACCCTACACACGCAGAGGTCGATAAGTTTAGTCAGAAGCAGAAGGAATTTCGCGAGCACTTGGTAGAAGCACAGAAGAAGCGAGAAGCCAGTGCGTTACCCTCCCATCCGCAGCCAGCTAACGTTCCGTTCGAAAAGTCCGCCGAAGGCTCACAGAATGACCCTGTAGGACGAACCGAAGAGGCCAAGGAGCCCGAGCCATCCCGCAAGGCAGGTCCTTTGACCAACCTCATTTACGGCACCAAGGAGGGTCGCGAGCTTGACGCCCAACTCGAAGCAAGCTTCAGTCAGGTCCTTGCCCGTGGCAAGTACGTCCACTCGATTGTTCTTCACGAAGTCAAGCCCGACAAGGTTGACGAGTATGTCGAGCTCGTTGGCAAGTGGTATCCCAAGATGGCCAATGCCCCGGAGAACAAGGTGAATTTGGTCGGAAGTTGGAGGACAGAGGTTGGCGACTGCGATACCTTCGGTATGTATAAGCTCATTTCACCACGCCTTTTGTTGCTGACCATTGCAATAGTCCACATTTGGGAATACCAAAAGTACGAGGGTTACCACCAATCTCGACACAATATCACCCACCACCCTGAGTTTTCTGAGTTCGACAACAAATTGAAGGGCCTAATCAACTCCAAGAACATTTCGCTTATGCAAGAGTTCTCTTTCTGGCCAACAACACCTCCACGATCGCTGGGCGGCATCTTTGAACTGCGCTCCTACACATTGCACCCCGGTAACCTGCTCGAGTGGGAGACACACTGGCGACGAGGCCTCAAGGCCCGCCGTGAGGTCATGGAAGGTGTCGGTGCTTGGTTTGTCCAAATTGGTGACCTTAACACTGTCCACCACCTGTGGCAATTTGCAAACCTGGAGGAGCGCCGCGGTCGCCGCGAGCAGAGCTGGCAGGTTGAGGGCTGGAGCGACACTGTACACAAGACCGTGCCTCTTATTCAGAGCATGAAGTCAAGGATTCTTGTCCCTATGCCTTGGTCTCCTGTTCGGTAAATGCTCGACAGTCATGTCGGCACTGTCTTGATGGAAATATCTGGTTAATGGAGCGTTGTTTACCCACCTGAACCTGACATATTGGAGCACATCTCCTGCACGAGATTAGACGTCGTGCTTTTACGTGTTTACTGCATAGTTCATTTCTGTCAAATTGGTAATTCGTTGCGTTTCAGCGGAGGAGCGAGGAAATGTGGATTATGGATGCATGTACAAACGTATTCTCTATTTCTACAATTCAATAAACAGGAATCACTTCCAAGGTTGATGATCCGAATGCCATTGCCCGCGAAACGCCCATGAAGCTTTAAGATAAACAAAGTTAAGAAACAATAAGCAGTAAGAGTCGCTCTCACAACAACGCCAGGGTATCCAATCAATTTACATGTAGAGCTGCTCACATGGCCTTTCCCCTCACTGTTACGAGTCCACGTTCAGGACCTCAGCAATGTTCCTTCGTGCTTGGCCAAGCATGTGACTCAGGTAACTAAGCTTGGACTGAATGGATATGAGACTCGGATCTGCACTCTCGACACGCACCTTTTCCCGGACATAGACTTCCTGAATATCATTGCTATCCACGCCCGCAGCCGATGATCCTGGTTCCGGGGTATGGCGGGCACTGCCCCGCTTCGAGCTACCAGTGTCAGACCCCTGTGTGTTGTAGCGGAATACAGTGTCCATCTCGTCATGCTCCAAACGACGGACAGTACCAAATGCTAGGCCAAGTTTGGTACCAAAATGGACATGGGCATGGACGGGCTCGAGAGCACGCAGCCAGAGGATTATACAGCTTTCTTGCAGGCCGAGGTAGAAGCTGAGATTTGGTCCAAGTGGCGGCGTAAAGTGATATGGTGGAGATGAGCACATCTGCCAAGCAGGGTCGGAATCTGTTAGGGGAGGACCTTTGAGGAGAGCCGAAGAGTCGTTGATGGAATCGGCGAGGATACTCAGAGTAGAGGAGAGAGAGCGAGCCTCCTGTGGCTTGGACAAGGTTATGGCGAGTAAGTCAATGGATTGGTTCAGATGATTGTGCAGAGCATCAAGACCCTGAATATGAATGGCATCGTTATGCGATAGCGATAGCGTCTGTGGGGGTATCGTTCGAAGCTGGAGATGGATACTCTGCGATCACAAGGCGTTAGCATACCAAACGAGGCCGGCGCATCATGCGGGCGGGAGCATGAGCTCAATGGATAGACCTACGCCTTTTACGATGCGAGTTCCGACGCGCGTGAGTGTCCCCTTGACCTTTTCGTTGCGCGGAGTGCTCATGACGAGAGTGCTGCCCGGATCGATAGGCGCGAGGAGCGCATAACAATCCTCAAGGCCATGTTTGAGATCGCGACACAGCTCGAGCGTTTCGTTGACGATCCAATCCAACTCGCGCGCCTTATCAAAGTAGATCAGCATGATGTCCCGTGTTTCAATTCCTTGGTTTTGCTCGGGTTGCGATGTACCTGGGTTTCGGAAGCTTTAAGCCTGAGCTCCTCGGGCGAGATGGGAGGCCAGATTGCAATGGACATGTTGAACGGGCGCCTAGCTATTGAATACTGCGCAGTGAACGGTATAGGCAGCCATCAAGGCTGATGTTGTTTGGTGGAGTGATGTTGAAGGTATGGACGAGTTGGAGTTGGAGGAATAGCCCGAAAGGGATTCAGCGCAGGTGAGCTTTGCGCCTGGAGGTGACGTCTTACTGTAGCGGGCCGTTGATGCGCTAGAGAATTAAGGGTGCATGTAACTGCGCCACATGTGGCGTTCATCAACTTCTTGAATCTTGAGATGAATCTGAGATTCATAAATCAGAGATGTTCAATGAATTCTTACATGAGATCAGATTAACTTGTTTTATTCTCATCTATTGTGAACCCCGGAAGACCGAGATTCATCTTTTGTTTTGTGCTCTCTGGGTACGAAGAGTGCTTGTGGTAGTGGGGTGAGCCTATCTCAAGAAACTTTCTCTTATGAGATTTCTTTCTTGTAACCATCACATCAACTATTACTCAAAACAAGCTAAGATATCACTGAACCAATTCTCCATCATAAACCGAAAGCCTCAATACTCCAGGACTATTGAAATATATCTGTCCTCAAATTACTGGCTTCAAGATCGCCTAAGCTCTTTTCAATAACCATCAGGCTGCCTATCACTCACTTCAGGCAACCATATCTCACAATAAACTGACACGATGTCTCCCAATGAGGCTTCAACAGCTCCAAGAAAGGTGTATGGCAAACTAAACAAGCTACCATCCATCTCAGAAGGTATGATTCTCATGACGTGCGACATGCAATAGGACTAACAGTTCTGCAGGCTCCCGTGTCGAAAAGCGCCCCTTGACCAGGCGCCAGCCTCCAGCATCGTCCAAGTCTCACATCATCTACGTGTCTTCAAAAACACCGTTTATGGCCGCTGTCAAGCGCGCCCGTAAACAACTCGATGCCTCACTAAAGACTGCCGACGCGGCACCAAAGTACGCGTCTCTGCACTCACGCGTGGAGAATCTTAAGAAGACTGCCGGCGAAGCTGTGGAGAGCGCTGTTGTGACAGTCATGGGTACCGGAAAGGCTATTGAGAAGACCCTTGCAGTTGCAGGGTGGTTTGAGCAGGAGGGTGACTGTGAGGTTGAGATCAAAACAAGCACCGTTGGCACGGTGGACGATGTGGTGGCTGAGGGGGACGAGGAGGACGAGACTCGCTTGAGGAGACTTGGGTGCTTGGAGGTACGGATTAAGCTCAAGTGAGATAGGTCCGCAGGTACGGCGATAAGGATGTAGGTGCACGACAGCATGAGCGTGTCGCATCCGATCTACAAGGTCAGTTACCTTGCATATGCGAATCCCTGCCTTACTAGCATTGTGCTCTTGCTGATGCTTTATCTAGAACGGGAAAAGAATACAAATTCCACGGCGTCCGAGTCGGAAGTCACGGAAATGCAACATGATCCACTGGAACACGGTCAAATCTGACAGTATCGAGATCTAAAACTGAGTCGGCCAAGGAGTTAAAGAAGAACCTTTTGGACAACCGCCGATCCGGATGATCTGGGTCAGCTTTGCGAGACGGTGATTATGAATCAATCAAATCAGAAGCCGTCTGACATATAGCCAAAGCCCTAATGGGTGATAGGAGTTTGACGCGATTGGTTTGGAATTATGCATCGTATATCTGACCCAAAATAGCCGCCAAGGACAAGATGGATGGAGTCTGCTTGATAATCCAGCGATCTATATTTCTCGATCCAGTCAATGCATTCAAGCTGGGCAGTGGACAAGTTCAATATTTTGGGCTCTTGTGATCGTGTGGTATTATAATTTTGCCAAGCTTGACGCTAAATATATATGATTTTAAATAGGCAGAGGATTTGGTTCATCGCTATACCCAAGAGTGAAAGAAGAGATGATCAAAACACAAAATTTCTACGCCTCTCAATGCATCATCATCCAGTCCTATTCATTCCTTTCCACGTGCCGGTCAAAACTTGACGCGGATGATAAAAAATCCCAACTCCTGTGCCCTGTGCTGCGCCGGAGGATCCGCTATCCAGTCATGATCCCCTATGTGATGCTAAATAATTCATCCTGGAGAGTCCCAACCTGTCCTTTCGCCTGTATGGAGACTTTTATGTAACACGGTAGCCACTGCGTGTCATGATTAGCTATGTTGGTGTCCATGTGAATTGTGAGTCAATGACTTACTCGATAACCAAGTGCTCGCCACGCCAGGCACCACTGGCCACCCATAATCCACAGTTGACAATCTCGGCGTAGCGTTTGTCGGAAGTCTTGAAAGTCGCAAACATGCGGAAGCCGTAGCGACGCGGGTCGATATCCTTTGGTGTCTTGGGGCTTAATAAAGTGTCGAGAACATCCGCAGGCCCCGAGAGGGAACCACGTGTGCGCATTTCGAGTCTGGCGAGCTAGTCAATATCCGTCCTGTCACAATGGCTCATGAAGACGGGGGACTTACAATGCGGGCTGTTCGTCACTTGTTTGGACGACAAAAGCGCCCTCAACGAGCCTCATGGGCCTAAAACCTCGTGCCTGACCAAGATCATAACCACCTGCCTATAAGCCACACGTAACATCCTCCTCAGTCAGCCATGAATTGGTAAAAAGCGCAGGGTCTATCAGATTTGGGGGATTTAGAGGGAAATGGGTACGTACAATGACGCGGCCGTGGCCAAATGATCCGGACCAAACTCCGGCTGCAACGGTGGTGATTTCCTTGGTGTTGCCTGAATCAACATGGACAGCCTCCTGGTTTAACCGGACAGCAATTCGAAAGTCGAAGTCCAGGGCCGGCATCGGAAAGGCGAGTCCTGGACAGGGAAAGTGGTTGAGAGAGCGTTGGCAAGCCTCTTCGACAGTTCTAAAAGCAACCAAATTATAGTCAGCGACTCACCGTCTACGGTACCAGCAATTGGTGTAATTGGCAAATAATATAGGTACTTACTTGCCAGGTCCCTCTCGACACTCGCGCTCAGCCTGAACCTTGTATAAAAGACCTCCATCGTTGAAACAGCCGTTTCCATTTCCTGAGTTCTCGCCGCAGAATTGTTGGGCGTGTGTGGCTGGTGTTTGTAATGGTGGTATTCTAGTATCCCACTCGGCGGGTATATTATGTGGATATGCCGAGGGTGAGGGTTGTTGGAGGAAGGGCGTAGAGTGAGGCATGCATGTCGACTCAGAGAGGTCGGTGGGCGCGGTGCTCGTCGGTAGTGAGAAGGATAGAGTGTCGGTTTCGGTGGCCATTTTCGATATATTTATTTATAAGTGATGTGGTGTATTTGATTTGATTTGATTTGATTTGAGTAGACGCACTCGGGCTGTCTTGTATCGCTATTCGTAGGTTGAGAGTATTGGTGTTGGATCTTATGATATCATCTGAATATTCTGGTCGATAAATTTGAATGTATATGAGTCTCAGATCAAATTGAATTGAAGAGGTGATAAGTCAAGTGGTCGTGGTTATTTAATTATTGATCGGGTTGATGGCGGGAGGCGGCGACTAATAAATGGTGCCCCCGTCGGCTCCTCTTTGCTTGGCTTGTGTAAGCGGTTTATGATGGAGTCCAGTTCGGTCGTTGTCGTGTCGTGCGCAGTCTCCGAACCCCGAAGGCAAAAGTTTATTAATGATGGATATTAATAACTTGTCGACTTTCTTTTTCTGTCGAATATTGATGATTTGACCCTAGATGTGATAAAGAGACGACAAATAGAAGAAGAGACAAATTGGGAGAGAGGACTGGGACAAGGTAGGATGGAGGGTAAGGTATTTAAATCAACCGACGGGAGTCAAGTCGAGTCGGGTAACGAGATCCAAGTAGTCTACGGATACAGTACAGAGTACAGCTAGGGTGTATAAGGCGCGCACCAGATGGATACAATTACTGTACATCCATCTCAGTCAGGTACAGCTACAATCCAACAAGGGCGTGGCCAGTCTTGTCATGCTTGCAAATCTCCCGAAGCCGTGGCACGACTTTAGACCCTGGAGATTGTACAGACAGCCAGCCAAGTCACTGTACTCTAGGTACTCTACTCTGTAGCAATGGATGGAAGTGTGGCTGACTCGACCCGACCTCTGCCAAGAACCCAATTACAGATCAATTCTTTGATTATATCCGCGGCTTTAGAGGGCGCGCCCCCCGGACAAAGGACATGAGAAGGTGGGTAATCGCCGATCCGAGTGGAGATTCGAGATTCTTGTTAATTAATGACAAGACCCGACCGAGCGGACGATTGTTCGATTTACAGTTAGTGCGCTATAACAGTTACTCTTTTCTACTGTAGATGTACTTTACTTTCAGATCAGATCTTAATATCACGAGTCAATCTATAATCGGAAACATTTCATATTCCATATCTGATCGGAATTTCCTTATGTCAAGTCCCTTACAAATAGTGGCAGTCTGAGCTGAGGCAGGCAGGTCGGTTGTCTTTGATTATATATTCGCTGGGACTTTACAGGGCTTAAGTCCGCCAGCAAGCGGGGCTTTTTCCACTACAGTGCTGTATCCGTACTATCGGCAGCCTCGGACAATCTACAGCAGCCCGAGAGCCCGGAGGTGTGGCAAGCTTGAGCTTGTTAGCTTCAGGTTCAGAGGGCATTATTAAAACATTCTACAGCTCTGAATTGGCTTACCTTCATGTTGCCAATCAAGAACGATTTCCAAATGTCTATTCCTTGGAAGTTATCGCTGCTGTGGCTGTTGACAAGTCCGCTTCCGCAGTATCGGAGGTAGAACGGGGCTGACAAATTGAACCGTGGGCCAACGTTAATTCAATCGCGTTTTACTACCCGAAGTGGAATTAAGAATGGACATGATGCAGATGCCCCAGTCCCGTCATCATGAGCTGTCGCAGATTGCAGATTGCAGACTACAGACACAGACAGCCTCCAACTCGCGTGAGATTAGATGAGATGAGCTACACTCATGATACACAGCATCAACTGGTTGTTTACTGTACATTCTTGCCCATGTTTCCATGGGTGTTTACATTATGCACATCAGAGCTTCTCGAGTGCTACAACAGCTTGCCTTCGGCACTGCACAAGATGCGGGGGCCGAGTTGTCATGGCTGGTTGGGCTCATCATGATTACTTTGGTGTGTGCCAAGAAAAAGGGCTTCCCCCCCCCATCAGGATTGACAGCTACCTATCCATTCAAGAATGTTTCGATTAGATAAGAATCCGCGGACTTTCCAGGAGACATGGCGCTCTAGTAAACACGATAGATTATAAGCGAAAGGTGACTAAGGCAGCGAAAGAAAGTAGTCGGACCCGCGCGCGCGCCCTATGTAATGCCATAATACCAGTAGTCAGAGCGAGTGACATTAGCGTATGCCCTCTCGGTTCGCGGTTCTGAATTCTGAATTCCGAATTCCTCGGAACCTTCAGCTTCGTAGAGCTGTATATGCTCACAGCGCTTAAATCCTAACTGCAACCTCAAATACTCTCAAGCTGGCTGAGGAAGCTTTGTTCAGGTTGCTTCTGCGCATGATTAATTCTTATCTCCGCATGCAGGAATTTGCTGAAAAGCATCGACAACTTCTGTGCTTCGTCAGCAAATGTTATTATTAGTCTTTCGAAATCACGATGGATTCTTGCTGACAGCTGCTTCTGAAGGATTTGCAGCCTTCGACAGGGCATGGAATTAAATGAGATGGGCAATTCCGAATTGGCCAGTGAGATTTCTCATCAATTGCCGTTTGGATACTACTGTAAGTTGATATGTCAGCAGTCTATGATGCAGAACCAACAGCACTTCGGAACCATTTATTTAATCGGGTTGTCAAAAGACTTGTCACAAATGCTCCAGATGAAGAATTCCCTTCTAATGACAACAAGACTTGACAATGACTCGACAGCGCCGACCAGTTCACTTGAACATGACTTATCCTTTACTCTTATGCTTTCACATGAACTACGACCTCACATCACAGATTTTGGATGACGCCTCTTCAACATCCTAGCAACCATAGACAATAATTAACACGCAACACACCCATATCGAAATTGCTAAGTGCCGATATTCCGTCAGCAATGGAACCCAAACAACTCGGCACTTGAGACCGAGAGGCGAGGACTGTAGGTTGTTTGCTTGGATATCTCTGCGAAACACAAACCAGGTCGCGAGTCGCTGCCATATCTGCTGCTACACCAGGTCAAAAACTGCCACCGGTACGCCCATGTCATGTCAGAAGCCAAAAACTTCCCTTTTCCTTTTCCTCTCATGACGACAATCTCAGGGGTGCCAGGATCCCCCTTACAACGTGCTCCGCTCTTTACAGATGATCGTGCACTCCTTTGATCGCCGACACGCAAGCTGGTATCCATTATTTGCAACAGGCACGTTTCGAGAGATGCTGTAACAGAGAAGATCCGCCAATGTTTGGCCTCGAAACCCCTGCTCAGCGCCTGTTTCGGGTTCTTCGACGCAACGCTAGAAAAGGCTTGTTCGAATGCTTGTTCTGCCACTTTATTTTCTGACTGGTCGACCAGATATTTCGAGCCTTTCGAGATCAGCCAGGTGAGACGAATTGTGATCCAAAAGAGATGCACGTCGTGGAGAGAGCAGCTTGCGCACCCTGCTGGGCTTGAAGTGTAATTTTGGATAGTCTGGATCTGAGTTGCAGGTAAGCCTATCACACCATTTTGGTTTCTCTGTGCGTCAGTGAGTACCTATATTTTGATCGAGATGTACCGTAGCTTGACTCGAGTCAAATGAGTTGGCTGTGCACTGTCATGTCAATTCATGCTGAAGTTTGGCTTGGTGGACAGACGAATTGGTAGAAACTCAGTAATTTGATCTCCCTTTTTCCTTGGCGATTTCATCTTTTTAATTAGGTGCTGTTATACCCGTTGAAGGCTAAAAGGTCCCGTTTGTATTAGTTTAGAGGCGTTCAAGATCCGACTCCCTACCGCGCACTAAAAACTGCGGCTTGTACGTTACAGCGTGCGTTCTAAGAAAAGGAGCGGCTCTTTCCACTTGCTGACTCCTTCCCTACAGATCGCGGGAACTCACTGACTGGTGAGATGAAAGTATCATCTCGTTTCAGGGGTAGTTCGATATCGAGTATACTTGGCAATTGGGCGCAAGAGAGCGGGGCATTCTTGTCACTTTCATTTTTAGTTACCTTCTCGAATCTGCAGGTTTGTCGTCCAGTCCTTCCCCATGATACAGTACTGGCCGTGTATCCGTCCATTCTCCGTGCTTTCCTCAGGTCAGCGCCGAAAAACGATTGTCCAGTCAGGGTCTCTCCACGTTCCACGTAATTGAGTGCGTGGAGGCGAGACCAAACCCGTTTCTCAGATAAATTACTTGGGTACGGATGTCTTCTCTGTCTCTTTATCTTCAACATCATCACCCTAACTACTACTGCTACTGCTACTCACCTACCACATTCGAATACTACACCACGAGCCTAGACTACCTACGGATAGTAAACTACAGCACCTAGAGATACGGATAGCAAGATAACGGTCTGTCATCTTGAACCTTTTCGCTTATTGGCCGAATCGATATCCAGCATCTCGGCAGCTCCGCTTTGCGACAGCGCCGTTGGTGAGCTTGCTGCGCAGCTACAGTAGCATACCCAAAAATAATTGGATTGCGCCGCGACCTCATTTTGTTCAGGGTCCATCTACAGTCCTTAACTTAAAATCTATTCGCTGCAACGTGCACTATTCTACAGCACAAGGAGCACTAAACTCCCAAATTCCTGATTGAGGTGCTGCTGCCCTGCGCTGTCTACGCAAAAGGCTCCACCGTCTCCAACTACGGTACCCCTGCGCATTGGAGATTCTAATTCATCCCTCGCCCGCCTCAATTTGACAGCAGGGAAATTCTCAAGCACATCTTTTTCTGCTTCTCTGCAACTCTGCTCTGTCGCATAGACTATTTGGCTGTTGCCATTTACTTCTTCTCTTCTTCACTCCAGTTCTTGTCTGGCCACGTTCACTTTCTCTATGCTGCTATAGCTTACTCCTTTCGTTTCACGACTTTCGCTTCCTACCCCTGTCCCTTATCCTGGACACTTCGCTCCTTATCAACGAATTTCCAAAAAAGACAGCGACTTCGTACATACCTGGCAAGACCACAGTCGAATACCAAGAGCAGCCGTCGCCATGCTCAACTCTCGCCGCGCCATCGTGGCAGCGGTTTTTATACTCACCGTATTCTTCCTCATGACACGGTCCCACTCCTCGATACCTGTCGTTCCAGCTGCTCAGAATGCTGCCGCTACCGCCGATACAACCAAGAATGACGCCCCTGCCTCGAACGAAGCTGTGTCACCACCACCCGAAGAACAAAAGGAGATGGAAGTCAAGGAGCGTCGCACGCGGCCTCGCATCGACATGTCGGGAATGACGACCTATGAGAAGCTCGAATACGCTTATCCTTACGACGTTACCTCCAAGTTTCCCGCCTACATCTGGCAAACCTGGAAGCAGAGCCCTGATCAGGGCGATTTCCAATTCAAGGACCACCATGCTTCCTGGAGAGAAGAGCACCCTAACTTCGTCCACGAGGTCGTCACTGACGACGTTGCTATCAATCTGATTCGCCTACTTTACGCTACCGTTCCTGAGGTCGTTGAGGCCTACCGAAACCTCCCCATGCCCGTCCTGAAGGCTGACTTCTTCCGCTATCTTATTCTGTTCGCGCGCGGTGGCATCTACTCTGACATTGATACTTATGCTATCCAGAGCTCTGTCAGGTGGTTGCCCGACCAAATTGCTCGCGACACTATCGGTTTGGTCATTGGTATCGAGGCAGACCCTGATCGCCCTGATTGGGCTCAGTGGTACAGTCGCCGTATCCAGTTCTGCCAATGGACGATTCAAGCCAAGCCTGGACACCCAGTGCTCCGCGACATCATTACCCGAATCACTCGAAAGACATTGGACGAAAAGCGCAAGGGCAATCTGGATAAGTTCCTTGACCGTAACGTTGTTGAGTTCACAGGCCCGGCTGTATGGACAGATGCCATCATTGACTACTTCAATGACGCACGATTCTTCGATATGTCGCAAAGCAAGGGAGCAATTGATTACAAGAACTTTACTGGCATGGAGACAAGTAAGCGAGTGGGCGATGTGGTTGTGTTGCCCATCACAAGCTTCTCACCTGGAGTGGGACAGATGGGCTCAAAGGAGCCTGACGACCCCATGGCTTTCGTCAAGCATGACTTTGAAGGTAAGCATTAATTGCAGCTTGAGTCAGGAATCGATTGAAACTAACACTTGACAGGAACATGGAAGCCCGAGAGCGAGCGTCATATGGGCGAGCAGCAGCAGGAAGAAGGACAACAGGCACCCTTGCAGCAGGAGCAACAGCAACAGCCAGCTCAGCAGCAACAACAGCCACCGGCTCAGCAGCAGGAGCAACAGCAGCAGCCAGCCCAGCAGCAACCTCAGCAATAACACCATGTTGCAAGACCCAACGATAACTACAAACATAACCCATGATACCTAATGTTTTGGCAACGACTTTAAAGATTTACTTCTCCTACATGTATATTTGAGCCGTTTTTCTTTACTTTTTTCTAATGACACGATTTGTGTCCGTCTGATTCTGGGGCTGGTATCCGCATGATAGTGGTTCTTAGCCGAGGTCTGTTGTACTCTGGCAGTTGCATTGCGATGGAAGAAATACAAAAGCTCGAGGGGAACGGTACTAGACTCTGTTTTTGTGTGCAAGGCATCGCATGGAAGTCATTGTTGTTTTTTCTGCGCTCTGGTATAGACTCGCTTGGACCTGATCTTGTTTCATGACAGCAGTGCCTACTATGAAGGCCGCGTTATAGCGTGCGGAAGACAAGTTTCTCTGCACCAATAATTAAGAGACAAATGTACAATCATACGACGAAATTTGTCAGATACAATTGCCAAATTTCTGAAATACTGTGTTTTGTGAAACGGAGTCAGAAGGCCTGGCTGCTTGGTGTCGGGATAGCTATGCTTCAAGCATAGGTTGACGCAAACAAATGGACTGACAATCTGTAACATCGTCAGTACTTGTACGGAGCATGGCCTTCAATCTCCAGGCATTGATATAAGAGACTGTGATATGTAGAATTGTATTGCAGGAGCTATGACCATATTAGTGACAACCGAACGGAATTAGTAACGGGTGAATCTATATAATTACCGTGATCTACCATCAGTTCAGTGATTAAATTCGGCTTAAATATAACCGAAGTGCGTTCCGCGGTTTTGAAGCTTCAACTAGACCAACCAATTCAACGCTAAAAGCTGAAGCCAAAAAAACACGGCATTCAAGGACATCCAAGCCGCCCCCACATTTCCCCAGGTTCTGGGTGATGGCTATCAGCTGCGATTGGACAAAGCAGAGCCGCTGAGGGGTTCGGCCTCCCGCTGCCGCTGTGGAGAGCAATAACTAACAAGAAGGAGCGATTGTAGGAGCGAAATCAAGGAGGGAAGGTCGTTGCGATGATAGCCGAGGATACATCATAAGGTATTTATCTATCATGGTGCAGTATTATGTTTCGACTGTTGGTCCATCTTCAGAACCACTTATAGCACAGACGCTTTTGCATATATCCTTGTTGCTTGACCGGCATCGTAATCGGATCGATTGCTCCTGATTCAGATTCATAAATCACATTCACCTCCTTTAACACATCTTATTCACCTTCATTACATTTCTCGACAAGGTGGTGGCTCAGTTCACAATGCAGACCGTGATACGACAAAGCTTGAGAAAGACACATTTAGCAACAAGGACATCTTTCAGAACATGTCAACTCAGACGACTCTCCTCATCTAATCTCAGTATCCGATGGGGTCCTAAAGAAGTACGTCAACTTCATAAGATTCATCTGCTCTCAGAAGCTAACACATCTCAGCCTTCTCTTTACAATGGAACCATCCCAGAACATTTCGCCTCAGTCGTCTCAGCTCATGGCGACCGCGAAGCTGTCATCGCCCGCTCCCCAACCCCTCACTCTCACGAGTCCACACTAACATACTACGCCCTGGACTCTCTATCCAATGGCCTCGCCCACTCACTCGCCTCACTGGGCGTCCGCAAAGGCCACCGCGTTGCTATTTCTCTCGGCAACGGGCCTGAGTTCGCTGCTCTGACATATGCGTGCTTCAAGCTCGGTGCTATTCTTGTACCACTGAACCCAGGTTTTAATGAGCGCCAGGTGATAGCGGCGCTTAAGCACTTGGCTGTTGAGACACTCATTATAGGTGCCGTGACGGATCTGGCGTATAAGCCTGGGCGGGGAAGAAGTAATGAGCATCTTCTCCAGAGCGTGGTGGGGGATGTTACGGCGTCCAAGATCCAGAGCGAGGCTGTCCCCTCTTTGCGTAACGTTGTGGTCTTCGATAATCTCGCAAG
Organism: Fusarium citri; assembly: GCA_004367485.1. NCBI lineage: Eukaryota > Fungi > Ascomycota > Sordariomycetes > Hypocreales > Nectriaceae > Fusarium > Fusarium citri. The sequence goes on along the minus strand of QHHH01000036.1, from coordinate 622,736 downwards.
CCATCCGGATGTCAAATTCGACCTCAAGGTGTGCCGAGCTTATACCCCATATTCTTCGTTAGCCGACGGCTCTGTACAGACAGTGAAACCAGATTCTCCTCTATCACCAAGCGATGTTATCAATATCCAGTTCACGTCGGGAACTACCTCACTTCCCAAGGCAGCTATGCTTTCACATCGTGCTATTCTCAACAATGGTGCTCTGATAGCGCATCGGATGGGTCTTCATGCGGACGATCGGATCGTGGTGCCTCCTCCGCTGTTTCATTGCTTCGGCTGTGTTTTGGGATATATGGCGACTGCTACTACAGGCGCCAGTATTCTTTTCCCTAGTCCAGCTTTCGACCCGGAAGCTACTGCACGCATGGTCGTGGATCATGAAGCAACTGGTCTCTATGGAGTGAACACCATGCTGGTTGCTATTCTCGAAGCTCTCGACCGAGGAGACGTTGTTCCCCACGACCCTAAACATCTACGCAAAGGAATCGTCGCTGGTAGCAGCGTACCACCATCCCTCATGAGTACTTTACATAAACGTCTTGGTCTTGAGGATCTCGTTATCTGCTACGGCATGACTGAGACAGCGCCTGTAAGCTGCATGACCAGTCCTTCAGACCCAATCGAGAAGCGCACTTCATCCATTGGCAAGGTCATGCCCCACACAGGACTCAAGATCGTGGACCCCTTAGATCACAGCAGAATTCTTCCCGTCGGAGAGCGAGGCGAGCTGGCAGCAGCAGGATACCTCGTTATGAAGGGCTACTACGGCGACGAAGTCCGCACAAATGAGGTTCGCGTACCTGATCCCAAAGATGGAACAATATGGATGTACTCTGGCGATGAAGCAGAGATGGACGAGCAAGGCTACGTGCAAATTACAGGCCGAATCAAAGACCTCATCATCCGAGGTGGAGAGAACATTCATCCACTGGAAGTAGAAGACTGCCTGCTTACCCATGAAGGTGTTCGAGAAGCTAGCGTGATAGGTGTTCCCGACGAGCGATACGGCGAAGCAGTTGCTGCCTTTATCATCCCTGCGCGCGGATGGACGCCGCTGGATCACATGGAAGACGTGCCTCTAGATAGAGCGAGGGCTGATGAGGCTGGTACCCTGACAAGAGACGGGTTGAGGCAGTGGGTTGCGACGAAGTTGTCCAAGCACCTCGTACCAAAGTACGTTTTCTGGATCGATGAGTATCCCAAGACGCCCAGCGGAAAGGTGCAGAAGTTCAAGTTGAAGGAGTACGCAAAGGAAATCTTGGGAGATGAGGCCAAGGCATCGTGATATATAACGTTTGTTAATTAATGACTTTGGATTTATCTTGAACTGGGCGTTGTTTGATAGCGCAATGCTAGATGAACCTATTCTGAACTTTCAAGCCACATGTAATCACCACAGTAACAAGAAACAAGAACCGAGATAATTTAACAAATTGTATTGCCAGCATTAATCGAGGTATCATTCGCATAACTATAGGGCTGTCTTTCGTCTGCTGGGCATCCAAGCAGACAAATAGATGATCAAAGTAATTCCCATTCAAAGCCCTTGAAATCATCACCAAAAAAAAAGAACTTTTTTTTCTGTCTTCGTTGCAAAAGAAGCAATCGTCATCTCTAGTGGCGGCCGTCTATCTTCAGCGGAATTCTCCAATGCAAAAGCCGTGAGGTCTCCGGCCTCGATCGTTCACCGATCATTCTCTACCAGCCAGGTCGTTGCGACAAGAAAAAAAGACCAGGGGAAAACATCCCCTCCAAATGCAAGCCCAAAATAACAAGAAAAAGTCGCGGAACGCGTTCAAAATGCGAGCATCCTCGGGGTGTGAAACGAGGAATATGTGATGTGGAATGCCGTTAAACTCCCAACTCATTTCTTCGTTTAGTCGACCTGCTTCTCACAGCCAATACGACCCAGCAACTCCTTGCGATCGCTGTGGCCGGGTAGGCTGACTCCAGAACTGCTGGCTTGCTTCTTGACACCTGATCGGCGCTCCCAGTTACGGAGGTCGAGGGCCTCGACACCAACTTCCTCTTCCAAGGGCTGGGCCTCTTCGTAGATGAATTCCTCTTCCTCTTCCTCCTCCTCGCCACCCTCGTCGTCGCTTCGGACATCCTCAGCATCACCTCCCTTGAGCACCTTGATGATGACGCGGACAATCATGGTGAACCAGCCGATGGTGATAGCCTGAAGGAAGAGAAGAGGAGCGAGGAAGCCCCACTTGACAGTCTCATTGTAGCACACAAGACCCTCAGGGTTGATGAATGGTTCGACGAGGTAGCTCCAGCCAGCTGGAGGGTCGAGAGGGCCAACCATGTTGTCGTTGTTTCCCTTGAAGCAGCCCGTGGGCATGACTCGGGGGGTGTCGGCGTAAATGGACCAGCAGGCTGCGACGTACAAGACGTGGCGGGCAAAGAACCAAGAAACAACAAACAGACCGAACATGACGTCGCAAATCTTCGAGTAACCGCAATACTTCAGACACTTGGCAAGCTGCGTTCTGTTAGTCAGGCCATCGATTTTGGTAAATTAGAGTGACTTACAGGAAGGAAGAGGTCAACAACATCCATGATAACGAGGATGAAGTTTCCAACGCGAGAATGGTGGTAGGCGTAGCAAGCAAAGATAAGAGCGGTGGTGACGATGTGGTGAGTGAACATCTGCCAATGATCCTTGCGGCGCTCTTCAATGTTAATGACAATCATCTGCTGTAGCCAGAAAGCCCACTGGCACAGGAGGTAGGCCTTCATGATTCCATCGAGCTCACGGTTGGGCCAGTCGGTCCACATGTTCTCCATGTTCATGTAGTGAGGAGAAGTGCAGTAAATGTACTGTATCGATGTCAGTAAATAATTCTTCCTACGTAGGTAAACCCAGGCTTACCATTCCCCAAGGCCAGAAAACGGTATAGTAGACCATGAGCCAAGCCTGCTCGCTGAAGCGAGTCAAGTTCTTGCGGTTGTCGATACCCTGCCATCTGCCAATAGGCGCGAGGACGTATTCCATGGTGGCGGCACGGAGACCAGTGAAAAGGATGATGCAAAAGGTAATAAAGTAGGCATCGTCGAAGCCGATACGGTACTGGCCGGATTGGGAGTTGTGGTAGCTGAGGTGGAAGAACTTCTGGGTGTAGTCGCGAGCTTTGGGGATGAAAGTCTGGGCGAGGAAGATGAGAGCGAGGAGGTTGAAAGAGAGGCCTAAAATAGAGGTACCACGTCAGCTAGAGTTCATCCAAACAAGATAAGATGATCAGATCGGTGCACACACTCGGATGCACCTCGCCATGCGATCAGCCTGTCAAGAAGCGCCGCTATCTGGTAGCGTAGCAGGACCCTGAAAGCCGGACTGGTAAGGATGCAGTGCCACGCGGGGTGCCGCTTCAAGTGCGACAACCATTCCCGAAATGTCTTTTAATCAGGCTAGGTCCAGAATCGACCTGTCCTGACACTTCGACCACCCCACGGCATTTATTCGCAATCCCAGGATTGGCAAGAAAGGGGGGAGGCTGGTTGGTTAAGAAAAAAACGTACCGATTTGGTTCTCAACAAACCAGCGCGAGAGATGCTTCCAGGTGCTCTCCTCCTTGCGCTTAAGTCGGCGGACAAGCACCGTCTTGTTACCGGCGGTCTGCATGTAAAGGGGTCCGTTCATGTTGGGCGTGCTGTTGTCCTTCTTAAGTCGTGGTCGCGGGGCAGCACCAGTAGTAGGTGAAGTAGCAACGCTCGCGCTACCATTTGAGGCTGCATGGAGCTCATCTTCTGTTGTTCTAATGACGGTGGCTTCTTGGAGAATGATTCTCTCTTCTGCGACCGGCTTCTCGCTGGTGGCAGAAGGGCCGGGGACAATCTTGTCCTCGACCTGCATGACGGGATCGCTGCTCATGATTGAGCGAGCAAGATTGAAGTTCTTTTCGTGCGTTTTCGTTCGGGCTCGTATAAAAGGCTGCCGTGTCCTTTTCTTCCTTCTTAGCTAGCGAGCGTTGGCTGTGGCTGAACAAGTGTGTGGGCGGAAGGAGGGAGGGGTCCTTGTGCTAGGTCCGCGAGTCGGAGACACGCAAGATGCAAAATTTGGAAAGAGAGAAGAAGATCAGGGGGTACGGTTTATAGAAGGAAAGCTTTGTTTTGTGTTGCTTTTTACTTTTGTTCATGCAAAAGTATAAGACCGGCGAAACGATATAGCGATGCAAGGTAAATCGAGATGCAAGTCCAAAAGTCAAGGCTTCGTTGTCCGTCGCTAAGTTCGCTATGAGGGTCGCGCGGTAGGTATTGAAGGTATGATTGATGTCGAGCAAAGGCAGCTGGAGTTTACCAAAGCTCGGGCTCTCTTCTCTGGTCCTCAGCAAGCAAGACTGAACAAAGCAATGGACAGAGCTGATGCCGGAAGCAATGCGTGAAGAGGAGAAAGAAGAAGTAGGAGGAGAGGAGAGGAGCAGAAAGGGAGAAGTAGGAGAAGGTCCAAGGATCGGGTAGCCAAAGAAAGAAAATGGGTTCCCGATGAATTTTGAAAGGAACCCCCATGAATGAATTTGGCTCTAAAAAGAGATCGGTAGCCCAAGGTTTAGGGGGTAGCGTGCTGTACTGGTGCAGTAGCGGGGGGGCTCTCTACGGGGAGTAGTCGGGTGCAGTGCCAGGGTGTCCAGTCCACTGTATTCTAGGTACGTACATCAGTATGTTGGGGGAGAATTGCCCCACAGCGGGCATTATCAAGGCGGTGAGCAAGCGATCAAGAAGTTGCAGCTGAGCTTCATCGGCGGGCAGTGAATTCTTGTTGATCGAAAGGAGAAGCAAACGAAGCTGATTCAATGATGGGTATGCAGTGAAATGTGTGAGTACGATATTTTCTACAGCTTCACTAATAGCAGCTCTATTCGTGGGAGTTCAATTGGCCTTTGGAATTGCTTTTTCAGGTCCTCAATGGCCATGACAAGAATATCCATCTCGTCTTGTTTTATCACCAATCTCAGATCAGATTGGATGTGCAGTCTTCAGGCGGCGACTACAGTACATGCTTCTCTCCAATCCCTGTCACTGCAGCAAGGTAGAGTAGACCACCTGTTCCGAATAAGAACAAGGTGTGTGAATGTCACCCTCCTTCAGTGCTGCAGAAACACATAGTCTAGCACTCAGTCAATTCATTAACAAGTGACAAACAGGCCTGGCTGGTTTGTTCCAAGGAAGCTGATGAACTTTGAAATTCTAGATGGCACTGGACTAAATGGAAGGGCCCTAGCTCCAGGGGAGGAAGGCGGAAGGCCAAGCAAGGGTCGTCCAGCCAAGCCAAGCCACCGTTGCTCAAAGCCTTTCCATTTCGTTGAGACGGGTTAAAGGGGGAAGAGGCCAATAGGAAGAGTCCATTTCAAGGTCCCCTTATTCGAACTGCCCCTCTCTGTCTTGTTCTTCTTATTGACAGCCCAGGCCTTCTTAAGCTTTTAGCTTAGCTCGCTCCCTAGGCCCAAGTACAGTACCTAATCTGCGGCGTGTACCGTCAGAAATACACTGCACCGTAGATCTTATTGCCAAGTTTACCCCTTTTCTTTTATTTCTGCCAATGGTGATCAAGCTAAGGGGGAAGATAGAGGGGCGGCTGGTTCCCGGAAACCCCTAGTTATCGCATTGACATGAGTTAAAGAAAAAATAAAGAAGGAAAGATATTCCGGTTATAAGATGTCATCCTCGTTCGATATTGGCAAATGTTAAAGCAACCTAATGTATCTGATAGGTACAGTTAGGACTCTGTAGGTACAGTAGCATGCTAATGGAAACGCTGCAGAAATGTCTATGACCAGGGAAGAGAAATGCCGCCGCATGGTCCAGGATCAGGTCTTTGTTTTTGATTGTTTTTTTAAGGTGTTCCCCCGCTATATGGAGCTGCAAGCCAGCATGGACTGGGCTGATGATGATTCTCGTGCAATCGATTGGTCAATTCCGTTCATGGATTCCTGCAACCTCGGTAGGGAAGCACGGGCTGGACCTGGGCGAGATGATTTGGCTTGGACCTTTTTCGCTTCCATCTGTTAAGACATTTTAAACTAGGTAATTAAAGTTTTGCTTTAATTGATATGGATGTTTCCAAACAACAATCTTCTAAATCCGAAATAGCTACGGATAGATTGATAGTCTTTTGACATGCAATATACAGTACATGCAGTACTCGCAGCTCCTAGATCCACCATCGAAACCGTCTCCTCCACCGTCTTTTCAATACGAGACGACCTGATCCGTTGGATTTGTTTCAAGTTGCCATTTCAAGCTTGACTTTGACCAATACCCCTCATTAAGACGAAAAAACAGCTCCAACAGATTAGATAAAGATTAATATTTAGCCGCCAACGAGGGATAGCTTCCACGTTGAGCTGCATACCAATGACATGATATCTATCCCTAGGTAGTTCTATATATTAGATCTTCCCCCAATATTCACTACTCGGCCAATGCGTATTGCCCACTGAGTAGCGTATCTGATCTGCAGAATAACCAATTACCATTTGCTGGCTGTGAGTCTGATGACTTGTGCATGCATACATTGAACCGCACTCATGTGGAGGGGTAGTTCCTGAAGACTACCTTGCTATGCAGACAAGCTGCTAACCACACAACTTATAAGAATGCAATGTCTTCATGCCCCCGCAATTTGCTTTAAGCTATCAGTTATCTTAGATCAGATCACACCATTCACGTGTTCAAGGTTACATTTAAGAGAGAATAGCAAATGGTGACAACCCATACTGTTCTGTTCAATCACTAGGTAATCCAGACCACAACGACACTTGATAGAGAAAGAATATTGTTATCATAATCAGTTCAGTCTTTCGACATCAGCAGAAGCTAGTCTTGATGCTTCACCCTACACTATGCGCTGGTGCTGGATGGAAAGCTTGAAATTATTGCCAGGTATAAGTCTTTCGCGAGCAGTCCACGAGCCCTCCCTGTGGCTCAATACATATATGTCAATCGATGATGTCTTTATAACATCACGCCCCCGTTTTCGTCATCTCCATCAGATTCTTTCTCCTTCAATAGATCTTCATAGAACCATTTATCAAAATCAGACACACAATCGCATGGCGTACAGACAGAGTCATGGTCGCTGTCCTGTTCTTCAGGGGGTAGAGGCGGCCATGGTTCATCGTTCCAATACGGACATTCGTCCTCCCTCCCTTTCCAAAGCTCTTCGAACATCTGTCGTGTATAAAAGGTGACATATCTTGGCCGTCGACGACGAATTGCGCGAAACTCGGCAACATCATAGCCGCTGATGTGCAAAGCTGTATCCCAAATATCACCTATAGTTCTATCTACCACATCTATTGGGCTAGGCTTGTTGTAGGCGATATCTGAAGCAGTTCGTCCTCGGTCATCTTGAACATAGGGGTCCGCTCCTTGCTGTAGAAGATACACAAGACACTCTAACCTGATAGTAGGGGCTGTTACTGAGCCCGTGTGGTCCACCAACAAGTGCAGGCACGACTCTCCCCTTCCCGATCGATCATGAATGTTCGCACCCATAGCTATAAGACGCTTCAAGATATCTACAGATATCTTGTGACGGGTACAACCGTTCAAGAATGTCGACATGCCCTCCCAATTGCGCCAATCACGAAAGCTTGCGAAAGGAGTGACAAGTCCCGAGTTCCATGCGAGATCCATAGTGTCCCAGGCGCTTAAGATATAGTCTGTCAGGGGGGTGATGTCTGTCTTGATGCTCCATCTTATCATCTGATTGGGAGTGACCTTGATGTTGTCGAGGAAGCTCTTCGACGAGCGTTTATTTGGGTCTTTATATGTCGGATCGGCTCCCACGGTCAACAGCAGCCTGCGGCATGCGTTGACTCTTTTGAGTTTCCGTTCGATAACTAGACCATCATGATTCTCATTGTACCGTTGCAGGCAGTTACTGTTCCATCAGTCACTTTGTGCAAGTGTGGGTTCAACGCAGTAACTCACTAGAGTTCGGGTTCGGCTTCGGGATCCGAAACGTCTTTCTTCTTAAACACTACATGATCAACATCAAGACCCTCCTCGAGCAGAAACTTGCACATCTCTGGCTGCTCTAAAGAATACTACAAAATGTCCAGGATAATTAGCCATCCAAGTATGTACCTTAAGTAATATTTCTGCACTCACAAACAGTAAAGATGAGCCAGTTTCATCATGGTCTCGAAGGGAAGCCTCGCCGCTGTGGAACAATTGGCAAAGTTCTTCCATCTTTCCTTTCTTCACGAGCTGAAATACAAGCGAATCTGATGGGAGGACCCTATTCACCTGTAGGTGTGAAATGGATGAAACGTGTCCTGCCAAGATTTCAGTTCTCCTTATTGTAGCCATCAGCATGTGGTGAGTTCGTTTCTCATTAGGTAGGAAAGTGAGTGACATGTCATAGTCAGTCAGATACCCCTTGGCCTGTCCGGTTACATCTCCTTCGTCTCCTGCAAAAAGTGTTCGTTTACGCTTATGAATCATAATGCTCACTTTCCCGATGCCGACATCCGCTTGTTTGTGAGTCCTTTGTTGATCTAAGATCCTGCCAGTGACCTGATGACTCGCATGACCTTCTCAGTTAGCAAATCCTGATACTTTGGTACAAAAGCTTTGATGGCTGATGATCAAGTACTTACTTCGGGAGTTAATAGACACCTCGTATTGCCCGAACGACCGACCGAAGCGACGTAAATTATCCAACATCTCTTTTTCGACTTCGTGTTGCTTCTCTCTTCGAATAGCGGTCAGAAGATCCTGCAGGTCTTCTATTGCTGACTCTACAAACTCATCGTCTTCAGCATAGACATTGACAGCTTCACGTTTCTTGTTAACCAGGGGGCAGAGTCGGTCGATACTCGTAAGCACGGCCTGGTTCTGAGGCTTATTTGCGGTATCTCCTCTGCCAATTTTGCCATCATTTGATGCCTCTCTGGTCGTTATATCTCTTGAGATAACAATATCTTTGAGCTCGCTGAACAGCGAGAACAAGTGGGCATATTCTTTCGTGGAAATAGAAACTTTCGATTCAAGTTTTCGTTCAATTGATGACAACTGGTCTTGGACACTTGCATGATTATCTCTGTATGTGGTTAATAGGTTTTTCTCGAAAGCCTATAAGTTTGCCCTTTGTAATTGATCTTGAGACTGAAGCGTAATATCCAGCGTTTGGATGTGCTGCTGAACATGTCTCGTATTGTCTTTGACTTCAGAAACTATGTTCCTGCGTAGATATCTTAGCTTGTCAGTTTAGGGATAAATGCAGTTAAAAGCACCAACCATGATAACCCAGATAGTCTTAAGTTGAGAATGATGACGAGGTACCCCAGCTCATCTCTTATACGTTTCACATCACTCTCACTCACAACTGATTTGAGTTGCTTCCAGAAACGTTTGCCACCATTGTCTCCAGGCATAGCTTGCAAGCTCACAAGTGACACTGCTCTTGAGCAGATATAGTCTGTATACTCTGCTGAATATGTGCATCTATGGCTGAATCGGCTGATGTAGATGTTGACTGATGAAGTCATTCTAAGATGTCCTGTACGCGTAGGAAGTCGTTTAAAAGCAGTCTCAGAATATCCGGGCCATCTTTAAAAGATGATAGAGTTTCGTGGGCCACTTTGACGCACTTGAGGGCCAGCAGGGCAAACTGGGTAACGCTGGCTGCAACACCTAGAGCCTCCATGATAGTTGTCCAGAACATAAACTTGATGAAAATGAGATGAACTGTTTGGAAATGGAATTCGCCTCGAAGCAACCAAGAAAAGAGGCATCCATTTTGTCGCTGAGTATGCCTTATGCATGTTGGTTGGCGCAGTCGCCATGAAAGCTATCTCGTCCAGTATCATAGCTCGTGATTGGGCGACCCAACGACAAGGATACATAACAGGACATGATGGGCGCGTAAAATAAAGTGTGTATTACTTGCACAGACAGTCTGATCTGATCTGGTTTTGTATAATTAATTGTCCGAGCACATAGAGCCGAGACGAGATGAAGATGGCAGTGCTCTTTAAGTTGTTCCTCTTTCCCTGGACGTAAGCTCGAATTAGTTTAGGGTATCCATAATTGATGAATGTATAAGTTGATAGATTTAGAAATCTTGCAGTGGAGATATGCTTTGGAAAAATGCATAATGCTTAGATGACCTTTTATGAAATGGTGCTCGATACCTTGACGGTTTGACTCTGGTTCGTGTATAGTAATGGAAGGTGAAGATGATTAATGAGTTATTGTATCCGTACTAGGGAAGTTGCTCTTGCTTTTCCATTGTTTACTCTCGTGTTGTTCATTGGTCATATTGATAGCAATGCTCCACTAATGGCACCTGCCTTCGAGTGAAAGGGTCGCAACCGTCAACTTCAACTTGACCTTCTACATCCAAGATAATTCCAGAAAAATATGAATCAAGTTATTATGGACAGCCACAACTATGTTCTTGGCTCTGGAGATTTGTTAACCATTATCACTTCTTTCGATGACGACACATCTCGATGGGATGCCGTTACCTCACGGAACACCAACGCTGATGGCTTATTCGTCTACGCAGTGCGCACTACAAAGATATTCTGTCGACCTATCTGCAAAGCCCGGCTCCCCCGTCGTGCAAATGTTTCCTTCTTCGCCAATGGTTATGAGGCTCAGCAGGCTGGTTTCCGTGCTTGTAAACGCTGCAAGCCTGAGGTAGCAGGGGCCATGCCTGAAGAGGCTGCTGTACGAAAGATCCGAGCTTTTGTGCAACAGCATACAGAGAAACAGGATGATACGGAAGTCCGATTAAGTTTGAGTCAGATGGCGAGGCAAACTGGACTATCCAAGTGGCATTTCCATCGAGTGTTTAAGAAATGTGTTGGTGTGACGCCAACTGAATACCTGCGGATAAAACGACAGGGGCTTGGCCTCCAGAATTTGTTGCAAACAGCAGAAACAAGTTCGGTTGACAAGTTCGACTTTGAAACTCTAAGCCAAGACTATGACACACGAACTTGGGACGAATCTGTTGCTTGTTCAGGGTATGCGACTACAGAAACACCATCAACAACACTTGGCGATAGCCCTTGGTCCATCGACGAATTTTTGATATGGCCAGAAAATAATCAATTGCCAATTGCACAAGACGCCTACCTGACTTGAATAATCTCCAGCGCCGGCATAATGAGTTAGGTTGAAATCATGCCGAAATTCAAAGCATTATGCGAGTCGGTGGTGAACTATCGCCAATAAACATACCATCCAGTTTCAATGGTGTTTACACTTCAACTACGTTTCTAGGACCTTTCACGTTGTTTCTAGTTGCCTAAACAGAAAGTGGAAAGTTTCGGTAGCGTTTCACCTTTCCCACACATATGGTTATACTATGTACAGGGGTCCTGAAGCGGGCCCTTTACCGAAACTCCAAATCCATCGGGATTCTTCGTTGCCGGTCGCAGTTGCTGCACGGAGATAATATTGGACGAGGCGGTAATATCAACTAAGAGCCAATTTGGCAGGAAGCTGATAGAGATGGAGCAAAGAGAGACTGGTGCGTTCGATCGTTTTCGTGTCAACGACTGCTTTCAGCAACGACAGGTTCAATTGAATCTCGTGATCCGAGGATATCTGTGGTTTCGACATTGAGCACTTCCTCAAATGCCTCTTGACTACAGATTTTATCCTGTTCAATTGTACCATCCTCAGAAGCCATCTCAGCCTCAAGAATACAGTCTACACTTTTGCGACTTGCTTTGCGTCAAAGGGGACGGGAGTTGCGTATCCGAGACCTACCATGCTTCGGACCGTCGGAGGAGCCTTTTTGCGACGAATGCCTGTCACTTACCATGGCCAAGATGTTCGAGACTATAGCCTATCTCAACTAAGCATCTATACAACCATACTTGCTATAGTCTAATCTTGCAAACACCACGATAGTGAAGCATGAACCCCAGTTCGCAAGAGTTTCGTCCCGGCTTGGGTCGCACCTCAGAGTGTCAAGGGCGCTTACAGATATCGTTTCTTCAAACTCTATGGTAGCAAGTTGCGTATGATCACCATGACGGGGTTCAAGCTTGTCCAGATGTTGCATTGACACGAGCTTATTCGGATTTAGCTATCCATTCTCTGATATAGGAAACATCTATATAAGTCAGAGTGTTTGTCCTCAAGTTCATCCTTTCTTTTTCTCATCATCATCACTCACACAAGCCTCTTCTCAGTATCTCCTTCACCTTCGTCTTTTCTTGCTTCTTCTGCTGTTCTGTGAACGCATTCGCTTCTACCACTCATTCTATTTTAATACCTTCTTTTTGCACCGCTGGTTGGTTGCTTCACTGCTCTCTAATCTCCAAGCAATCCTCACTACCTCTCACTATTATCTAACCGACAAACCATTCACAATGGCTATTTCCAAGACTTTCATCCTTGCCGCTCTTTTGGCTTACGCTGAGGCTCGATTCGGACAGGAGCAGGAACCTGTTGCTGCAGTTCAGGCACTTGATGGCTCTTTCGGTGACCCTGGTGTTGCTGCCACCATTGCTGGTAGCATCCCCAGTGCTCTGCTTGCCGCTGCTAGCCCTTGTGACAAGGTAAGGATAAATCGAGTTACGAGGAAGAGCCATGTACTAACATATCACAGCTCACCATCGCTGATCAGATGATCGATGAGCTTGGAGATGACCAAGAAGTTATCGATGCAGCCATTGGCCTCGTCGCTGCTGAGACTAACTTCAACCCTTCGGCTGTCGACAGACCCTTTGTCTGTGCCGACCCTGCTCTCCCAGCCACCGCTGCCCTTCGAGGAATCATTCCCCTCGTTGACCCAGCTGTCGATGGTGCCGACACCCAGAATGCCAACTCAGCCGCCTCCGTCGCAACCCCCTTTGATGCCACGGGTCTTTCACAGGCTGAGGTCATGATTGCTCAAGGATTCAGCACCTTCCAAGCTGTTGATGCTAACGGCGACAACATCGAGCTCGCTGGTCAGGGTGGCGCTGCTGGAGGTGGTGCTGGAGCTGGAGCTGGAGCCGACGCTGGTGCTGGTGCCGATGCCGGTGCCGGTGCTGATGCAGGCAACGGAGGAGCCAACAACGGTACCGCTCCTGCCGACGGAAACGACAACCAAAACGACAACCAGAATGATAACCAGGATGAGGACTGCGAGGAGGATGACGCCGCTAATGACAACGGCAACAACCAGAACAACAATAACAACAACAACAATAACCAGAACAATGGCAACGACAACCAGAATGACAACCAGAACGATAATCAAAACGACAACCAGAACGATAACCAGAATGGCAACAACAATGGCAACCAGAACGGCAACAACGGCAATGACAATGCTGATGATGCTGATGCCGACAACGGTAACAACGCCGGTGGAAATGCTGGAAACGGCAATGCTGGAGCTCTCGACTTCGGTGTCTGCCAGCCCACTATGGCCCGCATCGGTGGTCTCAACGGTCGCCCTGCTGATGAGTTGACCTTCATTCCCCAAGACCCTCTCATTGCCGAAGGTCAACAAGAAGCTCTCAACCCCAACATCATCACCAACCGCATTTGCGATCAGCTCACCAACGTCTGCAATGCCAGCGAGGATGCCGTTGCAGCTTGTGAGAGTGCCCAGGCTGAGATTGAGGCTTTGGGAACTCGCGACCAGAGCACTGCCGACACATGGAACGCTCTACTTGGTTTCGCTGGTGCCGACTCTACGCAGCAGCAGGTTTAAGAAGGAAAGGGGCGGAGGAGATAAATGCATGCTGGTCATGAGACAATGGGCCTGAGGGGAGGCTTGAGTGACGATGGTCGCATGATACTAGTTTTAGCTTAATTTAATTCAATCATGGTATACCCAACTCTATTGTTCCTTTGTGATTTCAAGTCAAAGACTGCATCAACAGCGATCTACCAAGTACCACCAGCACTATGCCAAAAGTTGGAAGGAAGGCTGCATCTCAATAGTTAGCAGTTGGTAGAACTTAACACTGGAAGTTTATCAATATGGCCTTAATTGTATTGCTTGTTACACACACTATCTTTATGTAAGAGGTGATACTAACAGCAGAAATCCAGGGGCTAAGTTTATGATGATGAAGAAATAAGCATAAATGTGTTGTAACAAGTATAGTTTTATTCAACCATTCCATCTCTTAATCTAATCGCTATCCTATGCCTGGTACATAGCGCTTTTACTGTCTTCCTCGCTGTAAAATCTCCCTATAAACCATGTGACTTCTTCCAATTGATAAGGGGCCCCCCTACGGCCAGTCATAATAGCTCCCGTATCTGTTATTCCATCCCTAAGGAATACAAAAGTCTATCCAACTTCCAAGATAGTCTAGTCTGTTGCCCTGGTGCTCTTGGCTCTTGTAAATAGCTTCGAACTCATCGAAACTTAGCTTGCCCCATCCGCCTCTCTTGGAAGCCTGAGCTTCTGCGATACTCAGGCGTTTCCAATGTCGTAGCATGTCTGATGTAGGAGCACTGTCTGTTTCTTCATCGTTTGAGCTATCACCATCGGAATTGTCAGAAAGAGGCTGTGTAATTGGATAGTATATTCGAGCGGAAGATGAAGGTGCATCGTGTGTTGTGTTAGGCCGATACTGGGGCAAAGTGGGATCGAAGCTACGATCCTGAGAGACTGACTCGACTGTCTCGGTTTCTGGCTTGGGAGCAGGTTCTGCTGTTCCGTCCTCGTGGATAATCTCGACTGTGGTGTCGATTTCCACGGCATTTCGTCCTTCCGGCAAAGCGATGGTGTATCCAGTCTCGGACAGGAGTTCCTCAAGTGTCTTATCCGTAGCGGACCTGACCTTGGCATCACCCTCGCCTGTGGGCTTGACGTTCTCATCGTCACCGAGTTCGATGGTATCTAGTACATCTTTGTACCTTTGTCGCTGATCTTTTGTTTCAGCTGCTTCTATAGCGAGATCCTCCGCTGGCTTGAAGATGGTATCAAGTAATTCATTGAAGGCCTGTTGAGTAACCTGGTAAAGGATCTCCTTACCCGCGTCCCGTTCAGCGTGGGGTATTCTCCATCTTGGAATGTCGTCGGAAGCACTACTGGGTGAGGTCGTCTTGTTATGGTAACCCTCATCCGACATATCGCCGTTGGTGAACCGGGCCTTGGAACCGTTTTGTGTCGTAGAATGGCGTTCGTGATCCTTGCTAGATCCTTCGTCCGCTTGACGGAAATCATTAAGAATATCCTCACTGCCTTCCCAATCATCTGGTGCAAAGCCACCCTCTTCTTCGTCAAGATAGAACTGCCGTCTGCGCCATCGCTCGTGTAGTTGTTTCCTGGCCATGTCTCTTTTTCGCTTATCCAGTCTCGGGGCTCGGCTACGATCCTTGGCGATTGTCTCTGCTCTCATTTCACTTTCCGTTCTCGAAGG
This sequence comes from Fusarium citri, assembly GCA_004367485.1. NCBI lineage: Eukaryota > Fungi > Ascomycota > Sordariomycetes > Hypocreales > Nectriaceae > Fusarium > Fusarium citri. The sequence continues at coordinate 607,392 of QHHH01000036.1, read as the reverse complement.
GCCTCCAGTGTCATTATCACCATTGCGGATACCATTGACACCGTCAGTGGCATCGTCTTCATCGTCATCGTCGTCCGAAGGCTCCTCAATCTCTGGGTTCAAACCATCCATAATGAGCCCTGGAAGTTCCTCCAACGTTGACGGCGGTTCCAAAAGGGTAACCCAGTATGTACGGTCGACATCGCTGTCACTTATTCGACGCACCGTTCTCCAGTTACTATCCGTGTCATTTCTGGTTATGAACTGCCTTCGGGAACCAAATCGACGATCCGTATCGTAAGCAAATAAGTTGGTCAAGATGTCTCCTCGCGTAGCCGTATCCCCACGGTCTGGCGCAACGACATGCTCAAATCCATCGGCGATGTCAACGCTGCCGTCTCGATGATATGTCTTGCCTTCATGGCGGAACTGGCTTTCGCCAGGAGGGACTCTGCCTTCTCGTCCAAACAGACTGCTTAGCGGCTGGCGACTGGTAACAAGTTGCTGGGCTTCGGTGCTGGCGAGCAATTGGTCTTGTAGACCATCTAGAATGTCCTTGTGCATCTGCTTATAAAGCACGTAATATGCGCGGAACATACGTAAAAAGTCTTTTCGGTCAACATATCCATCGCTATCCAAATCGTAGCCAGTAAATATCTTTCGTAGCTTGTCCTTCCGCTTTCGATACGATAATCCGTGAAGAAACTCGGTGAAGCCAATCAAGTCGTCGTTATTGGAGTCGTAGAAGGAAAACATTCGATCATGAATGAGGTTCGGTTCAGCATGACGGGAGCCTCCTGTAGGAACGAGGCATCGCTCGAACGTCTTACGATCCATTGCAACGCAAAGTTCGTCAGGGTCATCCCTCCATTCTGAGTTAGCCATGAATGTCCATTGTTCCCAAAATGCTTCTAACTCTGGCCTCTCGAAACCGGTATCCTGCGACAGCTTGGGTATGAGACTGCGGGGTAAAGTTCGTCTGCAAGTATCTGGATCACCTGTGTACCAGACCGCTTGCATCTGTCTGGGACCAAAGGGTGGTGCTGGAATCCGGATCTTGTAGAATATATGAGTCTTGATATGAACACCTTGGGCTTCGCATGTTTCGCACAGATCAAAGTCGGCACAGTTTGCGCATCGATAACGAACCCCTCGAATGGGGACCATGCCACATGAGTTACACTGGCAACCCCTATGGACGCATCCGTTTCTGCGGGCATTATCTTCTGAGACACGAAAGAGAAGGGTGACAATATTATGGCCAGTTCGTTGGTTCGCAGGGAAAGAATTCGGGTCGTTCCACCATTCATCTCCGCCTTCTACAATCGTCTCGCCATCGCCCAAAGGCTGAGTTGTATCTGCGTTGACATTCTCATCTCCCGCAGCCTCCGACGATGAGCTTGACCCGTCTTCGGTTCTCCGACTCCGACGTTGACGTCGTACAGCATTGCTCCTGTGCAGACCACCACCTGGCAGGGTTTCGAAGCTTTGCGATCGGACCTGGTATGCGTAGTATCCGGCTGAGAGCGCAGCCACTGCAGAGACTACGGCCACAGCCAGCCGTGGCCGCGTTATACTCTCGACGGACGGCGTCGGCAACCACATTGTGGGCTATATCATGTGTGTTGCATGATGTTGAAGCTAGACGTGTCAGGGGAAGTGGGTGGTTATGAAAGCGGGCTTCGAATATGTCGTGCTGATTCGATTGTATATCGCGTTAATTGGAATATCGGGACTTTTGATAAGCTGGCTTCAGAAACTACTGTACTGTAAACGAGTGAATCATAAGTTGTTTCTGGTGATGACAAAGCTTCTATAATTAAAGTTGAACAATGAGATGGAAGCTGGGAGGTTTTGATGGAGAAGAAGCTAGACCAAACGTGGAAAGATAGCTGTTGGTACGTACATTCCAAACTGAAGTGGGGCTCGCCGTCAGCGAGAAAAGTGATGATGCTTGTACGGATGTGGGTGGATGGATTTGCGGAATGGAGCCATCATGGGCGCCTTTGTACTGTAAATCCTCAGCCCACTATCTAAAGCTTCGATTTTACTTCTCCCAAGCTACCAATTGAAAACCCACACCTTCAATCGCATTGTCCGTCAACATAATGGCTGACGCCCCTCCTTCGCTCCCGGGCCCTATGCCCTCATCTTTCGATGGCGACTCGTATGCTTCATTGACCCCAGCTTGCTATACCTTTGAGTCCCCGCTCATGCGATAGTATAGGGAATTCCATAATGAACGTCCTATGCAAAAGGTCGTTCGAAAGATTAAGGAGGAGCCTCTGATCCCTCTCGGTAATATTCCCTTCAAGCGATCGTCATGCATGGGATAGCTTCTAATAGCTCGCTTTTGCGATATAGGAATCGGTTTGACTACTCTTGCCTTCGTCAACGCCTACCGAGCCCTCCGTCGCGGAGATTCAAAGCAGGCAAACCGCATGTTCCGAGCTCGTGTCGCGGCCCAGGGATTCACCGTTTTTGCCATGCTTGCCGGCAGCATGTACTACCAGAAGGATCGAGAGAAGAGCAAGGAACTCCGCCAGCTCCAGGAGCAGAAGGACGCCGAGGAGAAGCGCCAGAAGTGGATTCGCGAGCTCGAGGCTCGAGACGACGAAGAGAAGGCCATGCGCGCAAGACTCGAGAAGAGGAGACAACAAGTCCAGGCTCAGCGGGCCGAGGACGCTCAACCAACCGCCGCCCCTACCGAGCTGAAGCCTGAGGGCGCCGAGACATCCAGCAATGGAGGAATTCTGAGCCGAATTGGTCTGTGGCCCCAGGGCAGCAATGAGGAGAAGAAGGGCATCGAGAAGGTTGTCGACGAGGTTGTGGATGAGGAAAACGCCAAGCAGAAGAAGAAGAACCCCAAGAGCTCACTCGGTGATCTTGGTGAGATCATCTCCAAGAGAAAAGATTAAATATTGAGATTGTATATCAAGCGATTGGCCATAAGGGAGGTTTGTACAAAAGTTTCATGTGCTGATTTATGGCAGAAGCACATCATGTATGATAGCGGATGAATAGCACCTTGCAATACAAGAAGGATCCATGCTTTGAAGTTAGGCAACCTTAATGATTGCTATGTTGGAAGAAATTCTTGCTCTTTCATGCTTATTCGTGCATGCCGGTTGCTTTCGAGTTAATGAGAGCAGTTCGTTGTAGAATGTGGTGGTGTTCAAAGCCGATCTACTCGCAGCTATATGCCATTACGCCCAACATGGAGTCAGGACAGCAGTTTTAATATGGACTTTCTAAGAAACCAGTAGCCCTATGTCATTGAACCTCCACTTCGGTTTCCCCCAATTAGTCCTGCCATCTCCAGTAATGCTCGATCAGCCTCTATGTCCCCGGAGCCTAAATTGATCTTGCGACGGGCTTCTGCTTCTCGTTCCTCCCAAGCCCATTTCTCGGCTTGAGCTTGTGCTTCCTTATCACCGCCGCAGCCCCAAACTTCCAAACTCTCAATCTGGAACCGGTCCTGGAAATCGTGCTTTCTCACTACACTTGAATGGAACGCACCACCTCGAGAAGTATAGTCATGGTTAAAAACTCCAAATTCAAAAGAATCGTCAAGAAGTAGTGACACAGGGCCAAGGTGTAGCATGTCGGGCTTTCTGTGAGCTTGAGAGGGATGTGGATGAGGACAACCAAATGACAACATAGGGTGGTGTGCCGGTGCTTTCGTAAAAGTGACATAGTCCTTATTGATGGTAGAGGCCGGGAACACGTCATGAATTGGTTCTAGCTGGAAGAGAGTGGTTTCGGCGTCTCCAAAGCATTCTCGATGAGTATGTTTCCAAGGTTCTCGAACATAAACACCGAACGTGAGTCGATCGGACTTGCTTCCATGAGGGAAACGCTTTGGAGGTAGAGATGCTGCAAAGCTTGCCTCCTGACCACCATCGGGCTCATCCCCTAGTCTCGTCCCACTTACCAGCAGCAGCGTAGGGGCTTGCCAGTTGAAAACCTTCGTCTGAAAACTTCCCATAGAGAAGCCCGCATCATTACCCGAATACAGTAACCTGACTCGTCGGAAAAGGTCCGTACCAGGGAGGAACAGTGAGATCTGCGAAAGGGTGTTTTGGTTCAGTATATCGCCAGTGTCGGTCAGTAGAGGCTGTGCCGTTTTGGGTGGTGAATTTGCTGACGGGGTATCATTTTGATGTTTAGAAAAGTCTAGATTTTGGGAGAAGAGGAAGCGCTCGAATAGACCATTGAAGCCACGGAAAAGATGGGGTGAAATCACAGGTATGATAGTTCTGAAATGGTGGTACTTGATGCCAGTTGACGTTTCGGCATTCACGAAAGAGGCAAGAATGCACTCGGCAGCTCCGCGGAGACCTTCGAGTTCTTCGCCGACCACGCGGTGTGAATACATCGACAGACTCTCCTGGGGATCCAATGGGGCCGCCAATAAGAGGAGCATGACGAGCTTCCGAAAGTTGTCTGTCGGAATTGTTGCGCCATGAAAGATTGGCGCATGACCCTGATCCACTGCGTCCTTGACGTCCAGTAATTCGAAAGCTGTCAGGACAAGATCATCGTCTTCGTCGTCTTCTTCATCATCCTCGCCAGCTGCATCGACGGAGAAGCCAGTTGTCTGAGAATTGGGCTCTTCATAATGGTCTTTTGTTTTAGGACTATCCAAGGTCTCGGTATCTGGTCGAAAGCCTGCTTCAGATACCTTGCGGTCAAACACGGCTAAGCTTTTGAATAGAAGTTTAGTCCTGTCTGCCGAGCCACGCGCCAAAACAGTCCGGTAGCGCTCAGTCATGATGACCACAACCATGATCATCCGCTGAAGTTCCAGAACTACTGGTGCTTCCTGTAGAAAGGGGAATGCTCCAATGTAAGATACCATCTGAAATATCACTGGTGAGGTGCCGAGGATATCTGGTATCTCCAAGTACCGGGCAATGGTATCCTCCTTGAGGTACTTGATAGAGTCCTGCTGGTCTGCAAGACTTTTGAAGACATCTCTGAGAGAATACAATTCGAGGGAAGTGAAGCATTTCTTCTTGAATTTTTCAGCCTATAGAATTGTGTTAGTCAATCTTGAATTGCTTCTGGCGGTGGAGCATGATGGTGATGGTGATGGTGATAGCGACTGACAAGTTGATGGGTTAATTCTTCATGCGACCGCCGTTGCGGATGCTCATCCGAAAGATTCTGACCCATTTTGTAAGGGCCACTGTGTTCTCATCACTTCAGAACTGTAGTGTCGGCTCCTGATTGAAACAACTCAGCAATTGTTGATGATATGATCAGATCAAGATGAGAGTCTGCCTGGACGATTTCATGACATTCCATCTGGGGGTGGGTGAACTTGCTGACAGGGTAGGTACGTACCTATACGTAATGATTCGCTCCTTCCCCTGTCGCTCTATCTTGCGCCAAGCATCAATGACGGTGCTGCCTTCCAAAGGTGCAAAGTTCCAATTGATTGACACGTGAATCGGCGAGATGATCGGCCCGAGCAGTTGAGAGCTGAGAGTTGAGATTCATTGAATTTGAAGCTATTCCCAGATTACAATCACAAAGTCACGGTGGCATTTTGTCGGTCTAGGCAATTAATGTTCATTACATATCTAAGAGAATTGAACATGAGGAGAATCGTAGCATCTCCTACTCTTAGCTAGCTGAATTTAACAAATCACCTTTACCTCCTCCCTTCAAACAATTTCCAACATCTTCTCTAGCTTCTCCAACCGCTATGTCTCATTCTGATTATCCTTCTTTACGGCCTCTGCAACCTCCTCTTGCGCTGTCTCTGCAGCCTCTGCGAGCTTCTCTTGCGTTGTCTCTGCAGCCTCTGTAACCTCTTCTTGCGCCGCTTCCACAGACTCCTTCAAAGTATCCTCGAGCCCACCAAGAAACTCGTTGCACCATCCATTCTTCTTCGACTGCTCAAGCTTGTCTTTCAGCTCGCCATCTGTTGAAGTCTGGTTGCTGGCAGGTTGATCTGCTGCGATCTCGGTCCCGTTCTGGCCGGCAGCCTCCTGTGGCTCTAACAACTTGGTCGTATTCAGGTTGCCGGTTGCCTGGGACGCTGTCAAGCTTGTCGCGTTCTGGCTGCTCACAGTTTCATTGCTGTTACCGGTGATCAACTCGTTTAGCGCCTTGGTTGCATTGAAGCTTGGAGTGGCCTCGGTGTTAACCTCCGCCTGCTGATCTCCCTCGACAGAATCATCCGCAGACTGTTGTTTCTTCTGCTTCTTCGCCTCTCCAACCTTGTCATAGATCATCTCGCCAAACCTCTCGATGAATTCCTCCGTAAGCGCCTGAGCGTATTTGAATTCCTGACTGAGGTCCACTTCCCAGTCCGAGTCTGGCTCGGTTTGTGAAATATTCATCGTGCTTGGGACAAGCTGGCGCTTTTCATGATCATTGTTTTCCTTATGGTATGAGTCCCGCTTGGTCTTGTTGTTACCAAACTTCTTGAGGACAGCATTATACCTGGGATCGCTCTTGATGCGTCTGTACTCCTTATCAAGCTTCTCAATCAACTCAGGAGAGAACTCGTCGGCGTAGGCCACCTCCTCTGAGAGCTCTTGACTTACGCCAAGCTGTCGCAAGGCTATCTTGCGCGCCGGAGTGCTCATGCCTTTGATCTTTTCCAGTTGTTTTTGAGTGATCCCGGGAGCCTCACTCTCTCGCTTGACCTTCCTGTCAAACGGCTCGTACGGGTCCATGTCAGGATTTCCGTAGTGAATTCGCCTATACTTAGGGGTTGACTTGAAGCGTTGATACTCCACTTCAAGCTTCTCAATATCTGGTTGCGTCCACCGTTCGATACTAGCAAGCTCCTCTGCAATCTTTTCTTCCGTACCCCTTAGAATTAACCATTCTTTGCGCTCCTTGTAAGACATTGGCTCGAATGCGTAGAAATCGTCCACAGAACATCCGAAGTAGTCCTTCCCATCTCCTCTTCGCTTGTACAAGGATCTCATCCTTAGGAGGAGGCCCGCGTATTTAGGATCCTTATAGACTCGAGCATATTCAACATTGAGCTTCGCAACAAGCTCGTCAGTCATCCCATCGGATTTAACCAGCTCCTCTGTGAGCTTGGGATCCATATCAAGCATCTCAGCAACCCATCTGCGCTGCCCTGGGTCCATGCGTATAATCTTGGTGAGCATTGCCTCGCTGAGTTTGGGCTCTTCTCTCTTGGAGCTGGATAGGAACTTGTCGAGGATATCCTTGTACTTGGGGTCATTTTTAATGCGGCCATACTCCACGTTTAGCTTCTTAATGAGCCTCTTAGATAGCTGACTGTATGTAACAAGTTCTTTTGTAGTCTTAGGGTCCAAGTCGAGCTGCTGTGCAACCATTGCGCGGTACCTAGGAGGTAATTGCTCAATCTTCTCAATAGCCTTTTTGGGAAGTTGGATCTCTTCTCTCTTTGAGTTGGAGAAGAATTTGTCGAGGATATCGTTGTATTTGGGATCACTCTTGACACGAGCATATTCAACATTGAGCTTCGCAATAAGCTCGTCAGATAGCTTATCGGTTTTAACTAGCTCCGCTGTGAGCTCAGGGCTAAGGTCGAGCTTCTTTGCAACTATTCCGCGGATTGAATAAGATAGTCCCTCGATCTTCTTGATTTCCCTTTCGCTGAGTTGTGGCTCTGATCTCTTCGAGTTGGTTGTGGTGGCTTTCTTGGCCTCGTCGGCATCTTTGGCTTTCTTGGCTTCTTCGGCATCTTTGGCTTTAGCTTCTTCGGCTTTTCTGGACCTTTCGTCATCTTTGGCGTTTTCGGCTTCTCTGGCTTTCTTTCTCCTTTGGAACCTCGGCGCATCTACGTACCTCTCACGCAACATCCCCCACTTCCAATCATTCATGAGGCGAGTAAGCTCCACGTTGAGCTTGTCGATAAGGTCTTGAGAGAACGGGACTGGGGCATTGACCAGTTTAAATGTGAGCCTCTGATGACATTCACAGGTCTCGCATAATGATCTGCGAAGGAAAGGATTCATATCCTCGATCATCTTGATTTCTTCTTTTTCAAGGTAGAACTTTTCTTCGTCTCTCTTCGCTTTCTTTGAGTTGGGTAGGTACGTTTTGCGGAGATCCTTGTATTTGGGATCTCTCATGATACGAGTATATTCTTTGTTGAGCTTCGCAATAAGTTTGGTAGAGAACTTGCCGCGTGCATTGGCTAGTTCTTCTGTGAGTTTTGGGTTAAAGTCGAGATTTCCTGCAGCTATTCTTCGGAGGAAAGGAGCCGATCCCTCGATCCGCTTGATTTGATCTTTGCTGAGGTAGAACTTTTCTCCTTCTTTCTCCTTTCTCTTTGCTTTCTTTGAGTTGGGTAGGTACGTTTTGAGGAGATCCTTGTATTTGGGATCCTTTTTAATACGAGCATATTCTTTGTTGAGCTTCGCAATAAGTTTGGCAGAGAACTTGCCGCGGGCATTGACCAGTTCTTCTGTGAGTTTTGGGTTAAAGTCGAGATTTCCTGCAGCTATTCTTCGGATGAAAGGAGCCAATGCCTCGATCCGCTTGATTTGATCTTTGCTGAGTACGGGGTCTGCTCGCTTCGACAGGGTCTCGATCTTGTTACTTTCCCCCTCGCTGAGTTCTGGTGTTGCTCTCTTTCTTGGGACGCCAACAGGCTTTCTCTTCATAACTTCTATGAACAACATGTTGGCTTGGCGGTCCAGGAAAAGGGTACCCCAAAACTCGTTGAGTTTAGTGATCAACGAAGGAGTCAAAAACTTGGTTTTAAGATACTCCTTCTTGAGCTCTTCATCCATCCAGGGGTACTTTGCCACGATTTCTTTTCGTTTCGCAGTGTTGAGTCTCTCAAAGTTCCATAATTGTTGTATTGTGAGCGTGGGGAGTGGTTTGTTGGGGTCAAGCTTCTTTATCGCCTTGGGCCCCTTCTTCTTACCGCAAGGGGTTCTCGCTTCAATGCTCCTCTTCCCCATGTGGCTTGAATGGCGATGGATCAGTTTGTATCCTCTCTCGTTTTCATCGTGGTCCTTCTCCTGCGCTCTGCCCTCGTATCTAACAGGCGTGGGAGGCTCATAGCCAGGCTGGGGGAAATGCATAGTGGAGTGGGGCTGAGGATGAGGATGAGGATGAGGATGAGGATGAGGATGAGGATGAGGATGAGGATGAGGATGAGGATGAGGATGAGGTGTAGGCGTGGCCTTGGGATAGTTCATGGCAATACGTCTATGTTCACCATATCTGGGCGCCAGCATGAACCAGCCTCCCTGAGGGCAATCCGTGACGCTGGGGCAGGGAACTTCAGTGACGCGGCCCGGTCCTGCCCACTCAAAGCCAGGGATGACCTTCTCGTAGCCGGGCAAGACGTGGTTCACCGTGTCCTCCTTGTAGTCAGGCCTCGAGTAGTCGGGTTCGACGACGATATTGGTTCCAGTGATTCCAATGCGTCTGTGCTCGCCGTCCTTGGGTTCCAACATATGCCAATGACCATAAGGACACCCCTCCTTGGAGGCACAGGGAGTCTTGGTAACAGTCCCAGGACCAGCCCACATGAAGCCTGGGACGACGTTCTCGTAGCCGGGCTCATCGTAGTAGTGTGTGTGGTGCTCCACGCGGTGGGGTTTCGCCTTGAAGGCATGATCTTCATGGCCAACCTCCTGCTTGCGATAGAACTTGGTGTTTTCCTTGGGCTCATACTGGCTTGGATAATGCACCTTCTTGTATGCATGCTTATTATCCTCTTCAGAGTAGTTGAGTTTTTCCTCCTCTTCCTTTTGGACATGCTTCTTCTCCTCATGAGAGGAGTTGTGCTTCTTAGGATGATACTTTCTGTAACCATACTTCCTAGCTGCGTTGGGGTCGCCTTCTTTGTCTTCCCTGTCGCTCTTCTTGGGGTAGTACTTCTTAAAAGCGGTCTCTTCGGGCTCACCCGAACCACCATGCTTGGTTGTATAGGACTCATCATCAAGGAACTTTCCCTCTTCAGGGTTGTGCCCAAAGTTGAAGTCGTAGAATCCCTTCAGCTTAGAGTTGCTCTCTTTCTTCTCGGAGTACTCCTCCTTGTGGTACTTCTCTTCATCCTCCTTCTCATAGTCGGGCTTCTTGTAGTGCTCCTTGGCATAGGAGTGATGAGTGTCGGCTTCTCCACCATACTCTGCCTTGGGGACGAATTTCCTCTTTTGTTCAAAAGGCTGCTTGGGGAGGTACTTTTCCGGGTACTTGTCAAAGTAGGGAAGGTTGTCGTTCTCCTGCTCGTGCTTGTTGAAGTGGGAGTATTTTTGATCCTCGAGTTCAGCCTGATACTTCTCATGTGGGTAATAACCAGGCTTGCGCATGTGCAAATCATGCTCCTTTGCCTTGTTGAGGTCATGTATGAATCTTCGAGGTCCGGTAGTATCAGGCAATCTAGGTTCCGCCTTATACTTGTGGGAGTGAGTATGCTCTTTGTTGGGATCCCTATAGTACTCCTTAGATTGACCAGGGTGCCACCACTGCCCCATCATATCACCATTAGAGGTCCATCGCTTGAAGGGGCTTCCCGGGGAATCCCCAATATCATCCGATTCATGCTTTTTTGAGGAGGTGTCATGGTCCTTGATGAAGTACTTATCGAGATCATGTTCGTTGAGATTGTAACGATCGTCGGAAGGGTCAAAGGATCCAGTCGGATAATCCTTCTCATACTTGTGCTCCTCGCTAGGGTACTCAGTCTCATAGTTGTAGTCGTTGTGGTGATGTCCTATTTTGGGGTTGTCATAACTCTCACTATGGTGATAGTGTTCCTCGTGGTTGTAGTCTCCTTCAGGATGGTGCGTCTTGAAATGGGGCTTCTCGGAGACATGATGTCTCTGAGGTTCATACTTGTTCTTCATGTCATGCCTGTCTTCAGACTCATGATCATTGGGATGATAGTTTGTGGTGCCATGTTCATTGTCGTGGTGGTGTTTCTTGGACTCGTACTCGTTGTCCTCGGGAACGAGGAATGTGTGACGAGTAGTCGACTTGGCCACCTCGTATCCCTTGAAGAACTTCTTGCGGAATTCAGCGAGGTGGCCTCGCTTTTCATTGTCTTCTTCAATCCGGTTGTCGATCTTGTCGAGATACTTGGTAGAAGGAGGTGGAATAGCATGAGCCAGGCCCATCGATGCCTGGATGGCAACGAGGACGGTTGTGGAAAACCTCATGATGAGATACTCACTCTCAAGGACAGTAGATGAGTAAGTCAAATTAGGTATACACGAGATGTTCTTGACTGAGCTTTGAATCGAAGAAGAGAAACAGAAAAGGTCCCAATGCAGATATTGGGGCCAACTTATACCTGAGAGGGGGCAAGGGGGCACGGGATCACCACCGATCATGAGGGAATGGCTTCGCCTTCTCCTCTCCAACATGGCATCATGGCGCAATATTCTTCTCACTTGGTTTAGGATATGTCCCGGTTGACCCGGGCGATTGGCTGCTCGTGTACATAGGGTTTCATGGCTATCCTACTGATGTGTTTCTCTCACTGTGGATGACACTTACATGAGGCCATATCTCATGTAGTCGCTTCAGCGATACTATTGATCTTTGGTGGAGCGCCCTGTTGGTCAATACTAGTCAATGATATCCAAGATAGCACTATAGAAGCATCACTGAGAGGAGGGGAGGGCTATCATAACGACAAGATAAAATAACTTCCTGGAGTGCCCTCAATTGGATGGATATCAACTGCGATGTCATCACTAAGCCCTTACTGCTATGGCTACTGGTCAATCCGATTCGGCCTCCTCACGTATCTGTTCTCGCCACAACCTGGTCTTGAGAAATGATGGCCTTCCTCTCATTCCGCAAATGCCACTTATCATCAGACTTAAGCCCACCTCGGAGTTCTCCTGGGCGGGGTTTCCATGGAAATGGCAAAATTCCACTTGTGACCGTTGCTCACAGGATGGACTTTACTTCTCGCCGCGTCTTGAAAACGGTCGATATCCAAACAGCTTCATGTCCCCTCTCGTACTAGGACGACAGTCATCTATCTGCAAAAACAACTTCATACTCTATATCTATGGTCGAGGTCAAGTTCGCACAGCATGATAATCTAGCAATCTTTAAAAAAGCAGGATAACTGTCAATGGGTGCATGTGGGTGTATCTACTTGGCCACTGGCGATTTCAAGCGAGGCTCAGCAAGCCTTGAGTTCGATCACGGGCGCAGAATCTGTGAAAGCCACTGCAAGACGCAATAATGATAGATGTTTGCCACAAACAAAGGCGGTGTGTGAAACTCAATTCGAGCCGGATTCACCTGGACATTGGGTTACCACACGCAAGTGCTCTTCAGGCGAATATACCATCCAGATTGGGCTCGTACAGTCCTTGTTTGATTCCTTATAATCTATTCCTATACAAAAACAAAGACGAGCATGCCCCCTGCCCATATAGAAAAAATGACCTACTCCACGCTCCCGACTTCGCCAAAGTCCCAATCCCGATAAATTCGCGCCGACAAAGAAATATAAGTTTATACAAAAAAAGAGCCGTACAGAGAACTGAGCGTGTTAAGCTCCAGTGTCTTTGGCGGACACCTGGTTGATCAAACGCTGATATCTGGCCTCCGCTTCCTGCTCAGCATCCCGAGCAGGCTTGGACAACCGCCCTTCCACTGATGGCGCTTCTGAGTTTCCTTTGGAAATCCAGAGTACACCAGGTTTCGGAGCGGCCTTTGTTTCAGTTGCTGCGTCGGGTTTTGGTGTAGATCCGTTGGTTCTGGGTTCCTCCGAAGCTGTGCCATCCTTCTCGCCATCTGGTGAGGTTTTTGGAAGCCTCATGGCCAGAAGCACGTACTCGGCCCTTGTCATGTTGTCCATCACATCATCCATATAACGCCGAACCTCGTCCTGAGGAGCAACAACTCGTGCCAGATTATCCAATTGGCGACCAGTCTGCGTGAAAAGGCGTATCGTGACAGGCTGGTAATAATCAAGTTTGGGGTCTCCTCCATATTCTGACGTGCTTCCCTTACGAACAATCAGGAATGAAGCGACGACCTGCTGGCCAGATGATGTAGGTAAATATTCCAAGATGCTAAACTTGGGGAAAAGATATCGATCTCCACTTCCAAAATCGAATACAACTGCCGTGACATCTTGCTTGGGAGCAGGTGGAGGCCCCTTGGACCGTAGAGCCTGAACCCCAGGATAGGCCGAAGTTTGTGGCGCTTTAGCCTGACCATTTGGCATGCCATTCGGAGCTGGTTGCCGATTCTGTACCGGAGCAGAAGCTTGTGGCGCACTTTTCATATCGCGGTGCAGTCTATCCAAGATTTCCTTCAGATCTGTAGCATCGGTGAAGCCCGGTCGGCTTTCCGCAATCCTGCGGATCATATCTCGAGTCTTTGTATCATCCAAGGCAGTTTTGACAAGCTGAACGACGAGTGGATCACTTCCTTGTGGTGGTCGCAAGTCAGACGATTTCTGGTTGGGGTTTGAAGCCAGAACAATGTCAAGAATGGTCCGAACCTCTGTAGCGAAATATTGAACCGTTCGACCATCCACTAGAAGTCGGTCTGCTGATGGTCCTTGTTGTCCTCCTCTGCTTCGATATTCCGCATTCAATTGATCAATTATCTTTTGGAAATGCGCCAATTCGCCCTCTTTTGCCTGTCCCACGGCCACTCTCTTCATGAGATCACGAAGCTCTGCGTCTCCTGATGCTTTTTGCGCGAGCAAAGCAATAACAGGGTCATTTGCCGAAGGTTTCGCCGCAGGCGCGGACCCTGGCGCTGCAGGTCCTGGAGCTGGGGCGGGCTTCGCGAGGCCGCCTGCTGGTGCTTGAGCATTTGGCGGTGGTCTCGGCGCTGGAGACATTGCAGGAGCGGCCATTGGGCCAGCTGGCGCCGGTGCTGGAATCGGTGCAGCCAGCCCAGCAACGTTGGGTGACGAATGTCCGACGGGCGGAGGGGTTGGAGATGGTGCTACGGGTCCTCCTACAGCTTGTGGTCTCTGTTGGTAGGTCGGGTTTGTAGGTGGTGTCATGTTGGATGGCGGAGCATTTCCAGGCTTTTGAGCTGTTGGCAGGGCGGCAGTCTGAACTTGGGGAGACCGAGGAATAGGTTGAGGTGGTTGCGCCGGACTCTGAGCCGCACCAGGGGCTGGACTAGGCGGTACAGATTTTGGCGTAGCTGCCTTGTTCTGGTTGGGGGTGCCAGCTGTCGGTGTTGGAGGTGCAACTGGTGGAGGCATCGAGCCATTTGGAGGGCCATATTGAATAATCGGGCGTTGCTGCGGTTGTTGTTGTTGTTGTTGTTGTGGTAATGGCTGTACTTTCGGTTTTGGATCCTTGACCACGTACATCGTCGCTTCGATTATATGCGGCTCAATTGTGATTGTCACATTGCCGACCTTTGACATGGTCTCCTTGGGCGGGTTCTTGGGGTCTTCGTTGAGCACGCCCTTGCGCTTGTGCGGTTTCGTCCAATATTTAGCAAAAAGACCTTCGCTAATCCATTTGTGACGGGATCGTGAGAGCGATTCGGCGAGTACGCCGCTGGAGCCACGCGTTAGTCTGTGTCATTCCCTCATCGCACTCTAACATGACGTACCTTTCGCCAACAGACTGATACTCCTTGGAAGAGAGATCCTCAGGCTGCGCGACTTCGACCGTAGGAAGCGGTTTGCCAGCCTGGACCGACTTGGGCAGCGGCGGCGGCGGAGGCTCTTCTGGCTCCGGATCTGGGGCTGGGACTGGCGCTGGCGGGGGAGCAGCGGGTGTCGCAGAGCGCTCTCGGGGTGTAACATTGCGCTTTTTTGCAGCGGTTTCTCCTCGAGCAGCTGCCCGCGCAGGCAATTTGCGCTTTCGTTCCATATGACAGCTCGTCCAGTAGACAAACTAAAGAAAGCGCAACAAAATTATACTGTAAAGCGGAAGCCAATCATTATATATAAAGACCATGCAAGGCGCGTCTGGATGCAATATGGACGTGTAGAGCTTAATATTAGGTTATTTTCGCATAAAAAATGCTCGGATGGTGACGTGAAGCTGAAGTTGGGTCACGAGGGCAGGTCGAGGGAGCATGGAGGTGGAAGATGGAAGATGGGAATGGAGACTCCCATTGGAAAGAGAAAGGTAATAGTAAAGTAACAGCCACGGCCAGAAATCCGAGGCTCAGTGGTGCAGGTCCGACACACCTTCATGATGGAGAATGGAGAGTAAACGCAGAGACGCTATTGGCCAGAAAAGGCGGAGGAGCCAAGGACTGCCAATTCTGGACTGGGCGCGGGCCCATGAATCTAGCACTGCAGCGCCTAGAGTCAAATAAGAAGCTGGGGCTCAGGGGACTTTACAGCCTGTCGAGGCCCGCTCGGCCGTTTTTTCTGGAAGCGCCGCAAGAGTGACCGTGATATTCATGGAATAGAGCCAGATGAGCGATAAGCATGGAAAAACATAACGCCAGTTGATTTGAAGTGCTAGAGTACACAGTGTCTTCAAAGAGAGTGACTCACTGGTATAAATCATGCACAATTCAACACTCAATCCTGTTGGAATAAGATTATCAACCAGCGATGTTGTCGGTCCGCGGCTCTTTCTTGCTGTTCAAGAGGTGGAGCCACAATCCGAGCCGCATCAGACGCGCCTCGAGGGCAAGAAGGGTACTTGGATGCACTCGTAATTTTCCCCGCGTGATAAGTTCCGCTGCTGATCACCGATGCTTAGCGCGAACAAAGCAACGTCTGCTCAACCTCAGTCCCCAAGAATCCTGCAATTGATGACTGTACATCCTGCGACAGTGACAGTTAGGAAGATCACTTGCATTAATCCCTGTATTATCTTTTTTATTTTCTTTTTACCTATACTGATTTTCTCCTCATACATTCCTTGGCTAGGTTCTTTCTCCTCGCGATTGCCTGCCCAATCATGACGTCTCTACATCCCGCTGTACGGGCTGTAATTGCAGTGGTTGCGGCGCCACTGGGTCTGTATTGCGTCTTCCTTGGGCTGGGCATGACGCCTTTCTTTCAGAGACAGTAAGGGTACTGATCTCCAACTTGTATTTCTCTGACTGACAATTCTTATACAGTTTTCTATACGCTCACAAAATCAATACGTTATTATGGAATAATGTGAATCAACCAGAACGATGGGGCTTCGCTCGTAAGTTGAATACATCGCTCATACAGCGATCAAGCTTATGATGATGACGACTTATCGACATCTCATCAGGAAACCAAGTTACTCCTTTCTCGCTCAAGACTCCTGATGGAGAAAAGATATATGCTTGGCATATTCTTCCTCTGCCACTTTACCTTCAGAATGAAGCCAAAATCGAATCCCAGGAACCAGGGTTTTCAGCCGATTTCACCCAAACTGAGTCTTTTCGTCTACTAAAAGAGGACCCAGAATCCCGACTGGTCCTTTACTGTAAGTCCCTATCATGTATACTCTTGCTCGCTCACTGCTCACATCTTTTTCAGTTCACGGTGTAAGTGGTTGTCTCAAAATGTCAGCAGCATCGACTGACGTCACACACAGAACGCTGGTCATATCGCACAAGCTATTCGGCCACTCAGCTATCATTCGTTAACTGATACCTCCTCATACCATGTCGTTGCTATTGATTACCGAGGATTTGGTCATTCCACAGGCTCACCTACTGAGACTGGGGTAATTCAAGATGCTGCGACACTTGTGGATTGGGCTACCAAGGTCGCAGGTATCCCAGCCAGTCGCATCGTTCTCCTTGGACAGAGCTTAGGTACAGCCGTCGTCAGCGCAGTCGCCGAAAAGTACGCCCTCCAAGGTGTCGAATTCGCTGGGGTCACCATCGTTGCAGGCTTCAGCGATCTAGCCAATCTCTTGTTGGGTTACCGTATTGGAGGTGTTGTCCCCGTCCTCGCACCCTTCCAAATGTGGCCTACGCTTATACGCTTCATTCACCGATTCGTTGTCGACAAATGGCATTCGGATGAGCGGTTGGCTAATGTCGTGCGGCACACGAAAACAAGGCTCAGACTCAATCTGATCCATGCTAAGAATGACAAAGACATCCCATGGACCGAAGACAATAAGCTATTCCGAGCCGCTGCCCAGGAGATGATGGGAATCATGGACGATGATGAGTTTGCAGCTTGGAAAGAAGAACGCACCATTCGTAAAGGAAAGGATGCATTTGTGACCACATGGAAAGCCGAACCTGACATGATTATCCGACAGGAACTTTTCCCATACGGAGGTATGTAAAATTGTATTCAAGCTGAGACAGACCAACTAATGTGTCGGTAGGTCACAACGATATCATGGGCTATGCACCAGTTGCGCTTGCGATCATGCGAGCCTTTGATCTTCATGGGACGACTTATAACATTGACGAGCAGCCTATTTCTAAGTGAAAGTTGATTGAGTAGCATTGATAGAACCAGCACTGACATACACATTGTGTTCATCACCCAAAGCCATGACTATTATGGTTGTTTGGGTGAGTATCTGTTCTCGACGTCTTATCCTGACTGGGAGTACGTCCATTCGAATCGCTTGATTCATTTGAGTTGGCTTGAATCCACGAAATATCAAGAAACCCCAGTTTCGCATCAAGTCTCGGTTAGATAACTTTACACTACTGGATACTGTTTTCAGCAACTCCCGGGGGTTGGTAGTTGCTCACTCGTCATATATACTAGATATCGTTGGCTTCATTGTCATTTAGCTCTGAGATGTACTCAAGTAGCTTGCACCGACATACTAAGAAACAAATAACCCATAAACCTATTACCCAAACCCAACTTAAACTCTCAGTTAAAAGACTATTATTTTCTTCATTGTTTGTCGAATCTTAGCTTTCAACTTATCCATCTACTGTTTGAAAGGGCCAAGAGCCACTTCTGTAACAGTGGATGCCAGGCACATGTTTCGCACATCTCCCACTAATAATTACCCCACCAAAGAGCTCTCATTCAACCCCCCACCCCACGTAAGTACAGTTGTTGGCACCTACATCACCTGCTACACCAAAGGTCCATCTCGAACCAGCCATGTCCGAGGAGTCCAAACCAGTTGAGCCCGTCGTCGACGAGACGAACGCTGAGCTCAAAGGCAAGGCAATCGCACAAGCTGACGCTGAAGCCGACGACCACGCCGAATCCGGATCCGAGGAAGAGCATGAGGAGGACCACGCTGCCGAGGGATCAAGCGACAAGAAGAAGAAAAAGAAGAAGAAGTCGAAGCGTTCCAAGGTCAAGGATGCTCTGACTGGTTCAAAGTCCGCCCCTACCGATGCCGATTTCCACAAGGCCCTCGATGGCCTCACTCCTCAACAGGTCAAGGAGTTCCTCGCTCTCAACCCGGCCCTCGCCCAGGAGGTGTCCAAGGCCTCCAAGAGCGACAACCCCTCCGCCGACCAGGCCGCCGATATGCTCAAGAAGATGTCCCTCCAGGATATCATGACTGGTCTTGCTGCTGGTGGAAAGAACGCCAAGGACATGGGCTCATACAAGTTTTGGCAGACGCAGCCTGTGCCCAAGTTCGGAGAGGATAACAACTTGAAGGAAGGTCCCCTGCGCATTCAAAAGGTCGAGGAGGTCGACAAGGAGCCTGCGGCTTTGATTCCTGGTTTCGAATGGGTTACCATGGACTTGACAAAGGAGGAGGAGATCAAGGAGGTCTATGAGCTTCTCAACAAGCACTACGTTGAGGACGACGAGGCTATGTTCCGCTTCAACTACTCGCCAACTATCCTGCGATGGTAAGTTGTACTCACCAATGATCCATGAACAGACCATCATTGTAGAGCAGCTCGTACTAACATTGGCAGGGCTATGATGCCTCCTGGCTGGAAGAAGGAATACCACGTTGGTGTGCGCGCCTCTCAATCTGGTCTGCTGTGCGCCTTCATTTCCGCCATTCCTGTTCACCTGCGAGTTCGCGAAAACGTAGTCACTTGCTCTGAGGTCAACTTCCTGGCCATCCACAAGAAGCTTCGAGGCAAGCGTCTCACGCCAGTGCTTATCAAGGAAATCACCCGCCGCAGTAACCTCGACGGTATCTGGCAAGGTCTCTACACTGCTGGCGTGGTCCTTCCCAAGCCTGTCAGCACCTGCAGATACTTCCATCGTGCGATCAACTGGCAGAAGCTCTACGAGTGCGGTTTCAGCCCTCTTCCTGCCAACAGCAAGCCTCAATATCAAGTTCGCAAGTATGCGCTGCCTGACGACACTACTATTAGAGGTCTACGCCCGCTGCAAGAGAAGGATATCGAGGCCGTTATGGACTTGTACCATCGCTACAACACGCGTTTCGATATGACACCACAAATGACGCGTGAGGAAGCTCTGCATTGGTTCCTGCCCAAGACCGGGCCCAATGAGCAGCAGGCTGTATGGACGTACGTTGTTGAGGTGAGTTGAATTAAAGTAACGATATATACATGCACCGACGCTAATGCACCACACAGGATGAGAACAACAAGATCACTGACTTCTTCTCTTTCTTCTGTATTGAGTCCACCGCTATCGGTAACTCCAAGCATAACATCATCAAGGTGGCATACATGTTTTACTACGGTACAGAGGTCGCTCTACAGGATAAGTTCGACAAGGCTGCTTTGAAGAAGCGCCTCAACGAACTGGTGCATGACGCCCTCATCATCTCCAAGCGCTACAAGTTTGATGTGTTTAACGCTTTGACGCTGATGGATAACGCACTCTTCCTGGAGCAGCAGAAGTTTGGCGCTGGTGATGGTCAGCTCCACTACTACCTGTTCAACTACCGTGTCAACCCCATCTCTGGTGGTGTTGATCGCAAGAACCAACTCGACGAGGAAAACCTGAGTGGTATCGGACTGGTGATGCCCTGAGGTGGGGTTTGAGAAACTGCGCGTAGAATGTTGGAGGATTCTGTTGGAACTGGGATAGAGGGGTCTCCATATAAGAAAAGAGAAATGGATAAGTGAGAAATGATGAGATGAAAAATAATTTCAGATTTAGCGGGCACGATCAATCACAAATTGGTTTCTGCGAATCCTCTCCCACCTATGTATGCACTTGTCTCAGCTCTTGCATCAGCAAAACAATGATTGACGATGAATGCGCCGCACATGAAGCTAACATTTTGGACTCGCCGAACTAATGGATACTATATATATATTCTCGAGGCTTGAGAGTTTTCCACATCATTCTCGCCATGGCCACTATCTTGAAGAGACTGGAATGTAAAGAGCGGCTTTACAGCAGCCTTAGCCCATACCATCCATGTTCGGATCTCTCTACATATCTCTCTTGGCACGTGGCGTTAGTTGTTAGTTAGTCTACCTACCTAGTCTGTCTAGTGCCGAGGTCAGGAACAACAACGTCACAATAGCGAAAGGGACGAGCTGTGATTCATAGGTAGCTGGAGATCTTGGGCTATTTTCTTCTCTTTCCCCCCTCTCCACTTTGCTTTGGACCCCTGGTCCAACTGCTCCTGAAAAGTGATTAATTGCTTTTTTACGTTAGATATATCACAATACATACTGCAAAACTCATCACCTCTTTTCTTCTTCTCTCATCTTCTTCAACTTCAACTCCTCACGTAGGCTAGTCTACCTTAGTTTGGTGACATTCTTAGATTTGGTTACGATACCCGCAACTTGCAGATACTATCGGGCAGCGTCGTTGCTCTTCTTGCGACAAGACAGCTCAGCTCAGACCTTCCTGTGAGCTACACAACCGTGTTTGCGAAGAAGGAACCAGTGATATAAAAGCAAACAACCTCAAGTATCTATTATGGCGTCTGACATGTGAGTCCTCCATCATCATCGCCTTCATCCTAATCGTCTTCTTTTCTACTACATTGTTATTTTCTTTACCTGCATTCTTTTTTTATTTCACTTGTTCTCATGTGTGGTTTCAAAGGTCACTTACACGCAATGCGTCGTCCCAGAACTCGCTCGCTTCCTTCCGTTGAGGAGACCCTCAACCATCCAGCCTACCCAACTACACTATGGGCGCTGGAACCTCACTCTCAAGGTAAACTATCTGTTGCCGAAGGTCGCGGTGGTCCAGTTGGCATTGCATGGGAAATTCACGGCGAAGGACCCGTCAAGCTTGTGGTACGTTTCTTCCGTCAAATCTCCTCAATCTCTCCGTCCATGTATTACGCTTTTACCGCTTTTGCCCTGTTACATTCGTCCTCAATTACTTCGAGTAAACGGTTGGGATGAGTCCGCTAACGACATAAGTAGCTTGTTATGGGCCTAGCAAGCGTCAAGACTTCGTGGCAGCGTCAAACAAAGTATTTCGGCCATGATCGTGGCGACAAGTACTCGGTTCTAATCATTGACAATCGGGGAATGGGCGCTAGCGACAAGCCATTTGGTGTCTATTCTACCAGCGGCATGGCCCTCGATATTATTGAGGTTATCGATCATGTTGGTTGGACAGCTGAACGTGACATCAACCTCGTAGGTATCTCCATGGGTGGCATGATCTGCCAAGAGATTGCTATTCGCATCCCTGAACGTCTGCAATCCCTTACCCTCATATGTACCTCGGCGCGTGTCCAGAATACATCGGGCTTCTTGGCTACAGTAACAGAGCGCATGGGTTGGCTTGTTCCTAAGACCATGGAGCGCACTATCGTCGACACATCGCTCAAGCTCTTCACACCAGAGTGGCTCGTCGCACCAGATGATGACGAACTACCCGAGCCCGGCGTCACCCCAAGATGTGGTCCACCGCCAGCAGAGGCTGGTCCAACATACCGTCTATTCGAATCCAACTTCCAGCGTTTCCAAGCTCAGGAACTTACCAAGAAACGGAACCCCGAAGTATTCAGCTCCACTATGCTCATGTGTCAACTCGCAGCAGCGGCCTTACATAACAAGTCAGACGACCAACTGCGTCAGATAGCAGATGCTGTTGGTTCTGAGCGTCTTCTCATTATGCATGGGAAGCGCGACAATATGATCACGTTACCCAACGGCGAGAGACTTATCGAGGTTATGAAGCCAGCTACTGTACACATCGTGGAGGATATGGGACATGCTCCTATCCTAGAGCGGTCACAATGGTTCAACAGTGTCTTGGAGGAACAGCTGAGGATGTGGGAAAAGCCGAAGGAGGAATGAGAGTAGGTAGCATTTTGAAGATATGAGTGATCTTGCAGGGTGATTGGTTTGTGTGAATGAGAACAAGTGAGAATGTGTAGGAATTATAATGGTTATAAACAAAGGGGTTTCACATGTCTTTAATCCGAGAATACCTAAGTTAGCAAGTAGATGCATTCATGACACAGATTCGCTTATTGGAGCCTATCAATCATTCAGAGCCATCAGATTTGACTCTATTTTTTTGCTTCTATGCTACTGTACATCTCTTTTAAGCTATCGGATTGAAACCATCCTCTCATATAAAATACCCCTCGAAACCCCTAGTCGTTAACTTTTGATGTTACAGTAGTTCCTGGTTTTGCCAACACCATGCGTGTCTCCAGAGCTCATGTTGAGGGAGACAATTCTGTATGCGTAGATATCTTCCACACATCACCTACTTACGAAGAGTTGACCGCCAAAGGCATAAGAAATAAAAATGTATTAGTCTTCTTATGGTAGTTTAGGCCAGCACTAAGGCTGTTTATTTTTGTGCCCTTAGCCTTAGACATATCTTGTCAACCGGCTCATCTCTTGCCGGCGAGACGGCGGCCCTGTACCTCGCTCAGAGCCTTGACGCCGCTCAAAAAGCACACAACACCAAGGCCTGCAAAAACGGGCAGTGCCTCGAAAAGAGTCCACTTCAGGTAGTAGAGAAAAAGAGATCCCTCAAGAGCGAGAATAGAGCCAACGAAGAGAGCATGGGGGACGGGTGCCTTTTTGAAAGCCTCGGGTAGATGGTCCAGGTTGGCGCCGTTCGTACGCCACTATACAAATATTAGTTTGATTTCTTGTTATAAAGGTAGATGCACATACTGCGACGATAAGAACAGGGAAAAAGATCGCAATGCTAAGCACGGCCAGAATTGAGAGGATCTTAGGAGGGCTCGAGTCGCCGACCCTGAAGATGTGGTGAATCTCGGCTCGAGGTCCGTATCGTAGAGGACGCTCGAACGAAGGGCGAGGAGCGTTGGGTACGTGGTAGATCTCGATGTCGAAGACGGGAGAGATGAGAGGGCTGGAGGAGCCGAAGGAGCCCAGCACAAGGTTGGCCTTGAGAGGTTCGTCTGAAAGGATGAACACAGTAGGGAGATCCTTGTGTGACTGGGAACTTGATTAGCTGGGTTGTTTATGGAGGATTCTGCGATCGCGTACAATAGTGACACTGCCTTTTCCAGAGGACTTGATATCTAAAGGCAGGGAGACCTCGAGGCCGGTCGACTCGGTAATGGTAACAAAGGCCTGGTGAGGACGCTTCGCCTCGTCACCTTGGGTCGTAGTCAATGAGAGTTTGATAGAATCTTTCTCTCCAAGAATAAGAGTCTTGTCCACGGGCTTCTGACTGCTGAACCTATACAATTAAGATCTGTCAGCACGCATTCTTCTGCAATCGCATGCAACACCATCATGGCAACTCTGGAGGAACGGGACAGCTAGCTTACTTGGCAGTAGCGCCGTGTCCTATTTTGGAGGCGACAGTAACAGAGCCATCTTTGAAGCTCCAAGAGGAGGCAGCGCTAGCTACACTCGTCAAGAAAACAAGGGAAGATGCGATTGAGAAGCGCATGATATCGACGTTATCGCAGGTCGATTGAGTTCGAGAGTTGAGGCCAAGTGGATGGGACAGGACAGCTTGAAAATGGACCTCGCTCGAAACAGTAGCGCCAGCTTAAGGTGCGTTACGTTACGTGGTGGAAGTGGGATTATTTGATTGGTCAAAGCTATGCATAGAGTGGGGATGAGAATCGAGCTCCTGCTTTAGGGTAAATGCAAGAGACAGAAGGAACAACTGAATTTATTGACTTGACTTTTCTTCTAGGGTCCGTAGATTTTATAGCTTGTTAGATCGCTTTCATTTGAAATTTATTCCCGTTGTCTTACTTCTATTCACTCAGTAGTAGAGAGCAGAGAAAAAGAGACACAAACACGGTAACAACTCAACGAATTCGGGTCCTTAATCCTCCAGTTTAGGATTAGACATGTTAAAGTTATAGCTTTACTGTCCATGAGTAAGAGTAACTAAACGTAGTATTCATCTCTGCTATAAAAACCCAACCTAAAACAAATAACCAGTGGTATACGCACTCTACTCGCTCTTGATCTCAGTCTCAAAACCCTTGATGGCTTCTCTCTCCTCTGTCGTCAACTCAATCCCGAAATACTCCTTCAATGCCTCCACCCTCTCATCCTCGCTTTTCAACTCTTTAAGCACTATCGTCTTGCCTCCAGGGTTCTCCTTGACTACGTCATTAATCAACATGCGCTTTCCATAAATCTCCTCGCCCGTCGGTGACGTCTTGCTTTCCCTCAACATGAACTTCACAACCAGAACGGTGTGTGTTTGGAAACTTCGAGGGCTCGTGCCTGTGTAGCAGTTGGAGATCTCGAAATCGGCAGGTAGCCACTCGACAGAGTGACTGAAAGCATAGAAGCTGGTCCATGATTGGTCGGGAGAGTTGCGACATTGGTAGATCCAGAGGCGGCGACCGGCTGTGAGCTCTGTTTGACCGGGAATGAAGTCTTTGATGAGACGAGCGTCTTGGGTGCCCATGTTGCGCCATTCAGAGCCCTCAACCAGAGGCATGGGCTTTGTAGGACCATCGCCGCCAAAAGAGGCATCGATCACCCAGCGGGAGTTGTCAGGTAGTGTCACGATATTGACAATGTGAACCCTGTTTGCAGATTAGAAAACAGGACTTGGGAGAAAGCAATTGTACAGCCTCAACTTACCACCCAGGATATCCGCCATGAGGAACACCATCTTTTCGAAGACGGACTCGCACACCAACAGGATACACCTGAAAACCAAGAGCTCGGAGCATGTAGCAGAAGAACAGATTGCTCTCCATACAATAACCTCCTCTTCCGCGCCCATCAAGCACGAGCTTCTGATACAGAGCCTGAGGCTCAAGGGTAATGTTGCGATGCGACGAGTAATGCAACGTCATGTTGTCATAGGGAACTGTTGCAATCATATGCTGATGCAGCACAGTGAGAAAGGCATGATCTAGAATAGGCTCGTTGCCGACGTAAAATTCTTGTGGTATCTGGATATGCTTAAGAAATTTGGCGACTTGGGCCTCAGAGTATATGGCCGACATGATGAAGGTATAGTGGGAATATTGAGTTGATGTCTCAGTTCAAGGGATCAAGACTTCAAAGAACGAAGTTGGGAGAAGCCATCATTTAAATAGAGAAACTAGGTATCTAGCCAGGTAAACTTACCAATGAGTCAAGACAGCTCAAAACAAGGCGACGTCGAATTGAATTACAAACATGATAACTACCTTACTCGTATGTCGCGCAAAAGCCGTCGTGGAAGTTGGCCGTAACGTATCACGAACCTCGTTATCTCTCCAGACTCCATAAAAACGGCCCGGGGCTCAAGCATGGAGACGAACGAATCATTCAAAAGCCAAAATTTACATACGCCCTCTTTAGACAGACGTTGCCAGGGTTCACGATAGAAACGGCCAATCAGGACAATTTTGGCGTCTACTTCGGATGTTCTCTGTTAGTCTAATCGGTAAGAAATGCCTCTGCGTCCTCGGTCCGTCTTGTACGGTACCCACGAGGGTTATGAGCGTTTTCTCAGGGTCCTTTTGACGTTGAAGTATCAAGTAAGTGATATCAAATGTGACTCAGTCAAAAGAGTAAATTCGCATGTCTTTGTAGATCAAAGATGCCCCGACTCCGGTATTTCTAACAAGAACCATTCATTCATTACATGACTCTTCCCATCACATCGCACCTTTAACGCCAAGCCAAGCCCCAAGAAACCCACCGACATTTCTCTCACTGGTGTGAGCATATACTTTAATGTCTTCTAAAGTTCCGTCCTCTTGCTTGATGTCGTTGTGACTGCTGCACCATTCCTCTTCGCTTTAGTCCCTGCCAACTTAGGCATAAAGTCTTGAATGCCCATCCAATCCACTACAAACGCAGTCGTGATCCTCGCCCAGTCTCGCACAGTTGGCAGATCAAGGTGCTCACCGTCATCCGTCATCTCATGCCAGACATCAGGGAATGGTGTTGGAATAAGATGCAGGATGTCAACACCGCGCTGCATAAAGGGTCGGTGGTCGTCGTCGATGTAGCTGCGCGTGAAACGATTGGCGGACTTGTTGCTCTCTGGCATGAAGTTGACCTTGGGCTTAGTCTCGAGAACGCCGAGTTGTCGCATTCGCTCCTCTAGGCCAGCCATAGCCTTATATGCCCAATGCGTGGTGAGGAAGTACGAAGGAATGTTGGGGTTTGGAGAACCAAGAAGGTCGAGCAGAACAAACAGACTGATGGAGTCGAGAGGTGTCCTATAAGTTGCTAGAGAGCCGTGGAACTGGGACTCCCACTCCGCAGCAAGTGATCTTGAAAACAGTGTTAGACAATTCATCTACTTTCCGTATTGCATGCCATGTCTTACCTTGCCCCGTAAAGTGAGTCCTCATCAGTCCAGTGCTTGAACGCCTCTTCACCGTCTAGAAATATGATTTGAATTCCCTGTGTCACCTCGAGGCTATCGTCTGTATCGCCATCCTTCTGCATCTTGTTCCACTTGGCCTTCAGAGGTTCCTCAATACTTCTTGCGACATGCATCAGCATGGCACATGGTGCAGCGCTATCGATTGCGCCGATGAATCCCTCCGGCTCGTACTTGCTATCGTAGTGCGCGACCAGCGTAAGTCGACTGACATCTCCTTTCTGCGCCCATGGGGGGTCTCGTCGAAAGATGAGGTTGGAGAAGGGAACCTGCTTGTTTCCAGTTACAGGAGTCTTGGAGGTCGAATTCTGCCACTCGAGTGTCCATTCAGGAAGATTCTCTTTGAAGAAGTCGACAAAGTGCTTTTGAGTGCGCACCTGCCCCTCGGTGCCGGGGACACGAGGGATCAGAATAGGAGCAAGCAGCTTGCCATTCTTGATATCGAAGTCGTCGCCGGGCGAAGGAATGCTCTGGAGGACATCGTCGGAAAGCGTCATGGACTCGGCGACCGTCGATACGAGGAGACAGGCGAAAAGGAGTAGCTTTGCAAAGAATGACAGCGAGGATGGCACTCGAGGCATTGTCGAGGATGCAGCCATAGGAAGGACGGACACCAATAAATACTACTTTAAACCAACAAGGAGCGGGTTTTGGGTCGGTTTATCGTGGGGCGCAAAACTAGCTCATTCCGTCCCAAGGATTGCAATTCGACGTCGAGCAAGCTGGCGGCAAGGCGAAGTAGCGAATGTAAATGTCGTGGACAAAGGAATTGGAACAAACAAATCGCTTCGTGCTAGGAGTTGTGAAGTTCTCCAATCCAGACCATGCAAGGGATGAGTATAAGGACAGGTACGACAAGACTGGCTGAAGTGGGGGAGGCGACAGCGCTGTGGTACTCTCAACCAAACCTACTGCTGCAGCCAAAAATGTGTACCTCGAGCTAATAATGGATGCATGGAACGAACCACATGGAACCCCAGATGTAGCAGGCCAAAGCGTACTATTATTCTATATCTCAATGCTCTACACTTCTCATCGGTTGGTTAGAACAATAGAACACCTGGCAAGCCACTGTAATACAAGATCAGATAGCAAGACACAACAATGGAATTCTGTGTCCATCCTTGTGGCCGAGACCGCCTCTTCATGCTAAATGGCGGGGAAGGCATAAGACCCTTGGTCACATCAGTCACTCTAATAAATCACCAGCAGGGGGTCGATAAACGTTCCGGTGGCTGAATGCTAGAGCCTAATTGGTCCATGATAATAATTGCACGGCTAAATGCCGAATAACCTCACCGATATTGGATGCTCAAACTGTTGCTTCTATTCTAGAATCAGCCATGCTCAGTTCGGGACACACACTGCCGAAGTTTCCATATGTTGGTTCGTGTATAAGGAAAAAGGAAAGGCCAGAGGAGACGGAAGACTGTTGCGCTTCTCTTTCTACACTGGATTTAGGCTAGTTGATGGTGTTCAGCTTCAGCCAGTGTTTATGGATTTGCTTGCCCAGGTGATCAATCAAGTTTTTAGTGAGTCTTTGATAGCAATATCCCGATTGACAATCTGAGAAGCCCACTCACTGACTCTATCTGGTACGTAACAAAGGTTATCGAAAGATGCTGTTGTGGGACACCAATCAGAATCCCAACAACATCTACATAACAAGATATCCTCTCCCAATGAGATCAGTTCGTAATTAATCGCAGCAGCTCAATCAACACATGAGCTAGCGCAGGCTACGTCATCCCGCTCACACCATCTTTAAGAACGGGAGCATAGCGAACTAACATCCATGATAACGTATCACAAGGCGGCAGCAGGGAAGAAGAGCGTAGATATAAAATATAAGTGATTATAATATTGTCATATTGAATTTCGACTCGCGTGCTATGCGCCAAAGCCGGGCCTTATCCAAAAGGCCATGATTCCCCTGTCATCTACACATACTCCTCGTTGAGATCTATTAAAAGTTATACTCCAAAGGTTCTTGACTGGACATTAGATCTTTATCCTGGCGTCAAAAAAAGGCGGTAACCCGCTAAGTAAACACCAAACGCCCATCATCATGCTTTGCTCTTTAGCCTGTATTGCGACACCGGTAATTTTCCCATGTTCTTTCTCTCAAATGCTGCGCCTTTGTAGGCGAATGCCGATTAGGTGGTAGTGTATTCGTCGCTTCGATCTATCGGGCTGATTTGGGCATCTTATTTTGCTTTCAACCAAGTTCTGAAAGAGCCAGAACGGCTATTCCCGGCTTAATGCAGCTTGTTAGCAGCCTGAGCCGCCTTGTTGGCGATCTGCTTCTCCTTGGGAATGGTGAGGGCGTTGATGCCGAGGTAGTTGCAAATGCTGGTAACAACGAGCCAGGCCCAGCGGAAGTAGATGACCATGGAGAAGAGCAGATAAGCCCATAGGTAGAAAAGCTCGAACTGAGCGCTGATTTGAGGAAATCCGAGACGAGGCAAGTTTCCGAGGATAGCACCACCAATGAGGGGGTACAGCATGGCGGTCCACCAGGGGAAAGGTTGGCGAGTCAAGTGAGCGAGAATGATCTTGGTTGTCAAACGACCGAAGACAAATGACATAATGAAGCAGAAGAGTATGAGGTGGTTCTCAGATCGAATGGTGCTGTAAGGAGAGAAGATCCAAGCAGCGATCGAGACTGTGTAAACGCCCATGGGAATCCACTCGAGGAAGACAGGGAGAATAGGTTCTCCTCGAGATCTGCGAGCCTTGGCAACGTTGAGAACACAGAAGGGGATCTGTGTGAAGACAAGGGAGCCAATGATCAAGCCGACCCAAACGTCCTTGAAACTGGTCTCACCAAGGAGCTCAGCGAGGCCAGGAAGGCGGTCCTTGACGCCATTAGCCAGAGGAATAGCCCAGACACCAGGTCCCCAAATTCCAGAGATAATCATGATCCCGCAGGCAATAAGAATACCCTCGGTAGGTCCGTTGATATAACCGAGGAAGAGTGTGTGCGTGTGGTAGGTCTCCCAGGTCGAGAAGAACATAGGCAGGCAAGGGCAAAGAGCCGTGACAATACCAGCCGTAGAGGTTCCCAGGCCCATGGAAGCGGTTCCGAGTAGACTGCCGAGCGTGCAGTTCAGAGAGTCAATACCGTGGTCGAAAAGTTCGCCGAGGCCGCTAGAGGTTCCGGTTCGTCGAGCTTGCTTTCCGTCGAGGTTATCCATTGTTTGATACATAAAGAGACCGAATGCGAAACTGAAGTAGAGCCATGATGGAGCCTACGCCAAGATTAGTGCCTGGTTCCAAACAAGTCAGTGGTTCAAACATACCGGTCCAACCAGATCAGGCATCCAGATTGCACAGAAAGCAACGTTTGTGAGAATGAAGCAGAAACCCAAAAGGGTGACCATGTTGGGCGCGATCCATAATGGCAGGAGGTTGACAGAGGCGTTCCACTATGACAGAATGCGGGTTAGCTATCGTGAGCTTTAAAAACTTGGCAGAACATGGACGAATTGCTTTCGCTACGCCAATCTGGCGACTGAAGCTCCAAAGAAAATCGAAAGGAATGCGGATAGACTAGTTCGAGGTTGGGGAAGCACATACGAAGGGACCGAGAACGTATTTCGAGACTGGCGACATGTCGACACTTGAGTACTTGTATGACTTGAAGTGCACAAGTGCGTCATCAGAGATGCACTCAGCAACATTCTTTTCTGTTGAACATGACAATTAGCTTCCAGCGCACTTCCACAAGCTCAAGCAATCCCAATAGTTAGAATGCTTCTCATGAGATTTCTCAACTTACTCGTATTAGGAGCCATATCGGTACCATCTGGGTCGGTGGCCGTTGGGTTGTAAAGTGGGAGAGTCTCGCTTGTAGACATGGTGAAAAGAGAGGGGCCGGAGGAGGAGGGGCAAAATGGGGGTCTCTTTTAAACAGAAGGAGGGAAAACGCGTCGGCGATAAACCCCCAAAGATTGGACCTGCAGCAGCGTGCACGCGCGAGAATATTTCTTGCAGTGACAGGGTACAGTACTGGACAAGAGCTAGAAGATCCTCGGTTCTTTCTAGAGATAAGTACAGTAACCCTGACAGAGACGAGCAGCGTGGCACGTGGGCTGTAAATAGGTTGGCAATAGGCGGGCGATTCTTATCGACAATGACAGATGAGTTTCAAGCCAAGGAATATGCGACAGAGCTGATTTGCGCAAACGATCAGGAGGGCTGAGACAGGGTAAAACAGTCCCAGAATAGCGGTGAAAGTGCGCGACAATGGATTATTATAATACAGAGTATGTGTCGATGGACAATTGTCGCCAAAGGGCTTTGTTGTTTTTAAGAAAAGAGAGGGCTGAAGAAGGTTTAAAGGGGGCAGGTTCTGCTCACTCAAGACCAAGACGGACCTGGACTCGAAATTGGAACTTGGACTTTCGCACTGGTAAGGTATCGTCCAGTCCACGGGCTCGTACCAGTCAAGCCCCCTGGGTCGTAAAAGCCCCTGCGTAAAGGAGCGATCAGATCCACTGAACGACTCCGCCTACAGGGGAAATAGACGTCTAAAATTGGGCAATTAGCGGCTCATTTACGTATTAGAACTCGACCGGTCCAAAAAAAATTCAGTCTGACAGCTAACAAGATAGTTTCTGTCGGCTTTCAATAACCCCTTTCCTGACTCGAGAGCTGAGTGACCTCTTGCTAGGACTCTCATAGCGTTAATCCCATATAAATGAGCGGTAGTCGCATGTCTATATAAACGGCCTTGCGTTGGTAGTGTATGTGACACTCGTGTTCATCCGTCAGAGCCGAGAAGATGGGTCCCGTTTATCCTGCATTGACTTTCACATGCCCATTCAGGCTCATGAGCGCGTGAGCACACAGTCAACAAAGAACATGGATACGAGAACTGGCCATTCTAGCGCCATTCGAAGAAGAATTTTGAGTGCGAGTCAGCAAGCAGCACTGTACACCGGCGGTTTGGTTGATCCGATGGACCGATCAGACGTCTAGAACGTCCCAACGGTCACCAAGACCCGGAATGTGGAGTGAAACTCAATAGATTCGTTAGCAAACTCATCAATAGGGGTAGCGCCTAACCTCAAACTGAAGAAATGCTGTATTTCTCTGACTAGATAGTGTAGGTTTGTTACCTGATCTCAGCTGATAGATCACGGCGGATTCAATAGTTGCAACTCAGTATGGTGGCTTGACTGCAGAGAAGCAGTCAATGACATTGTATTGTGTCCTTTGCTAACCACTCGTTTCCTTTTAGTTGTCTCTCGACATTACCCCTATTAATGCTGCGGGAGGGCGTTCCCTAGTATATCGAAATCATGAAACCAATAATGTACCGCCAGAAAGACAACCAAACACCTAGACGTCCAAGGCTTTCAAGGAATGTATGCGCAAAAAAGAAGTGAACAAATGCAAAAAAAAATCGGACACGAAGTTCATGCCCGTCCGTCGCAGTAGTGCAAGAAGCCGACATTATGCTCTTAAGCACTTATAGCATGGCAAAGCCGGTGAAGATGGTGCCCAAGACAATAGTCAGGCCCCATGTTCGACCAACGTCGATGACAGCAGCACCGTTGGTCTTTGTTGACTCGGCCGACTCAGAGTCGTCATCCTCGCTTCCAGGGGTGCCGGTATAGACTGTGTTGGGGTCATCAGTGGCACTAGCTGTGGCCTTAACAGCAGCACTGCTGTCGGTAGCTGTTGATGTGGTGTTGTACTTCTTAGGGTTGCTGGCACCGCAAGGGTTGTCCTCTCGGCAGGAGGAAGCACAAGAGGCGCTGCCCTTGCAATCCTCAACACACTGGTTTCCCCATTCCTGGCAGACGTAGAAAGGCAGAGTGAGCGAGTATTCGGAGATGTTGGGCTGCTTGCCGTCACTGCAGATACATCCGTACGTAAGAGTTTTCTGAGAAAGAATATTAGTCTATGCCGACCTATCAAAAAGTTGAAGACAAGACTTACAGGATCACATTCGTTGACCTTGGCATCTCCCTTACTAGTCTGCTCACAGATCATGGGACATGTCTCCTTCTCGTTCATGCACCACACACCTGCATAACTGTTAGAACTAAGGTCTTGTCCTAGAGATGAAAGTATGTCTACTCACGGCGTTGAGCAATAGGCACACTCTCAGGGTCGATCACATAGTCGGCATTGACAAGGGTGACAGCTGAAGCAGCAGCTGCGAGAACGATTGTTCGAAGAGAAGGCATTATGATGACGTATCGTTGATTTGTAGTGAAAATTGATCGTGCTTTATGCCTGTAGGTATGTGCGTCGGTTTCGTGTCGACTGTTCGCAAACGATGAATATTGATGGAAGATAGTTTGCTTCTGCAGGGGGTCAGTGGTTTTATTCTATTCGAGAACTGGCAATCAGTCCTTCTCAGACTGGGGAGATTGAAGTGACCGTGAGGACGGAGGTAGGTATGCAAGAGGCTATCACTAAGACAACCAATGAAGGAAGTGAGGTTTCGCCGTTTCTTGACTTACAAATAGGTAAACAGTAGCGAAATTTAGAGGAGCGACAGAATAAATAGAAGATCAAAATGGAGAATTAACGACTGTCTGATATAGCGAGTGTATCAAATACAGTTGAGGAGAGGAAGGAAGAAGATGAAGAAAAAGATCGAGGAGGTCCGAGACATATCAACGATACCACAGACCACAGACCAGCGCTGTAAGCGGTAAGCCATGAATCCATAAGACCAGACCCCAGCTTCTCGCTACCACCGGGATACAGCGTTAAGAGAAATGATCTGGAGCAAGTGCAGGGCGAGACCCGAGGCTGGGCAATATCATGACCACGGAGTTGCACCAGTAGCACCAATCTTCCATGTTACTTTTGGCAGGGAGCAGGGGATCTCAGCAGTGAAAAGTCGATATTGGGTTTAGCTCAGCTTCATACCAACAGGCATGGTAGGTTATCTGCTCCATATCGCCCGCCACTCGGCGCATTTTGTGCGCAGAGTATGATGAGCATCCTAGCATCCGCTCCAAGCTAGGCCCCATCGATTCCAACTAGCACGGCTCGCCGCTGGAGCTTGGGCGTTTTAGGGCGGTCTGGGGAGCTTGGCCTGGAGTTCCATGATTGTAATCTCCAGTGCCCTTGGTTTTAACAGACACGATTAAAAGGAGTCGATTTTATTGATCTGATTTTCCAATAGCCCTGTCTCTTTTCTCTCTGATCTTCAGCAGATCCCAATGGAGATCTCATTGAGCTGATTTTACGGTAACATTTGGTGATCATTTCGATCAGTTGTCTTGTCTCATGGCCAGGCGGGTGGAGGAGGTATTTCCTCGTTTCTTCTGAACCACCTGTCTCATCATTCAATCTTTCTTGGCTTGGTGGCGCGAACGGCCGAGGACGACTACAGACTCCACATAATCAACAGCCCACTGCTGCACATGCACATTTGTTATGAGGGTCTTGCTCATCGTACGCCAACAAGTGCATCTTGAATCACGCCAACGACGCGTTCCAGTTGGTGGTTGAGGCTGTTCACAACAAAGTACGAGCCCACCATGAGCACGTCGGAGGATTCGTTACGGAGAAGTGGCCACTCGGATGAGAGAATGGTGACCAACTCTTCCCGTAAAGGGTAACTCTGTTTTTGTGCTAGGCATCTGGACCAGCCGATAGCCTTCGTATTTCTTGCATGTAAGCGGGGCATGTCACTGAACCCTTTTTTCCTCAACCCCGCGCAATGCACAATGCAAGCCGACGAAGACATGATGCTCGATATCGTGCCAATAGTTGGTGTTGAGAGTATCTTTGTTTTGCTCCTCAGTGGTGCTGACGCGGCCAGAGAAACACTTGGCGTGTGTGCCGTGATTGTCATTGCACACTTGTTGAGGCGCTTCTGTGTACGCTACGCTACGCTTTTTATGAGATATCAGACACGAAAGTCTGAGGTGGGTAACAGAAGAAATGTCCTCTAAGATTTAGGTTACAGAAATAAAGTAGACTAAATCCTCGTATTAGCCTGCATAAGGTGACCAAATCATTTCGTCTCTTATGTTTCTAGCGGTCATTTCTTCTGACACCCTGAGGTCTGTGAATCATGATTTGGACATGCAATTGTTCCCAATATCGCAGGTGGTTTCACCATTTCTGTGGGCTGAGACATTTCATAAAATCGGGACTTGGGGCTTGGGTTATCAAGACTCGATTTGTCAATCGAGTACAGTCCCCTATCTTCTGCCTGTCTTGTTATCCGTGATGACTGCCTCTTGACACCTGTCGAGTTAGGGTGATTGCAGGATCTATGCTTACCCATGCTTAAAATTTGGTGGATAACTCTATCTACGTAGTATGGATGACTAGCCGCATGGGCAAGACTTCGAGACACTGACGTGCGGCACAAGCATCGTATCAAGGTCATTACGAAGTTACTACTCGCATGTCGTATCCGATCTGGGCTATCGAGGCTGACCTCGATGAGCATTCTAATTTTCTAATACAGTCAATTCCTGTCAAAACGCCATGAGATTTCTTGCTCAGCCGCCAGCCTCTCCATTTCTCTGCATTCCACAGTGAGTCTGCGAGTGGGTTTACAAATCGGTCTGGACCGATAGCAATGTCTCATGATAGAATGAGAGTTTACAGCCTGGAATAAAGCTACCAGGGCCTCATGGTACTTCCATCTCTCATCTACCTTACTCCACAACATCCCCAAAACCTTGGACATTCGGCATTCGACCCGGGCCTCTTTCTGTCCGGCATGGAACGGACGTGGCTTGCTGAACTCCGGGGTAATAAGTATATCATGCTGATCGTGGTCCGTTGACGAAATGGCCTCCTTCATTCACCGAACATCTACCATTTTCTCTAGATATCGTTCGAATAGCGGCATACGAACAGAATTGCGTAGGTGGACATACTATTTACTGAGCCAGATCATGCTATCGCATTATTGAAAGGCTGGTCTAAACTTACTTAAAGTGACCAAATTATCTTATTCCTCGTGCTCAACGGTCAACGGTTAATTTTCCTGATATCTTGACGCCTGCTAACCAGAGATCATGACCTGGAATTTGGAGGTGACAAACTCTACCGGGGCGTTGTGCTCACGGACTCTAAGTTACCATTGACCGGGGCACCGGCCCCTCCATCAGCCGGAAAAAGGCAAGCTGCACAGACGGCCCGTCAACGGCGCCGTCCATACAGGAAAAGGAAGGTACGGTTGGGTAGAATTTCCACGACATCACTCTCAAGTCTCATCCTTTCAATTGAAACGACTTATCGCCACCTCCATTGAAAGAACCATGTTTCTGTTTGGATCTGTCGCTCATCTTTCTTATTGACGCTAACATTGTTTTCTCATGAATTGGATAATCAATTGTACATACTGATCACAATTCAATCTTTGCGCCCGAGGTATCGACTACTGCACAGTACTAGGGAAAAAAGCAGGGCTGC
Organism: Fusarium citri; assembly: GCA_004367485.1. Taxonomy (NCBI): domain Eukaryota; kingdom Fungi; phylum Ascomycota; class Sordariomycetes; order Hypocreales; family Nectriaceae; genus Fusarium; species Fusarium citri. Next base: position 571,478 of record QHHH01000036.1, on the reverse strand, counting down.
AATTCATGGGCTGTTATTATCCTGACTCGCAGGACGACTTTGACCATTCATCAACATCACCCATCTGGATCAACTGAATCACTGTTTCGATATTTCGCGATCCAATATTTTTCATCTTTAACATTGCCGCTCATCACCTGATACTCCCGATTTCCGCGCATCGACATCTTCCCCCATCAGCGACTTTCGATATCCACAACTGTAGTGGTCACCGCATGGTTGAATGGCGACTGCGGTAGATCAAGTGCCCAGCAATGGCACTTTGGGCGCTGGCGCCTCAGTTTCGGACAACGTCGAGACACAGACGATTTCTACCGACGTATTTGAGACACCACGCACATCCCTCGATCACAACCGAAACAATGACGATAACCCACGGCATCTCTCTACCTCGTCTCCTCTCTCTCCGGTGACCTCCCCACCATATTGGCTCAATACACGTGGCGGCCATCAGCGGACGATCTCGAACATGTCGACCGAATCTGTCCTTCCAGCCGGTGCCATCACCCTCCGTGACAATGAAACGAGCGAATATGACGATCGCAATAGCGCTTGCTGGGCCAAGAGTGTTGAGATCGTCAACTATACCATTGTCAACGGTAGTGCGACGAATATCGGGGCGTTTGTGGTCTGGAATATACGTGTCGAAACTCTCAACGTAAGTGATTGGGCATTTTGGTGGTGGAGTTTTTGACTCGACAATGAACTGACTGATACGGCAGGGAAGCTATATGAACATTCGAAAACGCTATTCGGAGTTCGACGACTTTCGATATCGGTTGGTTCAGACCTTCCCCGGATTCGAGGCAGCTGTTCCGGCGCTTCCGCCTAAGAGTGTCATATCCAAATTCCGACCTCGATTTCTGGAGAAGAGACGGGCTGGTCTGCAATATTTCCTCAAGTGAGTATATGGGACACCCCTTACCCAAGATTATACTGACCTTGCCAGTTGCATATTACTAAATCCTGAGTTTTCTGGGTCACCTGTACTCAAAGAGTTCCTCTTTGCATAGCGTCGCTATCTTTTTAGCATATTCTCTTCTTTACATATGTTTACCTTTCGGTCTCGAATATGAGGCCCCTTTGTACACACGATATATATTGCTAGGTCTGGTCTTGTGCACACATGTACAGGCCAGCAACCAAGGTTAATGATAATGAGTTGGATGACCCACTACTTCTTAATGTCTCGCAATTGTCCGGCATATTGATTCTTGACCAGACCAGCCTTGCGACAAGGAGACTTTGCCCCATTGGAAGGCCATGATAGTGCCAAGATCTGGCATTGATGGAGAAAACAGTCAACACTCTAATTTTCGGATCCATACTGATTTTCTGCCAAGGCGGCATCTTCAGCGGCATGTCATCGCTCGGGGTTTGAGATATCGTGACTGAGGGGGTCGAGCACAGCCTCAGAACTCGGTATGAGATTCCGATTACTTCAGAGTCTGTATGATTCGGTCACAGCCACGGTGAAGCTGCAGTGCCCTATACCAAATCAAACATCTCATCGAAGCAATATCATGGCTTAGCAGGAACAATGAATGCCTGTGTCTATCTGTTAAAGCAAGGGATGGGTTTTCCCCGTTCTATTTACCAGCTAGGTGAGTGACAGAAGAATTGTCCTCTAAGGCTTAGGTTGTTAAAATAAATAACCTAAGAGCAGCCCTAAGCTGGTATAAAGTGACCAAATTATTTCATCTCTTATGCCTCCAGGGGCCAACTCTTCTGACACGCTGAGGCCTGCTTCCCGACCGGCTAACGGTCAACGAAAGAAGTTTCCAATAGCTTACTAAAGACCCAATAAAACTCACCACAGGTACGTGCGTGCATATCTTTAAGTACCGGTGGACGATTCAAGCGCAGAGTCTAGATGCTTATTTACGCCTATGCCAATCACGAGCGTTAGTAGCTGGGGGAAGGGTCCACAAGGCATAGCCCAGGTTCTTGAATTTAACGTTTCAAGATAGGCACAGCATCCGTATACTTTACGAAATGAGCCTTAGACCATTTAAGACGTCGGGTTTTGGTTGATAAAGGGCAAGGACACAAGGCTGAGCCATTCAGAGGCCGGAGGGGATACGATTATGCCAATAACCTTGTATCACTCACAGGTTTGCCAAGTGCCGTTCTTCCGGGGCGAGATCTTGTTGGTTTTCTGGGCATCGACCTATGCCTGCGTCAGTGACAGAAGCACATGTATAAGAACGAGATAATCCGGATTCTAGAGCAAGATGTTGGACTCAAAGATGATGTATTAGATCACAAGCAAATTTTTATTCTTCTTTTCTGTTCATATAATCAGTCATTTTATGCCAACTTCAGTTCCCACCCCCACACTCAATCCAAGCAACCCCACGAACATGACGCAACTCGATATTCTAGAACAACGTTGTTTGATGTTACCGGTTTTCGTGTCAGTCTCAGACAATATGGAGGGGAAGACCCCGCGACAATCGCCAGTACAATTACCACCCCGTACCCGTGCCGACTCCAAATTCTCACTCGTCAGCACTGCGTCATTGTCCCCCTCTACTGCATCTATTAGTGGTTACTCTTTAGCGACCAAAGCTAAGACAAAAGAATACATGGACTCTTTACGCCCTCCTTCGCCAAAAGAATTCGAACGAATTGCTTCTATTCAACAGCAGCGCGAACAAGAAACAAAGCGCAGAGATCGTGAACGCAGGCGCTGGTCGCGCGAAGCCCAGCGTCAGCGCCAAAGAGCAGCAAGCATGTCGACAGACAGTCAAAGTGACCAGGCGCATGCGCAAGCTGCCCGCACTATACAAAAGACGTTTCGGGGCTATCGCGCACGAAGAGAAATGGAAGGATATGGCTTAGATGCAAGCACACGATGGGTTACGGCTGTGCGAGAAGCGCAATTTCGTAACGCAACTAAACCACGACCCAAGTCAGAAACCGAAGTCGATGCTGTCGACGAGCCAGAAGCGGACGGTACTGCGCAACATCGATCAGCGAATGCTCGTGCGAAATGGAAGAAGGCCAGTGCAATCGCACGACGAGCTGGTCACGATGACCTCCTCTCCGATTCCTCCTCCTCCTCGGAGTCCTCAGATGAAGAAGCCTCGCCCGAAGAACGAGCTGCTGCACGAGCTCGGCGTGAGAAAGCCACTGCGGCTCGCAGGCACGAAGCTCGCATGATGGGTATCCGATACTTTCTCGAAATGGTCGATCAGAAACACCGATATGGAAGTAACCTTTGCAGATACCACGAGGTCTGGAAGAAAGCGGATACACATGAGAACTTCTTTTACTGGCTCGACTATGGCGAGGGTCGCGATGTTGAGGTTGAAGGCTGCCCACGAGATAGGCTTGACAGAGAGCAGGTCCGTTACCTATCCCGTGAGGAGCGTCAGTACTATCTGGTTGAGGTAGACAATGAAGGAAGGTTATGCTGGGCAAAGAACGGCGAGCGTATTGATACAACGGAGCAGTTCAAGGATAGCATGCATGGAGTCGTGCCTTTGGATGATTCCACGCCGGCCTTCAGAACCGCTCAATCAGAGGATTCTAAATATATGGAACCAATCAGCAGCTCGAGTTCTCAATCTTCACTGGAATCAGAACGGGAAGCAGATCTGGCGGCTAAGTATGCAACTCCTGGCTACGACAACAGTCAGGGTATGCACAAGGTGTCACAAATTTCAGCGTCAACAATATTCAACAAGATGATGCGCAAATCAGTCAGAAAAAATACTTGGATATTTGTCGCAGACACAAATTTCCGAATGTACGTTGGCATCAAGGATTCAGGCGCTTTTCAACATTCGTCCTTTCTCCAGGGTAGCCGAATTTCTTCTGCTGGTCTCATCAAGATCAAGAATGGCAGACTCTCATCCCTTTCTCCATTGAGTGGACACTACCGTCCTCCAGCAAGCAACTTCCGAGCTTTTGTTCACAGTCTTCGCCAGTCAGAAGTAGACATGAGCCACGTCTCCATCTCAAAGTCATACGTGGTGCTCATCGGACTAGAATCATATATCAAAACAAAACGCAAGGGCAAGGACTTGGCGCAGCGTGTGGGACACAGGAAGGACAAAATATTGTCTCCTGAGGAGGCAGCACGAAGAGAAGAGGATGCAAGAGACAAGAGTGAGAGCGCAGCCAAGGAAAGAGAGGTGCTCCAACGAGAAGAGGAGGAGAAGCAGGAGGGTAGACCGGTGAAGAAGGTTCTGAAGAAGCTCGGCATCAAGCCAACAAAGGAGGAGAAACAGGCTGCCAAGAGAGAACAGAAGGATGATGTTGAACAAATGCATGTGTGAGAGGAGGTTCGTGGGTGGTACGGTGTTTTTATTTCCTGATATAATACCCCAAGCATAGAGCAGTGCTCGAGTTATGATTCACGACCTTAAGCACAAATACCTATAGTCTTTTTATGATATCCTTTTAGATATTAAAGTTCAATCAAGTTACAATACCAGCGTGGCTATTCGTAGACAGTTTCTTTAGGTTTGACTGATCATGTTAGTTAATAGGCCAATCAATCCAACACCATTTCGTGAGGTTGCTGTTAGTAGAGGTGCCCTAGCACTTCCACACCAATATGCTGTCGCGGAGTCACAATCTCAACCACATTCTATATCTCCACTGTCGCCGTTTCCATAACGTATTGGCTGATGCTTGAGTTTTCGATGTGAAGCTCGACCAGACTGATAGTCCAATGACGTGTAAATAGGTAGACAAAGCACCTAAATTTAATATCTATAAACTGCGGAAGTTGGACTAAAACCGAATCGAGTTTCATGGGAAGCCTGCCCGTATCAGGCTGGGTGGCTTTAGCGCGTGTATGCCCTGTAAGCTGGGCTCATCAATGCGCTGTAGCGGTTTTTGCAGCGCCACCTCCCTAAAACACAGCATTACAAAAGCTTAGGCGTAGGGGGCATCCCGTCTGGAGCCCACCTCAGCTTCCATTTGACTGCAAACGTGCAGTCGCACTCGCACCGAAAGCGCCCAGCAAACCCATAGAAAAAAACCATCAAAAGTCGAGGCGCCATCGCCAAACTGAGCCGGCGGATTGAAAGAAACACAGCCTTGAAAACATGCAAGGCATCTCGACATATTCCAATGGCTTCCGTCACCCGTTCCTCGCGGCGCGCTGAAGTTCCGCACCAGCATCATCACTCGCACCACCACCTGCCCTCCCCAGCAAGCGTATTCACCCACGCCCAGGGCGGAGGAGTAGGAACAGGAGGAGCGTCAGGGGCAGGGCGCAACAAGAGGGCACTCGACGCCCACGATCGCGACTTTGATGCGATCAAGCCCAAGAAATCGCGTATAACAGTCGAGATTCCCGCGAGGGGCTCTCAAAAACTCCATGTCGCCGACATAGACAGTCAAGCGCCACCACCCACGCGACAACCTACTGCGACGCCCACAGTGGCGAGTGCGACGACACCAAACATCCCTCCTACCTCGGCCGACAACGCGACATCGAAGCCGAAGCAAGAACAGACCCTTACAAAACACCAGAGTAAAGTTATCAATGGCATAAAACACGAACTCGATCGGCTACAGCCTCAGCCGAGCGATACCAATACCAAGGAACAGGGCCGGAAGCTTCGCTCCCAGGAAGCCAACAGGTTCAAGAGCGAGCTTTCTGCGTATTTCTCCGATTACGATGAGGTGATTGGCAACGAACCCAAAGAACAGCGTACGTGAATGAGATTCCTGTCGCTCACCTGTGCTTCACCATCTCTACACTGCAGTATTTTCTGACCTTTCTTTTTAGAACCGTTCAACGTCGATACGCCCATAGTTATAGTCGACTCTGATCCACGACGCGCAGTTTCAGACAACCAACGCGCTATTCCTAACCCCGCAACTGAGTATCCCGTACGAGGATATGGCGATGCACTATTTTATAACGTCTTTGACTGTCAGCTAGTCGACTTGGGATTCTTTCAATCACGGTCCAATAAAACAGTCGAAGATCCTTTACCAGATAAACTATTTCAGCCGATCCATCGTCGAGCTGAACGACTGGAAAGATCGGTCCGCAATGCTGAAAAAGGTCGGGCTCAGCATGAGAAAGACCACATTATCCGACTTCTCGAAGGCCTACAAGGTCATGACTGGTTAAGAGTAATGGGTGTGAGTGGCGTAACAGAAACAAAAAAGAAGACATTCGAACCCGCTCGCAACCACTTCATTAAGGGCTGCCAGGCCGTCTTGAACAAGTACCGAAACTATGTTTTGGAAGAGAAGAGACGCAAGATGGAAAAAGATCGAGCCCGAGCCGAGAAAGAGCACGAGGAAGACTCGAGTGTGGGTGAGGACGAAACCGGTGATGAGGCGGATGATAGCAATGCCAGCGACCTGGCATCGCCGGCTAAGCAGCTTCAGGAGGAAGCAATGGCGAGATCCAAGGCTTCCAAAGGGTCAAAGAACCGCAAAGCGACACCTCAACCAGCTGCAGCCAGAGCTCCACGCCCTGTGAAAGCACCGCCAGCTCCAAAGCCTCCAGAACCACCCAGAGAGTTCAAGTCGTTTTTCACCAAGAGATACGAGCGCGATACCGCTTTAAATAGGAATAGACGTACGGGGAGGAAGGTACTGGCATGGGGCCTACCCATCCCTGAGATACCCGAGGTTGATTTTGATTTGCCGGAGGAATACCGTGATGAAGATACCCTCAAGGTCCGGGCGAGGAAGAAGCGCCGGGACCGAAGACGCAGCAAGAAGTGATGGCCACTTACTTGACTGCTTGTAATATACCTACGCAAGGCAAAGAAGTTGTGGAAGTCAGTTGTTATATACATGGTTTGGCGTTCAGGAAAGGAAGGATCGAGCTGTCCTGGTAGGAGCAAAGGTATTGCAGTTTTTGGGTGTGGATTGTGTGGTCTTGATAGTTATAATCAGACGGTGCGCTGGAAATAATATCCTTTGCAAACAGCAACATATCCTGATGCCACTGATGTGTGACGTCTTTTGGTGGTACTGGAGTTTGGCTTGGTGGAGGTTGAGATGTGTGATGATCACGGCTGTAACGGCTATTTAGTAAATGTTTTGATAAGACAAAACCGACTCTGTATCACGGGCAGGGAAGCTAATGGTCTGAATTTTCATCCAGTCTCCAAGTAATTTAGTCACCTATTGTTGTAAATATTGTAAAGACTTATCATCTATTGTTCTGAAGTCATTCAATCAATGTTGGCAGTCGTTGAGTGGGTCGAATGGGAATTGAGCGGATGAGTGGTCCGTGCACAGAAGCTTCCTGCAACGCGCCGCGAGCTGTCTTCCTTTGCAAAGTGCACGGCGAGAGGCACCCGACGGTCTTTTTTCCTTCTAGGTTTGCGCGTGTTTGCGCTTCTGCAGTCTTTGGCTTTCTGAACTCACTTCTTTGCTCTGTTTAATACTCCACACCGCCCTCTTAATTACAACCTTCTTGACGCACTTCACAGGATTGTCTTCGTTGTCCCTGTTCAGATTGCGCCAAAGCTACCAACGAAACCTGCGACCGCGCGACGAATCCGATACCGATTACAAATACACCCAGCGAGTTCCAACATTCTACTGCCTTGCGCAAGAGGCCGGTATTTCTATCGATGCAGCATTCGTAAAACAAGCTCCAAGGGGCCCCTCTGGCCGTCTTTCCTATACCCTGCATACCATCAGTCGAAATGGCTACCCTTGTCATGCCGCAGGCTTCTGAGTCTGTGAATCACTCTCTCCTGGATGCAGATGATGGAGTAGCTTCTGCGGATGATGGACCAGTCCTGGAGTATTTCGTCCTCAAACAAGAAGTCAACCTCGAGGTCAACTTCCGCGACAAGCGCATTGAGGGAACAACGGACATTTTCCTAGTCACATTTAACGATAAGGTCGACGATATAGTATTGGACGCTGCAGACTGCGAGATCGACACCGAAAACGTCTACGTTGCCGAACTTCGAGAAATTAATGGTGATATCGTCGAGGGCCAGAAGCGGAAGACAATTGCGACCTATAATGACCCGTATGCGAAGCTATCACATCCTGCAAGCTGGAGTCTGAGGGCCGACCATCACGATATTCGCCGCAAACGCGCCCAGTCTTTGTTCAGCAGCCGAAAGAAAGATGTCCCCGCCGAGCATAGAGAGTTCGCGGGGTGCACCCCAGTCTATCGATCGCTCAAGGTGAACTTGCGCGGTAAGGCCGAGCCAGATCGCCCGAGGCTCATCATTAGGAAATCGATGTCAGGTATTGATCCGGCAGAAAAGGCCAACAAGCAGTACAAAATCACAATACCCTTTATCAACGAGAACCCGCGGGATGGAACACAGTTCGTAGGTGTCGACCCCCTGGATAATCGATTCACGCATATGTATACCCGGAGCTCGATACATCCTGGAACCGCATCTTGTATCTTCCCATGTGTGGATGACCATGGATCACGGTGTGACTGGAGGATATCAATCAAGTACCCCCGCACATTAGGTGATGCTCTACAGCAGGCCCTTGCCACGCAGCAAAATGGCAACAATCCAGACAAGATGCAAGTTGATGGTCAAGAGCGAGCCCTCAACCTTGCTGAAGAAGACAAGCTCCGGGAAATGTCAGTCGTATGCTCAGGGTTTCTCATGGAGGAGACAGTAGACCCTGATGATGACCACAAAAAGATCATGACTTTTGAGCCCGAGAAGAAAGTATCCTCGCAGAAGCTTGGTTTCGCTGTCGGGCCCTTTGAGCATATCGATCTGTCCTCCGAGTTTCGAACAGAAGAAGACGAAGTCAAACTTGGCATGAACGCGCTTAAAGTGCACGCCTACTGCCTACCAAACCGTGCCGACTGGGTTCGCAACACAGCAGCAGCCATCACCATGGCGGCCGATTTCTTCACATTTACGTTTGCTCGATACCCGTTTGGCAACTTTAAGCTGTGTTTCCTCGACGACATGATCCAAGACACGGTGGCATTTTACTCTATGGCTTTCATCAGCAATCGACTGCTATTTCCAGATGACATTATCGATACCGAAATCGACGTCACTAGAAAGATCGTCCAGACATTAGCTTACCAATGGATTGGTATTAACATGATTCCCAATACGAGGAATGACATGTGGCTCATTGTCGGCATTGCGCATTACATGACTGATCTTTTCATGAAGAAGTTGTGCGGAAACAACGAGTACCGATTCCGGATGAAGACTCTGTCCGATAAGCTTGTTCAGGTGGACGTCGACCGACCTTCCCTTTATGATCTTGGTGCCTATCTTCATTTGGGAGAGTTCGAGATGGACTTCATGATTCTCAAAGCTCCAGTGATCTTCTTCATCTTGGATAAGCGGCTCATCAAGGCCTCAGGAGGACATGGCCTGACCCGCATCCTCTCAAAAATGCTGACAAAGGTTCAAATTGAGGCTTCTGATAAGGCTACCATTCTTGAAACAGAGAAATTCAGGGCAACATGCGAGAAAGGAGCAAAGTACCGGCTGGAGAGTTTCTGGAACCAGTGGGTGTATGGTTCAGGCTGTCCCCGGTTCGATGTTAAGGCGAAGTTTAACAAGAAGAGGTTGTGCGTTGAGCTCACCCTCAACCAAATCCAGTTCCAGACAGCAAGGAAGCCTCCTTTGGAGAAAGACGATTTTCTCCGCGTTGTCAAGGAGCGCCGGTCCGGTGTTAAAGCGGGTGAAGTACAGCCATTGTTTACAGGCCCAATGACTGTTCGAATCCACGAGGCTGATGGAACCCCCTACGAACACATACTGGAGATTCGTGAAGATGCTACAAGGTCCACCAAGTTCGAAATCCCATACAACACGAAATACAAAAGACTTAAAAGGACTCGACGCATGAAGGAGAAGCAGAATGTTGGCGCTAGCATGGACGCAGAGAACCTGGATGACACTCTACTGTACTGTTTGGGTGACGTTCTCCAAACGCCCGAAGAACAGGCCCAATGGGAGTTGATTGATTGGGATCCAGAGACTGAGCGCAAGATGGATCAGGAATCTTACGAGTGGATACGTGTAGATGCCGACTTTGAGTGGTCTTGCGACATGAAGAGGACACTAGAACCGTACATGTACGTGTCGCAGCTACAACAGGATAGAGATGTTGTTGCCCAGCAGGATGCTATGCTGTATCTCACACACGGCCCTCTGCATCCCATCGCTTCAGGTTTCCTTACCAGGACTCTTGTTGATCGCCGTTACTTTCATGGCATTCGAACTATGGCGGCCGAGGCACTGCCACGACAAGCCAACATCAAAGACCTGTCAAACCTCGGCCTTCGACAGTTGATAAAGGCTTTCAGCGAGATGTTCTGCCACAAGGGAACAACCCAACCCAAGCCAAATGACTTCTCGGACAAGAAGCAGTACAATGTTCAGTGTGCCATTATCAAGGCCATTGCACAGGTCAGAGAAGCAGACACTTACAAGTGTCCACTTTTCGCACGTCAATTTATCCTTGACCAGCTTCTCTTCAACAACAATGAAGACAATCCCTTCTCCGACCATTTCTATATCGCCACTCTTGTGGAAGCTCTTGCGACCTCCCTTATTCCTTCCAAACAGGACGATTGGTTTGCTATGCAGAACAAGATTCCCAACCCCGAGGAGAAGCAGTTCCTAGACAAGGCTATCGAGCAAATTGAGAGAGTTCTTCGCAGAGATGAGTGGACAAACTCATACCAAAATGTTTGGACCATTGCTGGCCTCAGTGCTAAGCAGCGGCTCATGAAAGCAGAGGTGATCCCGAAAAAGTATAGTGACTTTGGCCAGTACCTTCTTGACGGAACAAGAGATCTTATCCGTATCAAGGCGTTCGAAGCACTCATTGACTTGGGGGCCATGCTGGACCCGACAGTATTCTCGTTCCTGACATACTCTCTCATTACTGATCGATCACCGTACGTTCGAAATAAACTCATTGAGGCCTCTGCCTCCGGTCTGGCAGCTATCGCTTTTGGGGAGCACACGAAGGTCACTAAGAATGAACCTCCCCCAGAAGACGAAGAGGGCGATATCTTGCTTGTGCAAGATAGTGCCCATGAAATTGAGGCACGAAAGGAGATGTTCGCAAGAAAGGAGAACCTAGATGCAGCGCTCAAGGCTCTCCGGAGGGAAATGGAAGAAACCTACGGCGGCGACGAGCGTCATTATAGTATTGCGATGCGCAAAGCCCTGGATCACCCAAGTCTTGGGCGAAGCGAGATGGAAAGCATGCTGGACTTGGCTGCGATGATGTTCGAGGAGGCTGGCGATTGGGTTGTTACTGTTCCTTTGCCAAAGGCCTGGTCAGTAGAGCGGCCGCTGCAGCAACTCACTAACAGCGTAAGTATTGTAATTGTCCATCCTGCCAAAAGCTCTAATACTGACCAAACACAGTTGGTTCTGAAGTTCAAGGCTCACTATAAGACGAAACCTAAGGAACCTGTCGTTCAAGCACCATCTCTCCCACCTCCCGTACCTGCTGCCACTGTTCCTGCACCTACAGAGCCAAAGAGGCCCGCGCCTCTGCAAAAGACATCTTCTATAAAGATCAATACTCACAAGGCGGTCCCTCCTCAGCGACCGAGCGTGCCACCCCAACGCCCCAGCGTTGCCACTCCGGTTCAGAGTCCAAAGCCAGGCCCAACGAAGCAGGAAAGAGATACTATTGTTGCCTCTCCTGTTCTTTCCCGACAGCCAAGTGTTTCATCATCATCAGGCTCGAAGCCTTCTTGGCCATCTGAGCCTTCATCTGCATCTAATATCAAGCGACCTCGACCAGACAAGGATGAACATCACACCCCTGCACCAAAGCGTCCGAAGGTGGAAAAACCCTTCGGGGCCGATTCTGGTGTCAAGAAGAAGAAGAGACGTATGGTCAGGCTCAAGGTTTCACCAAGTCGCCTTGCTAGCTTGATGAAGGATCAGAAGAAACCCAGTATAAATGGTCGGACATCACTGCCGTCAAGCAACTCTCGAGACCCTCTACTTCCTTCAAACTCCAGGTCGGACTCGATTACAGCCAAGCCTGCGAGAAAACCACTTCCATCGGGTGATGCGGCACGAAGGCCCTTGCCCGGGGGTCCCGCGGGGTCACCGCAACCACCACCAGAAAGGAAGATATCTTTGAACGCCCATTCCAACTCGACGCCAAAGCCCAAATCTGCAAGCCCTGCGGCAAACACGCCACCTCCTGGAGCACCACCACTCACTCAAAGGCCGAAGATTAAGATTATCAGAAAGTCGAATCCACCACCGCCGCCAGCTCCTTAGAAAGAGGCACATGATACTTCACTTTTCAGCCATGCAGCGTACTCAGAGTCGCTAGTTACAGCAGCGTTGAGGGAGGGGATGGCAATTGCATCTGACGCAAGGGGATGCGTGGATTGCGCCATGGACTTATGCGAGCAAGAAGAGACCGAGAAATCAGTTTTGAACATAGAATGAAAGGGCGACAGGAAATGGCAGTGCTTCATTGAAGGGTGTTCAAAGTATTTAGTATAGGAAACGGAGGGTATTGGTATTTGCATTTTTTTTTGGGCGTTAGGAGCGCGGCATCGTATCCAAAACGCGCAGAGGAGCCAGAAAGGCATGCAATGAGAGATAATGGGTGTACAGGCAGCTATTGGGTTGTATTCATCACGATATCATTCCACGACTTGTCATGATCCGACTTTTGTGATGATTTTGTGAATGATTTATTGCCAAATTCGAATCAAGAGGTAAAGGCACAGCCCTGCACCAAGGCTCGTAAATTACATCTTATGGAGTATATATATTTCCATTTCCATGCCCAAGTCGTTGTAATCAAAGTGCGCCTACTCCTAATATCTCTACGTACCACGTGGTTATCAATCATTCCTTTCTTTGACCCGGTGGAATAGAGCGAAGCCATTGAGAAATTTCCTAAATATTCGCGCCGTGCTTCCCCTCTGTTGTCTGGGCTTCCAGAAAAGCCTTCCTTAATTCAAACCTCTTCTTGCCGTGCTTCTTGACAAGACGGTTGTGTGCTTTCTGGGCGAGCTCCTGTTCCTGTTCCTCCTCGTCATCGGCGGGCAACTCGCCGAAATCTACACTTGATGAGAATCGTAAGTCTTCATCGTCGCGATCTGTCCATATGCCCTCATGACGGGAGGGCACTCCCCGGCCCGACTCCAGGTATTGCATCACAAGAAGAGCCAATTTCCCAGGTGTGAGAGTCGTCCGCCTGAGACCTTCAATAACGATATGACGTGGGAATCCCATAGATTCGTAGTACAAAATTCGTTCTTGGATCTCACGAGAATTGGAACTGTCCGGATCACGAGGCTGGCTGCTTCTGGCCGGTGGAATCTCAGGGGCCGGGGCCCGGTTCCGTGAAGAATTATACGAGGCAGGAAGAGAGCGTCGTACTGCTTCAGTGGTCGGTCTTGGGTTTTGAGTGGCCGAGGAAACAGCTCGCCTGGGGTTTGTTACATGTGCCAAACTATTGTGACGATGCTCCCTTGATGGTTCGGTTTGTAATTGCCGTCGCTTCGTAGCTGATGGCCTGTCCTGGCTTGTTTTATTCAGATGGAATGGTATTGGCGTTGGATCAAGTAATTCATCATCTGGAAGTGGATCGAAGTCCACAGATTGCTGGCGAGTTTCCTGTGGAGGAACTGCTGTTGTCCTAGAATCTTGTGATTCGTCTTGCTGTGGAGGAAGAGGAGGGAGATGCTGCGAGGCCTCACTTTCGCCAATATTGTCAAGCCACTGTGAGCTCACACGAACGCTGGGAGAGGGTTCACGAGTGAGCACCCCAGGAGCCAGGTCATCATCTGGTGTTGACGGAGTCTCATCATTTGAGTGATAACGCCTCTTTTTATGTACATTGCCAGATGAAGTGAGCGGGCGATGCGCTGTTGAGCGTTTTAAGCCAGTAGCAACAACAGGGGGCGAAGACCGCTCGTAGGTTTGCGGCGAACCGTCTTGGTCTTCTTGGCCTTCTTCCCATTTGATGTCCTGACTAAGATCCAACTCAGGGGCTATGGCTTCTGAGTCTGAGACGGGCTCGTCTTCGAAATTCTGGATTTGAGACAAAAAGTCATCAAGATTTTCTTGATAACAAAGGTGCAGCTCGTTGAGCATATGGTCGGTGGGATTGACAAAGCCTAACTTTTCGGCAATTTTAATCCAGTCGCAACTCCCAATTTCGTGGAGGACGGCTTGGGCAGCTAACGCGAGGTCGAATAGCTCAAAAGAAACTCCTTCGATTTTGAGATATCTTTTGATGTCTCTGTCTGTGGAAGCGATCCAGTCATCAAGGTCACGATAAAATGTATCTCTTGCATCGTCCTCTTCTGGAGTGTCGACTGGACCAGGTTGAATTTGATGTCCTGCTGTGTCAGCTGCTGGCGATAATGATGTTTCCTGCTGGTGTTGTCGTGCTGTATCCAACTGCCGGTGGTCTTCCCGAGTACCAGTCTGTTGTCTCTGTTTGGAGGTTTGCTGAGCAGCAGCTTGTGGCGGGTTTCGTTCAACCACTTTGGGCGGCTGCTCCGCCTGGTTTGCATCATGGTTGTCTGGCAAAGTTTCCTCCGGTGCAGAGGCTGCCATGCGCTCTAGGTCCACTTTGTCGAGGTTTGCCAACTTTTTGACGTAGCGATCGCGCCATGACTGTGCAGTATGTCGAGCATTCTTAGAACTGTTAGCTTAGATTCTGTTGACAATGCAGTGAACCTACAATGCATGCGTATTCTTTCCAGATTTCGTTTCCCTTTTGATCAGTTGGATGCTGTAGAACCCATCTCGCAATTCTTGCATCATCCTCCCGAGTGAAAGGGGTACGGGTTGGTTTTGTAGGCTGGCCGCTACCTACAGGCCTCGGCGCATTTGGAGGAGCGCCTATTAGATACCTATCTTTCAGTTGTATAATGCCGTTCTTGACGGAGTCGTCAATGAATTGCCATGAATATGACCCACGTGGAGCATCTTTCTTTACTCTGGCATGGTCTGCGATAAGTATATCGGCTTGCTTTTCTAGGAGCACTACAATGCCGCCATTTTGCTATTCATCATTAGAAACATTAATGAGGCAACAGTGGAAGATTCCGACATACCTTGATTAGGTCTATCCAGCGAGATCTCTGGGGTACTCTTTGCGCCATCCAGAACTTGACATCTTTGAATATTGTCCCACCCTCGGCATTTTCAACTCCGTTGTATGTCACTGTAGAAGCCATGATGGCGAGTCTGCGTTGTCTTTATGGCTTACAAAGGAATGCGACCTTGCTTGCCGAGAAAAGAGAGGATCACGTTGGATTTCTTGAAGTCTGACGCGCTGCAGCACAAAATGAGGTGAATACAACATTAATGAAGGATTTTAATAGATGAAGAAGCGAGTTGAGTTTCTTTCAAAGACATAATGCCGCCTGCGGCTTCAACATCCTTTGTCTGTAAGTGACACGAATAGAAGCATCGCGTCAGGACCCATCACGCGTTCACGTGCCCGATAGTTATTTGTTTAAGTGGTATTCACTTACCCAGAATATGGATCTGTTTATGCGCATAAACAGAAACACAGATTGAATGGGGATACTATCGCAACGGACAATATGCGGTCAATAGATGAGAGACATTACTATACTCTGAGACATTTCAGAAGTCCGAGTGACTGTTTCTTTTGTGTAACCTACTTGTTTTTCACTCGTGAAAGCTTGGAAAAGGCTGTACTTGAGCGCAGATCCTATCGAATGGAACCCACCTACTCCTAGACTGTACCAGGATATGCAAAGCTTAGCCTCCAAGCATCAAGATGTAAGAATAAACAAAACAAGAGAACAATATATGTGATATATAGTGAAGTGATTAGTTAATCCCATTTCTCATTATTATTCGAAACACCAAGTTCCAGTCACTCAAGACCGCAAACAAAATAAAACGACGTCACTCTGGGAATCCTTATCGATAAGAGCTACCCGGGCTATCCCCGGTTGAGATCAGCTTTGACCGCGGTTGCCATGGTAGCAACGCAGGACTGTTTACTTCCAATCAGAGCCGAGGCCGTGGGACGAGTGGCCGGGATTATTTGGGTCTAAGCTGCAAGTTGCACGAACAACGCAAAATAGATCCGTTTACTTGAAGCTTCCCTTTTCCCTCCTCCTCCCCTCTCCTCTCTTCTTCATCTTCCAAGCTGTCTAACCAATCGCCTTACTAACCAAAGCAGGTTGTCTTTGTGCTTTCTCGTCTCTTTGTTGCATTTACAGTCGCATTCGCATTCATTCACATTCACATTCACACTTTCACGGCCTAGCGATAATTTATCTGGTTGCATGGGTTGAGCTCAATACTCGACCGTGAATAACTTCATCATGTCTTCCGAGGACAAGTATGAAACGTTGGAGAAGATTGGTGAGTTTATGAAGACGAGAGCAGTATTGCGATTGCCATTGTTCAAGTTGCTCGACTTGTACTCTCAATTGAGACCCAATTCTAACTCACCGTCTTCTTGTAGGCCATGGCTCGTTTGGCATCATCCGTAAAGTCCGCCGCAGGACAGACGGCTTCATCATGTGCCGCAAAGAAATCTCCTACCTCCGCATGTCGCAAAAGGAGCGCGAGCAGCTCCACGCCGAATTCCAAATCTTGTCGCACCTGCGTCACCCCAACATCGTCGCTTACTACCACCGAGAACACCTTAAAGTCAGTCAGGACTTGCATCTTTACATGGAGTACTGTGGCAATGGTGATCTGGGTCGTGTGATCAAGGACCTCGCTCTGAAGGGCCAGAGGGCTCAGGAAAGCTTTGTCTGGAGCATCTTCAGCCAGTTGGTCATGGCTCTCTACCGGTGTCACTACGGTGTCGACCCCCCAGAGGTTGGCTCCAATGTTCTTGGTTTGACACAAGGCAATGCTGGACCCAAGGTTCCTGCTGGAACCATGACTATTCTACACCGTGATTTGAAACCTGAAAACGGTGAGACGAACCTGATACTCGTTTTCATGGCACAACGTAGCTAACAATTCTCAGTCTTCCTTGGTGAGGATAACTCTGTCAAGCTTGGTGACTTTGGTCTCTCCAAGATGATCAAGTCCCACGACTTTGCCTCGACTTATGTCGGTACTCCTTTTTACATGTCTCCTGAGATTTGTGCTGCCGAGAAGTACACTCTCAAGTCCGACATCTGGTCATTAGGCTGCATCATCTACGAACTTTGCGCACGCGAACCTCCTTTCAACGCCAAGACGCACTTCCAACTAGTGCAAAAGATCAAGGATGGCAAGTTCCCTGCCTTGCCCGATGTCTACTCTCCCGAGCTTTACCAGGTTATCAAGGACTGCCTCCGCGTCAATCCTGATCGACGACCCGACACTTCGGAACTCTTGAACCTACCAGTGGTTAAGCTGATGAGGAAGGAGAAGGAGGTTGTTGACCTGAACAAGTCCATTCGTCTCAGGGAAGATGCTCTCCGTAAGAAGGAAAGAGATCTTAACGAGAGACTTGCCAACATGGAGAGAGAGAAGGAGCACATCCGAGAGGAGCTGGACTCATCACTACGGAGAGAATGGGAGGTCAAGGCACGCCTCGAGATCGATCGTCTTGCCAACGCAGAGATTGAGCAGCTCCAGAACCGATTCGAGGAGGAAGTTCAAGCGCGCGTCGAGGCCGAATTGCAGAAGAAGGCAGCATCATATGCCAGCTCAAGACCTAACAGCCGAGAGGAAGAGTATACGACGTCGATGGGTAAGTCGGATTCCAAGTCCGACTACCCTCACTCATCTGTCGGCGGTAGCGAAGTTGAGTTTCCCTCAACAACGGATCTCACCGAGTATTCCATCGACAGCCCCGAGGCGACTCGAGAGACCAAGAAGACAGCTCGCACACCTTTTAGCCGTGCGCAAACAATGTTTGTGGGCGCTGGTACCCCCATGGATATTGAGATGAACTCACCCAGCCCTATTGCGATCGCATCGCTTTCTCTCTCACCGCGTCGCAACGTGAACACCAAGGCGCCTACTGCTACGTCTGGCAACATCTTCGCTGTCAATGCCAACCGAAGTGCTGACAACTCTCGATGGGATCTTCCCCGCGACACCCTATCTGATTCTGAGGATGAGGACATCATGCCATCCCCTACGCGCAACATCAAGTCCTCCAAGAACCCCTTCACTTCTAAGACGCGTCCTGTCTTGACTTCGCAGAAGTCGGCTCCCATTAACCGTCTGAAGTCCCAGCCTTCAACATCGGGCTTCGTTTCCAAGCAGGTCTCCCAACCTGAAGCTCCTAGGTCACCCACTCGTCGCCTGAGCAAGATTCCTTCAGCGGCAAATCTCCAAGCTGAGAGTAACAATACCAACGGGGGAGGTTTGACACGTCAAAACTCCCTCAACAGAAAGAACAACCACTCAGACGATGGCTTGAGCAAGGTCGCTGCTAAGAACAATATTCGAGGCCGTACCCTTGTTGAGCTCCAGCAAGCTCGTGCCGGCGGACGCCCCATGAGCGCCATTGTCATGCCCAGCACAGGCGAGAACGTCAGCCCTAAGAGGGCATTCCGGGATCGCATGGGCGCTGAGCGCAAGTCAAGCGGCGACGAGCCAGTCGCTGTCTGGGACCCGGAGCGAGACGAGATGCCGAGTCCTTTCCTGGTCCGACAGCGACGTATTGCTCGGGTGTAGGCCGCCTCTGTCACCAGTCGCATAAAAGAAGTAATGATGAAAGAGGAGTAGTGTTTTTATGGTTTTGTTTTGTTTTCACGCATTAGAGGCGAGCATGATGATATTGCTTTTCAGGGTCTGCATTACCCTTGCCTTACATACCTCTTTTACTCTTCGTTTTGGTTTTGATTCCGTTGCGCATTCTTCCTCCCTCATACGTGAGGGTTTGGAAACGAAACATGGAAAACACTTATCGGCGTTTTGGGCGCGAAACACAAAGGGATCATGGCATGGCATGGCATGACATGACATACTTGCATGGAATGGGTTCTTCTTGATTTTAATGAATGCTCTGTCCAACTGCGTACTTGTTTACTATATATAAACGAGCATGTTTGGCATTGTTATCATGATTCATTGATTGGAGGATTAAGTTGAATAGATGATCATGGGGCGTTAATCGTCTGCGTTTGGATTCATTTTGGTTGGGGTTTCGGATTGGATTGGATTGGATTGTTCCTTCTTTTTACTTTTACGTATGTTTGCTCTTAGACGTTGTACAAAAAGACAATGATACTCGGAAATACGTCTTTGATTTGATTTGGTGTCTGTTCTGTTCTGTTAGTGATAGCGGTCAGGAATGGTTTTGGCCCCCAAGTGTCAAGCTTCTCATAGGAACGCATCAACATATTCAGTTCGGTGAGTATCCAATAACATGATGAACCGTTAAACCGCATCGTCTTTTGCAGATGAACCCTTGTCTATTCAAACAAGAGAACGCCATTGGTCAATCAGTCATGATGACAATGGATGGATGCATACCCAACTTATACCAGGACCCAACTGCTACCTACGCCGATTATTCTCTTGTCGCCTCATTTCTCAAAACCCAATGGAACAAATTCTCCAATGTTACTCTCATATCGGATCATAAATCATATTTCGATTCCGGCTTCAGTGCCGGCCCTTTTCCTCACACACGTAAGCAGCTATAAACTATAGGCTTTAGTGTTGGGCATCACTGCGTCTCCCCCATCTTCAATGCTTTATCCCGCCTCGCATATGCGTGTTCGGCGCTGCACCCCAGAGCCACTCGTGCAGACGAGGCGTTCAACTGCGCAAGGACACGAGTTAGGGTGATCCAAAAAAGTCAGGTTGCGGTGAGAGGCTTTGGATGGGCATCGTCATTGGCAGGGACATCCATGCCTTCTGATATTGACATCAAATCATGAGTATAGGTTTAACGGCAGTTCCAAGAAAGGCAGCAAGATGCTGTAGTAAGAATTGCAATGCTAAGCAAGATCCAAAGGGGTATTTTCTCCGTGCGCAAGCTTTAAGACTAGGTTTGTCAGAGTAAGGTAAAAAACAAGACTGAAGCAATCAACCAAAAACTGAAGGCACACGTATATGCATACATATTTTCAAAAACGGGCGCTATTCAACGCCGAGCAGCACCAATCCAACCCAAATCAAAAGGACATGAATGATAACAAAAACAACAACAAAAAAACATTAAAATAGTCCAGGCCGCGAGGCCGATTCCATCTTGCGTAGACGTAGCGTAGCGTATTGTAGCCGTGAGGCTTATCAATCTTCCAAAAAATTCCCACGTTCCAGGCGCCCTTCCCGATCTTTTTATCATCATGATGCAAGACTAAGCCCGAGCAAAAGCCCTATCGCGATGTAGAATGAGCATGGCGGTCCTGTGTAACCCGCGCAGGACTTTTTGTCTCTCTTCCAACATTTTCCTTATCTTCCTTTTTTGAAACTTTTCGTCTTTTTAAGTGTTTTACTGTACCAAGAATTGTAAATGAGCGGTCTCTAACCACGATTTGCTGTCTTTGGGGAGAGGGGGTGTTCAGTGCCTTGAGCGGTGAGAGCTGCTGTGACGGTGGGAGTGGCCATGGCTGCGATGGGACGAGGAATGGTGCGATGAAGAATGCCGATGAGAATGATGTCGGCTGGAGCTACCACTGTTCTCCAGGTCCCGCTCCAAGCTTTCGACTCTCGACCTGTAACCCTTGACGATTTCCTTAATGTGAGCGATACGATCAAAATCCACCTCAAGCTCATCCAGCTGCTGAAGAATCTCAGTATAACGAGCAATCTCTGCATCAGCGCCACCAATTATCCCATCGGCTTCGTCGTACTGTAGTTGAGTAAAACGCTGCGCTTCATGGCTCAGGTAGTTGATACGCTGCTCGATACTGGCCATGAGGTGATCAAAGTAGCGACCCAAAGCAGAAAGTGAGGTGCTGTCAAGTAATAGAAGGCCTTGGCTACTGGCGCGACTAGCGGCGCGCGAGCTGCTGGACCCCCCTCCCAGTGCCGCCTGCCCCTGGCGAAGCAGCTGGATCTCCTCGTTAGTGAGCCCTAGCTGGGTGTCCGGGACAGCCTGTGAAGACATGGCGGGCAGCAGCTGGAAGGGCTGCTAGCTATGGGGTGAGGAAACCAGGTAAGTCGCAGACCAGGCGGTTGATATCGATGTTCGGGGGGTCAACTGAAGGTTTTGGTTTTCGGGATCGTCGCAGGACAGTAGATGGGCTGGAGATGCGATATGGGTCGAGCAGGCGGGCGGGGCGAGATTCTCTTGGTGTATAGAACGTCTGCGGCGACTCGGGACATGGACTATGTTGAATGAAAAGTGGCCGATAGGCCGGAGAGAGCCTGTCGAGGCGATTGATTGAAGGAAACTGTGTCGGTATCGATTGTGATCGGAGCGGTAAGGGCGTATAAGAGGAACCACTGGAGGGCAACGTATTCAAGAATGACAATGATGGCCAAGGTGAGGATGATATCAGATGCGACGGTGGTAGAATAGGCGAGTGGTGTGCTGCGCAGAGCATCATGATATCGAGACCAATACGATCATGAGCATCATCGGTGTAGGTTCAAGGTGGAGTTGCTCCGGAGCTGGAGTTTGTATAGTGGATATCTGTCGGGTCGGATCGAGTTGAGTTTGGTGATATCTCGGAATAGGTAGCTTGTAGTATATCTGGAGGCTCCCAGACCTCGGAGCACCCAAAAGAAGAAGAGGAGAGGGAAAGAGAGCGGTAGAGGGAGTTGGGTCTCTTTTGGGGAATAGACACAAGAGGTGTGATTGGAGAATCGGGGGAGGAACCCAAGAAGACGGGAATTAGGCTTGGGCTTGGGATGTGGAGGGTGGGGGACTCGGACTTGAACTTGAAGCAGCCGCTGGATGCAATACAGTACCTTACTGTACAGTACTGCCGGTAGCTCTTAGTAGTAATGGATCGGGTACGTATCGTTTCGTGGGAAGGTAGTTTTCGGTGAAAGAAGCAGGGATGATTTGACGAGGGTGTTTACATGAGAATTGCGACCCAAAACGACCCAAAATGGTGGTTTCTTCTGTTTGATGGTACTGTAAGATGTAATGTAATGTTATGCACTGCAGCGTGAAAGCGAAGCGAAGCGAGATGCTGTGATGATGCGATGGAGCCAGAAAGGCGATGACCTAGATTTAATATTAGCGATGTTTGATAAATGAGTACTTAATTAACAGTGTCTTGCTTTGTTAATTAGGTGATGGTGTTGAATAGGTAAGAAGAAGAAAAGAAACTAACCTCCACTGTCTTGAGTCGGTAGCGTGATGAGAGAGCGCAAGCGCAAGTGCAAGCGGGAGGGGGATAGGAAGGTAAGATGGGGGCAGCCCGTGGATGAGATTGGGAAGGAGGATAACTGAGAGGTGGTTGCACAATTTGCGTAAGGAAGGTAGGATGGACCTTTAGGTAGAGTTGCACGTGCAATTGATTGATTCAGCAGTCAATTGATCAAGCCGCGGTCAAAAACGAGACTCGAATGATCAGCTCAACAGATTGATTTGATCGACTGATTGATTGATTGATTGATAAAATGCTGTCCCGACAGAATGGACGCTGATGGAGCTTGAGCTTGAGCTGGACCTGGACCTGGACCTGGACCTGGAGCTCTTAAATTCCCCAGCGCATGCGATTGGTAGCGCGCGCTAATTGGAGCTCCCTGTCATTGAAATGACGATCACAAAAGGTCAAAGAGCTGCCTCTTTTCTTCTCTCTTTACTTTTTCTCAACCTGTTTTGCCAGGCTTGACTCTTTTCGATCAGCTGGGAAACGACGAGACAAAATAGTAAAAGAAGCAAACAAGACGCCCACAGGATCAATAGTGTTCAGTTGGTGGACCAGCTGCTCTCGGGTCTGAAAGAGTACGTACTGCAATGTACCGTAACAGCATCAACGGTGGTCACCAAGGATTGATGAGACAACTTTGACAGTATCTGGACTCCAAAACAGGTCACGGTTGAGAGATCTCGGTGAGTCCAAGAGTTGAAGGGGGATGGGAGAAGAAAAAGCAAAGAAACGGTAGGAGACCACTACTGTGTACGACCGAGAGAGAGACAAAAGAAAAGAGAGGCTTCTTTTAACAAGAGACAAAGATTCTCCCTTGGTCTGTACAAAGATCAGAATGTCGGGTCAAATCTGGTCAGGAGATTGATGGTGATACAGTCTATTTCGGCAGGTCTTTACCATGATTAGACGCAATCAAACATACGACATAGCAAATTTGCCCATGATAGGAAACGGGCGGAAACATGAAAAGACCATCATCTCCGGGAACTCGGATCAAGACCAGTCTCTGCTTGGTCAAGAGTACTGTACAGTACAGTAAAACCTCGGTTGAACTTCCATGCCTATACTAATCTGGCATAAGATCTAGTCATATTGACCGCTTCCTTTGGCAGATTTTGGTGCATGATGTTAAGTTTCTGTGCCTCTTTTTCATTATGACTCTGCTGACCATGGAAGATGTAGGGTTCATCCCAGTCTGTGATCCATGTTCAGTTCAGTTCAGTGAACCACAAGCTGGTGGAGGCAGCCACCGCGGGGATCAAGTTGAGAAGCCGCGGGATATTTAGCTTGCTACTCTCTATCTAGAGGATAACATAACAGAGCAGTATCAGACTGATGATGAGGGGTATTGTGCTGTACAGTCTTGATATGCTCTACACCACCAGCCCTACAGTCCTTAAGTTCTATCCAAAATCGGTAGGTGCTAACAACCAGGGAGAGACAAAGTAACTCAGTCGCTTTATGCCATCTTGGAACAGCATTTAGACAGTATTTATTTTGGCGCCCTAGGCCTTGTAATGCGCACGTGTATCCCCCGTCCATCCCATCTCCCCACTCACTTGAGATGCAAGTACTTTAATCTCTATCGATTCAAGATATTGAGCCCAGCTTATCTCTGCAACTCACTTCTGTTATGAATACAAGCAACAGTACTAGTCTAATATATTTAGTATTGTGCATAAATCCAGACCTGTTGACTCAGCCTGAAACCATCCATCATCACACAATCCTCGTCTTTTATGTCTCATATAACAACAATAAGAAACTACTCCTCCCTCTTTTTTTGTCGTACATCGATTCTGCTCCGTCGATCCGGGAATCGGCATCCATCTTCCCCGAAACATGAGACCAGAAACTTGGCTATTGGGTGATATACCTGTGGCGCGCGCCAGTTGAAACACACATCCCTGGTAGTTTAGCAATCATCTGGCACACCAAACAAGAAGAAAGGAACTCTAACATCAATTAATGCATTTACCCGTTCTTCAAATTCTTTCCATGTTGATGCATCAATTCTAACTTACAGTGCATGCAGATACTAGGCGCATCCGCATCCGCATCTGCATCTGCATAATGCATCTAACCTACCGCTGACCTGCAGCAGCTCCTCCTCTTCAGCCTCAACATGACGTCTATTTCTTGGTTGGAAATCTCATAGAAGCCCAGTTTCTAAGATATTTTCCGTCTCGGAATCTTGCCGTATCTCTATGTGCCTCCCCCTCCTTCACGTGCATCACCCTCACCCAGAGTCAGACCGGCCGTCCTTTCACTCTCATTCTGAGTCCAAGCATCCTTCTTCCCATTTACATTCTGCCTGTTATCAATTTGCGTCGCATCGAGTGGCACGAGGACATTCAAAGGATCATCCATGTCAAATGCAGCTTGCCGCTGCAAGTAATACCACCCTTGCTCTGTTGTGTACGCCCATGAACGAACTTCGTCCTCCTTGGCTGAGCAATCGTCCGTAGATCCGCTAAAGATGGCTGCTGTGTTACAATTGCTCCTGTAGAGGGCGTTGGATGCCATGGTAACACAATGGGTTACTCTGAACTCCTGTAAATGTATAGCTGACGAGAGAATCTTCTACAATTTAACCGGACGTGAAGTGAATGTCGTCCAGATATTCAACCTCTTCCATGTTAGTATCTACATCTACTCAGGCCCCATTACTTTACGGGTTCTCATTCTAACGATGACAAAGCTTATCACTTACACCGGCTGCCATTTCATAGCTAAACCTTGTGTTGCTGAGATGAGTTGAGTGCGGGTCGTCACCACATGGATTACTCTTACACGGAATGATGTATACTTGACCACGTTCTCTGGACATGACATGTAACCAAGTTATACTATTGAGTTCTCGAATAATATCTCACTAAAGACACCTCTTATTCCGTCAGAAGTGTTGAATAATTTCGTGAATGACTATAGCTCAAGACTATAGATAGTCTTTGGGAACACCTGTGCTAACAAAAGTCCTCAACAATGTTGCCAACATCTCATGTAAAACTCCATACGTAGCTATTCCTTATTCCTGCTGGACCCTATTTTGTTTATGTTTGCTATAAATATAGTTAAACAACTTTCCGTAAGGCAGGCAGTCAGTGCCCAATTATCAGCCAGCATCGACAGTCTAGCAGTTTAGCTCCAATACCAAAACAATACTATTAAACAATAGTGCTAAATAGTATCACTCAACCCGGTCCATCGGGTGTTAATAATTTTAAAGGGACTTTATGGAATAGAATTGCCTTGTCGCCCACACAGAAGTTGCTTCGCTCTGTTTCCGTCACTTGTTTCGCATTCCACCTTTGTCGCTCGTTTATTAAACATCCAATGGTTTCAACTCAATTCCTCACTGGCGTGCTGGCGTTGCTCGCCGCCAACGCTGTCAGCGCCGGGCCTTGCAAACCTTCATCTTCTACGGATACCGTCTACACAACGACCACTGTGGAATCAACCACGATTGAGACTGAGACCTCGTCTGCCACAGTCAGTGAGTCGTTTACTGAAACTGAAATCCTCACTAGTCTTGGCTCGACTGAGACTGAGACTATCAACTCTTTCTCTACCTCAGCCGAGACTTCAACTGCCCTCGGTACTTCCACGACATTGCTCATCACGACAACTGAAGAACCAACTTCATCAGTAGCTGCTTCTGCCACTACTTCGGCGGCTGCTGCTGCTGACGAATGCACCACCAACGCCGACTGTGATGGAGCGACTCCCTTCTGTGATGCAGGAACATGTGTTGCTACAGACCCCAACGTTGGGTGTTCTACCAACACAGAGTGCAGCAACCTTCATGGAATCGACGCTCCTTTCTGTTCTGCTGCAGGCAACTGTATCGGGTGCCGTGGTGATGGGGACTGCTACGGCGAAACACCCTATTGTGTCAGAGATTTCTGCACTGATTACATTGGCCTTGGAGGGAGGAGACTCTAAAATGTGTCGCCGGGATCTCAGACTTTCGGCACTTTGTGTCAGTGATTGAACTGCTTGTGTGTACAAAATCAAGCATTCAAAGATACCACAACATTCATGGAAAGAGGAAGGTGTTTCCTCAACGCCTATATAGATTTTTTATAGAGATGGAGGTGAGGGCACTAATACCCAGTTCGCTTTAGACTATAACACAGTAGCTTTTGAACTGTTGATACTTATTTACTTTACTTAATAAGAGCCTCTTAGTAGTTACTTGTATGTGCAGCTTCCATTCTTGGGAAACCTTTATATCTTGCTTTATAGCATTCAGGGTATGTTAACTTGAAGCCAATTATACATGCGATCATCTTACTTGCCTAATACTGACCTCAGGCCATCTGACTGCAGGTACTCTTCCAGACGTACTTCTTACAGGAGGCCATAAACTATCCTGAGGCATCATAACATTGGCTATAAGTTAGTAAACTCTTACATTAGAGACTCGCTTCTTAAGTTTCCACAGACTTGGGCGCATGTCTTATACCTACCTAGTTAAGAGATGGACATCTCCTTTGCCCTAGGAAAACAGAATTTAGTCCAAGGTCAGAGAACCAGAGGATCAGCAATACCGATGTAACTTACTATTCATCTGTGTCGAAACGCATATCTCTTGGACTTGAGAGAACTAGCCGAAGAGAAGCAATCATTTGTTCCTTGCTCCGGATGGTGTCAATGGTGGCCCACTCGAAGACATCAGTACATTCGTTCATCACCCCAGTGATAGCCAAAGCCTGCTACCGTCTTCGTTTTATGCCAACGTTTTAACGGAGAGAATTCAATTAACTTACATACACTTTCGGTCATTTTCTGCACTAACCGGTATGTTCTTATGGGTTGTGACCTCGTTCGCCTCCGGCTCCATTACTCGTTCTTCGGTTCGAGACGGAGCCACAGCCAGTCTCTTACAGATACTCGCTGCGACTCTCTTCAAGCAACAACCAGAAATACTTTGCTGACTCTATTGGTGATATATGAACCTGAAAACTACCCGGGGCGCGTATGGGCTAGTCACGTCTGTAACAATGCATCAACATCCATCCGCATCTAACACCAGACTCCAGCTGTCAACACTATCATCTTCGAAGGGTCAGCGGGAACTTTAAGATCTAACTTCAGTACGCAATACTTATGGCTTAGCCCAATGGCTAATCTCACGTCTCTAAAGTAGATGTCTGGATGCATTCATTCTCCAAGTTATGACAGCCACATTCTCTGCTACTCTAGGGCAGCCCTGACTGGTGAATATGAAGTCACAGGAGAGCTACTAGAGCTTATTACCTGCAGAACTGTGGCTGGGCTATTTCTTCTCTTGTATCTACTTCTTCTCCAGCGGCATCCAGAACGTCGTGCAGCTCTCATTCTTGACTCGGCCACCAGGCTGATGAGAAATAAAGACAGCCACTAGCATAGAGTTCAGTCACTGGCATCTCCAGCACGGCTAGAATGTATGTCTCATCACTAGATCTGAGCCAATTTCTTGAGTGGTTGCCTTCGTGGCACACATTGCTGGCTATGCAGTATGTAGCCTCTTGCGCCCCTGTGGGAAGATATGTCCGACACTCTTCCCTTAGCCATGATAGGAGTTCCTTCATGCTGGATTCCATACGCCGCTTAAATATAAACCGATAATTATTCTCAATCCTATGCTTTTGGTTCTACTTCCAGGTCTTCTTTTGCATCTGGGCCAACGGGCAGTCGTCGAACTTGCGTGCGTCAACTGAACATAGAATTATGCGCCTATGCAGCTTTTACCACAAACGTCGTACTCCTAAACTAATAAGTGTATGGTTCTCATCAGTACTTACCATGTCCCCTTACCGTCACATACCTTGTTATCGCGAAAGATAATGGGCATCCTGAGTGTTATGTCAACCAGTCCATCGTGAATCCTACAGAAGCTCAAATATTTGGCTACGTCAGGGACTACTGTGAATGTTTCTTTATAATTATCATACTTGAGACATAAACATAATAAAATGCAGGTGCAACTGATGTGTGATATTGTGCTGTTTAGTTATGTAGTCAACGATGAGCCATGTTAGATGCCGGAAACGACTGCACGTTCTAACATATTGTAAGCTTTGCAGTCCCTTCCACACACATACGTAACCCTAATCAACTACATATCATATAAAAGATGTACCATATATGACATGATATCTATGAAGAGGTTACGTTGCTATCGATGTATCCAAAGTTGTGGTTTAGGGTAGGGTATCACATCACAACCAGCCTTCATGTGTGTTTTAAGCATTGTATCTATGAGTAAATTTGCATTCTCTCGTTGTATAAGTGACTAGGTGATCTATATTTCATATCGCAGCCGTTGCATATGGTATCTAAGCCATTGTGGGTGAGCCATGAGCGAGTGTCATGACTGTAGAGGTCTGTAAGTTACGACGTGAAGACCACACTCTAAGCGATAAAACCTCCGATAGAAGCTCTCGTTGGTATACAGATAACTATCAAACTGGCAATATACTAACAACACTATCCTATAGTAACACCCTCATTCCTTTCCGTGTCTTCATTTGCGAGTTGGCCAGGGTATCGCTGATAACCTCGACCACAGTCATTTGTGAGACCACACTCTCGACCAACTCTGGGCAGCCCAGGTATCCTATCCCAAGCTCAGACTCTAGCCTGAGTCCATATCGGCGAAGTTCGATCCTTCTCTCAGACTCCGTTGAGACAACTTGCTTCCCCACCGAACGTGCGCGTGAACAATAGCTACCAACATATTAATCTAGAACACTTCGGGATCACGTTCCGCGTCAACAGCACCGACCATCACTTAATGAACACCCTCACTCATATCATGACGATCCTGCCTGGTCCCTACTTTCTTGACCGGTCTGGTGTTTTGATATCGTCACCTGTAACTATGCAGCTAAAGTCTATATCACATACAGTATCCAGCGCCTGTGCTGACTAGTAGCGGCGATCGCCTATTAACACGAGACATAAAAACGCCAGTGCATATAGGTCTAAGCACCCAATCGCGACCTCTGAAGATAAATCCACTCTATATAACTACAATACGAAAGACTCTCGAACTAGGACTTACTAGATCTGTGATTCAGCCTGACGATAGCCTCTTGTGAGGCTTGAGGTTTAAAGAGGCTAGGAATGAAGCAGGGGAAAAGGTCTCAACCCGAAACAGCGGACCATGTCGGTTCGATGAATAAACACGCAACCGAGACAATAGTTTATGATTTAGAGCTCGGTTAGCAAAAGGGGAAATAAAAAGAAAAGAATAATAGCAAAAAAGGGAGACGGGCGGGAATTCCCAGAGCAGCCATGTCTCCTGCAGAATGAAACAAAACGTTCCCTTCAGCAATCTCACCAAAAAGCAAAAGAAAAAGAAAAAGCAAAAAGAACATCGGGATAAAAGACATAAACAGTCCGAGCTTTTAGCTGAGGCTTGTGCTGCGTACTACTACGTATGTATCTGCACGCACAGCTTACTTGTCTGGGGTCAAATATCCGTAAGGGTTCTGGAGCAATTCCTGGGACAGCTTTAAGCTTGATTGCCTAGAATGCGTGTCAGAAGTACGCACTAGAGACAATAGTTTGATCAGTACAGGCCTCCGAGGGATTTTGCATAGTGTTTGCTTCTTCATCTTCTGCACTGGAATTCCTCAGTGGTAGTTCAGTTTCCTCCGCGTATAACGCACCACGTCCAGCGACGGGCCCTAGACGACGATCGCAGTATAAGGCGTTGATCAGGGGTTATCTGTCACTCTTGTTGTAGTGTAACATCGCGTCTTGTCTTTACATTTCGGGCTTTCTTGCTTTTGAAGCGATGGGCGCTTGACCAGAAGCTGGCCCCTGCTCCCGAGACCTGAGACGCCTCGGTTCGGCGTGGGCCCTTTATGAGCCAGGGCTTAGTTTCTTTTTTTTTTTTTGCTTTTTGGGGGCACAGGCTGTGTGAAATCTGCTTATGTGAAGATGATAAAGCGTCTCAACGGGCAAAGGGAGTACGTACCGATCCAAGCAGCAAACCACAACGACATGCCATTTGGCCCTTGCCAGAGGGTATGATTGGAAGATCCGTCAATAGCATGACCGATCAATGGGACTTTCGATACCTGCAGCGTGTGAATGAGGCCAATGAGGGCTAGTTTGTAATGCAACACCGACCATAGGGAACCGAAGCTGATGAGATTGAGTGATTGATGTTCAGTTTCCACCACTTTTCAGCTGACCTCTATCGATTCCCGAAGTCGATCCCGTTCTCACCAAGGCCTAACGTGGCAATGTGACCGAGAATGAGCAGGGCGATTTCCAAGTTGTTTCCAGTCTGACCTGACCCAGCAGATCAGGGTGTGGAATATTCAAGACCTCATTTCCACAACTCCAGTGCTGGTTGGTCGTATCAAGCTTGACTCAGTAAACTCAGTGTACTCGTTACGGCGCTCACGATGTGACATGACCTAGAGCAAAGGCTGACTATCAAATGTCGAGAAGCCTGGCAATGACCCTGTCTAGTGATAATATCTTACATGCAGGATGCTGTACCGTCAAAAGTTTCTTTGCCTCTCCTGAGTCAGTTTGCCGCAGAAAGTTGGCAGCCTGGTCAGATTGAAGCTGGGGAACGTTAGGATAATACTCGGTTGGGCGGCAAAAGCAAATAGGGATCACGGAAAAGCAGTTGCTTCCAGTAAGGGCTGTTTGACAGCCCGGGCAAGGTGGGTTTCGGCGGAGCTTAACGTTTGCATGGTGGCAGGGAAGTGACAGAAACCCTCGTGGAACAGGGTCTTTGTCGATCAATATCCTTGATTGATAGAAGGGATGAATCGCCCCTTTGTCAACGGTGGACAGGTGGATATCCAAGAAGCCGTCGGCATAACCTTGAGAGGAAAGGGACAGAACAGACAACGGAGTTTCCCGCGGGACACGCCATCCATGTGCCACCCTCAACGCCTCAGCTGTTATCTCGGAGTGTTTGATGTACTACGAGATGGATCAAGGGTTTGGGTTGGGCGAAGAACGGAGAGAGGGACTGTGGATTGTGGATTGACCTTGCGGTGACCATGGTGCTTGCTCCGCGGGAGATCCATGTGCAAGTACGTAGAGTAAGTCGCCCGAAGATATTCCAAAATTAATCATCGTTTCCAAGAGAATGGGTAGTAGATCGACAATGTGCAACAGGGAATGGAACAAGACCTTGTGTCACATCTCCCACGAGGTGTCCACAGCCTTACAGATGATCGTACACGCGGGTAGTGACTGTTTTGATCCCCCGTGTCAGCCAGCGTCTCAAGTTGATGACTCGCCAACCGCATAGTCTAGCTATTGCAAAGTGTGACATGTCTGCAAGCTGTAGTTGTTTTTTGCTTGAACTGCCGTGATAAGTCATATCCACTTAATACTGACATCCTCTTTCTGTCCATCTGCCAGATCAAAAGAGAAACTAGAGTCGACCGAATTTGGCTCAAAAGCGATATGACAGCTGACACAAGACGAGGCTTAGCTGAGTTTGGTCACGGAGTAAATCATAGTGTCATGTAAAGACGGTGAAGGCAAGATGCAACGGCTTCCTGACTCGAAGAGAAGCGAGACGAGGTAGTCCCTTGTTGGCATCCGCCGTTGCAGTACCATCGTGAGTGGGTGACAGAGAGATGGAGAATGGAGTGATACTCCTCCTAGCTGCTGTATTGCCGCCATCGGGACGCCAAGAGGCCGCGAGATGAGACGCAGCAATCAGAGTATCAGTGGGCGATCTCAGGGGGAGCAAGAGAGAGTGGGAGAACAGGAAAGTGAGTGGGAGAGAGGAATCAAGGTTGGCAAGGTCTGTCCCGGCAGTTGTGTACAAGCTGACCCATGCATGCAGCGTAGCGAGTACGATGATGTTTTTGGTCATGATGAGGATGAGAACGATGACGACTATACTGTAACGTACAGTATAGTACACTACATTAGACTAGGTAGTTTCCAGTGCATGCATTGCATTGGAAGGGATAGATCTGGTTGGTGATGGAGTCGCGTGCGTGTGTGAGGTGACGGGAGTTATGTTACGAGTAGATCCGGCGGACCAATATCGGCAAAGGTAACATCAGACGATGACAAGTCCTTCGTACCTACTCTCCTGCCTTCCATCTCCCCTCAGGTTCCTTCCCCTTCCCCTTCCTCCTCTCCTTCTCTTTACCCTTCCTTCCTAATTCTGAGACATAAAATTAGTTGGCCGATGAGATTGGGCGCACCTTCCACGATACGACTCGATATAATACGATAGATAACAAGCTAAGGTGCTAGGAGGTAGGGATGCCCCGTCGATATCACTGTCATCTGAACTATAAGGCGAGAGATCATCTGTGGTAATTACGGTAGAACAGTACCTCAAAGCTTGGATGAAGATTTATCAGTGCAAGTAGTAATTATTCGGAAGACTCGGCCAACTTGTGATCTTCTGACTAGATACAATAACAAAAGAGCCCATCTTTAATCAAAGCAAAGACCATGAAAAACCAAGCATGGATATCATGAGTTTGTTGTTGTTGTGGTCTGGTGTTGTTGAACAAGCTTGATCCTGATAAACCAGGTCCAATGTCATCGCTTCTCTACCCGATTTAGGACTGGACTGGCGTGGATTAGAAATCTGGACTAAGTTAGCATCGAGGCACAGAGGTACAAAGTACGTTGCGCTACGGCAGTCAGTGGGAGGATATGGAGGGGTGTGGCCCAGCGGCGCGGGGCGGGGATCCCCCAGCGAGTCCAGGGATCATGATCACCTCGACACACCCTCCCAGGTTGATCACCCATTGTGGCTTAGCGTAAAGGCGCTAAAGTCCAGCACCCTTGGAACCTCTAGAAGCGCCCTCGGAGCCGGGGCTACGACTGGGGCTGGGGGGAGTGCAGCTATTGTCAAACGTCTGGGCGTTAATCCTCACTTTTGGGACGGGATGCGTGCGTGGTCCTGATCCAAGCTTGCAGTTGATTATTGTAACATGTCTAAATCAATCGAATCGACGATAAAAGTACCCTGATAATACCTTACGCTACCCTACAATATCGACGGCATCTTACGTACCCTTCAAGTATCCCTTCCGTTATTCGTAAACAATGGATCTCATCCTTCCCTTCCACTGCTTCGGTGCTCTCCAGACAAGCATCACCCTGGGAGAGGACCATGTTCTTCCATCATTCCTTCAATTGATCCAACATCTTTCTTTCCTTCTTCGCCCCCTGCGCCCGTTGCCATTCAACCGTCGCAGTTCGACTCGAAAAGCTCCCCACTCCCTCCCGTTGTAGACAGGGAGAGAACGTGGCTCCTCGATGAATATCTCCGTGGTACTATCGACAACACTTCTCAAGGGAACCTTGAGTTGACACACTGTAGAGTCAAAGCGCGGAAGCGTTAAAGAAGAATACCAAGTTTCTAAGCATTTTCCCTTTTTTGCATGTTTATGTAATTACGGGTTTGCCGTGTTATTAATATGCACTGAGTGTATAAGTCTGTTCTGTGACACGTGCATTGACGCGTGCGCGTACACGGGACTTTCCAAGTCAGAAAAGCTCGGATTGAGGCTATCGTCAGGTCAGATCAGATCAGATCAGGTCGGGTCAGTCGTGTCGTGTCAGCCCAACCCGACTGGTCACGTCGGTTCAGCCTCCTCCGTCTCATCCCAGCTCATAAACAAGAAAGGAAAAAAAAAAGTCTATTCTGACATTAGCTAGTACAGTACTAATATCCATCGTCCACTCAAAGATCCCACGATCCCTTCACTAATAAGGTCTGTGCCGTTAGAAGGCTACTCAGTCACTGTAGCGTACCTAGCTAGCATCCATAGCGTTGACATTCCGTCAACTAACAGATCTGCGCTTTCCTTTGTTAGGAATCCTCCTCGTGGCCCCTTACCCAGGCCAGCCCAGTTCAGTTTAAAAGTGCCGTCCAGTATTATTTCTTCCGACAGATGTTGGATGCTAGGTCTAGCTACTAACTAGTAGTAAATCAGCGCCAACATCAGCCAGAGAGCCAAATGTCTCAGGCGGAATCCCTTAACTTCGGCGATAATAATCAACAAAGTAAGATCCATTAGATCTATCATTAATAATTGTACGACTCCTGTCCTATATCACCTCGCTTACGTTCATCACTGCAAATCCTTTCTCTTTCTCATGCACTGCAGCCATGTAATTTAATATGAGCAGTTGCTCAAAATACCTAATAATATGATCTATCTCCAGTACGTACCATCCGCTATGCAGGTGCCCTGTCAACGATCCAACCAGTCGATCATTTGAGCCCTTGTCCATGTCCATGTCCATGTCCATGTCGCGGATGTCAGAATGGATGGATGTCAATGTCAAAGTCAAATGTCAATCCTCTCCTAACCATCCCAGGACACAGACCAAAAAAGACACGAGGCAGGCGGAGTAACAACCCGAACCAGTCTGCCCAGTCTTGACATGAGCATGAGTAACACAACCCCAGGTTTACCCCTACCGCCGCATTCCATTTTGGGCCACTTGCTACTCTTCTGGTCAGGTTCATGTTCCGCCAACACTCTTTCGTCGACAAAGGGACCCAATCTCTCGGGGCACTTTTTTGTTTTTAATTCCTTCGTAATCGGACCATGTGCTAGACTAGACTGTGCCGCCCTGCTGGGATGGGGTCCTCCTGTCCTTCAACGGTATCCGCCAACTACTGTACTGTACTGTACAGTACAGTACAGTACAGTACATGAGGTTGCATTGCAATGATATTATAAACAAATAAAACAACACACGCGAGTCAACGACGTCACTTCGCTCGACAATATGGGTCCCCTTCGAATGAGTGAGACATGATCCGTTCATGCGTCAAAGACCCTTACCTTACCTGCCCTGCCGCCTGTCTGCTTGAGCCTTGCCTACCGCCGCAGATGCCGATGCAAGTGCAAATGCGAATGCAGATGCAGTGCAGACTAGACTAGACTTTGTTGTATTGAAGATAAATCTTGTCTATTGATGCATTTGTTGCTCGGTTCTGGTTGTGGTCCTAGTTCCAGTCAAAGAGTCGCTAAAGATGGAGGCGTCGTGGTCATCGCTTCAGCGGTCAACATAACTATAGTAACTGCTGACACTTTGCATTCTTCTCGTGGGGTCCTAGTCCTACCAACGGCTTCTGTTTGTATTCGGAAGTTGATTTGACTCGATAAACTAACATCCATAACCAACATACCTACTGTACCTGGCCAACCTAAATAACCAAAATTACCAACAAGCACACGCAAATTGAACCCCCGCACTCAAGGTTGCCATCCCCTTCTCTATTTTGCCGTCCCATCTTGTGCCTATATCCTTCAGCCGGTGTTATTACCGCAAAATACCACTCAATGTCCATGCTGTCCAGTCTAGATGTCCCCGTCTCGGGCATCTCTTCCACCTGCTATTGGTCAGTGTACGCTAATAGCAGAAACATCGGTAAAGCATTTGCCCGAGCTAATTTACTGCACTGTAGCAGGCAGGGCAGGTTACATGCATCCGGATCGGCTTGTGAATCACGTTTTGTGGGAGCAAAGACTGTTGTGATGTTTGGATACTCGCGGCTTCGAGGCCTGCATTGTATTGAATTGTGCTTTCTTTGGTTTGGGCGTTCCCGCCTCTGGCTATCTGCCTCGACTCAAAATAGTCGATCCATCCTCTTTCTTCGAGGAAAATAAAATAATACTAAACGCCGTGCAAGATGCTTCGCTAGATTCTCAAGCCGGTTTCCACCCCTGCGCCTTATAAAATGTCCACAGCTTCTCCCAAAAAATAATGACAAGTTCCGCCGATAGGCAGTAGTAGTAAAAACATGATACACCGTACTTCCAGAAATACAAACTATCGCTATGGAGGAAAGTGGATATCCTTTCCCTCCCACTTTTCTCCAGTTATCCGCGACGCCAGGCCAGTAAAGTCCTTTATACACAGGTCTACAGTGTTCTCATGACACTTTGCAGACCAGATTCATTCAGGTCGAGTCGGAAAAGCGCCCGCTGAGCTTTTCTTCAAATTCATCCCTCTTCGTTTAACCATCTCGTCGTGTGAAGATAAACCCCTCATCCTCGAATCACCGATCCGTTGAACTCGAAGCTGTGGCAGCCTCTCTCGTGACGCTTCATGTTGCTGCGTACACTGAAAGCCTTACCGCAACCGGCATGTGGGCACTTGAAAGGCTTCTCTCCGGTGTGAGAGTGGCTGTGGATCCTGAGACTGCTGGGTCGGCTGAAGGCCTTGTTGCAAGTCGGGCAGATATATCGATCCTGGCTTTGCGGGAAAGCGGCAGCACCAGTTGGGTTAAGGTAGTGGTGATGTTGCCATGGGTTGGAGCCTGATGGAGCAGGCGCTGGCATGGTCACTGGAGGAGGGTATGCTTGAGGAAGAGGGCGCTGGTAGTATGGGTTGAGCTCAGGAGGCTGAGCGGCGGAAGTAGGTGCCTGAGCCGAAGGGTAGTAAGCGCCTACTGACGGAGGGTTGGCGTAAGTCGTGGGATGAGGTTGGTGAGTATAAGGAGCTGGGGCGGGAGGCGTTGCTCGAGGGATAGCTGGCACTGGTGCTTGACGTTGAGCATCGGCTTCTAGTGGAGGGGTGGTCTCGTAGTAGTATGCCCTTGGAGTGGCGCCTTGGTATGGCTGGCTGGAGTGTTTTCTGGGAGGAGAGCTGTAACTTTCGAATGAAGTATCTGTGCTCATAGGTGGTGTTGGGGGAAATCCTCGATGCGATGACCTGGCCCATTCTGATCCACCTCGGCTGTGTGAAGGGGCAACTGTTTGATTGTAAGCCAACTATGCGTGTGGATAATTTGATGATATAACTAACCTTCAAATCGAGGAGAGTGTTGTCTTGAAGTGGGCGATGACTCGCTAGTAGGTGAGCCGGCATCGGCCAAGCCCAAAAGGTTTGAGATGGAAGGCAGAGAGCACTTTTGTTCCTCCATTGGGGGCGAGGGAGGTGAATACAAGTTGTGTCGGGTTTCTTGTTGTGTGTATTGGTTAGGCATATAAGATGCAGTTGCGGAACGCATTGGCAAATTGTCTCGGGATTATTAAGACTTTGCTTGTAGACGTAATCGAAGCAGTTGAGTCGGCGGTGACCAGTTTATTAAGACAAGTAGTGTGTCGATCTGGTGAAGGTCGTTGGTATTAAAATGTTGTGATGGAAAAGGCACGTATGGGAATTAATGTAAGCCTGTTGATGTTTTCAAAGTCGTGTTCGATATGAAGAGTTGTATAAGAAGCTCCTAGATGTGAAATAGTCGGGGGCTTGGGAACTTAAGTAAGTCTTTGGTGTGGGAAAGGAACCTGTCAAAGGGTGGAGGAGACCCGTCTATCAGATCTGAGGACCGTAGACTTGTTTTCATGCGCATACGCCCCCTCCAAAAGGGCCTTTCGAGCGCAGCTGTCACAAATTGAGAGTGGAGCCTAGCCGGTGCATTCGAATCCTGGGATTGAAGGGAATCGTTGGCAACGGAACAGGGTCGCAAAGGGGACGATAAACAAGGGCAGGGGCTGAAAGATACTGATGGGAGGTTCCCTGATGCCGCTCGATGGGTCTAACCTCTTGAGTTTGTGTCGAGCAACTGTCCTCTGGGTGTCAGAAAAACTGACCCTGGGGAGCATAAGAGACGAAATAACTTCGTCATTTTAGGCCACTTTAGACCGGGACTTAGGCTTCTTTATTTCTGTAGCCTAAGTCTTAGAGGACAATTCTTCTGGCATCCACCTGACTGTTCCGGCAGTCATGTACAGTATCCACTCATAGAGGAAATGCTGTGACGACTCTCATGGTGATCTCGAGCAGGGGAGGGGCGGCTTGCAAGTCGACGTCGGATCCAAGGGAGGAGTGTGAGAAACTCAACCGCGCATCTGCGTGTGGGTGTGAGCGAGATCCACGAGCAAGTGTGTGTGTGTGTGAGAAGGCTTGGCCATGCGCCAGGATAATCGTGGATCGCCCCGTGGTCAAACGGTCGATAGATTGGTACGTACCCAGATTGGAGAGGGGGTACGTACCTACAGGCAGGCATGCCGTCTCGCTGTGAACCTTCATCCCTGCCGTCTCGACATGGCTTTCGTGGGGTCTCATTTGCCTGTGTCGATGCCATCGAAGACAATTACATGTTCCGTAACTATTCTCTCCCCTGGCGCTCAACGACCGTGCCCTTTCCGCTCCAAAATCTCTACCCTCTCATCTCAATGGATCGTGCATTAAGTTCGCCGAACAAGGCGGTAGTGTTTGTGCGTCGCGACCTTAGCCCCAACTCACCCAGAAGTCATTTTCCGGCGCCGGGTCTCCCACGCGCCCGGCCGAGATAGGGCGTCCTCCTAAACCTCGGCCAAGTGTGCCATCCCGGGCGCCGCGCTGCAGCGACTCCCGGGCACCGTTTCCCAATTCGGTGTCAGAACCGTTCTTAGTGCTCAACTCTCGTTCCATCCTGGTTTCGTCTGTGGCCAGCCTGCGTGTAGAAGGTGCAGATGCTTCCAATCGCTTACCCCAGAGCTTGTCCAACACCCGTCCAAATTGATTGGCAGACACTCAGCGCTTCTTCATATATGAGTATTTGGCTTGTATTTCAATTTCTTGTGTGTATCATGATGATGGAATCTGCAAATATTAAAATTTCGAGCGATATCTGGCAACCGGCCCTATGAAATCGTTTTATTTCTGCGACTTGCTGGCTGACCGCTCAATCACCAAGTACCGTACCCTCATTCCTACGCTCCCTTGGTTCATACTCGGGGCCGTTTCAAATCACGCCGAATGGCCCCCTGATCCAATCATCAATTGCCGCTTCTAGTGATCCCGACGATTTGGTGCGGGAATCCTCAACAGTGGAGGAATTTCCTCGTTACTACGTTGTTGAGACGCCGACAATCCAATTCTCTGATCGTTACGAATTCTCCATGGTTCGTAATTAAAGCAAGCACAGTTGGCCGGCGCAACAATGGCGTGCCGGCATTGAATTAAGGTGGTGGTATTGGTGCGATTGGCGTTTGGGCAGCAGCCACGTTTCCAGTGACCTTTTCGTTTTCACCTCTGTCGTCACTGGTAAGCAGGCTAATTTGGATGATCGTCGTTTTAGCGGGCGCCTCCCCTTCCTCGCTTACACTGGTGGGATTGCTTGGCATAGGGTTCAGGAGGTGGGTGTGTAGTGTATAGTGGTTGCTAGCGATCGACCAAGCTTCTTCATGAGGAGGGGACAGGGGATGAAGCCAAGCGTTCAGTGCCCTGCCCTTACCCTGCCCTGTCCGGTTGGCTTCTCCAGGCAGTTGGTTCAGAGCGACAACCAAGATTCCCGGTTCGCGAGTCATGAGTATCGCTGCTGGTGCGTGTAACCTTCAGATCCCTGGCCATAGAGTCAGGCCTTCGAAAGTGTTTCGTCTGAAATACAGAGTGACACCAAAAACTTGAACCCGCCGGTTCGAGGAATATTTATCCAGCTTGACTAATTGGTGGTGAGTACATAATAAACTTGGCAAATGCTGCTGAGACAAAACAAGACAAGCCGTCCAAGACCGCGCGTGTCAAACTTTAAGCGACAACACGTGCCAAGTCCCCTTCGTTGCTTTTGCCATGCGATTAATAACAACCACGCTGCTGCAAGCCACGGCTGGGTCGAGTCATAACTGTATGATGCAGTATTGCCCGAAAAAGGGCTTTCGTCAATTTGCCCACAGCTTTGGGACAATCGTCTTGTTCTCGGCAGAATAGCGCAGCCTTACTAAGAATGCTGATGGTGGTGGTGTAGGTAGTCATTCGCCCAGAGTGGCAGTTCCTTTGAACGACTTTCTCGGATTGAATGATGACACAATTTGAGTACGTGTCAGAAGAATTGGCCTCTGGAGGCATAAGAGACGAAATAATTTAGTCACTTTATTCTAGCTTAGGGTTGCTCTTAGGTTGTTTATTTTGACAACCTAAGCCTTAGAGGATAACTCTTCTGTCACCTACCTGGCATTGTTAATACGGTTGTGTATGCTTTTCCAACTAGTTCGATTGGTTGTTCCCAGATGCTATCAGGCAGCTGCAACACAGATCCTATATCCCCGGCAGCTGTCCACATGCTCAACATAGCTTTCTTGGCTGCTGGAATTAGTATCTTTTGAGTTCCATTGACCCAAACGACGTCATCGTCAATTCCTGCACTGCTGGATCCTCATTACCTTTTCCGGACCATATGGCAATGCTACTCATCTCCAAACCACGGCAGTTGTGAGATATAGTCGGCTTAGCCGTCGGTGGTCTGTGGGATATGGGATGGCTAGTGATCAACGGGGCATCATATGCCAGCGATGATTTCTAGCGATGATTCCTGCGTTGATAGAAAGTTGCAGAGTGACTGACGCGCCTCGAACTTGAGCGTTGATCTCAAGATCTCTCCACTTGTAAACGTTTAAGTCTCTGAGTTCTCGACAGGTCATCGAAATGGCGGAGCTTAATTCGAGATTCGGGGGACGCGATGTGATGAACGTGCGAGAATCTCAACCAAGATCTAGTGGAGGGGTTTGCGCCGATGTCAGGTGCTGGCCATATGGTCTATACAGACACAGGCGGTGATACTTGCATGGTGCTGCCTTATCGCATGACATATTGCGATTCGAGATAGAGCAGAGACACGGGCTGGCCGGACTTAGTATTCGGGTCGTATACTATCAGGGCACGTCCATAGTTAGTGTCGTCTAGTATCAAAGCATGTTGGGGGAATAATGTAAATCGGTCCACCTGAATCTCATGTTTGACAAAAATCTACAGGCGGTCTGCCAACCAACCTCAATCTCCAGCAGCAGAGGCCCATAATGTTCATTAAGGGCGCATTCGGCATTTGTTTTGGGAGTCTAGGAAGCTATCACTTGATGGTCAGTAATGAACAAATTGGCGCATTAGTCTAAGCGCACAGAACACACCGATTACGTATGTACCGAAATTAGCTGGGTACCAGCCGACCGGCAAGCATAGCGGGATGATGATGCTGGTGGGATCTGGGTCGTTGACTGAGTTCTGATTGGTGAAGAAAGGCTATCTAACTCGCCAGGACCCTTTCCAGAACTTCTTAATAACAGAACAAGGTTTTGGCATGAGGAGAATCCGTCGATCGGTACATCCAGCCTCGTGCAAGGCTCATCGAGGTGGTAGTGGTCATTTGAAAAAGGCGAAGGAGAACAAACGGTCTCGTGGTGACAGACAGATAGTAGATCGCTGGTGTCGGGCAGTAGTCTATTGCATCATTGGTAAGCCAAAATCGAGGGATGCACCTGCCTACCCGAAGTCCCTATAATTCAGCTTGAGATTGGTTGAATCTGCTCATTGCACCTTCTTTCTGTGCATTGCATGCATCGAGTTGTGGAAGGTGCACAGAGTACAGACGGCATTGAATCTTGGGAATGCATGCATGACAGAGCTCTTTCCCATCATCAACACCACAACCAAAAGGAGATGCGTGCAGAAATGCCGCTCGACTGCGGAGGCAGGCACTGACCACTCGACATCCACATCTCGCCTACCATTTTGGGACACGCCATGTCTCGCCCGAAAATTAAGCGAACTTACGCCCTGAAACGCTGGCCTCGAGGGGGACGGAGCGAGCCCCTACTGTATTACAGCAATCCATAGGTAGAATCCGTACAGCGTTCTGTCTTAGCTGACGGACAATATTGACCCCTCTAACCCTCCAACTCGGGTTGATGCGAAATGAGATTTGGATCACCTTTATGTTATTAGTCAGGCCTTACGACATCGAAAGCGATCGTCCATGCTTTTTTCGGCTCTATTGGCACCTGCTCAGATACCTAAACCTAAAACATGATGGGATGCTCCTTGGTAGAGCGATACTAGGTCAATACAGCACGAAGTTTGGGAGACGGCAAGTTACTAACACGGACCCCGAAACAGCCT
The DNA here is from genome assembly GCA_004367485.1 of Fusarium citri. Taxonomy (NCBI): domain Eukaryota; kingdom Fungi; phylum Ascomycota; class Sordariomycetes; order Hypocreales; family Nectriaceae; genus Fusarium; species Fusarium citri. The sequence continues at coordinate 529,453 of QHHH01000036.1, read as the reverse complement.
CACAGATTGGATCTCTACTAGCACGCTGCCTGAACTCATTCGCAGCTTCAGTCACGTCTGCTGGATATCAGGTACTTCCTTGTTTGACAACCGCCTCTCCCGCTCAACCAGTTCGGACGAAATACGCCCTCCAGCCACTATCGAGATCGCTGCAAGCACCTTCTAGGCATTTCCATCGCAGCCTCGACGTCTATCGACGACGTATGTACTGTACACAACGAGGCATCATATCGCATGCGCATCTGCGAATATACCCATGAACTCGTTTGCATCAACAACCCTGACGGATATCTCCGGGTTATAATTGGCCAGTGCCTTCAAACCATCAACCTGACATCTTGTTTGGGAAAAGAATACCCAAGCACCAACCGTCCCACGAGGATTTTCCAGTGATCTTCATCGACGGCGGCGATCAGCAGGGGCTACCCTTGCCTAGCTATCCCAAGGCGCCGGCCACGCGAGATGGATTTATACTCGATTTGACGGCACCACGCCCCTCACACCCCTCCTCCGCCCTGCCTCCACTCGTCATGATGGCCTGATTTTAATCTCTTGCGTATCTGCTAAACTTGTCCAGGGTGTAAGTTCCGTCTCTGGTACTTGCTCCTAGCCTGCCCAAAGAGACGCGGGCGCGTTATTGGGGTTGAGGCTTATTCACGAGACTAAAGTCACTAACTGTGAACCGCTTTAGCATTCTGCTTCCACGTTCGGCTGGGCTTCTGGCTTGTGAAATGGCTGCGCTAGCACGACTGCCGAGGTTGATCAGTGACTAACGGACCGACAGCGCCAGACCCCTTCAAACTCAAAGCACCTGTCATTACATGGCCATCGTGGCAGGGTACCTATTCTACTTGGGGCTATTGTTTGCATACACAGAGCGTTAGGTCAGCAGAAGCGAAGCACTGCACGCACAGGAGTACACACTACGCCTCTTGTCCGCATCCTCCGATTCAGCAGTGCATCAACATCCTCGCCAGGCTTCATCCACTTTACTAACTCCATTATGGCGAGCAGGATCCTGGTTCGAGGATAGATTCATTTCCTGGCCACGGCTTCTTCCGTTCTGGTCTTTCTTCCAGATTTGAGGCTACAGTTTGTTCTCTTACCATCTGCCAGCTTTCGATCCCTGGCCCGAGAGTCTGGCGCCCCTAAACCTGGCAACCGTTATCACTCCCCACACGACGATGAGATTGCCCCTTTGGGTAACTCTGGTCCGTGTCAGGGAAACTTGATCGACTTCATCCCATGTTATAAAGCGCAACATAAGCCTTTATTGTCAAGGGTCTCCATGGCCGGAACTTCCCGTCGTAACTTTGTTATTGTTCTTCCTCAAATCAGTTCATTACTCAAGGATCGCCGGGACGTCAGACCCTTAACCCAGCTTTGCCGACTCAGGATCTAATCTGTTGAGGAAGGGCCTTGGATTAGTCGTCGTGGGCGCTGCGACATGTTTTCGTGAAGAACATGTCAAGGTTCTTACTGTCAACTTCAAGAAAATGACCGAACAGGGACACTGCATTAGGCTCTCCTCAACTGGCTCGTTTAAGAATAGTTTCCTCGAACCGGTTCCAGTTATCGCCCTTGCTGCCAATCCCCAAATGCTCAAACTCGGGCCGTTGAGCTTACCATAGCATCACTAGTGGGCGTGCGACATTCTGTGATCCCCTTTGCAGCAGGATCAGGATCAGGATCAGGGGGTACATCCTGAGAAACGTTTTTGGAAAGCCGGTGACCTTCACGTCATATTGTACGCCGAGAGTCTTGCTCCAAACCTCCCAAGTAATGATTCAGATGAACGCCTCCAGCTTTGAAACGATAGCTGACGTCCCAGTTTCCAAATGACAACACTACATGGGCGTGGCGGGGACCAGAGGAGTCAATAAATACGAGTGCACTGCCAAAATCCAAGGATTTCCCTGTAGCAATGGGGATCGAGAATCGTGGAGAGTCCAGATGAGTTGCCAAGCACATATCCTCCTTCTGAAGTGGGATATTACATGCTGATGCTACACGGAGACACTGCTGGTGGCTGTGACGAATGTAATGTGTCGTTTTTTAATAACTTGAGCCTAACGGCTAAATAGGATTACGGGCCGGGGCTGTCATAGAGGGCAAAGATCGCGTGGAGATGTATGATCTTGATGCCAACCCTTTCTTTCGAAAGATGCACACTGGATCATCTTCGCGCAAGAGGATGTCCCACTGGAGCTTTAGATGATCTCTTGATGTGCCATTATGGCGGAGACACGTTGATCTTACTAGGCTAACAGACAGGGCAGGCCAAACAGGAGGGAGGGCAGGGACGATCGGGGATGGGGAACGTTCAGATGTTCAGCACTATCACATTTCAGATGTCTCCTTGCTGACACCCATTGATTCGAGGGAGACGTGGCCAGAACCGACAACTTCTCAGACCTTTGAGGATGACTGGCAAGACCTGCAGGCTGCACCTTTTGTCCGTAACAACAGCCACTCACCGGTCTAAGCATAGCCGCATACCTGCGAATTATGTGCGTATCGTTGTCATAAGCTATAGGGGTAGCTTCAAGCTCCCCGTGTTTTTTTTAAGCGCCTCAAGGATACCCTTTGCTAAAGGGTAACGGCTCTGTAACCCTGCTTGAGTACAAACCCACCTGTTGACTTGGACCCTGGTGTTTCAAAACCCACCGACTTATGTAGTATCAACCACAGTTTTCGGGAATTTGGTTACTTATGTATTAAAGTTTCCAAACAATATTTGTTTGAAATTACACCTGCCAGGTCCTGGTGAGGCCCTGGACACTGAACGGATATCGGACCTGTGAACCGACAATTTCTGCTGCAATACGATGCCTGTAACGACAGCCTGACTGTATCTGTATGTACAGTACGTTTTTGCGGTTATCCCAACTCGGCAAGGTAGGACGGTGTTTACCTGTGATTGCCACGGTCCGTCAACGGGTATGTTCCGGAACCGTTGAGCGAGTCCCCCTTGCTTCGTTAGTACTGGGATTTTCTCCATGTGGCTTCCCATGCAGTCACTATCAACCAGAGATATTTACACGAAAAAAACATGGTCTTGAGACAATGCATACTCGACCACAGCAATTGAGGCTTGTTGCTAGTTAGCCAGCCACCTCATGGCAGGGCGTGGCAAGATTCTGTGGAGTGCCATCAAAATGACGACTCCAGAGGAATGTGGTGATGGAGCGGGTGTAACTTCTTGATACAGTATGTACCTACATGCATACATGCTTAGCGCCGACTACTATTCATAGCCGTCGATCATCACATTTACGTCTCAGACACATTCCAAAGACACAATCGAATTCGTACATAAGCACCAAACGACGCGAGGAGAGAACAAGCCACAAGGTCTCATCACAACGGCAAATTGATGGAGAAAACCCATGTTCAAGCCAAAGGGTAAGCGACGATGTTTGCTTTTGTCGGGTGCGTCGCTTCCTGTTAATTCATATCCGATCGCCGGCCCCCATCGTACGACCATCTCGCATTGCTTTTTGCTGGTCTGTCGTTGTCAGCATGGAGTACAAAGATGCATGTCACGAATTGGACGACGAAAGAACGAAAAAGGGAAAACGCAAAAGAAAAGAAAACCGATCCGCAACGCTCTGCGGGTGAAATGAAACGGTGCAGCCGCCCACACAGAGGCCTACTGTTGTACTCTATTCTGCTCTAGCGAGATGCACGATATTGCTTTTTACCGCGCCTCGGGAGCCGTCTGTGCTGCTGTGTAGTACACGGCACGCATTGACCCTTCTACATATACTTAACGTTTATGTGTGTGATACTTTCCACTGATGGGCCGGGCCTTGTGCCCTACCGATCGATAGTCCAGCTCTTATGCGTGGTGATGCTGCCTCGGCGGCCTGCATGTCTCAGATATCACATGGACCTGTGAGGGAGTAGAGAAAGAAGGGGCGGGGATGACCTAAACCGTTGGCTAGTCTACAGTACTAGTTGCGATGATTATTCCCCTTGAGACTCTTTATGTAGATCTTAAATGATGTATAAGTTTTGAGTGGTACTGTATTATAGCCCCCCCAGCCCTCACATATACCTACACTAATGCAGCTTGCAGCGAATGCGAGGTTCAAGACAGGCAAGAAACAGGAGTCGAGACTGTTAGTCTGACAGACAAAATGCAACGGCGCTGAGTCAAGACCCATCATTGACTTTAGTCTGGATCTTCGATGCGTGGGACGAGAAACAAATACTTTGATCAGTCAACATTCTACGTTCCTTCGTAGTTTCACCTAGACTCAAGCTCGTTTATTACGAGCTGGGGCCAGAAACACGAGTGCTATATCAGGAACCCAGCTCGTGAACTAGCACAAAATCTTCCAGGTCTATATCTGCCGGCTGCAACAATCCCCAGCAATGCTAGTCAAACGTTCATAGCAAATAGTCCCAATCTTGGCTCGTCGCTTACTGCTCAGTTTGGCCGTCCAACCACACTCCGGGCTCTGGAATGGTACGGGGAGTGGATGTGCGTTCCGCACCAGATGTGTAATGCAAGTTCGTGCGTTCGTCGGAAGTGTAGTTGAGGGGAACCTCTTCGTCATCGCTGTGACAAGAACATGTAGAGCCGCCTGTAAGGTCAGGGGTCACAGAACTGTGACGGTTACCTTCGAGGGACTCCCTGGCTCTGTCAATGTTACCGTCCCAAATGCCTGGTTCTGAAACCTTCGAGCCCGTCGATGAGGAAGATGCCTGTGAGGGGTGCTGGCGTGAGATCGCAGAACGAAACAGAAATGTTCCTGAATCTCTAGACTCAGCAGGGGCGGCATGCTCAATCGGGTCGGGAGGTGTTGGGCAAGTGGTGAATACCGCATCCCTCAACAGGCCAAGGAAGGTAGGGCGTTGAAGGAGTAGTGGCTCATATTCTAGGCCTCTAGCAATATCCCTCTCCCGACAGAGTCTCCGTGGGTGCGAACCGCATCTGGAACATTGTTTGCCTGTGAAGGCGAGAGGAATGTGCACAGCTGCAGATCGAGGAGGGTTTACTTCTACTGATCTCCGTTCCCTGGATACAGGCCTTGTAAGCCACTTCAAGACCCGAGAGGCTGGACCAGCTGTTCGCCTCCCATCGACACATGGCCAGCAAAGACATACAGCATACGACTCCTGAAATGTCTGCTCGTATACTAGAGACGTGTGATCGAGAAGGGCGGTCTCTTCCCTAGGAATGTGAGAGGGACTTGGGATGTTGAGCACTAAGCCCCCGAATGTGTAACTGCAGAACCGACGGTACTCCCTAGGCGCCAGTATGTGTGTTCTCCATACAAGATCGATGTCGAGATATGTGAAGCCTAAACGAGCTCCTTCCGGCTCTTCGATTGGCCCTAGACGCTGCGCCAGAGTCATGAGCCTCCTGTAGCGTTTGATAGAGGGCCTGAATCCGCGTTCATTGTCTAGAGAAGACGTGTGCATCCGATGCCAGGAGAACTGAAGAACTCGCTCCGCCAGATCGAACTGACGCTGCACAGCTAAATGGAAATTATAGTGGAAATTCCATTTACCGTCCGCCGTTGTGATAGTATGTGATGTCCGTTTACTGTAGAACACGTCGACCACTTTTTTGTCATCAGAGTCCTGTCGGTTGGAGACATAGTCGACCGCCATGTTCATAAAGGTGAGAACATCTGCCTCTTTGTAGACCTGATGAATTTTACTCATGCAATCCCATGAAGGATAAAACTCCCCAGACTCGTCACTCTGGAGGGCAGTTGACTGCAGCCGAGTCAGACACTGGTATGACAAAAAACAAAGTCGATAACACTCACCAACGCATCGGAATTCCACCGAGAGAATACGAGTTTAGTTGCGTCAACGAAGACTGTCCACTCGACTGGGTCCTGTAGAAACGTATGCCATACGAGAAGAACATCGAGCGGAGGAGTATGGGTGTCAAGACTGACACGCCACGAAAGTGATGCTTCGAACCATTGTACCATTCGACGAATGCTCGCATTGATGTAGCATGTCCATGCTGCTTCCTCGTCAACCTCATTCCTCACTGCCCATTCATTGACCTTGGCCTTGATGCGAATGAAGTGCTCCAAGAGATGACAATGAAGGAACACATCTCTTTCTTTGGCCGATACCTCGATGAGTGTTTGGGGAAGCTGCACTTTGTTTAGCTTGGTATCCAACGGGGAATACCCTGAGGAAGATTGTTCATTACAATCTTGTAGTTTATTCCTGAGAAAGTTAACACATACGCAACGCTACAGGACTACTTGTTCGACCTACTTCAGGAACATGCTACAGTGCTCCCAAGTGAACGATGGGCCAGCCATGTTTGGACCAACGAGCTGACTGACCAAGAGCAAGGGAATATGCCAGTGGTAGTAGAGGCAGATGTATTCTTTTGGCAGAGGAAAGATCGCCAGTGTAGTATAAACAATATCTAGTGGTGTGATGTGATTGAGTTACTACACCAATGGAAGAGAGCCGATATTCTGACTATCGGCAACTATGTTTGTTGGATATGATATATTGAAAGGGGAGAAAGTCTCGCTTTAAATAGCTGGGGCATTGGATGTACATCAGTTCCTGAGATACAAGCCTCGCCGGCCACCCCAGCCATTCGCAATGGTTCAATGGTATTGTAGTTCATGACATACACTGCTATCTATCCGAGTGGTGCCTGACGGCCCTTGTATGGAATTGGTAGAGAATTAACACTTATCGGCAGTGAAGGGGGGGCTCGCATACTCAACTAAGCACAAGAGAAAGGTCATAGTGGCAAGAATATGAGGTAAAGGAGTGAGTGCATTAAGTAATGGCGACACTGTAGTTCTGTGTCGTCTCTTTGCGCGGAAGCATGGCCAATCGCATGGAGTGCAGGATCAACTCAAACGAGCCACAACTGGAGTCACAAGACCAACAAATATATACTCCCCTTCTGAATGGACCATAGTAGGAAAAGAGGTGTCGGACAGGCAACTGGGCCGGGACGATAAAGCAGTTTTGCTAACAAAGTCAACGGCTCTTTGTCTACTCGGCGATTCCGATGATATGACCAGCTCTCTGGGAACAAGTATTATATGATTAGACGGTTTATCCAATGGCTTGTTCACAACAGGCTATATGTTCCCGAGAAAGAAGATGGCTTGAAGCCCTGTTGACAGAGTCGGGACTGCTAACGGGTTTAGTCTATATAGAGTTTGCTAAATAGCATGATAGCATAGCAACCAGGCACTTCCACCAATTATCCCTCGTTCAAATCGAAATTAACATAGTATGAGAGATAGCCGCGTTAACCAATCAACTCTGGATATCGAGCAGTTGATCAAGACTGGTCGAGTCAACGACGAGGCCACCATATTTCTGCTTTACAACAACAGCCAATCCACCCAAGCGCTCACCATCAGACTACACCTAAGGCAGAATACTAAGGAGTTGATATGATACAATCACTTGCGTATGATGCTTTGAACTTAAACTCCACGGAAGTAAAGTGGAAGTGATATTGAACAACAGATGACATGTACAAATAATGGCCGACAGCCGAGTCGGAAGATCTTGAGTAGGCCCGAAGAGAAGGGATATATGATTAGAGAAATTTCCAGCTAAACAAAGAGAGAGGCAAAAAGAGAGCAGAGGCAAAAGGGGAGGGGGGCGAAAAAGGAAATACATACAACACCGGGGATTCGCTGGTCGTCACCGACCCAACTACTAATCCAGCGCTTCGAAGCTTGACTATGGGAGAGCGGACGGGATCCCGTATTTTCTTCGAGCTTTGGTCGTATGTGCTTTACTGCTTTGTTCTTGTGGCTTATGTTTTGTTGAGAGAATGTCGTTGGTGAGTACTCAGAGCCTTGTCGTTCCTTGCCGAAACGAGACACCAACGGAACACGACAGCCTTGTCGTGATGAAAGCCAATCATAAATCAAAGAGAAGAAACTAAAAGTGAGTTGGTAGAGTTTTTGTATATTTTTTGAGAGCAATGGCGAGTTTTTGATGGTGCTTTGGATTGGTATGGGATTAATAGGGGTTGTTCTTCATTGTCTTCCAGGTGTCACGAAGTGGAAAGTTGTCATAACCTTTATGAAACTAAACTAATATAGGACAAAACTTGTAATTCCTAGAAAGGGAGTTTGAAAGCTACCAGAGACGGGATTAGGTCTAGTGTCTACTTGTATGTTCACTCGACGAGCATGACTTATAGCAGTATAGTGAACTCAACAGTACATTTGTGCCTCTTCTACAGTCACTAAGAGAGACAACAGGAAATATAACTAATACATACTATTTACAAACTTACGAGCGGTTCTATAATGCCTGAAGTTAGTACTCCAGTCTCTAAGTGAAGGCAATAGAGTCGCTCGTGTCAAGGGATGGTAGATACTCATAACTGCAACTTGGTGACCTTTTGAGGATAACCACAATATCAAAAGAAACTATCTTACGTTCTCGAGATATATATCCAGAGCTAAGAGAGTGTTTCAGTGTTAAATTGTGACTGTGTTGGCTTGCTTAGGGCTCAAGCTCATTCTTGAAATAACATATCCACGGTTATGTTTAGTATGTTTATAACCAGGCTCTAACCTGTGAATAATAAAGTACAAGTTTATTAGAGCCTGCAACTCTTTGGTTATATCACTCTAACATATCGTTGAAGCTATGTGTGGAACGATATAGCTAGCTGGTGATTACTCGTCAAGTGAAAGTCAACGATAGGCTCTTCCATAGTCAAGCTAGCCATAGGTATATTGCATTCTACAGTCTACGATACGATAGCAGATACATTCAGGACAACGCTATTCTACAGACCTTTGTATGAGCCATGGTAATGAGCCTCAAGCATAAAGACACTACATCAGGTCGAAAGATCAAACTTCACATTGATATCACATGCCGAGCCTACCCGGCGCTGTAGGTCTCAGAAGATAAGACCAGGCCAGACTTTCAACCCCAGGCTTGATGATAGTCCTTGACAGTCGTGCCAAAGTATTGCACTTCAGGCTTGTGAACAGAATTGAACATCATATGATGATAGCTTCATCGTCACCTTGACACCTTCCTGACAAAGTGCACACACAGATTACCATTCTCTCGAAAAGTGTGCGCAGATTATTACATCACAGTTACAAACCAGAATTACAATAAGCATTAAATAGGAAGGCTGAACCGACTGTTTTCAATTGCTCTATCTCATGTTCTTTGACGAGGAAGGTCAGATTGATATGGATGCAGCCTTTGAGAAAAGAAGGAGGTAGGGAATGATTCGCTGCGGGTGCTTCTTTCATGATCTGCCTTCTGCAAGGAACTTAATCGAGCAGAATGACGTTGGTGATTTAAGGCGTCCGTTTGCCTTACTCTCCAATTGGGTGTCGTTACCTTAGGTATGCATGTTCTACATGCATGTTTTACTGTCCTGCGGCTCTGCAGTAAGAGTGGACGTCTTACCCCTCCACTTCGAATAAGGCGCCCGCATTTCAGTTCAGCCGCAAGTGAGGGGTATTGGTGTTGGTGTTGCACAATTTAAAACGCTCAGTGACTCGGAGCACGTTTCCCGAGATCTCTCGTCTATGAGGATCAACAATTGGTGATGGTGTCACTCAAGGGTTTCCCCTTTACGGCATCGTCTTACATTGAGGTTGAAAGATCTGACTGCCTTATATAGCCGGATGCTGGTGCGATGCATTTGAACAAAACAGAGATACCAGGGTTGTATCAGCAATGAAACAAAACAGGGCATAAGCGCAAGGATCAACGCAGTCCCCCACAGTCTTACGCTGGAAGCAGAGCCTCAAAACAGCGAACCATAAGAAGGCAGCACTTGACATCTCCCCACCAACTTGCACACTTGCACGAGAGAAGATGCATTCTCATGTAATGCTGAGCTCACGACTTTACGCCAAAATCTCCTGTCATCATATGGTTTCAACAGGCTGAGACTCAGCGACCCCATTCGATCTCATGCTCTGACAGCGCATATTTCTCTCTGCAAGCTACAGGTCATTCAGTTCCGGGACGACCCGCGTGACAGAGGAATACAACATCGAGACCTGCAAAACATTGATATCCTGCATCCACCAAGGTGCTATGCGGGCGCCTTTTCCCATCGCAATCCGGCCCGAGAACTGAAGCGTTTTATCTAAGGCATCAAGTCTCGGTTACCGTCCACTGATTGGATTCCTCATGTACGTTTCAGTAACCCTACCCTAGATTTATTACCACAGCAAATATTTTGGGTGGCCTCAAACTCAGGCAATGCACTTGTTATTATAGTCTTGTTGCAAATGCAATGGGCACTTGAGGGCCTCAATGCCAATGTCACGAAGCAACATGCATGGATGCTTTGACTGCTAGCTAGCTAGCTTCACTGCCATTGCCCAGATACAGCATGCAACTTATTACATCTTACCGCCAAAGCAAGAAAACAAGCGCGATTACCGTAAACAACCATCCGGTGGCTTTGACAACAGTTCGAACAGGGTATCTTTTTACGAGGATTAGACCGATTACGCAAATTCAACATCACCGCCTCGACCCCCAACTGTAATTCACAATGAAGCCTGACGAGTCATTTAACTTCAATTCGCTGATCAATCACATGCTCACTCGCTACTGCAGGTTCATGGATTCTCCAGCGGGTATCGTTGCCTGTCCCGCCGGTCGCTAGGTTCCATTAGTGGCTGCCTTTTTCAGGCGAGAATTTGGCATCAACAAGGCAACTACATAACATTCCATGTAATGGATATGTTCGGGGGCACTTATATCATCCGTGCCGAGCATTAGTCAACATGATTTTGTAATTGAAATTGAATGTAAAAAACTGCGCGGAACTCTCGGAACTCTTTGAATCTCGGAATGAAGCCGTAGGACCTGACCGGGTAAGCGGCTCTGTTCGTTCGGACCTGTGGACATTTCGCGCATCCATCCGTAGATATTCAGGATGTCGGAATCCGAGTCCTAAGGGTTTAAGGCAACCGCAGGAGTTCTGTAAGGTGTCACAGGCATCAACTGTCGTCTGATAGAATTGTTCTAGAAGGCTTCTAGTAACATTCTAGAAATTCTATAACATTTCCTACAATAGGTATGGCTCCCAGGGCTGAACTGATAGTCACATGCTCAAGTAATGTCTCCTAAACACCAGCGACAACCTCCACTGTCATACTCATCGACTGTACTATACCTCTCGTGCAGGATCTTGTACGGCACAGCCAACCTAAGCTAGTACCTTCCCTTTTGGTGTGGTTCATCAGAAGACGATCCGGTTGTAATTACACGCGACTTCACGTGCATTATCGTCATCCTCGGTGTCATCTCGCTAGGGTAACCTAACTGTTGACGAGGTTGATGATCCTATCGTGCCACTTTGTCCGTTGCTAAGCCTCCTTGTTGAACGATATCACAAGCTTTCGACCTCCTTCCTTGTACAGCTCTTGTGGTTAATCGGAGTTCTTCTCTTACAACCTCATGTGTTTACTTCTCCAACCATCTGATCATCATGCTCTCCTCGATGGTAAGTAAGCCCCTGATCTTCTGATATCATGAAGATCAGTGAGGAATCTCCCATTGGATACTCCGTACATTGCCAGCCACTGAGCCCATCGGGGTTGGACATGCACGCCTAAAGCTACTACGAACCAGTCAGGCGTTGAAGGCCTCGAAGATTAAACCTACGATTTGCAACTGCCGAATGCAACTGTAAGTCTGGTGCTCGCCTAACATATCCTGAACAACACCTAGCGCAGACAATAAAGTTTCTCTTCATAGTGATCAGCATCTCGACTTCTTGCGGAACAGAGAAGAATTAATGCCAAGAGAAGCATTTACTCACCGAAATGGCTAGCATCAGTCACCCCTTGCAAAAGTAATAAGTTGGGCAGCATTGTTTCAAAGAACCTTGGCCATCACAGAAACGTTAATTGTAACAGGCACTGATGATGCCTAAACTACGATGCCCAAACAGTCCAATAAACACCACTTACACGCCCAAACCTATCTGAAACCAGACCTGACCAATGCCGTACAACCTGTCAAAAGCAATTAATGCATAAAGATGCTCAAACGTCATTTATTCTCCGATTCGTCATAAGGCGCTAGACCAATGATGAGTTGACAACATCAAACAAGACCTTCTGTCGGCATCTTCCCCGCTTCCATAGAACATGCGACACTTGGTTTGGTGTTTATAACCATTATGACTATCTGATAAAAATCAAACATGTTTTGCCTTCTGTGTTCAGACTTGGCGATTTTTTGGATACCCTTTACGACCAACGAGGCCTGAAAATGTGGCCAAGTCTCACATTTTTGGCCCCCAAGTGACCCGACAGTTCGGTACGCCTAATGCAGTGTCTGGATGCGGGGGCGGGAGACTCCACTTCCCGCTCTCCTCTTGTTTGACTGGAATTGAATGCCATTCTCAGTGCTTTCATTGTCCTGTAATTTTTAATGAGTGTATTATGGATTTCTGTACTGCAACTATTGGTATCTGTCCTCCTCAGTCTCCCGTGCATACTTTTATCACCATCTGTATAAACAATCCACATTGCACTTTACCATCATCTATACCAGGACTCCCCAACGCCTGAGCATTCGACAGACAGCCACCCAGACACGGATCTCGAAACAAAGAAGAAATGGCATACAAAAGAAAAAGGTTTTACGTACAAGTTCCATCAGCATTGACAGTCTGAGGCCGAAGGGTGTTGACAAGATACAAGAAGGCATCGTACAAAAGAAGACAAGAAAAATAACATGCAGCGACCAGGCAGCTCATCAACGCCTAAGCGCAGATTACAACGTATTCATGTCGTGAAGATGCAATGTCCCATTTTACTTACTTGTGAAAGTTTGCATGACCCTTTGTGAAGTGGTAGTACCATGTTGATGTGGTTTGGGCTGATCCGTGATGATTTATCCCTGGGACAGTCCGTTCTGCCACCATGGTTGAAAATGTGTCGGTATCAAATGTTGAGCAATGCTCTGTGATCTGTTCGCAAAGGATCTAGCTTGGGTCCAAGAGCATGTTGGTTTCAACAAAGAGAAGCTCTCAATAGAGCTCAGAGTATCAATACCCACCCGTTGTTGAATCAGAAGGGCACCAGAGTGTCGCGGGTATCCATGGAGTCATCGACCCGGTCGTCCAAAAAAGTATTGCCAAAGTTGGAATGACCGGAAGGATCCTCGAATGGCTTGTTCGACCACGAAACTTGTAGACGATACTGTATCCATGGTTCTGAATTTACATGTGCAAGCGCGGAAGTGCACGAGACAGACAAGAGCTCCTTCAAGAGCTCGGACGCTACGCTGTTAGCTAACAGGAGCCGCGCAAGTAGGCAAGCCTTGTAATGGCTCTTGTCCCAGTACCCTGGCAGGCATTTTGCACTGTGGTCATTCCGAGAAGGTCCAAATGGCATCAAACAGAAATCTGTCTCACGCAGGGATGTTGTCCAGTTGAACGTCATATTTGTCTGCGACCGTAAACTTGCAGGTGTCTTCGTTCCAAATCAACCAGCTGCCTGAAGTAGCAATCTTGCAACCTAGAGATAGAATTCGATCCTTGCGCTTTTCCGACATGGATGGCAACTCAAAGTACTTTTCGTCCTCGTCGATTTTGTCGTTTTGGAACCAGTCATTGGGGAAGTAGTCCTCGGAGTGGAGCAAACCCCGTAAGGCAAAATCTTCTGGCAGTGGGCGCGGGTGTTGGTCCTCTTCCCATAGGTGGAACTGACCTTTTACCTCTTTTCCAGGCTCGCAAGAGCCTAGCAGTGAGTTAAGCATCAAAGAAGTAAGCTTCCAAGGATATTTCTCTTCCAAATGAGAGATAGCCGCTGGATATTGAGTCATGTAATTCATGAATACCATGATGGTATGTAAGAACGGCCAGGTATTGGTATCTCCCCATCGACGAAGTACAATCTCGATTGTGTCAATGGCAAAGGTCAAAGCAAGGTTAAAAGTCTCGTCCGGAGTGGCCTCGGGGATCGCGCTTCCATCCATGGGAACGTCTGTTTCCTCAGGCTTTTTAGATATGGCACGCATGAGAACATTAGACTCAGCACCATAACCGAGAAGTGAACAAGTCATAGCAATCCCAGTGTGGTACCTGTGGAAATTAGTATTAAACCATAAGACTTGTCAATACCGACTAACCCTGATTCCAACCATCTCTTCGCCGATCGGGCAATGTGGCCGTCCAGTTCTTTCTTGAAACTGTTCATAGAATCTTGAAGTTGATCCCAAGACTTCCTAGAGAAGAGAATTCCATGAGTGCGCACGAACGCAGCATCAGCTGCGGAAAGACGGGTGGGACCGTTGCCCAGTAAAGGATCAAATAGCGTCATGATACTTTCTCGAGCACTTGAAAATGGAATTGGGACACAAAGAGACTTCGTATAGAAGTATAGCTGTTGAAGCGCATTGGGTCGCGCCAAGATAGCCAGATGATGATAGAGCCTACCCGTTGTAGGGCTCTTATCTGACGCTTTGCTGTACCAATGGCGTGATACACCAGTCCATACTTCGCGGTCACGAATATCGTCATCTTCAATAGCCATGCGGTATCGGCCGAGGTCGCCAAGGCACTCAATCCACGTATCTTCGAAAGCAGGGACCGTCTCATACAGCAGGGCCATCATGCTATATGCCAGGTACAGGAACGTAAGCATGTGTTCCAGAGAGGCTGGCAAGCGATGTCGCAAGAGCTCAAGGAACGAATGAATGCCGTGTCGCCACATTCGGGCAGGCATGGCATACTTGGAAGCCAACCTACGCAATGCGGGACTGGCAGAAGGATGTTGACTGGCGAGAAAGAAGTCGTGATGTTCGTGAAGTAGTGTCCGGTGTAGTGCAATCAACGCCTGCCATTGTTCATTGTTGAGCTTTGAGTTGGCATCGGTATTGGATGATTGCGCATTATCAACTTCGATGCATTTGGTCTCGACCATGACTAGCCCGGCATATATGCCCTTAACCTCTGCAACGAGTTGGTCTTGAGAGATTGGCCTTGTCTCCGGTTGGCGCATCATTCTGGGGAAGGACTCATCATCGCCGGTTGCAGGTTGGGAGGAACCTGTGGCAGGTTGAGAAGGCTCTGTGGGATGAGAAGGTCTCGTGATAGGTTGAGGGGGTCTATTAGACTTGGAAGGAGGCCCTTGTCGGGGCGAGCTTAAAGAGACAGCACGCCCTTTGCCAATTGACTTGGATTGAATGTTGTCCTCGGACCAGAGCTGTCGACCTGAAGTATTGTGGGGCCGACGCTCGAACTCGCTCCGGGGGTCATTGCGGGCGCGGCTGCGGCTAACACTTGTCTGCGGGCTACTGGTGACCGGAGGTGCAGGCGGAGGTGAGCAGCGCTTATCCCGGTGGCCGTCGGACTCATCGGCCGTTGTCCCTGAAGGAAGTTGATCCCCTGTGGTTCCAATATTCGTGTCTGCCCGGCGTTTCTTACTACTGGAGTCCTGACTGTTGGGTCTATTGGAACTACTGAGAAGAGTAAAGAATAAGCATGAGCAGATGCATACCAGTTGGATGGGAGATGAGCTCACCCTTTAACGTATTGTTCCGCTGTCTGCGGAGTTGACACCTTGGAGCGATGCTCGGAGTCAACCTGAGCGTGTTCACGCCATTCTTCTATCGTCTTGGATTCATTGCCACAAATATCGCAAGTAAGGGACTGAGGCTCTGCTCGGTCCCTGTCTTTGTCCTTATCATGTCGATCTTGTGTTCTGAGATGACGAACCCATTTGTTTGTGATGTCCGCCATCCTTGGTTATAACAAAGCATAGGGGCCGTCCCGGGACTGGTCGGCAAGGACTGAGAAGTGTGTTTGAGAGGAAAATCACACGTGAGAATTAGGTCTGTAACAGAAAAGAAAAGACTCAGTCATCCATTATTTTGATAGGGTTGGTCATTTGTCCAAAGCGCGAACGTGAATATGAAGCAGCAAAGAAAGCAAGAGCCAAAAATGCTGGTGGCTGGCTGAAGGGAATGAAGGGAAAGATGGCAGGAAGTCTCGTTGCTAGCACCACCTATCCAGCACGAGTATGCGATTTTTTTGGTTGACGCGATGAGAGAGGGGCAGGCAAGAGCACCCAACTACCATGGCATGGCATGGATGGTTCGCAAACAAACCATCAAGTGGGTGTAGGTGGACATGATGCTCCATGAGGTATCTGGATGATATGCAAAGTAAATTACTTACCGCTTTAATCTGAGGCGTCTCAGAATGATGCTTGTCTTTTAACAAAGCTTGATGTGATGGATTGAGCGATAGTGGGACAGGGCCGCCTGGTGGTTCGCCCATAAGGCAACAGTATCGGTTGAGGCTCTGCGGCGATAACTTTAGTGCCCCTCATCTTGAAAACCCAGGCTTCTCGCCGTCATTTTGAGAGGAAAAACGTACCAGAAAGAATAACTTCTTTTTGCTTATTATAATTAATATTATAATCTTAACGATGTCATAATAATCTATGTGTATTGTTCAAAATACGTCAGTACCTTAGTGTGATATGAGAGTATCACACTACTTCGAGGTGATCAAGTAGTGTTTCTCAAATCCAACGACGAAGACACGATAAGCGCCTTCGTCCGATCTCGAAGAAATGATTTGACAAGTGGGGGCAAATTTGTGTAATTGCTGATGCAAAGGCGCCAATGAAAGCGGCTCAGGAGGAAAGAATTAAGTGGGAATCACTTGAGTTAGGATATTTCATTATTTCATTCTGGACATCATGACATTTTAAGGAAACTGGCCCTGGAGATTGGCGACCTAAAGGCGAACAACAACTTGATCTGGGATGGACTAAATATTGCAGTGTAATATGTGAACCCCAAACCCTGGTCGCCCAGGTTGTAAGCTAGGCTGGGTGTTTTCTTATATTAGGTATATTGTTTGAGTAAAGTGTAGTAAGACATCTATTGAGCGGCGGGTAATGCGTATTCAAGCCATGGTGGTTGAAAATAGGTAACTTCTGGTTCGCATTCGGTGTTACCGATTGACTCTTCGCCGCTGACTACTATTGAATGGGTAGGGGCGGCATGGTGCTCTTCTCAGACTTTCACCTTTCATCTAACTTTTTGCTACCAAACAAAGCCTTCAACAAAGGGCAACGTCTCCTCCACGCAAGATTGTTCGTATTCGAGTGGCTGAGCTGAAAACCGCAGGAAATGACTGTGTCCATGGTTGCGAGCAAACATGTCCCGTGAACATTTTCACGAACGGATATTGACAATTATTGGGACGTTAACAAGCTGACCGCGACGACTGACAGCCAGTACTTGTGCATCTCATATCACCTGGAGACCCAACTCTAAATGCCAGCAAGAATGATATCCGGGGAACTCAGCCTCTCTCTCTCAGAAATGATCGAATGTCACTGGTTTTGGTGCGAGCCCCTTTTCTTGGTCACTTGCCACCACCGGCTAGGCCAACCTCAATGGCGAAACACTCGTTCTTCGAAAAGGCCACTGAACGCCCAAAAGCCTGAGACTCATTTCACCGGCACTTGTATGGATTCAGAATGAATGAACGGGACACCCGTGTTGGGTCTAAGGCCTTGACTGGATAGCCTGATTGAGACCCTTCGGAATCATGACCAACAGGTCCGACTCAGTTTCTTTTCAACACCGCTGCCAGGCTTCGATTGGCACTTGTCGAGATGGGGGTCGAAGAAAATTTGCGGTTGTTGTGACTCTTCGATTAGGCTGCTGCCCAGGTAACCGTCATGATGAAGCCTGTTTGCCTCCAGTGGAGATGACAGGCAGAGAGAAGTGAGAGGGCAGTCGGCGGCCGAAAGGCTACAGCGACACGCAATCGAGATGGTGACTGAAATGGAAAATCGAGCGGACTTTGCGGACGAAGAAGGGGGCGAGGGGGCCTCTTTAAGGCCTTCCAGAGACATATGCCACGTCTATTTGCACAATCAGTTCAAAATGTCCTTGCTGTCTGGCACGAATGTGAAGAGTTTGTAACAATCTCAAACTAATTGCCCAAGAGCGCCACCGAGAGCAATTGGAAATACTGCCAACACATTGCTTACATTTATCGAGAAGAGAGGTCTTGTAAGCCTTCAATAACTGACGGACGTTCCGCATATCCGGCCCCGCTTATTCGGTCGGCGGATCGGAGAAGTGGAGTCCCCGACAGATATGGACCCCTGAAAGTGCGCAATTGCGCTATTTCATTTCCTAGGCGTCGGGTGGTCATTGGCGGCTTGTCTGCCTAAAAGCTTCTGGAACGAGGCACCTAAAGGCTGCCCGACTACTCTATCCCCAACCACTAATTTCCATCCCTTGGTACCTTTGTACCAAAGAACTTATGACAGGATCATCCCGTCGCATCGGGATCACACCCCTTTATGCTTTAACACAGACGACGCGATCAAGGCGGCCAGTGGAACGTCGTTCATGGGTAACTGTCACCCGGACATTGGATCGCAGAGATAGAATGACTGGCTCAGATCGAGACTTGATTGCTGGAATCGCATATTTCTTACAGGCAGCATAGTCCTAGACTGGACGCCAGAGTTCAGCCTCTTATGTATGGCCTATGAACAATTGAATCATGGATAAGATGATCTGTGTCAGATGGGTTTTCAGCTTCAAGCCCCTTGCGCTGTTGGTGGTCATGCTAACTTTATAGCTGGAACGAGCCGTGTTCAGCCTTCTTCTGCCTTGTTTTATAATGCCCATATTGAGGAATCCTTTCCGCGATGGCATGGTGATGAAATTCACGGTAAGACATGTCGTCAATAAAGAATACATGTTTGATCATTCATTGGACGACTTATCGTAACGCAGGTACGCCCTCGAACAGCAAACTTAGACGCCTCAGTCGCCTTGTCCCAAAGTTCGCAGCTATTAGAGCCGCAAACACAGAACGACATCTTGTGCCCCCATCAATTCTGTCTGTACTACTTGCAAGGCGAGTTTTGTTTCAAAGGTGACAACGATTGAAGGACTCATTCTTTTGAGAGTCATGATTTTCATATCCCATGACATACCACGTATCTTGTGTAATACTTTAGTAAATTGAATGGGACAAGGCAAGCATTGGATGATAGGAATGTGTAAGAATGTTCTCCGAGTAAAGTAACACATCGATTCCAGGCCATAGTAATCGACCATGTGACCTAGGTTGTGTTCGATGTTCAACATAAACGACACATCTTGCGTGGCTAAATATCTGCTGTGGTGCAACTTGGCACATGGCAGTGCTGGTCATACCTTTTCCTACGAAACGACGCCATTTTAGAGTACAGCATGCAAGCAATACTCTCGGATATACAGATCGACCTGGGTCTGTTGTTGTGAATACAAATGAGGCTCCCCTACTTTACAGTTACACAAGAGAAAAAGATCAGACCATTTTCATGTAGCTAGGGTAATGACATCAAGTTGCATATATATAGGCACTCTATCTGCGGTCATCACAATGTGTCACTTTCACACTCAGTCTATCATTCGCAACAACTTCATCGAGAATCACGTCCTGTGCAACCAGGCTAGGATAGTTGCCGCCCTTGTATACTCCCAGCAATAAATTAACGAAGCCCCTTCTCTCTTTTCTCTCTCAACTCCTCACGTTCATCCATGGCATTCACATCATTACTCTCGCACATAACAGCCGTGTAACGTCTTGTATACGCACTTCATACCGGATTATCCAACAACGGTGACGCTTTGACAGCCTCCACAACAAACTGCAGTATGTTGGCTTTGCATTTTCGTTAGAATCCCTTGTTAGCGACATGTTTTCTCTGCACTTTCCCAGCCAGATATCTCAAACAATGTGGTTTTGACCCAGATCTTCAACCTCTCGCATCTATGGCTCATGCCGATCAGAAATCGCCTCGCATCAGCGTAAGGCAACGGCATATTGCTGCTGTAAGGGCTGTTTTCTGCAGATGCATTGAAAGCGAATAACGGCAGCCGTTGAGCTGAGCCCTGAGAATCTGGTAGAATGACAAATCGTCTTCTCTCATCAGTTGTCGTAAGTGAGATTCAGATGAGTAGTCATATATTTGCTTTTTTGATAGGTGCGGCTCTGACGCCCCCTAGGCCCCCAACTCACATCTTCAGAACAAGAGTGGATTTATTTGCCATCTTACGATCCTATATGAGATCTCATATAATCTCGAGACAACTGGTGCCAGGTGCCCTGGACAGGGCTCTTGTTGATGCCTCCTCTGAAGTTTGTCGCGAGCTAGCTGGGAGTCACAATAGCGGTCTACAGCATAAGGACCAACCCAACAATTTAGACCTCACCAAACCTGGCTATGTTTGCAGCGAGCCAACAATCGTCGAAAGGTATGCATTCTGAGACAAACATCCTAAGCCCAGGCGTATCCTCAATGCTGCTGCCCGAGTTTCATCCTACGGTTTTCAGCATTTCTCAACGGCAGGGTGCATGCAAGTTGAGCCTATCAAGGCGACTTGAATGAGGTTGGTTGAGAAAGGCTAGGTCATCGATATGGCCCATGATGCTGTTGCCTTGTCGGTGAAGGGCAATCAAGACGAAAAGGTTGGTTGTATTCATTGCATCTTTACCCCATATTGGTGGTCAACCATTGCAGTCAAGAGTTTCTCAGAGGCTCAAAACGAACATTGACGGGCGCTCTCAAGGGTAAGCAAGCAGGCGCTTAGGCTGAGTGATGACGGCTGCATGGAAACAGTCGATCAGCAGTTCTGTACATACGTTGCGATAGGACTTTACCCGCCACAAGCCTTGCAAGGCAACAGAAGGCAGAATAAGAGGGGTATCAGTTATGTTTGAAGTGGTTCATGCGATGGGGCATCGCATTCCTCGAAACAGCTACGATTCCCATGGACGTTGTTGTCATACCTACCGAGGTATCTATAACGAAGCTGACGATTTGAGGCCTGAGGCCTTCTAACAAATTACACCGAAATTACAAGTCGAGTACAGCTGATCAAAACTGAAAGTGTATTTTGAACAGTGGTGCCTTAAACTGCAGTCGGCGACGTATCATTGAGTTCGAATTGTTGCATTGGAGAAGTGGTAGGGCTTAAGCAACATGGTCGATGTCGATCTTCGCAAGCTAAATCCAGGTCTTTGTGATTGCTTTGACTTGGCGCAAGCCAATTGGGCCGCCTCACCAAGGATTCAGGGCTGGCTCCCGAGCCTCACTTCAATCCTGATCGTCGCCTGTTATCAGATAGAAACATCAAAAGGAAATGTTCTTATCGACAAGAGAGCCAATATTCGTGGGGTTCTGTGGGGGGCGTACTGCTGTCTGATAATCCCAGAAGCACGACTTGTTCGAAGGAATCTTGTAGAAGCGAGACGGAGATACCAAGGAGTCGGGAAATGTTAGTTCATAACGATACTTCCTCAAATAAATACGTAGATGGTCATTTGGGGTAGAAACGGTGTTGGTCTTGCAATACTCGTCAATTCGTGAAGCATATCAATAGATATCCAAGGCTGCTCCCTGAGGCAGCATCCGATGTGATCATGTATCTCTAACATGGTTGTCTCAGCTATAATCAATATACACTACTCTAACAGCGCCCCTTTTCATGATCGGAAGGCCTCATACTTCTCAGCCGTGGCCCTCTTCTCCTCAACGCGGGCAAGAGTTTCCGCATCGTATACATCCTCAAGAGACTTGCCACCCTTGAAGATCTCCTTTTCGTGTCTCGTCGCCTCCTCCTTGGTCATCAGCACAAGGTCCCTCAGCTTCACTGTTGAGCACTTCTGAGTATCCTTGCCCTCACCCAAAGTCGTCATGCTGGGACCCTCAGGCTTCGCCCATCGGATAAGAACCAGCTTTGTAGGGATACCGCTGATCGCACTTCGGCCACGGTACAGCTCTTCAGAAAGGAAAGCCACGTCACCAGTAGTGATAGGTACTTTGAGGCCGACCGTATCGCCTTCGAAAGTCATACGTGCCAGCTTCTCCTCGTAGTTTTGTATCGTCGCCAACATACCCTCGTACATCTTTTCACGACCCTTAGCAGGGACGTAATCAAGGGGGTAGCCTGTAATGCTCAGGATGACGTGGTTGGCAACAGTAAGACCAAAGATAGCAGGCATCGTACCAAGTACAGGTAAAATTCTCACGCGGAAGTTGGGCATAGCTGCAAGGTCGCCGACAGAGCCCTTCTGGAACTCCTCCTCGGGTAGAGGAAGCAGCTCAGCCTTACCAGCACCTGAGGTTTCTGTGGAGTAGACAACGGGAATACCGCTTGTGATACCCTTGAGCTTGAGCTTTCTTCGAGTCGCGCGCGAAAGACCATCGTCCTTGCTAGATCCAATATCGCCTACAATGATGCGGGTGGGATCCGACTTGCAACCAGCCCCCATGGCTGAGATGACAGGCAAGTTGTTCTTATGACAGTACTCGAGAAGCGAAACCTTGGTCTCAATATTGTCGATAGCATCAATGACAAAGTCAGGAGCACGTCCATCCTCGCTCCAAGGTCGAAGCAGTCGTTCCGCAACGTTCTCGTTGAACTGCTCTTGTCGCAAATCGAATTTGACCCAGGGTGCGATGGCCATCAAGCGCTTTTCCAAGCACTGCACCTTGGGAATACCGACATCTGCTAGAGTAGCAACCGCATGACGATTCAGCGAGCTCAAAGTCACTTGATCGAAGTCGATGAGTCGAATTTTTGATACACCAGAGCGGGCGAGAGCAGCGGTGCAATGAGAACCGACACCACCACATCCGACTACAATAACGAAAGAGTTTCGAAGCTTGTCGAGACCCTCATCAGTCAGAAATACACGGTTTCGTGCTAGTTGCTCGAGAATAAGCTCTTCGTCGAAGTCTCCCGCTTGTGCGCGACGAGCCATCGCTTGGTTCCTGGCATCTTCCTTATCCACTGGTGGTGCTGATGAGCCACCAAAGTTGTTCAACTGCAGCTAGTCAGTAACTTCATCACAACATTGACTTGGGAACAGTACAGGTTGAAGATTAGGGTCATTTGCAGGGATCGAGTTCTTGAGCTCATATACTCTCTCTTCCCGCTCCAATGCTTGGTAACCTAGTATCAGAGATGCAGCTGTAGCTCCAGAGAAAACTGCTGTCGCAAACAATTGGAACCTAGGATTTGAAAGTATGTCCGAGGATAAGAAGGAGGACATTTTTAAGAAATTTGCAGAACAAAAAATGTTCTTTGTCCTTTCCAATTAAGAAATCTTGAAGTTGATGTGCTCATTCAACTTCCTCCGGTTTTTGCAAAAGTCTTGGCACACAGAATATGCCGCCCAGGCCTTAGTCAGCTTTTCAAGATTCCAATTGGCTCAATTTTCATATCGTCACTTTGGGATCTTCATCATCCAACGACTCGATATAGCATCATCTTGGCGACATCCCCTTAATCAGTGACGTCCGAAAACACGACCGACGGAGTGCAAGGGGAGCACTGAATCAATTGCAACGCCGGCGCCATGCGTCCTCGGCTTGTCGGTCGCCGTGTCCGGGTCGTCACACCCCGAGTGCCGACCCTTCGAACCCGATCTCCTTGCCTCCTCCGAACTTTCACACACCACACTCAACTCACCACAAAATCACGACCGAATCTCCCTTTCCTCACGATACCAGTAACTTCCAACAGTGTTAGATATTTTACCACTGAGCGACGAAAATGGCTTAAGCACGAAGCCAAGTTGGCAGTTCGATACACAGCTTCGTTCTGGGGTTTATTAGCCTGTGTGGGCGTCATTTTGTTCTTCGTCAATGAAGAGAAGCTGGAGCAGGAATATCCTACACCGCACGAGTGGGGATGGATGACGAGGAAATTCTTAAGGGATTCAAACAACAGCAATGCTCCCAAGAACGGCGAGGTCAATTGGCCATGGTCTTTCGAATTGGCACGAGGATTGGTTTTGAGATTGGAGGACCCAAAGGTCGATGGACAGGGCGTTACGAAACTTACGGATAGAGTTGATCCTGAAGCGGAGATTGCTGGGGAGTTCAACCCTTGCGATATTTCTGGCAAGAGCGAGGAATGGAGGAGAGGATATTTCGAGGCCATTATGCTTGCTGCCAAGGGCGCGGAACATGTCGACAACTGGGTGCGCGACCTTTCACGCAACATCATCTCGCCTCCCGAATTTGTCATTGGGCCATCTAACCCCAGACCGGCGCCAATTCCCCCAGGACAACCCCACGCCCCTCGCGAAGAGGACTGCGAAGTCGCCTATCCTAGCGCCGATAACTTCTACATGAAGATCCTAGGCACAAAGGGTTTGACTTCACGACAAAAGCTCGAAGCGACACTTGAGTATGCCAGCTATATGGAGTTCAAGAAGCAGCCAGAAGGTGCTGAGGCTCTGTACCACATGGCCCTTGCCGAAGCTACTCAAGGGATCGACATGTCAAATCCCCCTTACAACCCCAAGACATTTATTCTCAACGAGAAAGCCGGACCGCCCTCTCAAAATGTCCTTGATGCCGTCACAGCTATGGCAAATTTCAAGGCGCGCAGTGGAAAGGTTGACGCCGCCCTCCCCGTCTATCTCTCCCTCCTCAAGGCCCGTCGCTACCTCCCCAACGAACCTCCCCCAGCTGCTCGCATAGAGGCGAAGTCTAGCTCAGTCTTTGATAAAGTGGTTCAGAATTTCTCACAGGCTGATTACCCACCTCCCCCACCAGATGGCACCCAGCCGCCTTGGCGTAGCGCCCATGAGCGTTGCCAAGAGGCTTCTTTAAGCCTCTGGATTGGTGAAATCCTCTTTTCCTCATCGTCAAAGGACGACGGACTGTCATGGACCCGCGACAGCGTGGACGTTGCGGAAGAGCAGCTACGCAACATGGATCTTCTGTCGGCCGACAAGGCGGCTAAGACGACCTGCCGTGAGTGCTTGAGCGCAGGTCTCAGCAACTGGGGCAAAATGGTCGCCAAGCTAGCCAGAGAGGAGGAGTTGCGCCAAGAAAAGGCTTCTACACAGTCCGGTGTCTTTTCCTTCTGGAGCAGCACCCCGGCAAATGCCGAAGACCGATGGACCGCAGAAGATGCTGTGGTGAAGGAGCGTGTGCGCAGGACAAGAGAGCTCATTGAGGAACTGACACCAGCAGGACCAAACCTTGCCTCGCTGTTCAAGGCGTAAAAGAATGTAAAAATGTAAAAACATGTATAATGCGGGTATATGCTAGGAGCTGCAAAAGATCTTGTTGTGTATCTATTTTGGCTACTGCTCAAGACTTGAGCCTGACTTTAGTCTTTTTTAATGATCAAGATATCCCTTTTTCAACCCCGCATCGTAAAGTAACTTGTGATGCTGTCTATCTTTCCGCCACGAATGAACCACCAGCTTTGCCTGGTGTTCGAAATTCTTGGCCAGATCTCAGATCTCGTCCTGTTCCTCATCAAAATCTCCAGGAGGTGCCACGCCGTGCTTCTCAAAGTACTTCCAACGTCTGAGCTGCTTGACCTCTTCCTTGATCCACTCAGGACTGACAGTGTCGATTTCAGGTCTGACCTCGTCCGGAAGCTCGCTCCATTGCTCTTCCGTGATGTCAGTTGGGAGGCGCTCTGCAACAGGCATTTCCGGATTCACAAATTCGGGGTTCAAGGCAATTTCCTGCAAGTAGGCGAGCGCTGGCTCAAGAGCCTTGATGAGTGTCATCTCGACGTACTGGTGATCTCCGGAAGAGAAACAGGGACAACCATGGGGGTCGATCATGAGTGATGGATTACCACCAGGCATAGCCAGGGGAGTGTCAAGAGGGTCATCGGAGACAAGGTAACCACGGGTACGCTGTAATAGTTAGCTTTTGATCAACATGAACGCGGTGGAAAGAGAAGTACCCTGGCTAGGAAGTCTTGAAACTCAGCATTGACGAGTGAGTCTGCACGAAATGCAGTCCCCATGAAAAGCATGCCGCCCAGACGAGGGCCCCATTGAGCCCAGTTGTCGTTGTTCTCGAAGAATTGCAAGGCTATCTCACAGCTTTGTCCAATGGCGATGATGTCAATCTCCGCATCCTTGTTCATGTCGAGAACTTTGTTGAGGACTGTGGCCATATGGGCAATGGGAGTTTCACTTCCAGGAATCTCGTTCAGTTCCTTGCTGTACTTTCGGCCAGCATGCACCAGGCTTGGAAGAGGGATGTCCGCGGCGTCTTCGATAGTGATAGCGCGCTCTTCCTCAGGCCACCAGAATCTCTGACCCATGTTGGCGAGGAGCACGCATGGAGGCTCAGGGTCATCAGGGCCGGCACGCTGCTTGGCAAGTGCTTGCACAACAGAGATCATACTACCCTTGGTAATTCCGTCAGGTCCGTTGATAACACGACCGGCGATGACCCCTAGGTCGTGAGTAGGTTCGCCGAAGATGATGACAATGCGTGCGGTTTTGGCGATGTTAGGGCTCAAGAAGATAGGGCACTGCTTCTTGTTGCCAGGTAGGAGTTGGAGTTTCTGGAGACCTTCCTTCTCTAGCCGCGCGTGAACGATATCCTCCAATGCATCTGGATCTAATCAGTAAAAATGACTTGATACACAGCGCGGTGTTACTGTACGGTTGAAGTTGAATTTCTGGCGATCGTTGACACGAGAGTTCTTGTTGACGAAGAACTTGTAGTAGCAATCCGGGTTCTTGATTGAGCGGACCTCATCTTGGTCGTTTACAAAATATCTGCCAATGATTAGAGGTGTATTTCGAAGTGACTCGAAGTAACAAACCCAAGGCCAGCGAGGTCCTTTGGAAAGGAGACATCCTTAGGAAGACCGGACCAGTGCCGGCGAAACATGATGAAGAACAAGAAAATCGAGCGCTAGGGATTGAAGTCTTTGGATTGTATGCAGTTCAAGATATCTTTATGATGGAGGGAGAAGGAGAAGGAAGAGATGGAGCGCAATTTCTCAGTGCCTGCGATTAAGGGCCCTGAGAAATATTAGAAAGGGTCATGGCAGCTGCAGGCAACCGACAGCGAGCACGGCAAATCTCTGACACTCGTAAAATTGTGCTCCTGGTTTTGGTTGTTTGCCTAGGTAGGTAAACAGCAGATTTCAGAAATACGAAATGCTGATAGGATAAAATGGCGATTTTCCTAAGTGCTCTCTCCCTCCTTGGTCGCAACATGCCGCATCGCCAAACCTATGGTGTATCAAAGCGAGTTACGACAATCACGATACATAATTCTTCAGACTTATCGTACTTGAAAGTCTGCTTGTTTTGTACCCTGCCAAACAGTAGAGGTGAGATGGTCAACTCCAGTATTAAATAAAATATAATGCCTACGTCTTACAGCAAACGCCATTCTTGATGCATGCAATCATCCTCAGATTTCCTAAACGCCATGCCAAATAAGCCTTTGCAAAAGAAAACAATGTCACAAACAATTCTCAGTCCAATCACTGGTTAGAGCTGGGATTATAGCGGCTGCGGAAAGCCTGGCTTATACTAAAGCGGCTTCCCGCTCCCCTATTCATATGACTCGCCAATGCTTCCTCCAATGCGGATTGGGTAACAGAGGCATCTGATACTGTGCGATTAGCAACCTTGGTGGTAGCGAGAGGGTCCAAGGAACTTACCGTCAAGATCACTATAACTGCTGCCCATGCTAGGAGTTCCATCGCTGCCTTCGCGAGAGTAGCCCTTGTTCTTACTTCCTGGGCTACGTCCGGCCAATTCGGCAGTCCGACGTGGTGAGAGAGGCCCGGGTGTCCTCTGCTCAGCTGATTTATCAGGTTTGTCCGGCTTTTGTATCATGGCAGCAGAGCTAGCTGAAGAGTCGGATGTGTTGGATTGATGAATAGCAGGTTTTCCATGATTCCTGTGATGTCGCTTGCCGGAACTGCGCCCGTCTCCCCTTAGAGTTGAGCCAAGGTCCTGGGCTGAGGTTTTGTTGGAAGGAGATGTATATGGTTGGAAAGCAGGTTCGGATTCATCATCTTCATCGTCGTCATATTGTCCACCGTCAGGCTGCTGGAATCTTGGGGGCCGGCGAATGATGCGGGACTGTGCAGGGACAGATTCATCATCAGATGATGTCGCCGAACTATCCTCTGCTGGGCCTGGTGACGGGCTTCGTTCTTCTGGTGAAGGCTCTGGCTGTGGTTCTTGGTCGGGGGATTTGGCGGGAACCGATGCAATGGGGAGAGATGAGAGGCGACGTCGTTCGCTAGTCCGCGATGCTAATCCAACACCTGGTCGTGGGGATGCGGGCGCTCCCGTCATATCACGCAAGACTGTAGTATTGGTTGATGTATTTCGTGTGACTAACGGTCGCATTGATGAATGAAGAGGTGTGCCAGTGCCGCTCCCAACATCAGCGCGCAGCATGGGTGAATCTCGTCGAAAGGATAAGGCGGAATGCGTTCGTTGATGGCCAGGGCCAGCGGACTCGCCGCTTGGTACGGGAGAGGGGCCTGAGCCACGAACAGCGGCGGTAGCTTTGCGTACTTGAGCGCGAACTTGTGAAGCATGTCGTTCGGTAAGCCAGGCAACTTGCTGAAGAAGGAAGTCTACAGGGACTTCAAACCGATCGGCGCTGCATCTCAGTAAGTATCACCTGCACGATATTCTGCAACAGAAGATCGACACCTACATTTCGTCCCCTGGTACAAGTCAGCTCCAATGAATTTGCGAGAATGGTGTGATTCTTACAGTCAATTTGTTTCTTTGCAGCTCCGGAAAGGATCTTCCATAAAGCCTCATCTTTGACAGGATCCCAGTTCACCTGTCATGCTTCGAGTTAGCCTCACCATGACTACCCGGATGCGCGCGCATGATAGCCTTTAAGATGACCGGATCTGGGGGAGCTTCTTACCGGTGGAGGGTCAACAAAGTCGCCCCGAGGCATGGGTACCCGTACAAAGACGGTATATGTCGGTTCGCTCATGATCCGTCGATGAATATTAAAGAGATTAATAGATGAAAAGGATGAAAGAAGTAAAGTAGGCAACCAAGACGAAGCTCTTGGTCCTAGAGAGCTGTTGCAAGGGTTCCGCGATCTGCTTATCGATAAGGTACTAGTTGCCGTTTTAGCGTGGGAAGTTGGAGGGGTGAGACAGCCAAGATATTGGATCCTGGTCCACTCAAGTCAAAAAGAATCGAATCCACCATCAAAGGCACTTCTCAAGAACACAACATCAAAGGAACTATTATTTGGTCATACAAACTAAGGATAAGATCAATATCTGAGGTATCCAATCAACTCTGTTAGTTCTTACTAGGGAGATTCGACCTTTGACAACAATCATCTTTCTTGCAATATCTGATATGGACGGTCAGTCTGGGTACAACAGCTCAATGCCCTTACTCAATAATGCGCATAACCATCTAAAGGTACACATTCATTAGCTTCTAACTTCTGTCTTCTGAACAGTTGGTTCTTCCCTGTGAAACAACCTCACTTATGCTTGTTTTGTTCTGGCATTCACTCGTTCGTATCTTGTCATACATCTCTACCCGTCAGTGCTTGGTCAATTCCACTCGTACTCCCACTCAATAACCGCGTTAAGATTCTTTTCGCAGGTCTGATTTACTGAGAAGTGATATCCCTGGTTCCTGAATGGGTACCTGCGTACAGAGTATGACAGCTCCCGCTATGCCGAACAAGTTGCCGTTATGTTCCTCACACCAAAGCAAGCTCCTTATCAACCAATACTTCATTCCTCCATGCTGGTCTCACAATCGCTTGACAAGTCGTCTCCGTGGATACTGGCAGACTCTTCCCGCTGCATTGCCTTGTCCCATAAACTCTCCAGTTTGTAGCACTTGATCATCACCCGCTTCTGCTCTTCAAGTCGTTTGCTAGCAGCTTCAAAGCCTCTCTCTCCATCTCGTAGTCTTGCCGCCTCCAATTCTTGTTTCTTCTCTCGGTGCCAAAGGCGAAGTCGATCAATTCGGTCTGTTGTGCGTAGACGTTTGGCGTGGTAGTGGAACTGAGCATCACGGGCTTTCAATATCTCGCTGCTGATGTTGACTCTCGCAACTAGTCTTCGGACGTCCTTGTTGATCTGGTCGCAGTACGCTTTGAGTGTTTCATGATCGTCTTCTGGTGGTTTTTGGATAAAATTGACCAACTCGAGGATGATATCGAGTTCATGGATAGCCATTCCATATGCCAAGCTGACCTGGGTTTCTGTTTCTTCGATAGTGGTCTGGTTCTCACCAGCCTTGACGACAGACGGATCGAAACTAGACATCTTGTAAATTAGTAACAGGAAAGATGATTGAATTCTTGAAGATTTTGTGAATAGGGTTTAGAATTGCAGTTGGCCCGAGACGTTCCACAAGCATTCCATACTGTTTACGGAGTAATCACTTACATTAGGTGATAGGTTACAACTGTTTACAGACCCTCCCATGAATCAGTATCCTTTACTTGTTGTGTGTTACTTAATTGTGTTTCTAGACATGGAAACTGCTTTTGTCATGGTTGACGATCGTCCGAGAACACAATCTTCGGTCACATCAGATGGAAGGGATACTTCTTGGCTTGAACAATTAGCGTATTCATGTCCTGATACTGATGTTGTTTTTATATATCGTTTACTTTCTACCTACCTACCTACCTAGACATCATGGAATATATTATCTGTAGGATGTATGTTCTGAGTGTAGGGTAATTAACTTGCAGATGCCCACCAGGAAATGCCGATCCTCGTTGCTACTGTTGCAAGATAACTGATAGGCATTAAACGCATCCACTGTTCGGCATTGATGGAGAATTATGAAAACAATGTTAGCTGTATCTAGACCTTAGTCTCACTTAATAAAACCCCCCTGGACCGAGGTGAAAGCGTGTCTGCACGACTCATGAACACGGCATTGCTGATGCTTGACTCACGAAAGCCGATGCAAAGAGGATCCCGGCTTTTCCCAAAACGGAAACGACAGTGCCCCGCGACTGCCATGCCAGACCCCGCTGAATTGTCTTTGCCTCACCACTCACTGTTCCGTCCACTTGTGACTTGGCTTTCGATCCGTCTCCAGCCAAAAGTCGGGAAGCTTCCCCCATTCATAAAAACTGCCTTAGCGAGTGATTATTCATTCAAACTGTCTTTTCTTTTTTTGACCTTCCAACTGTAACCATCTGCATGGATGCATCTCGCTTATCTCTCCCATACCGACCACAACACCATTACACCATTACAACATCACATCGAGCTATAGCTCTGTCGATATCCATTCTTGTAGGAGCTACATAGGTAGAGCTCTTACATCATCAGATACCTTATCGCTATTCGTACAATAAACCCAGCCCCTCTAGCCTCTCCAGCTAGCTACGGACAGCTATAGCCCTCCCCACCACAGTCGTAGACCCGAATCGCTTTTTGCGCAGCTTGACGACTACAACAACACAGTCACCAATACTAACATCCGTCACGACACTCACCATGGTAGCTTCAGAGCTCACCGCGTCTGCTAGAGCCATGCGCTCCACGCCTGTAAGCGGCGATGAGTCGGGTTCGAGCTTACCAAAGCCCCTCTCGCCTTTGCAAAATCGTGCGGCCGCCAGTCGCAGCCCGTACATCCAGGAGCATGCTAAAGACTTGGTCGCATGGCAACTCCTCGACGATGAGGCAGTTGAACGTGCACGCAAAGAGAACAAACTCATTTTCCTCCATATCGGTTACAAAGCATGCCATTGTAAGTCGCGTGATCATCCTAGCATTAGCTTTGCTTTTTCAATAGCTAACTGTTCCAGTTTGTCGATTAATGTCAACTGAGACTTTCTCTAACCATGACTCGGCTTCTGTACTTAACGAGTCTTTTGTACCGGTCATAGTTGACCGCGAGGAGCGTTCCGATATAGAAGCCATCTATATCAACTATACTCAAGCCGTCCACAATGTTGGTGGGTGGCCTTTGAACGTGTTTCTTACACCCAACCTGGAGCCGGTATTCGGTGGGACTTATTGGTTTGGGCCCGCAGGACGACGCCGCCACAACAGTGATAGTAACGAAGAGATCCTCGATTCTCTTACCATCTTCAAGAAACTCCGCGATATCTGGACTGATCAAGAATCGCGATGCCGGAAGGAGGCAACTGAGATTGTTGCCCAGCTCAAGGAATTTGCAGCTGAGGGTACTTTGGGTACAAGGAGTATCGCAGCACCCTCAGCTATAGGTCCTGCTGGCTGGGGCGCACCAGCTCTTACCCACTCGAGCGATACTAAGACAAAGAGCATAAGTGTCTCGGAGGAACTGGACCTGGATCAGCTGGAACAAGCCTACAGGAATATTGTCGGCACTTTCGATCCAGTTTATGGGGGATTTGGTTTGGCGCCCAAGTTTCTAGTCCCCCCTAAGATGGCATTTTTGCTTGGACTCTTGACAGCCCCCGAGGCCGTTCAAGATGTTGTTGGAGAAGACGAATGCAAGCATGCCACTAAAATTACCTTGTATACACTGCGACAAATCCGCGATGGGGCGCTGCACGATCATGTTGGAGCGACTGGCTTCTCCCGCTGCTCAGTCACAGCGGACTGGAGCATCCCTAACTTTGAGAAGCTGGTGACGGATAATGCGCAATTGCTTTCCCTATATATAGACGCATGGAAGGCAAGCGGTGGGGGTGAGCAGGACGAGTTTTTGGACGTTGTTATGGAGCTTGTCGAATACCTTACCACGAATCCGATTGCCCTTCCCGAGGGAGGATTTGCCTCAACTGAGGCAGCTGATTCTTATTATAGACAGGGCGACAAGGAGAAGCGGGAGGGCGCCTACTACGTCTGGACATGGCGCGAGTTCGAATCGGTACTGGACGACATTGATAGCCACATGAGCCCCGTGCTTGCGGCGTATTGGAACGTCAATAAGGACGGAAACGTTGGCGAGGAGCTCGACCCCAATGACGACTTTATTGATCAGAACATTCTTTGTGTCAAGACCACCGTTGAGCAGCTTAGCAACCACTTCAGCACGCCCGTGGAAAAGATTCGTGAATACATCGAGACAGGAAAGGCTGCCCTGAGGAAAAAGCGAGAACAAGAGCGTGTTCGTCCTGAAACAGATGACAAGATTGTTGCGGGATGGAACGGTCTTGTGATATCGGCACTCTGCAAGGCAGCATCTGCGTTAAAAACGTTGAAGCCAGAGCAAAGTTCAAAGTGTCGAACTACAGCAGAGCGGGCTGCTGCCTGCATCAAGCAGAAGCTTTGGGACGCCAATGAAAAGATCCTTTACAGAATATGGTCTGGGGAAAGGGGAAGCGCTGCTTTTGCAGATGACTATGCTTACTTTATCCAAGGCCTGCTGGACCTTTTCGAGTTAACAGAAAACCAGCAGTATCTCGAATTTGCTGATGTGTTGCAACGTAAGTCACACTGCCTCCTCAATCGTGTATCGTTCCGCTAATTCTTGCAGAAACCCAAATCTCCATGTTCTACGATATGGACGGTGCTTTCTTCACGACGAAGGCCAATAGCCCACATATAATCCTCCGCTTGAAGGAAGGCATGGATACGTCGCTTCCATCAACGAATGCTGTCAGCGTTTCTAACCTTTTCCGCCTTGCAAGCTTATTGTCAGATGAAGATCTTGCTGTCAAAGCTCGTCAGACGATAAATGCGTTTGAAGTCGAAGTTGGGCAACATCCTTGGCTGTTCCCTGGCATGCTTGATAGCGTTGTTACTGCGAGGTTGGGCAGTCAGAAGCCATCAGTTAAGGTGACATACAAGCCAGCCAGGTTGACAACTTAAAATAAGCTATTTGAGCAGAAACAGCTCGCACAAGCCGGGTCTACAGGAAAGGGATGATGGATCAGAAAGATGAAAGAGAATTGGAGAATCTTAGACTTTTGCACATAATTTAACAACCCTCCAGACCAAAAAGCTTGCTGTCATACATACACACTTTAGTCTGTAGAGTTCCAAATGTGCGTATTCGAAATGTGATCAAATCTGTCATTTCAGGGGTATCTATTCTACATCGGCCACCGCCCCTTCTCCCCCATGGTCCATTACACTTATCGAGCACTTCAACTTATGCTGTGAACTAACTCGTGAACAAAGTATGGCTCAGCCGTATTTCTTTAGTCTGGTTATTTACGGATGGCTGACTTAAGAACGGGATGTATCTGCTGTGCCTTTGCGGTTCATCAAACCAGTAAAAAAGCTCTGCAGTTGCTCGTTGTCAAAGTCCTTGGCCATATTTGCAGCAGGTGTTTGCGTTTCCGTTTCCTCCTCTTCGTTACTAGGCGAGGAGGAAAATGCGTTGCGATCCTGTTTATATCAGTTCCTGCACGCATTACATATTGATGGTGGGATCGGCTTACCTTAAGGCGCTGTAGCATATCGTCAGCGTCGACCTGGATACCGCCCATGTTGAACTGCACGGGCCCAATATGTTCACTGATGCTCTTTTCATCGCCATACTCAATATGACGGGCGCTGCGAGCGATCGCGTTGTCGGGAGCCTTCTCTGGGTGCTTGGCCTTGAAAGCCTCGAGAATCTTGAGTTGCTTCGCAAGGAAGTCTTGAGTCTCGTCGCTATCCACGTTGATCCACTTCTCGCCATGCATGGCATTTTCAACAACTGCCAGACCGCCGCTGTTGGGGTCACGGCACCAACCCTCGTAACGTGCGATCGCACTCTTTTGTTGTCGCCTCTCCAACTCTGCATCATCCACCTCGCCTGCTTGGTCATCGTCGTTAAAGTGCATATCCTTGCGGGGGGTGTTGATGTCATCGGACCATGAATTAGAAATCTGCTCAGCGTCAAATGAGCCGCCAAGAACACGAATCTTGCCCCATGAGTCCCAGTTGGTAGGAACGACAATCTTGTCGCGGTCGATAACATTATGTTTGAGTGGGTGGCGTTTGAGAAGGGATGTGATTCCAAGAGTGGAATGAATAAGAGAGGGTAGCTGAGAGGGTGCATTTTGAGAGGTGTAAATAAGAGAAGCACCATCTGTAGAATGTTAGTAGCTTAACCATATAAGCGGTTGGTAGAGTAAACTCACGTCTCAACAATACTGTTCGCAAGTATTGCAAAACCGTATCAAAATCAGGTTCTTTCCAAGCCTGGTTCTTTTCGAGGAACTCCATTTTTTGTGCCTGCTTATGTTAGTAACCTCCTCATTGACTTTCTTAGTGGTTGGTGTCTTACATTCTGGCACACTACACATAGTGGCAGACCCAATGGCTCCTCCCATTCTCCTGGTCCCAAAGGCAGTGAACTGTCTCCATCGCCACCAGTGGCTGTAGCTGATGGTGTGCCATCGAGATTGGTCGCCGCGCCTCCCCGACCTCTCTCCTTCCAGGTCGCCATAACCTCTTGCATAAGGTCGCGCTGATCACTGTCGACTCTCTTGAGAACCTCTTGTATCATTTGAACCCATGTCCATATTTGTCGCAACCACAAGTGAGGCTGTGACCAGTCCAGTAGGATAATGAGAGAGGTGTTGGGGATCGTCTCTGGGGTAAGGAGGGGCGCAACTAAAGAAGCGAATTCGGTAGATGGTTGAGAAAGAAAGTAGAGCGAGACTCGTGCCAGGGTATCTAAATGTGTTAGTACGGTGCTTGAAGCTATACTGAGCGTGTTTACAAACCATCCTGGTCGGCATCAAGGACATCGTAGTATGTATAGCCCAGCGCAAAGTTGTTGGCAATTGGTGGTATCTTAAGCCGATCCGTATTGCGCTTTGACTCGGAGTTGGACAAAGATTCAAGAAAGTCTCTTTGATGTTCGGGGGTACCGCCTGGATTCATAGGGTCGTGATCAGCTAATCGAGCTCGTTGACATTGCTGGCTCGTCTCTGCATACCTAGAACAATGAGGTTCTTCTCCGGTAGTCGCTTGCCACTTGCGACGGATTCCAGCATGGACGTCCAAAGATCCTTCTTTTGCTCTCCATCGCGACCTTCTGAATCACCTGAACCCGTTGTATACACCGATAGTCTGTTGGCCATGGCTCCGGTGTTTAGCTCAACGAGCTCGCCGGGAGTCTGTTATAGGACGAATCTGTAATATTCAGATCATGGATCGGTTTCCGTCGGAACTAGGGTCTGGGATTGCTGGTAGAAGTGTCTCGAATCGAAGTTCTTGTAGATACGCGTTGGGGGTGGTCTTGATAATATTAAAGGAGGTTGACAGGGGATTAGAGTTGCCGTTGGTGCATCTTCTACTCTGCATACAGCAGCCCCGAAAGTGCAGGTGGAATTGGTGTTGGTCTCGACAGTCGTTTATCTCAGCTGTATAATGTCAGATGCAGGTAAAAGGTCGTGTTTCAACGCTCTCGTTGGTTTGTGGTACGTAGATATCCTCGACCGCTGTCCTTCATCAAAAAGCCCGAACGTGGCCAGCTCAAGGTTGCCAGGTACCAATTCGCCCCTCATTGGCACTTGGTCAACAAGTTACCCCGTCCATTTAGCTCGGTCCGGAAATTGTCCCGCCAAGAAAGAAGTGCCCTGCGCGCTACAACTTAGTGCACGGCCCCCCAGAGCTTCAGTGATGTTTCTACTGGTTCTGACGTTGAATGCGACTTCGAACATTGATTATTTTTGCCCTTCACAAAGTTGCGCCGACAGCAACTGAAACCACACAATGAATCAAATACGCGCGATTCAGGCGCTGAACAAGAAGGAAATCGAGAATGGAATGTAAGTACACAATTTGGAATCTTGATATCAACCTTTGTACACTGCTAACACACGCGCTCAGTACTCCAGAAGCTTCCTGGCATACCGACTACCGCGACACTGCCTACGTTTATTTCGGCGGTCTACCTTACGAAATGTCAGAAGGCGATGTTATTACGATTTTCTCACAATTCGGAGAACCTGTTTGGCTAAAATTGTCCCGTGATAAGGAGACAGGCAAGTCAAAAGGGTTTGGATGGCTAAAATATGAGGACCAGAGAAGCACCGACTTGGCGGTTGACAACCTTGGCGGAGCAGATATTGGTGGTCGCCTCGTTCGGGTCGATCATGCGCGATACAAGGCGCGGGACGATGAGGACCCAGATGAGTTCAAGGTCGGCTGGGAGGACATGTTGAAGCGAGAAGGCCAAGTTTTGTCAGAAGACGAGAGCAGCGAAGAAGAAGTTCGGCGACCGATGCTGCCAGAAGAAAGGGAACTTGCACTTCTAATGCAAGAACACGACGACGACGATCCTATGAAGGGATTCTTGATCGAAGAGAAGAAGAAAGAAATCGAAGAGGCACGGCGCAAGGCAGATAAAAAGGATCGCAAAGACAAGCACAGGCACCACAGGTCGCATCGATCACGGCGGGACGGGGGCGATGAGGACAGGCACCACAGATCAAGACGACATGAGAGTCCCGCAGACAGGGAGGAACGCCACCGGGATAGAGATTCGCGTCGGCACAGAAACGATAATGATGATCGAGAGAAAAAACGTGATGGAGGCAGAGACAGAGACAGGCGGAGAGAGAGGACTGAAGACGGCGAGGATCGCGACCGTCATCGGGAGCGAAGAAAAGACCGTGACCAAGAGCATCGCAGACATAGGGACGATCATGAGGAGTCGCGGCATAAGAGACGCAGAGACGAAGATCCCGATAGAAGGTCAAGACGACGAAGTCGGAGTCAATCACCAAGACGCCGCGATGATTAAAGTAGAACACTATCTAATGCAATACGCTACACAAACCAAAACAATTCTAGTTATCCTGAACCACTCAAACGCCTGTTCCATTTGCCCAACATTAAAATTCATACTCCTTGTCGTCGTCGGCTTCCTCCGTGGCATAGCGTCTATTGACTTATGTGTTGCCCAAATACCGTTTCCATCCTTCTCTTACGCAGTGTCGCTTTCCATCTGGACCTTCGACAATGACGAACTTCTCCCATCGCGCATCATGTCCTGCACCTATGACCACTAGACTGTCATCACCAATCCACCCAATGACACCCTTTGGTGGTCGGGATGTTCCCAAAACAGCACTTTCTGAAAATGGGATACCTCCTATCGCAGCTTCATCTCCAGCCTCGAAATGCGTCGAGCTGAAGGAGTACACATCGGAAAACATCCGAGGCATCAAGGGAATCTTGCTAAGTATGCCCCACTTCCCATCTCCGGAGTCAGTTGTTGAAGTGCCAAGCTGTTGACTTCGGTTCATCCCTGGCTTTCGTGGGTGAGGCACGTCAAACACGTGGAGAGTGGATTTATCGGAAGTGCAGGCGAGCATAGTACCGCAATGAGAGAAGGCAAGAGAAAATATCGTTGCAGGATCGATACCACGACGAAGCTCGGCAAGCTTTCCACAGCTGCTTGTAGAATAAACGCGGATGAGAGTACCCTTTTCGCTTGCACTCGCCAAAAGCTCCCCATCCGGACTCAAAGCAATCGCCTTCAGTGCAGAAGAATGTGCTGGAATTATGCTGACATTACCAGTCGACAACTCAACAAGTTGTATTTGTCCAGCTGTTCGACCAGGAAAAGCAAGCTTCTTTGCTGAGAGGCAGCATAATCCAGGGATGTTATCGGCGGTTTCGTATATATGTAGCAAGTCTGGAGGTTTGGTGAAGGAATAAAGCCGGACACTGTTTTGCAACACAACGGCGACACGTTCCCTACCAAGTTGAACACCGCGTACTGCTGTGAGAGCCGTTATCTCTAGAGCAACTTTGCCTTTCAAGTCATCCCAAATGATAGCCTGGAGAACGGTTAGCCATGGTCGTAGCAAGATTCAATACTCGATGTACTTTGTTCATAGCAAACTTGGGCGATCTGCCACCACCGACCAGAGCCAGGTAATTGGTGGTGCCCATCATTTGAACAAGGCCGATGCCAGCATTGAAATCTGCAAAACTGTTAGAGCGGTTCGAAAGAGTTCAATTGAATATAAATACCTCTTGTGGCTTTGAGAAGACCTGACTTGGTATGAAAGACTGGGACATGACGGTCAGTAATATGCACAGTGATCGCAGGTCATGACTTACCACACATCCCAGAGTCAAGTCCAACAGCGAAGCAACTCGCGTCATTGTTGAAAGAGACAGATAAGACAGCTTCTGAGGGCGAAGCCTCAATCGGTGGCCGTGTGTTCATGGTGAGTAACTTGATGTGTAGAAGTACTGTAGCATGTATACCTAGGCAGGTCGGCGTGAGAACCGGGAGGGGTAAAGCTAAGGACCTCAGTTGCTCACGTACAAGCTCGGGATTAGATGAAACTTAAAGAAGATGGTTTGGATATAGTTATTGCAAGTAGAATAACATTGCGAAGGCCAATAAACCCAACAAAGCTTGAAGGGTTGCCAATGTATTTGATGCCGCTTACAGATCCACCTGTTTGGTGAATGCAGCTGGTACCTGCGTAACTGATGGCCCTGTATATTATAGAAGAAGACGGCGTTCGGGATTCGTCGGTCAAGATTGAGCTAAAGAATGATTAAAAATAAGAGAAGCGGTATCGCGATGCAATTATTTCATGTGTAACAATGGAAACATAGGTACAGAAGACAATGTTTGATGTAAGAGAAAGATACCTCTTGCTTGACTTATTCTGGGCATCGAACTTACCGCGTCACGGTACCATGCAGCCACGAGATGCAGTCAGCCACTGACAGGTTCCTGTGGCTGGACCAGAGTACTGTAACAATGAGAGCTACAGAGACGCTCACGTGATGAAACGAAACGACGAGCTTTGATTGCAAGCAAGAGCCACAACAAGGCTTCTGAGGGTCCGCTAAGTGGTCCCTTGAGCGGGAAGGCGGTCTGGCTTGACAGGGCGTCGGGGGCACGCAAAGTGTGGATTTTGTAGGGGTGCACCTGCCGTCCCCCTCTGGTAATAATGGACACTGGCTCTCTAGCTTAGGCACTTCCCCTGAATGCCAGAGCAGGAACGATTGGCCAGGTGTGAAATTGGCCATACCCCTTGAGCAACCAAGTCCAACACGACCCGTATCCTTCTCTCCTGGCTCCTAGCCTCCTTTAACATTTTCCCCTTGGTTCAGGTTCCCCAAGTTTCCACTTCAACCACCGCAAAACCATACTCGATTTGAGTCGTTGCTCAACCTTGGTGTTCTCGACCTATTCTTACCGTTGCCGCTCAGCTTCACCTCCAGTTTCAGCTCGTCACCCCCGAATCCGATCTTCAAAATGTCGTCCATGGGCGTATGTTCCACCTCCCTTCGACCCCGTTCGTTATGTTGGATGCTTTGGCCGATAAAGCTACCGTTTCCACATAGTTCACGGGATCAAAACTTTAACACGTCTGCCGCATAATTGTTACAGCCCGCTGACACCTGCTCCCCAATAGAAGATGATCCGCCGAAAGAAGAATGTCAAGAAGGGTATTCAGTTTTGCCTGATGGTCTGCGGTGCTTCAGGCACTGGTACGTTACCCCACGGGAGATGCTGCAATTGCACACCTCCCTGCGATCCAACATGAACAACAAACTCATATTTGACAGGCCGTACTACCTTTGTCAACACACTTTGCGGAAAGAGTGTGCTCGAGCACAAGGAATCCGACGATGCTGGCAGCGCACACGTTGAGGATGGTGTCAAGATTAAGCCCATTACCGTTGGTAGGTGCAACGTCTTTTATTTGTTGCATACGCGTTATTGACTTGCGACCAGAGCTTGAGCTTGACGAGGAGGGTACCCGTATCTCTCTGACCATTGTCGACACCCCCGGCTTTGGTGACCAGATTGACAACGAAGCTAGCTTTTCAGAGATTGTTGGCTACCTCGAGAGACAATACGACGACATTCTCGCCGAGGAGTCCCGTATCAAGCGTAACCCTCGATTCAGAGACAACCGAGTG
Organism: Fusarium citri; assembly: GCA_004367485.1. NCBI lineage: Eukaryota > Fungi > Ascomycota > Sordariomycetes > Hypocreales > Nectriaceae > Fusarium > Fusarium citri. Next base: position 488,824 of record QHHH01000036.1, on the reverse strand, counting down.
CATGCTATGCTTTACTTTATCACTCCCACTGGCCACGGGTATGTCTTGATTTCCTCCGGCTCCCATCCCCACTGACAATCATAGTCTCCGAGAACTCGATATCGAGCTCATGAAGCGACTCGCCCCCCGCGTTAACGTTATCCCCGTCATTGGCCGCGCCGATTCGCTCACCCCCGCTGAGCTTGCCGAATCTAAGAAGCTGGTTATGGAGGATATCGAGCACTACCGCATCCCTGTCTACAACTTCCCCTACGACATTGAGGAGGACGATGAGGATACCGTCGAGGAGAACGCCGAGCTCCGTGGCCTCATGCCTTTCGCCATTGTCGGATCTGAGGACGTTGTCGAGATCGGTGGCCGCAAGGTTCGCGCCCGCCACTACCCCTGGGGTGTTGTCGAGGTTGACAACCCTCGTCACTCCGATTTCCTCGCTATTCGATCTGCGCTCCTCCACAGCCATTTGGCTGATCTGAAGGAAATCACCCACGACTTCTTGTACGAGAACTACCGTACCGAGAAGCTGTCTAAGAGCGTCGAGGGTGCTTCTGGAAAGTGAGTTTAACTGAAACGCAGTACAACATACAAATGCTGACCCCTTCTAGTGCCGATAGCTCAATGAACCCCGAAGACCTCGCCTCTCAGTCGGTCCGCCTCAAGGAGGAGCAACTCCGACGAGAGGAGGAGAAGCTGCGCGAGATCGAACTCAAGGTGCAGCGCGAGATTAACGAGAAGCGACAAGAGTTGCTGGCTCGCGAGTCGCAGCTTCGCGAAATCGAGGCCCGCATGCAACGAGAGGCTGCCTCCCAGAATGCTGGCACACCCGAGCCCAACGGTGGCGAGGAGCAGCTCAACTAAGCCTCTCGCTTGACCCTCTAGGTCTTTTGCGGTTCTTCAAAATGCGACGTTGGACTATTGTCTATTACTGGCGTTGGTTTTCCTCTCCTATGACTCAAGAGAACGATGAGAATATTCCCCCTGCTGCTGAACAATTGAGTTGTTGATTTCTTTTTTTCATCGCCGCCCGGCCTCCTATTCTCGAAATGATGGAGATGCCGTGGAGGCATCTTTCAGTGGAAGCCTGATGGTGGGCGGCTCCCTGATTAGAAGCATTCTCAAGGGAGGAGAGTTTATCATGAATGCGGCTGTTGTAAGGACGCAGCTTACCGGGACTATCTTGGGGATGAAGACACCCGTGTGCTACGATACGATACATGCAGGTGACTGGCGGATAGGACTTGCTGTCGTGTCCTGGTGCCATCTTGTGTTCATATTTAGACTTGTGTCGGGCATGCACTGTTATCCGTTGTTGGACGACACAACCTTGATTGTTTCTTTTTTCTAGTGGCCTTCTAATCCTGATATCAAATAAATTCAATATTTTTGTAATACCACTCACTGGTACACCAATTCTTTTAAGCAATGTGTGATAATGTCAATCTTGAAGAATAGGGATCGTTTTCAAATTATTGAGAGCAATTGATGTTTTCGAGCTATTACTGAGGTCGAACTGACCAGGACACAAATCTCCCGCGCGATGTATGTTCAAAAGACATTTAATCCTGCTCCAAACGCCTTGATAGGTCTGAATCAGAACCTCATTGGCAAAAAGCAAATCAAGATACCCATTGAACCAGACACAATTCTCACAACACAATCTTTGCTAAACAGGGATAAAAAGAGAAATTGGGTGGCGTCTATTGGCCTTTCTTTGACTTCACGACTCTGTCAAACTCTTACACATCGTCAGCGCTTAGTTGTTAGACTGGCTGTTGAGGATGCGCAGAATGGCAAGGAAGAGGTTGATGATGTCGAGGTAAAGGCTGATGGCGGCAGCAATTTCCTCCTCGACATGGTGATGGCGCAAGACAAGCTGCGTGTCGACGAGGATGTAGCCACTGAAAATAAGAGCTGCGAGGCCGCCATAGATGAGTTCACCGGTCGAGCTGTAGGGGAAAAACATGGCCATGAAGCCGAAGATGACGAGACCCCAGAGGGCGCCAAAGAGGTACGGCATCCATGAGGTGAAATCGTACTTTGTCTGGCAGGCGAAGAGAGTGAGGAAGACGAAGATTCCGGCAGTAAGGACGACGGCATTGAGTACGATGGACGTCTTGTAGAAGGACACTATAACGGAAATGGTGTAGGCTTCGGCAAGAGTAAAGAGTGAGAGGAAGAGAAGGTTGGTAGGGTACGACTTGCGCTTCCAGTAGGTGAGACCCATAAAGATCATGGAACCAAAGAGCTATGGTCGTGTTAGTGGTTCATGTTACGGTTCTGAAGGTTCGATGATGAGAACATACCGAGGCCCAAACGACACCAGGATGGCCCTGGATCCAGTCCTTGTAGCCAGTGCTGAAGAATGTAAGACTGCTCACTCCAGCGGTGGCAAGGAGCTGAACAGTGAGAATGGTATAGACCTTGCGGACGAACTGGTTGCGGATATCGACAGTAGCCTCAGCTACAGAGCCGCCAAACTATACATGATGTCAGTCACTTGCCGCGTACCATACATGATAATCATCCAGCCTTACCTTGAAGTCATCAGGAAGGTTATCCTCGCTATCGCGGGGCGCACCAAAAAGACCCTGTGTCTCATCGCGAGAAGCTGAACCCTCAGCGTAGGCGGGGGGCGCGCTGGTGTAGTCGTCGTCTGGGTCGCTCTGGGGCGCTGCCTGGTACTTGGTCTTGGAAGACATGATGGCGATAAATGCGCGCACAAGTATAGATCCTCCGGTTGCCGATGGGTCGAAAGTGTGGTGAGGACGAAGATGATGCGGGCTGCAGAAGGGTTGCCTCGAGGTTTAAGTGCTTTTGCTGATGGAAAGTTCGGGACAACCATCGATGATGCGAGGCGTCTCAAGGGATGCGCTCGGGTAGGTCATGTGGGGGACCGGACGGGGAAAGTGTGGCGTTTTAGGCAACTGAGGAACATGTGGCAGTGCAAATTATGGCGTCAGCTTGATGTAGGTAGCGAGCTTAGACCCACTGATAACCATAGAGCTCTGGAGCTTTAACCAGAACAATCAGATGTCCTTCACTTGATTGGTTCTTCCGTACATGAAGATAGTCTGTACTTTTACGCAATTAATATCATCTGTTTGCAAGTGAAGTTTAATAACACAACATCGAAACTTTCAATGTCGTTGGATTGGAAGAGGCTATGTAAAGTTACATCTCCGGCCTGCATTAATCTCCCATTGCGTCATGATTTCATTTCCCTAATATTCTTCCCAGAGCATGCCTATCTCGCTAGCAAAGCTGATCCTACCAAAATCGTCCATGTACTCAGAAGGGATCGAAAACCTTCGATCTCACTTGGGGCTTGATTTCTGTTGTGGCTGTGACAGTACAGGCAAACCCGTATCGAGATTATAACTGAGAGGGTTCAAAGATTGTCTCGGCGCAGGAGATGGGCTGGGAGGCGTCATCTGCGACAATCCGCCAAATTGATTTTGTCCCCGGCTATCAAAACCTGCGAATGACTCCAGGGGTGTGAAAGGGAGAGCAGTACCCATCATACTTGTCGGTCTCTCGATCGGAGTTGAAGTCGAGATGGGCTTGAACTCTCCCGTAAAATTCACTGGAGGAGTATGTCCTAGTTGCCCAAGATACGGGATCTGTTGCTGCGAATGCGCCATGATCGGGCGGTGGGTTTGGCTTGTCATGGAAGGTGTGTATTCCAAGCCAGATGTAAAACGACCTGGATGGCTCATGGTCATTGCAGCGATGCTCTCCTCAGCGGTTCCGGTCGAACGCTCGAACCGAGCTGTAGTGTGGGTATTGTTGTGAGTGTAACTACGCTGGTTTTCTCTGTGCGCTGAACTGAGCCGATGTGAAAGGGGTAGCTCATCTGTCTGATCGTTTGGACGGTCACGGAAAGGATCGTAAGCTTGCCCAAAGCCTGTAAGCCCAAATGAAGGACTTACTAAAGGAGACCGTATACTTCTATTTGCCTGCTGCAGCAGTCGAGAGGGTCCTCCTGTTGGTTGACTAGGTCCCATCAAAGACAGGCCAGGTATATTGTGGCCCATAGGCGAAGCCATGTGTTGCTGCTGAGGAGTCGTAGAAGTTTGTTGCACACGCTGCTGTTGCTTCTCGAGGGGCTTTTGGATCGGCAGGTGTATCGTTGAAGGGGTGGAGGGTTGGGCAGATGCCGTAGTGGGAATGTCCAATCGAGCTCGTTTGTGCGGTCCTTCGATCGGACGGCTTTCTGTTACTTCAGGGCTCAGGAGTTGAGGTGTTGCTAGAGCAGGTGCTTCACTCGGTTTGATATCCATCGGCTGAGTGCTTGTACATTTCTCTGGTTCGGATGCAGGTTGCAAATTGCAGGCCACAATAGGAGGTGAGTATTTCTTCTGCGCTTGTTCAATCATCTCAGCAACACTGTCTTGCTCTGGCAAAGTGACTTTGTTCATCGTCTCCGAAAAGGACTTCGGAAGTACTTTTTTCTGAATCCAACCAAGCAACACTTGAGCAATCTCGTCGCTGTTGGTCTCGAGGAACATCAGATGTCCATTGCCTTCGATACCCACATCCCCAAGCTGAACCCATTCGGGCGTAACACCAGCTTGCATCAAGAATGCCACTGTTGCCCAGTCGTACATAGCATGCGAGCTGGCGTGCGCGGTAAGAACGAAATTGGGGACCTTCTTGAGATTGATAAGCTGCCGGACTTTGTTGTTCGCTTTGCCGTCAGCACTGCGTTGCATATAGCATTCGCTCCTTCCATCGGGTGCTACGACCTTGATCAAGTCTAGAGGGTCCTTCGCGGGAGGGTCGAAGCCTTCATGAGGGTGAGTGGGAGGATCATATGTGATGGGTATATCAGCCAGCCCATAAATTCTCATTCCCTCCTGTCTTTCAATAAAGGGACTGTACTCGCGATATGGATTTGCTCCTTTCGGGCATGCTGTCCCAAAGGGAGGTCCCACAGGCTCGACAGCCATGACTCCTGCGACAAGATCGGGCTCAACGTCGGCTGCTAGCCAAGTCATATTTCCTCCGGATCCTTCTCCGATAAGGATTGACTTCCCGACATGGCGTAGAAGGGCCTGCAGAGCGTTCTGGGCGAGTGACTGTCGTTCGACTTTATTTAGATGTAGCGTGACTAGAGAAGCGCAATACTTGGCAAAGATGGGATCTCCACGTTGTCCAGTCTGTTCCTGATCAGCAAGTACATAATATCAAGGTTAAAAGATCTTTGCTTACGCCTGGCCATTTATCATGGAGGGTTGCCTTTTCGTACTGAAGAGGTATATGGGGCGCTCTCCGTTTACCGGGTGCAGTAAGTGTGGTTTCCACTGCCTGTGCTTTCAATGAACTCGAAGTGACTCCCACATCTCTGTGAAGATAATGAGAGGTCGTCAGAAAGTTGGAGCGGCCCGAGGGAGGCAAGTCGACAATCAACACTTGAAATCCTTTTCTGAGGAAAAACGAGGCCCATCCGGGTTGCCCATCTGGCTTGGTCGTCTAGACCTACTGGGGGTTAGTTTCGGTCGGTCTCGAGAAGATATCGGTTCAATATTACCTGACCAGTGTGGAAATCCCCGTGGATAAGGACAATCGGATACGGGTACACCCTGTCGACAGGCTCCAGGCACTCGACGTACATCTGGCCGACAATGTTTGTGGCCGTGGCGAGGGTAGCGCCCATCCGCCAGTCGACGTTGACGAAGAATGTCGTTCGGCGACATAATGGTTCTTTGCTTTCGGCTTGCTTTTCCATCTCTGACGGTCCGTTCATTGGGATTTGAGTCCCACGAAAACAAACTCCTGGATCCCACGAAGCCTGCCCAAGACGCCGAACAGCGAAGATGATTGGAAAGGTGCACGATATGGCAGATGGGCAAGATGAGATGATATCTATCCGACGCAGGCTATTTCCTGGAATGGCAGGTGAGAGGTCGAATTCTGTAGACGAAAATCGTTGTGATGCGTGTTGGTGAGGGAGGGGAAATGGAATGATTTTGTAGAGGTGCCTAAGAAGGCAGGCAGTGAAGAAATAACTTCGAGCCGCTATCGGCGCATTCAAAAATTTAATTATGCCTTTATAATTCTTTGCAGAAATATTCTTTGATGTAAGATGACATTTGATTCAGGTTGTTCCTGCGTGGTTGAGGTGAAAGGGGAACGTTGTGTGGGATGAGGAACAGGCGGAGGAAGGAAAGACAAAGAGGGGAGATGAAAGAGGAACGTGAATAAAATAGAACGTGCACCAAGATATCCAGGCAAGCAGTTTGTCACTCACTCAGTTCAGAATAGGTAATTGACAATGGTCTTTCTGGCTTGTCGCTGCTCTCATTAACCGTTGTGAATCGGTTGGCAGCTCAGTGCCAGTCACGGACAGCAGCAATTGTTGCCTCGAGCAGTTATTGCCTTAAACACAGGTAGCGAACAATACTTATCAAGTTTCTGTCTTTTTCCGGTTTCTATTGTAAACTCTGAATCAATGAGGAATAGCCGCTTGCCGAGGATACCCAGCATATCTTCCTTGGGTGCCCATCATGAGTGGCTCCAAACCAACCTAGCCTTGAAGCCTGGCTTGGATAATCAAAGATTTCGGCACAATATGCTCGTGGAGCATAATTTTCTTTTCTTTTGACTTGAAGCTATTTGTTTTTTCTTATTCTTCAGCAACGGCGGTGGTCCCGACAGGTTAAGCAAGACATCCCTTAACATCAGAGCTATCAGCTCTAGCAAGTCAACCACACAGCATACGATGTCTCCCACAATAGTCAATCCTTCCCACTTCCCACAGCATCAAGTCGTGATCTCTATCATCATGGCGATGCAGGAGCATCGTCCTTCATATCAGGCACCCAGCCCTTGGGCCTTTCACTCCCTCTCACCACAAGTCCATAGCCGAGCTTCTCAACCTTCTTGACACTCTGCCTCATCGCACCCATCTTACCTCTCCAATCCTTGGTAGGCACATCGGGCAGAATCTCAAACGCACACCCAAGCTCTTGAATATCACCCATGATGTTTCGTTCCCCGTTTCCAGCCAACTCACCAGTCTGGGCCGTCGTGACAGTCGCAAAGCGCATCAGCTCGCCAAAGAGATCGAAGATACCATACATGTAGTCATTTGGCGTTAGAGCGATGTCCTTTGGCATAGCGGCTTGGGCCTGTGTGGGCGTGATGAGGATTTGGTGGCGGAGGTAGTGTGCGAAAGAGAGGGCCTCGACGAATTCTTCAAGGCATCGAAGGGGAGAAGTGTAGCGGTAACGGTTGACGTTTTGCAGATCGGGGGCGATACCGCTGAGAAGTTTGGCGATTTCTTCAAGACGAGCGTCTATGTCTTGTTGGATGTGAGGTGGGAAGTCTTTGTTGAGATGCTTGACTCTGTGATATGTGAGCAGACATTCACTGAAATTAGTTGATTATAGAAGCTCACCTCTGGAGAGTGAAAATACTGTGAATTGATTAGCATTGGTTCAATTAAAAGTAAAAGGCCTGATTTTATATCTTACATCTTCTTACTCATCGCCGTAACATCTCGTGAAGCCTTCACGATCCTCTCCCGTCGATCATGATGCTCATCAAGCTCATCGCGAAAACCTTCAAACATATCATGAAACCTCCCTCTGGGTCCAGCCTGCTTTGGTGCGCCCGTGTTCTTAGCACGGGCGTTACCATCGCGATCTCTCTTAACTCCTCCTGACATTTTGACTGTAGAAATGATTTTCTTAGTAGAGACAACCAAAGTGAAGCTCTTTTGATGATGATGTCGGAGGTTGGTTTGAAGGTGGGTCCTGATTTGTTAGTGCGGGCTTGCAGGGATGACGTGAAATTGTTAAGTTAGCTCTCCATTTTTGGCAGTTACCTCAAGGTCCGTCACCTCACAAGTAGGAAGGAACGTCAATTGCTTGTAACCTGCCATTGACTGGCACACAACAACAGCTCTAACCAGACAAAAACTGAGCCAAACTGAAAATATCCCATACAGAGTCCTATCTATAAGATATGGTCTATTAAAATCTCGCCAACTCTGCATACTCGCTCATCTCACGCACATACACCGCCAACTGTCATCTTTCACAATGCCTTCAATAGCTCCCTTCCTGCGCACAACGCCGCTCTTCACCATATCTCTCCTCTTGCGTCTGGGTCTTCTCTTCTACGGTATCTATCAAGATGCAAACTCAGCTCTAAAGTACACGGACATCGACTATCTCGTCTTCACCGACGCTTCGCGCTTCGTCGCAGAGGGTCAATCACCGTACGCCCGTGACACATACCGTTACACGCCTCTTCTTGCCTGGCTGCTCCTCCCAACCGTCCACTTTCCCGCCTTTGGAAAGCTTGTCTTTGCTGCGGCGGATCTGCTCGCAGGATGGCTCATCTTGCGCGTGCTCAGAAGGAGGGGCATGGATGAGGCTACGGCTGGAGGATTCTCTGCTTTGTGGTTGTGGAACCCAATGGTTGCGACTATCAGCACCCGAGGAAGCTCAGAGGGTTTGTTGGGTGTTTTGACGATGGGTTTGTTGTGGGCTGTTGAGAGGCGAAAGCTCAGCCTTGCAGCTATCATTCTGGGAGTGTCAGTTCACTTCAAGATTTATCCTTTCATCTATGCGCCAGCGATCATTTGGTGGATGGACGATGCACGTTTGGGCAAGGAGACAAAACCTGCCCGTCAGCCTTCATCGGTCAAGGAAACAGTCTCAAACTTCTTCACACCGGATCGTCTCAAGTTTGGTCTTCTCAGTCTCATCACCTTCATGATCCTCAACCTCATCATGTTCGCCATCTATGAGACTCCCTTCCTTGTTCACACTTACTTTCATCACGTTACAAGGATTGATCATCGTCACAACTTCTCACCTTACAATGTCTTGCTGTATCTTACTTCCGCAACACCCGCTCACGCTGCGCCTTCGTTCCGCATCGAATCGTTTGCTTTCTTCCCTCAACTCCTTCTCTCATGTGTCCTGATCCCTCTCGCCCTTGCCAAGCGCGATCTTGCAACATCCATGATGGCTCAGACCTTTGCTTTTGTTACATTTAACAAGGTCTGCACCTCTCAGGTAAGAAGCCTCACACCTAAGCTGGTTTGCATCTACTAACACCAGCGATCAGTACTTCCTGTGGTACATGATTTTCCTGCCAATCTACCTCCCAAACTCGTCATTCTTACGAAATGGAAAACTCGGCATCTCTGCTTTGTTGCTCTGGATTGTTTCTCAGGGAGCTTGGTTGCAACAAGGATATGAGCTCGAGTTCCTGGGCATTAGCACGTTCTATCCTGGTCTATGGCTTGCCTCACTTGGCTTTTTCCTGGTCAACTGCTGGATTTTGGGTGTCATCATCAGCGATGGTGCCAGTCAGTCGACTAGATCAACTGTCAAGTTCCACGTTGAGTAGAGGACTTTTAATGTCTGCTGTTCACATGAACAGTATAAACGACAGCGGGCAGCAGACGTCACTAGCTCACTCTTGATACATATAAACTAAATGTCAAACAATTTATTCACCAATTATAGTATCGCCAGTATCGTATGGTATATGAAAGCCACGTTAAAAGCTCGCTACACTGTATTCCATTCTTCATGATTTTTTTTTTGACAAATCCCAAGCAAATTCTTCTCAAAGCCAAGTCCGCATTCCCATGTGTCCATGCGCCCTCAAAACTCCCACCTCCTGGGTATGTGGTTCGATTAACAGCTTACCATTCAACCAAAGTGCAATCCTTCAACGCCTGCTCAAAAATAAAAACAATAATGCGGAACGAAGTAGTTCGTGAGTTTTGAGAATCTCTCAAATTCTTTCTCCGTTGCAGTATGGCGACTTATCTGCTTACTGGATGGTAATGCCTGTCGCAAGAGATTGGTAGTTTGATAACTTTAGTGACGTTATCCTCGTCTTCGGAGGTTCGGGTGTTATGACCATTCTTCCATCCTTATTGTATACAATGTTGCCAAATGACTCGCTCAATTCTGTGAATTGGGCGTCTGGGCGAACGCGTCCCATCTCGGCTATGATTCTCTCACTCCACACGCCGGAGCATGCACCGTTGCGCATGATGAAGAAGGGGTTAAGAGGTGGAAGCACAGAATCTGTAAGTCTGTTAGTCAATGACGAAGGATCAAATCACCAGAGAAACGCACCGAGATCAACAAATCGAATCCGTAAGTAAACCACCCCACTGAGCTTTTCTAGTGACCGGATCGCCGACAACACCAGCCTCTCAAATGCATCGATGAATCCCATATCTTGAATCCCGGAACCAGCCTCATGGAAGGGAGTGTTGTAGCGACAGCAATTCTTGACAGTCAGGTCCAATGTCTTGAGTCGGGAGTTTCGTGGGTCTGTAGATCGCATGGCTATGTCAAAGAATTGGTGGCAGACACGGCCAGTATAGGCCAAATGTTCCAGTGAGGGCAGCGCTTCGGCCATTCTTGCGCAAATGTGCGTCTTCTGGACAACCTTTGAGTAGAATGGAGGCATAACCCCCTCCCTCCGATAATCGCTCTCGAGGCAAAGGCTTAAATTCGTAATATGGCGTGGAAGCTGTGGAAGAAACTCGGCCATGGTGATGTAGCTTTTAGACTTCGGTTTACTATACGAACCCTGCCACTCGTAAAGACCTGGTAGCGCGTTCAAAATTGTCGCAAAGTCCTGGTTGTCCCTCATCAGATTCCACTGGCCCCTCGTTACCAGGGTCTGTACCGAGTGAAGTGTCGGTAGCGATTTATAGATAGCTGGGTCGATCCTTTGTTCGGGAAAGTGAAGAACTCTAGGCGCCTTGCGTCGCTCACCTCCTTCCAAAGTCAAAACTCTTGCCTGTGGCAGAGTCTGCCCAACAAACTGGAAAACCTGCTCAAGGGTGCAGTTATTACCTGGTAGAGTGTATGTCGCATTGGTCAATCCTTCCATCGTCACTGTAGGCAGCGTCAAACTGTTAGAGAGAGCGACTGGTCCGTACGTGGGTTGGAAAACAGGAAACCAAATCTCAATATGCTTCACATAAACCTGCAAATGCTCATGCATGGCCAAGTGCACCATGGCATCTTCCAGACAATCCACAGTCGCTTTGAGTTTAATATGACGATAGAGCCGTTGCTGTACGAGAACTCGCCAAACACCACTCACAAGCGCCAGCGCTGTCAATTCCCTTCTTCTAGAGTGTCTAAGTGCTGTTCCCCAACTCTTAGTGATACTCGATACGGCCATCGAACTCCGGGATGTAGTGGAAACTCGATATCCAAACAGGTGGTCCAAGATGGCTTCATGAACCTCAATCGGCAAATCGTTGAAGTTTGTTTCTGGATGTGAGACCACCGGCTCAGCGTCGAGCGAAGCGGTAGAGTCTGTAGCAGGGTTCTCATCTGCGCCGTGCGAGAAGCCGCTCAAACAGCATGGTTTGGAGTGTCGTCGATCGGGATGAGGGAAGGGCGTGCTGCTCGGTCTCGTTGGAGGGACAAAATCGGATGTCTTGGCTTGATCGTGAGAAGGGCTGGAAGAGCCAGGAGAGACGGGATTGGAAGCGGTGTTGTGAATGCCGGTTAACATGGACGAGGCCATGATGGAGGCGAATTCAGTATCGGAATCCGCATCGTCGTCTCGATTGTCGTTAAAGTCGTTTCTACGTGGTGAATAACCATCTCGGATAGGTAGAAGGGCAGATGCAGTAATAGAGGTAGGACAAGGCGCACGAGGGCCAGTATGGCCGTCATCGGCGGTGTCCATAGGTTCGCTGATAGAGTCTCCCATATCGATATCGTTATCGGGCTGCAGTTTAATGTGCTCTATAAGATGCCTCCAAGGCCGGCTCGTATTGCATCTCAGAGGGCTAGAGTTATCCGTACGTTGAGGATAATTGGCAGACGTTGGCACGGCCGTTGTTGGATGATTGAGGAAGGTTTAGGAGGAATAAAATGAGGCGACGAAGCGAAGTCTTTCGTTGGCAGATGTAAATGAAGAGGGCTGGAATTTGAGCTGAAGGTAAGGTAGGGCTGTGTAGGTATGTACAGTACGCAGAAACGGGAACCTGAAGGGAACGAACGGGAGGGATGGGAAGGAGAACAGGCGACTGGTGGCCTGGACCTTTGGCGTTTCCAGGGAGGGGAAGAATGGGCAGGTAGTAATAAAAAAAGGAAATGTGACGAATAAATACGATACGATACGACACGAGACAAGACCCGATGGTATGGAAACCCCGAAACCAGGGTTGAACAATCAATAATTTTGAGTCCTAGGTATATCTTATGGAAGGGAAGAAGAAAAAAGAAAGAAAAAAGAAAGAAAAAAGGGAAGGGGGAAAATATGGATGGGATGGATGAGAAGGAATTAGATTGGCATTAGAATTGAGATTGGGGGGATTGGGAGGCGTTGATTAGCACCATCTCTCAGCGCAGAAGAGCCTGAACAGCGCAAATGCGACTTAACTGACTGAGTGTACAGTACCTCTCTCTACCTTACCCCTCCCCTCCCTCACTTTGGGCAGTTATAAAGTCCAGTCGTGTCCTATCCTGGGAAGTTACCGTATGGAAACTATTATGACCTTGTTCATTCTATCTAACTCTGCCAATTGGAAAAAACCCGAACCAAACTTTGTGATGGATCTTTCTTTCTTAGTCTGTCACTGCCCAGGCCAGCACAGCGCGCGGTTACGTGTAACCTGGGTATGGATCCATGACTTTGTTTATGTTTCCAAAGTGGCAGTGAAAGATCTCGTGTGCGTGCGTACGTGTGTGTGATCTCTCAGGTGACGACGTGGCCATGATTATCGGCATCTTATCTTGAGTCTCAGTACCTGTCAGGTAGTATTCCGGTCAACAAACTGCCGCTGCCATTGTCCCAAGATGGATCACATCGTTATCAAAGAAACCTAAGTGAGTGGAGGTCGCGTGCTTATTAGCGGCAACGGGGAGTCTTACTCCACTGTTCTGCAGCCTAGGACTGGGTAGAGGGGATCCATCCATCCAAGACCAAGACCAAAAGGTATGTGGAAGTGCAAGAGGAATTTTGTTTGTAACGACGACTGGGTAACCAGGCAATGAAAACGAAGGCTTCTATGGCAACAAGGAAATTACTATGAGTTCTTTGTCATGTTGATCCCTTTTCATTGTCTGCTCGGTCTTCTCCGTTTGGACCTCCACTCTTTGCTGTACTGTAACTGTAACCACAACCGCAGCAAAATACAGTGGACAGGCGATCATAGAGTGGACACCCAAGCCTCCATACATAAGCCGAACAAGACGCCTCACTTTGTGCCAGCTCCTCAGTCTCAGTCTCAGCCCAGGTTTCTTGGATGCTAATGCACCAACTGAATCAGCAACTTTTATCACGTCATTGGGCACAAGACACCTTCAAACTTTAACATCAGTTTCCCAACCTCCATCTGTCCAGTTAGGTTGTTTTCCAGTCTAGTCTAGTCTGGTCTAATCTCCTCACATTCTCTCTCGTCTAGAAGCAAAGGAACCGCTTCCTCTCGCCAATTCTTGACCCCCTGCAAGACCCTGAAGATGGAACCACCTTTAGCGTCGCGCCATGCTCGATCTGTTAGGTTGCTTATTCCCCGTCTCTTTTCCTGTTGACGGGTTATCCGCATCGACTCGCTAGTCTTAGACACTATCGATGATTCATTCCAGAAGCACATTGTGAATAGACAGTTGGACGGAGCAACCAGATGAGCCTTGAATCTGAAACATAGCTAATTGTTCTTGAAATGAGTTGATAAGTCCCATTCTTATTGCACATTGGTTATCGTAATCCCAGACTTGCGCATGAAATTTCGATCTTCGCGGCAGAGTTACCCTATATCATAACATCGACCAAGCGTTGACGGTCACTTTTTGTCCAAAACAAAATGATTTTTTAAATAAAAGCTGGCCTTGATGTATTAACTCCACGCTTTAAGATATGTCACGACCCGTATAATTCATGATCTTCATCAATTGCCGATGATCTTCCTGCTGCATGATAATCCCTGTCACAAGATTGAAAGCTGATAGCGTCTCCATACATAACCAAATGCCGAACCCACCTTCAGCGACGAAGATCACGGTTAGGACATGTGACTACTTCGACGGCCACCTCACTCATGAAACTAAGCGCAAGAGTGCCATCAACAATGATATACGCCATTAAGATTAAGAGTTTAGCTGCCACCGTGATATTATCTCCAGGATCAGTTGATATCACTAGTCGGACACTCAAAGTAGCAAATCCGGAAAGCTTATGGAGTAGGGAAGTTCAATGTTGCTGTGATAAGATAAGCTTGTATAGAGATGAGACTAAGAAGAAAGACTAGTCTCCATCATCAAATGTTTTGACAGGAGTGGTCGATAACCTAGTTCCCAACATAGACAGCCATTAGGAGACCCCCGGAATATGGAATCGTCGAGAGCTTGAAGCCATTCGCAGAGTCGTTTAAGTAAGCCATCAGATCCTTATAACCCGACTTAGCAGCCTCAGTGTTATCTACTACGACTGTAGCACCTGGCTTCATGCGAGGCTTCACAAGCTCAAGCGTAGGCAGAGCCAGCGGGGTCCAAACTACAACTTGATCAGCAACATTTTTCAAATGGAAACCCTCAGCAGATAAGGACTCACTGTCGAGAAGCAAGAAGTCTACTTCCTCTGGCAAGTCCGTCTTGAGCGTCTCGCGCAAGTCTCCCTCTCGTAATTCAATAAACTTCTCAATATCATCACCCGCTTGACTCCAATACTCGCGAGCCACACTAGCCTTGGTGGGTTCGTTCTCTGTAGCAATGACTTTGCCTGGCTGCGAACCAGAGTTCTGTGCAACTGCCAGGGCCAGGTAAATAGTGCTGAGGCCAAAGGATGTTCCTGCTTCGACGACGAAGCGGGCCTTCATGGAGCGCAGCAGGAGATAGACGAAGGCACACTTGTCAGGATCAAGAGCGACGAACTTGTCAAGAGCGGTAGATGCTGGGCCATCTGTGCTGACGTAGGCTGGCTCATCGAGAGCTTGCTTGTGGAGCTTGCGAAGGAGATCGATGGTCTTTGAGCTCGCGGCTATAGAAGCCAGAGTCGTCTCGATAACGGAGTAGTCAGGCATTTTGCGCGTTGACACTGTCTGATATTGAAACCAGAAATATTATTCAGACTCGGGGTGAAGGTCGAGCTTTATGTAAATCAAGGATAGCACTGTCAGACAAGATGCAGTGTTTATTTTGATATTGATATCAAAATATGGATCGGAAGTCTCGAAGAGGAGGACAGTTAACCCCGCTCCTCGGCCTCGAGAACACTCATCGGCTTATAGAGTCACTCAACCCCGAAGTCTCCGATGTTGTACCATCCTGTGACTCACTTCGGCTTCAAACCCCACAAGATGGTTCCTTGAGAATAAACCCGAGCTTCGGGCATTTCATAATACCAATATGGATATCGGTGATGCTGGTCAAGAAAGTTTGATAGCCTTGGCGGCGACTTGCGTAGAATTTGTGAAAATTGATTATTATACAGACTAGAGAACATTAAAAACGGTCAAGATTCCTAGATAACTCATTCTCTTTGGCGTGTCATATTCTTCTTTTGATCTGGCTGGGTATTGTCAAGATGATATCATTAGAGTTGCTCTTGTTAAGCGTGGTCAAGAATCGAAAGTGGTAGGTTATCTTGAAACATTGAACAATGATTCAAGATATCTGTCTTTAGCAGTTTTCTTTTGTTGTGGAATGCGGTCACAATGAACATAGGAAGATCCTTGGGAGACAGCGAGCCGGTCTTTGACAGGAGCATCGATGCTTGGATTGGAGTCGATGCGTAGAAGCCTTTCTGTGACATTCGTTCGTCCGATACATAAAACCACTGAAAAATGTAGCTTTGATTAGTCTCCTTTTGCGGAAACCGCAAGACTACACCAAGAACCTAAATCGGTCGTCGTAGAGCCGTGACTCGATAGGAGATGCTGCCGCCCGCCCAGAGCAACAGTGTATGGCCTATCCAGTTATGTCCATCACTAGCACAAATTGCATTCGTATCTTGGCCCGGTATTTGAGACGTTAGTCGGCAGCTGAGAGCATTGGCAAAAAGGGTGACATGGGACAGAAGGGTAATGGAAGCGGCTTGTGGGAGGACTTCCTCGGAGGACTCATCACAAGAGCGGTCGAGACCATCGCGGCTATAACATTGGCATCTTGGCTTTCAATGCTAGCTCCTATGGCCGTAGGAGAATATAGATGTACGGATAATAGACCAGAATTGTGACTTCTTGGCCGAAAAAGGGGCGCATGAAGTGAAGGCCACAATTGAGCCTGCCCAGCCTTGAAGTATCACGGTCAAGGCCGCTTCTAGACAAAAGAAAGCCTCGGGACTCAAGATTGAGGAGTTATGAGCCACATCGAGCTAGCTGTTTGAGATCCCTTGACGTTATATGTGTCAGTGCCTTCCTGTTTCCCGACAATTCATCCAGTTTGGGGAGGATAATAGCCGCCGTATAATCTATTGGCGCGCCTGCCTTTTTGACATAGAAGAAACATTTACAGCGGAATTTGTGTTCCAAACCACAGGCGAAAGCCGTGATATATTCTAGGATAGAAGATGACCTGCTGTTGTCGGTCTGGCGACCCCTGTTCGTCTTGTCCTTCATTTCTCGTCCCTGGGTATAGTCTCAGGTACGGAGTAACCCATATAGACTTGGCACAAAGACATATAGAACTGTATAGACCAATAGAGTGAAACCATGCGTCTATTGAACCCGCGTATACTTAAGTCCAGGGTGCTGAAGTGGCCTTAATATCCGTTGATCTCCGCCCCGAGCCGACTTAGTAGTGAAGGAAACTGTGACACATCACACGCATGCAATACTAGCTGAAGACGAGTAAACACATCATGTCAATTATGTAGCATCGTTTGACGGGAAAATTAAACAGATTTTCACAAGATCGAAACAGCTGCGCAATCACTTGCCGCTTTTCCGACTTCTCATGTCACTTTGGTGGTGGGAATCACTGGGCTTTTTGTGGGCGAAGTTAAGAGGGTATGTTATAGGACAAGGATCACTCTGTGTCAAGTGCTTCTTGAGACGATCCAGACTGTAGAGATGAGATTCTGCAGGTTTCAAAGCGTCATCGTTCTAAAACAAGAAGCTTCGATCGTTTGTGAGGTCTGTTGTGCCAAAATGGTGCATTATGTGTCAAGATACGGAGAGAGGTGAAAGTGAATGAATGTTTATGGCAAGAACCTGGAAAATGATTTGTCGTCAGAATAAACTTGGCAATCTATTAGACTTTACTCGGAGGCTCCACGTTGAAAAGTCAGTACGTAAGGCAAGTTGCTTTTTTGGAGTCGCTCCTTCCCTGGTTCACCACCGTTGACAGTAACTGAATCATGTTTCTGAGAAGGGAAGGCAGGTGACTTCCTCGCTCCCACCTACCGAAGTTGCAAATCGCTTCAACAAGTAAACAAACCATTGAGCTGCAACGCTACTGAAACATCCAACGTCGACAATGGAACAGAGGTTATTCCCGAACCAATTCATCAGTGATCAAGTAACAGTCGCTTCGATTTGCCTTGCCTTGCTTTACGTTTCAACGGCGCACAATCCACCCTGGTCTTATCTAGTGTCATCTCGTCAAAGGCATACCCGTACAAAAGTAACGACAGCAGACGAATTCCACTTTAATGCTGGTCTTGTTAGAGAAGGTTGATTTCTCCGAGCTGTCTCAAGATCGCTAATCACCAAGGGCCTTGGGGATTTGCCTTGCTTTAACGTCGAGCCACACCAAATCTCGACGCGAAAAACCCTGCCCTGGCCATCTTCGAGACACTATGGGCCCGTGACCTGCATAGCATCTTACCTATTCTATCCCCGACAGCCCGGGGTTGTTAACCCCCCGCGATGTTCATCATCTGGTGTGTTCGGTCATCAGATACCCATTCAGGAATGTCCATGTCCAGACAGCCCCTGGGTCATTTGTTAACGGTGAGCCTTCCCTACCGACGCTAGACTGACTTGACCCTGAACAGATGCAAAACTTTTCTCCGATCAGGACAACCGACAAACAGCACAAAGACACTGTCTTGCCTTGTACACGTACCACTCCAAATTGGGCGATAGATGGCGTTTGTCACCACTGGGCGCTTGGAGTAAGGGCTGTTTGAACACCAGACGCCGCGTGGTAAAAGCCTTCATGGACCAGCCGAATCGACTTGTACCTTGCAGGTGCAGACGCCAAAGACTAGCGTTGCTGTTTCAAACTTGAGATTGACAGGGGTAGTCCAGGGGCCACCAAGCGCCGATTCTTGCTTGGGTGGCTTGAAAGGCGAGATGGGCTTGGCTGGTTTCCAATGGGTGGATACTCGGTAATGATGTGACATTGGGGTTTTGTGTTGGCCGCCAATTGCACTGCATTATAGAGGTTTTCTCCAACGAGGCACAAAACAGTTGTGTTTTTTGATGGCTACGATGCGTAGTGATGTTTCTCGGCATCGTCCTTGGCCTGAGGCTTGGCCTTGCTGGTGCGGCTTCATCTTGACATGCGGACATCTGGGGTTGAACTGCAAAGACCAGCTGACAACACAAGCTAGCCAAGATCACGACTATCCTGAGGGAGGCACTTGGTTTTCGCTACTGACTGACTACCCCTTGCTCGGGCCATCAAGATTAGCTCATCACTAATTTTGCCGCTTCAGGCACTGAGAGTACCGAACTGAATTGCTGGCCATCTACCGTAACAGGTGACGCGCTTTACAGTGGAGGCGAGTTTAGTTGTCTGCCATTGGTGGTGGTGATTGGGGCTGCCGTTTTTCGGCAACAGTAACGGTTCTTCTCGCCCAACGCTTTGCGGACGAGAGAAAGGGCCGCGCTGTTGTTGCGGGCTACTTCGGTGTTTCTGAGAAACAACAGTCAAACGCCAATCTTCGGTGTACCAATCATTCATGGCCCTCGATCAGATGCCCTTACAGTTGCAGACGCCGTTATGACTTCTTCAAAGCAAATATGGTTTCGTCCTCGATTCACTGCCACTATAAGTGTGCCAGATATTTGTCTATATTCAGCTGATTCGAGTAAAGACGATGGGCGAACAGGCATATGCATTGACAAACCCACCTAGAAGAGAAAATCCTGAGGGTTCCAAGGGGTTCTTGGAGTCAGGCACTGGTGTTTGACTTGGCGACTATCGTCGTACAGGCTTCTATACACTAATACTAAACAATGCTTGGGGCCCTGGTCCCTGACGCCGAAACCTTGGGCCCACGGCCCCTAGCGCCTCATCCCCGCCATGGATCTTGCGGCTCCCTCCTGAAGCTTGATCTGAAATATCCAGGCCACCAGTCAGAAGCCTAGATGCTATTGTTGGATTTTCTCCTATTAAACCCACATCTCCCACCCATTGTTAGCTGCTGGACGGCCATTCTCATTCTATTGTTCGGGTTATTCATTGTTCGAAGACCTCTTTTTTTGAGTCTTTTATTTTCTCATTCTTCCTTTCCCTATTTCCCTTTACCTCTTTGTACTGCTAGTCAGTGTAAATTGGATTTAATCACTCTCATTTCATTGTTTATCCTGAACAGTGTATCGCAAGCTTGTGAACACTCTCACGACCGGTCCTTATTCAGACAACACGAGAGGAGCGTTGATCGCCTCACTCCTCTTACAGCATTCTTTTATTGCTTTGCTTGCTAATTCAAAGCTCGCCTTCCTTAAAATCCGAGTTCGATTTATACGATCGAGTTCCCAACTGAGTGAAACGGCTGGAACCACTTCACATTTCTCTCACTTTAGAACAACTTTTCAAACAACTTCAACCAAAAACCGAACATTCAATTCATCATGGCTTTCCTAAAGACTTTCCTCGCCTCGCTGCTCGTTGCGGCCCCCTTGGCCACCGCCGCTCCCACTGGTATCGCCGACTCCCTCGGTGACATGGCCAACGCTGTTGGCAGCGACATTGGTAAAAGCCTTGGCGATGAACTCGACAAGAAGATGGGAATCAGCGCTTTCCTTCGACCTATGCTTAGCAACCCCGATGCTCTTAACATCGTTCCTAACTCATACATTGTTGTCTACAATGACACCTTCGACGAGGAGACTATCAGTGCCAAGGAGTTCTCCATCTCCTCCGCTATCAAGAAGCGAAACCTCAACAAGCGAAGCTCTGTCGGCAAGGCTATGTCCACTACCATCAAGTCCTTCCGCCTGAACACTTGGCGTGCTATGGCCCTTGATGCCGACGACATGATGGTCCAGGATCTCTGGAACTCTGACGAGGTTGCCTACATCGAGGCCGACACCCGTGTTCAGCTCAACGCCGCTATTGCCCAAGTCAATGCTCCCCCTGGCCTCGACCGCCTCTCTTCCTCCAAGGCCAACGCCGAGACCTACGTCTTCGACGACTCAGCTGGTGAGGGTATCACTGCCTACGTTGTTGATACCGGTATCAAGGTCGACCACAGCGAATTCGAAGGCCGTGCCACTTTCGGCGGCAACTTCATTAACAATGTTGTAAGTATAACACTGACTACTTTATTTCCACAAGAAGCATGATACTGATTGAATACAGGATGACGACGAGAACGGCCACGGTAGCCACGTTGCTGGAACTATTGGTGGTGCCACTTTCGGTGTTGCCAAGAAGGTCGACCTTGTTGCCGTCAAGGTCCTTGACGCCTCAGGTGGTGGTAGCAACTCTGGTGTTCTTCAGGGCATGCAGTTCGTCGTCGACGATGTCAAGAAGAACAACCGTGCTGGCAAGGCTGTTATGAACATGTCCCTTGGTGGTGACAAGTCCGAGGCTATCAACCGTGCTATTGAGGCTCTTTTCAAGGCCGGCGTTGTCCCCGTTGTGGCTGCTGGTAACGAGAACGTGAGTAAACATCAAACCCCCAAGGTCTCAATTATAACTGACAATCTTTATAGCGGGCTACTTCCCTGACTTCTCCTGGCTCTGCCCCCAACGCCATCACTGTCGGTGCCATCGATGCTACTACCGACCAGCGTGCCGAATTCTCCAACTTTGGTCCTGAAGTTGACGTTTACGCCCCTGGTGTCGACGTCCTCAGTGTTGGTATCAAGTCCAACACTGACACTGCCACTCTTAGCGGTACCAGCATGGGTATGTTTTACTTTCTAATCTTCCGAGACAAGTCTCATGCTAATATTTATCACAGCTTCCCCCCACGTTGCCGGTCTCGCTGCCTACCTCATGGGCTTCCAGCAGCTCGAGGGCCCCGAGCAGGTTGCCAGCCTCATCAAGAGCCTCGCCTCCGAGAGCGGTGCCAAGGTCCGCAACAACGCCCGTGGCACCACCGACGCCATCGCCAACAACGGCAACCAATAGAAGCAACATCTCAACATCAATTAGGGAAATAGGGTTGAGGGAGAGCGACAATTTTTCTTTATATCATAAAACATATTTCAGGATACTTGGATTTAGTTAACCACACATACCTGACCTATCTACCCCTCTTGTGTGTATGTGTGGGATGTAATACAGGGTGCATTTATGAATGGCCTCATGTCATATGCACTAGGAGTTTTCATTTTGAAACGAGCGCATTTGTTACTATAGACGGATGGTACGTAACGATATCATAGACCTTCTGAATAACCATTTTGCAATCTCCAAACAAAACGTGATACACTTTGACTTTCGGGAATCAGCGATCCGGCGGATTAACAAAGCGAAAAACTGTTCCTGCAGCAGCCCGTGCCTCAAAAATAGCACGATGTAACCTTTGGCGCCAGACACCCCTGAATGATGGGAAGGCCCGTCAACAGCAGATCAGCCAAGGCATGGGCCAGCTATACGTAGTGTCACATCACGTCGCACCAAGACAGTAAAGATGAAACCATGCCCGCACGCATGTCATGCCTTACAAGTTACGCTAGGGCCCCCGAAGAAGAAAGAATCGTCAAACATAATGTTCATGGATATAAATTAAAAAGTTTACAAGTAGATATTGAAATGTATGCCCGCCACCACCGGCCTATTGCGCTGTTAAAAGTCGCGATAGACTTGTGGCGTTGACGTCGCCTCGCGGCGGAAACCAAGAGCAAGAGATTTAATTTACGCACTTCTTCGGCGCAACCATAGTCATGGAAAGACTAGATTGTAATTTGACATCCGTGCGGGTGTTTTCGTGATAAGAAACAGTCACCAGAAAATGTTAGGAACCGGGGACAAGACTGAAATGGCAACGCGGGCTGTATCGCGCGTTGCCGGTAGTATTAACAATAGTGTAAGGCCCAGCACTGCGCTCAATGGGCTGGTCCCATTCAAAAAGGACTTGTGCTAAAGGGGGTATGTACGTTAGGATATCGTTAAAAAAAAGTTGGTGCCGTGAAAGAAACATAAACAAGTCGGCGCGCATTATACTACAATTCTTCGTGACCCGTGATGATGGGAGTGGCCTTCTCGCCACCCGGTAGGAAGACGCTGGCTTCCTTAAAGATATGATCGAACCTGGCTCCAAAGAACCAAGCGGTACCAAGCTGGAGAAGGGATGTCAGTTAAGTCCGGCTCTAGGAGCAAGAGGATTGCGTACCATGATACCCGCAATGCAGACCAGAGCTGCCATGACAACACCGAAGAGAACAACTGCCTCGCCAGCATCCATAGTGGGCTCCTTGTTTTGCGCTTGGTTTTGCACAAGAGTAAGCTTCTTGGGATCCTGCTTGGGGAAAAGAGTCTCAATAAATTGCTCGATCTATTGCTTGTTAGCGAGGAAAGCTCATGGTTAGAGTCAGATACATACCTTTGCACATTGAGCACTGATGGCAAGGAAGTTGGGGTCGCGAGGGTCGTTCTTCTTGGCGATTATTCGAGCATATCGCTTGAAGACCTCGCAAACGGTGTAGAGGTTTTGTGTGCACTCGAACATGATCTTGCAGGCGTCACCCTTTGTAATCTTGACGTTTCTCTTAAGCACATCGGGGTTGCGGAAGACAAGTTCAAGTGTCGCGATAGCCATGCCCTGAGGAATAGCGACGAAGTTGAAAACACTTTGGTCCTTGATGCCAGCCATGTAGAAGAGACACTCTTCACTGTGCTTCAGTGCGTCGAGGACCATGTGGGAAACACACTCAAGAGCCTTGGTTTCTTGCTTGGGATCGAACAAATCTTCCCACTTATCCACGTGCTGGCTCCAGATCTCTTTGGGGTACCATCTTCGACCATCTTGCCAATCCTCGTGAATGTCTCGGATGATGTTCGTCTTCTGGAGAAACTGACCCATTGACTCGGTAAGAGAAGGTCGCTCGGCAAGCTTAGGGTTGGCAAGCTCCGACTCGACGAAAAGGCGTGTTAGACCTTCACCGACAAGACCAGCAACGTAGTGGCAGTACAGTTCGTACTCCTCAATCGTTTGCACACCGTTCTTGATCATCTCCTCGTTCTCAGCGTAGTCAGCCATACCGTTACCCATCTTGCGAGTCATATCCTTGATGATCTCATGATAGGGGGCCTTGATCTTCTTGAGCTCGGTAATAACAACATCGAAGTGTTCCAACAGCTCCTTGTCCTTCTCTTGACTCTCGTGGAATTGCCAACCGTCCTCTTCCATGGTAATATGGAAGTTTCGCAGAAGGGGAACCTTCTTGCTCAGGGGTAGGGTCATATCATCCTCGATGGTGTCCAGACCACGGAGGCAGAGGTAGAAGAGGGTGATGGGGACGAGGAGTTCGTGGTTAAGCTCTTGAATGACAGCCGCAAAACTGCGACTTGTCAGGTTGAGGTAACGGAAGCATTCTTGCAGCTCTGGTGACTCTGTGCTGGGATCGCGCTCGTGGACGGGATCATGCCAGACCTTCCTAAGGCGCCATTAGTCAAATTCTTTGTAGGCGAGGACCAGAGCAGTATAAACTTACCATTGAATAATGGACCGGAGCTGGTAAGGGTGTAGGAGGTAGTAAAGGTAACCCATCTTGGCGGCGGCGTGAGGGGGTAGGGGGTAAAGGTAGAGAGGTAAAGGTTGAGCGCGTGAGAGGATGGAGAAACAGTGCACGTCTTATTACAGTCGTGCAGAGCCTAGAAAACGGGAGGTAGAATAGGTTATATACCAATTCAGTTACGACCAGGTCCCGGAAACGTCTTGTGGTGTTTTTGCTACCACAAGATGATTGGAAGAAGAGGAAAAGAAAGAAGACAGATAGATGTGAGAAGCAAAATGGACTGGTTGACCTCCGCTCCGGATAAATCCACAATATGTAAGAGCTCAATTTCTCACCTTGGACTACGGATGAGGCTGATCCTTGTAGAGCGATACGAGTAAGGATCAAGCGCCCCGATATATGCATTCACTGTCGTATTCGGATCCGACATCCATTAGCAATTCAGCAAAGTTCCTTCCACCCAACTCAATTCCAAGGTAACTTATGCAACAACTGAGAATAACCCAAGATCTTGATCGGATCTCGAGCTTGCTATCAACCGGTTTGTGATATCGATATTGCCCGGGTTCACTTTGACTACCGTTCCGGACACCGCAGTTTTGACAACCGACCCGAGGAGAAACATTCAAGCGAGCTAGCCTCACCCTGGTCAGACAGACCCTGAAAATTGAAACATTCCAAGCATAAACATTTGTCTGTGATGATGTCTTCTACATTGATACGGTTGCTTTATACACATCTTAGCAAGTTTTGTGTTTCCCACTGCTGGATGACCCAAACTATAAGGAGGATACACCAATAGACATGTAGAATGCATACTACAAAGGACCTTAATGGCTTGAGTCTCACCATATAGTCTGGTCTGAGAAGTTACCTATTAACTTTTGAGGCAACTGACAACGGACCCCTATGCATGTAGACGATCCGGCCGCCCTGACCGCCCTCCCGGATTTACCCAGTCTACGCCTTGACTAGACTATCTGACTATCTAGCCAGGTTTGTTAGGATTGGACGCTTTCGAGATGGCATTTGGTAATCTCGATTCTGGAAGAGGTTGTAGTGGTCACGGGAAATTACGCTGCCATGCTTGTCATCTGCCACTTGGAAAGAAACAAGGGCCAATGAGACACAACCCTATTGATCGAACTTCTATACCAAAGCTTTGCTTTGTACTCGTGTCATACTGTACACGTTCATTGATCTTGATCTCTTACCTGCCGCTATCATTCGAGTCTTACATTAGAATGTAGACGAGCATATGAGCCGGTGATGGAAGGCCAGAGCTCATCGTAACTGATGTACTCTTTCATCGAACCTGTGTCTGTCGTGGAGGTTTGCGCTGACCAGAGGCCGTGGTCGGGATAGAGAGCTTCGGATATCACCCAACAGCCTCGCAGTACAGTTATGATAAGTAGCTTTATCAGTAATATTTACTTGCCAGCCTCATCAGGGATTTTGTCAACTTTCCCTTTATTTATGATCTTGATCACTCTTCTACAAAGTTGTATTATTCACTTACACCTAGGTCTGTCCATGATATGGGTAGTCCTGCCAGAGCTCTGGGTTCTTATCGGCTCATGAAACCAAAAGAGAACCTTGATAATATGGTTTAAAATTGTGGAACATGATGGATATGACGATTGGGTATATGTGATAGTAATTGGATATGCCGTATTGTCACAAGATAGTTTCTTCTTTAATTAATAAGTGTACCTATCCTTGGATGTTGACGTGGTAAAAGAGGCGCTGCTTTAACTGCCCAGACACTGCCCCACCATTACGTAGACCCTAATGACACCAAGACCAAGACCCCTCCCTCCTACTAACTCGACCTAAAGTTAGACTGGGCTGCGCTGGGCATGAAGCCTGTAAGGTAAAGAAGCCCAGAGAAGGGAAAGTTTCTTAGGTCAAGTCAGGTTCATACCAGGAAATTTCCGCCAAGCCAAGACTGAGCGGGCAGGCGGTCATTTTAGGCAATCCGACGCCATCATCAATCGACATTTCCATTTCTTGCTTGCAACAGTGACTGGGATTACTCTTTTTTCTCTTCCCTTTCATACTAAAATACCCAAATCACCACTCACCTACCCAAGGTATCTAGTTTATATCCAAATATCAGTCTAGAACCGGGAAACACAATCCATCATGGTTGTCGATACCGCCTATTACGACACCTTGGGCGTCCAGCCCACAGCCACCGAGCTGGAGATCAAGAAGGCTTATCGAAAGAAGGCTATTGTCCATCACCCAGGTTCGTTGACCTCGCGATTTCCTCAGTGCTCCCGAAATTGACCATACGGTGCTCGACAGATAAGAATCCCGATGATCCTACCGCACACGAAAAGTTCCAGGCCATCGGTGAGGCCTATCAGGTCTTGTCTGATTCCGACTTACGAGCAGCATACGATAAATTTGGAAAGGAGTCTGCCAGGCCGCAGGAAGGCTTCGCCGATCCTGCTGAGTTCTTCAGCTCCATTTTCGGAGGCGAGGCCTTCGTTGACTGGATCGGCGAGATTAGTCTCATGAAGGACCTTACGGCGACTATGGACATCACAATGCAGGAGGAGGAGGCTGCGGCTGCTGAAGCTGCTGCTGAGGAAGCCGCCGCCGCCGAGGCCGCTGGAGAGGATTTCCCCGGAACCGAAGAGGCCAAGAAGGAGAGCATGAAGGACCAGGAGAAGAAGGCTGAGGAGAAGACGGCCGCTGAAGCTGAGCAACAGGCTGGCGCGCCTCCTCCACCTTACACTGCTGCTTCTGTCAGCGATGATAAGGAAACCAAGCCTGCTTCCCCTGCTGCTGCTCCCGCTGCGGCCGCTGCTCCTCCACCTCCTGCCGCTGGCCTCTCTGCCGACGCTCCCCAACGATCCGATGCCACATCCCCCGCCCCCTCGTCGAGCTCTCACAACCGAACCCAGATCCCCCTCCGACCTGCATTGATGGACAAGTCCCATGAGGACCTTCTCGACGCCGAGACTCAGCGCGAACTTACAGAGGAGGAGCTCCAGCAGAAGGAGAAGAAGAAGGGTGGCCTGACCAAGGAGCAGCGAGAACAACTTGCAGCCTACGAGAAGGAACGCGCTAAGATCCGACAGGAGCGTGTTGATACGCTTTCTCGGAAGCTCCTCGACCGACTTAGCGTTTGGACAGAGACTGACAAGGGTCCCGATGTGACCAGGGCATTCCAGGAGAAGATGCGTCTTGAAGTTGAGAACTTGAAGATGGAGTCTTTCGGTATTGATATTTTGCACGCCATCGGTCAAACTTACGTCTCAAAAGCCTCTGGTCTCCTCCGCAGCCAAAAGTTCTTTGGTATCGGCGGTTTCTTCAGCAGACTTCGTGACAAGGGCACACTTGTCAAAGAGACATGGAACACTATCAGCAGCGCTATCGACGCTCAGCAGACTATGGAGGATATGGCCAAGATGGAGCAGAAGGGTGGCGAGGACTGGACCGACGAGAAGCGTGCTGAGTACGAGAGACGTGTGACTGGCAAGATTCTTACTGCCGCATGGAGGGGGAGCAAGTTTGAGATTCAGAGCGTCCTGCGTGAGGTTTGTGACAGCATTCTGAACGATAAGAAGGTCCCCCTCAACAAACGACTAGAGCGCGCACAAGCTTTGGTTCTTATTGGTGATGTCTTTGTCAGGGTATGTCGAAGAATTCCCAACTTTTACTTGATTCTAGCTAACAATTTCTAGGCTGAACGATCACCTGAAGAGGAAGGCGACTACCTGGTATTCGAGCAACTGGTCGCCGAGGCCGCTATGAAGAAGGATAAAGAGGAAGACCATAAGAAGAAGAAGGACCGCAAGTCTTTCCACAGCCACAGGGACAAGGAGCAAAAGGATAAGGAACCTGCTGCCTCGACACCCTGAGCTGCAGCAAAAGGCCATTAAAACTTCCGATTTGGACAGGATTGTGTGAGAACAAAATTACACAGCAGGGGAACAGGACACCTGCGTGGCTGAGACATCGCGAGAAGGGTAGTAGATATCAATTTGAAGCAGGTCTGCTTGATGATTGGCAAACGGATGATGGGTATAGATGAGGATAACTGGCACTGGTTTAGATACAATTTTCATAACGCTATTCCCCCTTTCTTAATATGATCTTACAGCCACTTTGAGCCTTTTTCTTAATGAGCCCATAATGGGTATAATAGTTCTCATTCTACATGTAGAAGGAAACATGGGTGTAGGTAGGCGATGCCTCATTACTCGAAATAGAGGATGTTGGCGAGGTCAACATCGATGTGAATGATCACTCGTCATAAAGATATACCGCACGTATATATCAAGTCAGTGTGTGATGTAATGGGAGCTTTAAAGTTGAGTTGAAGATTGGAGCCATCTCCTGAAATTCTATGACCATTTCCTATTCTGACTACTTGATTTCTCAATTCCCTCTTTTCCAGTACATGAGAAGACACTATCACGAAGCGCATAAGCGATCCTCATGACAGGCTCTCGTTTCTGTAATTCCTCCAATGATTCCATCTCAGACTCGCCGGTTCTGGCGTGAAAACTTCCTCCGGGGTATCTGTTATACATAGTATGTATTCAAAAAACAAAAACAGTTGAAGCACAAATCTCTGCGACAAATGAAAAATTCAAAAAGTACCCAATTCTCTGAAGGGCGTATGTGTATAATTGTCCAGGCCGATTGTTGTTTTGTTGTGGGGCTTCTCGTGGGAGAAGACGGGCGCATAAGATCGATTTGAAAGGTGGAATTGATGGTGCATAGTCATGAAGTCGCTGGCAAGCAAATCGTGGTTGAAAGAAACAAAAGAAAAACAAAAACGATCGCTTGCTTGCTCAACGCCTATTATGCATGCATGTTCTCATTCCATTGACTTCGTTGATCTTGAGATGGTGTTGTTGTTTGTCGTGGTGCCCTGAGGCTTGGCTGGTGTGTATAGTCGAAAGAAAAGAAAAAGAAAATTCCGATGTTTTTTATATTCGAAATGCCGATCTTGAAATGCTGTGATGGGTATTGAGGCTAATTATAAATGTCAAAGTGGTGTTGGGCGACACTAATTGCTGTCTGGCTGCAATTCGATGCCACTATCACGATCCTGGGAGTTCTTTTCCCAAGGCAGAGGAGGTTCATCTACTGGACTGCCAGGATCGGTTCCGAAATCGTCAACCTCGGACAGATCTTCATCGTCGTCATCGTTCAGAGGAGGCAATATTTGGCCACCAAACTCAACGTCTGTGACACGAACCTTGTATTCCAAAGCCTTCTGGCCTTCCTTGATAAGAATCTCAGTCCAGTTGAGGCATCGCTTGATGCTCTGGTTGATCTTTTGACTATCGACGAGAATATCGCGATGTTTAGACAAGTCGAGCTGGAGGCGATCCTCGTCCTTCTTCCGTCGCGCCATAGCCTTCTCCATAGCCTTCTCGTCACTAGGATCGAGAGCCTCGGGAGCTGAAATCGAATCAGTCGACAGGTCAGACTCGTCAAGCGAGTCCTCTTCTTCGTCTTCAGAAGGAGGTGCTGAGTCGTCCTCCTCGCTAAGATCGGAAAGACTGATAGGCGCATCCGTCAATGCTGCAGAGGTAACTCGGCTAGAGGCAGCTGAAGCAACGGCAGAAAGTCGACCTGACCTGGATAGTCGTCTGAACCGGCGAATCTCAGCCTGCTGCTTCCGCATTTGCCTTTCTAGCGTGCGATTTATAGCTTCGAGAGAGGCATTGGTGATTTCCAAGTCTTGCACCTTTCGTTCCCTTCGAGCATTAGCTACCAGATCGTTCACAGGCTCACCATGGCTGGACTTGGTAGGGCTTTGAAGGTCAGGCTGAGATCCCTCGTCTTGAGTGTCTTTTTCTTCCTCCTCTTCCTCTTCATCATTGATATCCTCTGCCATTTGGAGAATTGATGCCATAGTGAAAGCTGGCTGTATCCCACCAGGGCTTCCGGGAGGCGAGAATTCATGCTGCCTTCGGCCCGGCGACATGGGCAGCCTAGGCGAATTAGAGTGATCAAAGTTCGGAACACTACCAGCTCTCGCATGGCCTCTGTTTCTAGGGGCCGACTCGATGCTGACCCGTCTCTTTGAGGTGATAGATGCCGGGGGAGCTAATGGCGGTGGAGAAGCTATTTGAGGCGGTGACGCTACTTGCGGTCTGCCACCGAGTCCAGTTGCGCCCGGGTTCTTAAGAATAGAGGGATTTGGCTGAGCAATCTTGATAGGAGAGTGTGGTCTCGAATTTTGCGAGCTGATCGAGTGCTCATTTGTTGAGCTGCTGGTACTAGGACGTTTAGACTGGAGTCTCGTGTTGGATGCGTTGGCTAATGTAGGTTTTAGCTCAAGATCAGTGCCATTTGCATAAAAGAACTTTGAAGCTGAGGGCTCGGGTGCGGCATTGGATGCTGAAATATGCGGCGCAGTAGCAGGACTGGTGGCCTTCTTAAATTCCGAAGTGGCTTTACTGGCATGGAAGAAGTTGTTCGATTTTTGAGAGCCTAGCGAAGGACGGCCGGATGGTTGTGATGAAGGTGGTTTATCGCTAGCACGAAAGAATTTGGCATCTGGATCAGCAGGAGATTCAGCTCGAGATTCAGATCGAGACAGAGATTGCCTCCCTGTTGAATTCCAGGAGTTTCGAGGGTTCCAGCCCTCTTGGTCTAAACTTGGGGTCCCATTGGGAGTGGTAGTATTGCTATTGTGACGGCTTTGTCGACTGCCGGTTCGAGGAGTCACAGCACTTTCGTCTCGATGAGATGTGCCTGCGGACAGTCCTTGGGTCGATCTTCGAACTAGAGGAGGTGCACCTAACGCAGGACCCTTGGCTGCGGAAGCAATCTTGGGAGTCAAGGGCGTTCGTCCGACCGACTTTGCAGCAGCGGCGCTGAGTTGCGGGGGGCGGTGTCTCGATTCGCCAGGGGCCATTTTGGCGGTAGGAGGTGCAGAACTCGACGAGGTTGAGCGGGTCGAGGTGATTGTAGCGGTTACTGAAAGAACATGTTGTTGGTTCGGATCGTGGAAGCCAAGGGATGGCGACGTGCGAGTGTTGCCAGCCGAGGAGAATCGGGGACGAGCCTGAGCCTGAGCTTGTGCCTGAGCCTGGGATCTTGTCTTTGGGAGTGGTTTAGAAGAAGTGACTAGTTTTTCGTTTGCCGATGGAGTAAGAGGACGTCGAGTATGAGGCTGCGAGGCTGTAAGACCCGGAGATGTAGGACGAGAGGATGACGAGTTGATGGTGTTTAGAGTGCGCATCCTGTCCGGTCCACGAGTTGGGTACAAGTCGGAAACGAGCGCCTCGAACTTCTGGGCGGGCTGGCTCAGGCTGAGGTGACTGGTAGCGGGACGGGACGGTGAACTCTCATTGGCTACCAGGCGAAACCGTAGCGAATCAGGTTAAGGGAACCTTCAGTAAATTGTGCTGGGCAATGGCCTGGAGCGCCTATGTTGCAGCGCTGATGATCACTAAAGCACTAGTGGTCTCTGGCTAATTAGAGTTCCAGTTCCAGTGTCGAGGCGACCACGTCAAAAAAAAAGTAAACAAACAGGTCGAGAAATCAGAGACAAGGCAAGACAAGAGGCGGTGGGGTCAGTCGATTGTTGGATAAATGAAGTCTGGTGGCTTTCCTGTCCAAGGAACAAAGCGGGGGACGTTTTTCTTTTCTGTCTTGTGCTGCATGCAGGTGAGAGGATCCTGTTTCTGTGCAGTGAGCGTATAGAAATAAAGACGTTGTTCACCGCTAACGAGGAGCCGCGGTAGAAACAGAGATTGTCACAGTGGAGGTTTGATAGGTATGTATATAATTGGAGGAGTAATGTCAATGAGGCGAACGCGGGAGGAGTAAAAAAGGGAAGAGAAGGGAGAGAAGAGTCACAATACGACGAAAAGGACGGAGATGCTAGGGATATTGCTCCATAGATGCCTTGACGAGAGACTAGCGGGATGAACGGATTGTGGTCATTCATCTCAGCCATGGGCAAGGTCAGGATGGGACCATCCTTGCTCAAGTTTCCTGCTCCCATTGCTCTCTTCATGAATCCGATCATGCTTACCGATTTCTGAATATTATTTTCATATACTTTGCATTCATGATTGTATGCCGGGTTACATCTGTATGTCATGCTATTGAAACACGTCTCATATGTGCTTCAATTGACGACTTTGACTGGCTCTTATCATCACGAAACATACCTGGCGGTCTGCATATGCCATGATAGGTTCCATAGCTGCACAAGATTCAATTGTTTATCTTTCACAAATACAAATGCCCTGAACTTGATCATAACTGTAAAACTACCTCGGGACGATAGTTATTCAATTCCCCTTTCTCATAACCCACTCTTATTACATTCTCATGCCAGCCGAGAACACTGATCATGGAATGACCCCTGCTCGTAAGGTCCTCATCTCGTCCCCCGAAGGCCCTGGCCCCTGCCAAATACTTATGCTAGCTCTACGGGCTGTCGATCGCAAGTCTGGTGGCATGACTGTGAGGGAACCGGTTTATTAACGTCAACATTGCTGTCATGCTTGAGTTAAAAGATAACAAGAAGCGGGCG
Organism: Fusarium citri; assembly: GCA_004367485.1. Lineage (NCBI taxonomy): Eukaryota > Fungi > Ascomycota > Sordariomycetes > Hypocreales > Nectriaceae > Fusarium > Fusarium citri. The sequence continues at coordinate 456,491 of QHHH01000036.1, read as the reverse complement.
TTTGTTGCTCTTTAACATTTACAGATGAGGCTGTTGGACATGTTAGCAAAAGTGTATAATTGGTGTTCTGGAATTATTCTAGCTTTCCCCATCCATCTGATACCCGTGTTATTCACATGGATACCATATTTCGGCTATCTTTTTTTAGACTCGGGAGGCGTTACAGATATTTGAGATTCCGGACATGGCTGAAGTTATGCAAAGCTCTTTTCCGAGTGTATCTGGTACTGTTTCTGAAATCACAGATATTGTGCTGACGAGAAAGCTACCATTAGAATACTTCCATGTCTTCTGTTGATACAGGCAGACAGGCTGGTGATTGTAAGAGACTCCGCTAAATATTCCCGGGGATTCGTACCTGAGGGGCACTAAAGGACCCTAGAATCCAAGCTCCTCAGCCAATCAACGCCATGCCGTTGCAAGGCTCCAGCTTTGTTTCGGACATTTCAGCTAAGGTTGTCGGAAAGTCTGGACTTTTTGCCTCCACCTTTCTTTTTCCTTTGTCCGCTGACAAGTTTAATAATTACAAACCTAGGTAAGCTGGAGGCGCATCGCAAAGTGGCTCGATGATTCTGCAATAACCATTCCACAACCCACTCTCTCGCCAATCGACAAGTCACCTGGGGAAGAAACTCATTTCGTCCTTACTTTGTTTCATTCTCATTCTCTCTCTCTTAGGAGTGTCGTCATGGGTTACATTGGCATATCGCTCATCGTCGCTTCGGTCGTTTGGGTCATGGTTCGCCCGCCATCATGGATGCCAGAGCCGCTCCAGGTCCTTTTGCGCTGGAGAGGCGATGGACGTCCCGCTGTTGCAGCTAAGGATGAGGGTGATTCTGATCCCGGACCCCGTATCATGGTGTCGGATCACGAGGTGGAACCGGGCCCTCGACTCCGGGCTCGTCCGGCCGATAACCGTACCACTCAAGACAACGACCAAGGGAAGGCTACCACCACAGCGACCAGTACCACGTCTTCGTCGAAGCCCGCGAAAAGCGATGCTTTTTCTATGCCGCCGCCTCCCCTGCCAAAGGTTGCGCCCCCACCACCGACCATCGCCGAGCCAGAGGAACAGACAACTCCTAAGGCTGTCGCATCCAACCCTCCATCTATCGCCGTCCCAAGTTTCAGCCTCGATAATGCCCCTATTGCGCCTAGTTCCCACCCCGCTCCGCGCAGAGACCCCACAGCTCCGGGTCCCGCTCCCGCTCTCGGCCTTCCTAATGCGAACCAGTCCTCTATGATGCCTCCGCCTCCCGCTCCCGGACGTCTTCCTCCTCCAACTTCCACCGCCAACCCTCCGACCGGTCGCCTGCCTACACTATCCCAGTTCCCCGCTGTCAACTCGCCGCAACGAGCTCGTGGTCCTGTCCCGAACCGAGGTCCTCCATCATCTGGTGGTCTTGCGCCGCCGCCGACACACTCTTCTAAGCCCAACAAGCCGAGTCGCAAGGTCCTTCTTAGGCCAGGACACTCTCCTCTTGACTGGGCTCGCATCTCAGGACCCAATGCCGATCTTCGTGGGATTGAGCCCTCAGCACCGTATCTGCGCGTCACTCCCTCCATGCTGAAGCGCATGACGGGTCGCAAGGGTAAGGATGCTTGGATGGCGCTTAACGGCAAGGTGTACAATGTTACACCCTATGCTGACTTTCACCCCGGTGGTGTTCCCGAGCTGATGCGCGCTGCTGGACGTGATGGTACCAAACTGTTTGGTGAGATTCATCCTTGGGTTAACTACGAGACTATGCTATCTGCTTGTCTGGTGGGACTCCTCGTCGAGGAATCCGAGGGTGTCCAGAGTCAGATGGATCAGATGGATTAGGCTGTTCATGTTGAGAGCCAACTCCAAACACAGAAATGCAACGACTAGATCATCCATGATGCGGGAGAATGAGTTATTGAATGCATTAGACCGCCATCTTTACGCCATAGAAGCTCCTACCGAAACAGATAGATATATATGTACACTAGCTAGAAAGATACCCCATAGAGACCGGCCTCTACCGTCTCTTTCCGAATCGAAACTTGAGCTCATCATCACTGTCACTATCGGCGATTTCAACAGCCATTCTCGTTGGTCGTGCCCGTTTTGCAGGCTGCTGTCCAGCAGCAGGCTCTGCTGCAGCTCGTTTGCTACCTTGGCTGCCGGTGGACCGGGATGCCTGACTTTTTGTGTTGGCTTGGGATTGCGACTGCGATGCTACGGCTTGTGCCCCTCTTGTTCGTGTTGCTGGTGCTGATGATCGCTGTGTAGCTCGACTGTCTTCTTCGTCACTACTATCAGACAGAACAGTAGCAACTGTTCGCTTTTGAGGGCGCGTGGGGATAGAAACAGGAGTCTCAGTTGGAGCCGTAGGCTGTGTCTCTCTGGTCGATGGTAGGTTTGAATTGCTCTTTCCACGGGATGTTTCCTCATCTTCGAGCCAATAGTCGTCGCCAACGCCAAACTCCTTTGTCTTGACTTGCGTCAGGGGTACGATAGTCCTTACTGGCTGTCGTCCTGTCACCTCGCCTCTTTGTCTAAACTTCTTGAAGTTCTTCATGCCGTTCCATTTAGGATTCCATCTACCATCGCGGATGTCTTGTTCCCGGGTTCGGCCATTACTCGGCTGTCGCACTTCTATCTCCTCTACTATGTTGAGTCTGCGAATTTCGGAAAGATCGACATCATCGGGTAGGTTCGCCAGGTCTTCCTTTTCTGCTCGAGCACGAGCTTCTTCTTGTTCTCTGTTCTGAGCGGCTATTGCTAGAATATCGAATTCTTTCTTAATCTTCTTCTTTGGTTCTGGAACAGGCTCTGCTTTTTGGGTCTCCATCTGTTGAGCTGGCTCATCCACGTCTTCGCCTCTCTCTATTCGCTGACGCTTGAACCTTTCTGCTGCAGTCGTCATGCCATCCATGAGGTCACCTTCAGGCAATGGTGAGTGCCGCCTTTTCCTTCGCGACGAGCGAGTATTGCTAGATGGTTGAGGCTCGGGTGGAATGTCAGGTTCTTGGGAAACAAACAACCCCCCTTCTTCCGGTTGCATCTGTGTCGCAGGCTGCTGAGTCGCAGGCTGGGGCTCAGGTGCTGGGGCGGGAGGAATATCATCCATATCAATGTCGGGTTCATCATCGAAGCCTGCGAATCGTCTCTTGATGGGCCTCCTAGTTCGCCCTCGTCGAGGCGCAGTCTGTGTCTCTTCGGCTGACATTGATGTCTGAGCTTGCGTATTCAGATTTTGTGAGCCCCCTGATACTTCGGCTTCTTGCTGATTATGATTCTGCTCTTGGGTGTTATGTGAAGACTCCACCTCCAGAGGCCGTCGAAGGATACTCGCATCCTTTATAAGTATTGCCTCTAAGAACTCACTTTGTTCAATAGGGCGATGGTCCAGTCTCACGGACACCGTTCTGAAGAACTCAACATACCAGTCGATGGTTGTTCCCTTGGAGGGCACAAAGCGTACGACCACAACACCTTTACCCTCGCTGCCATCATCAAAGGCGCCAAGACCCTTCTCTCCAGCGACACCCTTGACATATTGCACAAACTCATCAATTTGAGTTTCGTGAGGTGTAACTTCTCGTAACAACGCCTTGCCACCACCATTCGTAATAGGCGCCAACAAGTTGTTGTACTGCACGGAGTCGTAGAAAATGAAGGTGTATCCTTCAAAAATGTCTTTTCGTCCTGGATCGGGAGCATATGTCGAGTCTGGATGTTGTACAGGCTCACCACCTCTTGGTGGTAAATGCTGCAGAGCATCGGGCCAGTTTTTGCTGAAGTCTTGCTCCAAAGGACTTAGCTCAGTGGCTTGAGCACCTTCTGGCAAAGTCCCAGCTTCCACCACGGCGTCGATAAAACTTTCAGTTACTATGTGTTTCCCATTTATTAAAGCTTGCAGTCCTTTGGCGGTATTTCGCTTCTTTGAAACGACATGCGTGGTGGAGTTGACATATTCGTGTACGATTTTGATATCGAGCTGCTCGAATCGTTCTCGAAGTGTCGCCAGGGGGTCTGTTTGAAGTTCTTTGCTGGTAAAAGAAAATGCGAAGATGACTGGTTCCCAAGTAATACTGCAGATCGTAAGCGAAGCAACACCAAGCTCGGATGGAACGGTTTACCAAAACTTGTTTGGGCATTTTCCCATAGTAAACTCGGCCTTGTCTCCCTCGACAACTTTTTTGTTACCCTTGATCTTTTCTCCATTGACGACGGTACCTATTTTCGTCGCCAGGTCTTCGATCGTAAGCGTAGAGCGACTCGAGGGGTTATGCGCCTGGCCTGGTTCGACAGGGCTGACTGTGATTGTTAGATGCTTGCGCGAGATGGTGTTGTGCGATATAGCCAATTGGCCAGCTGTTCTACATATTAGCTCGAGTCCATATTCAACAGGACTGTGCTCCTTACGCTCTGCTGCTGTTCGCCCAAAGAGATATGTTTTCCCTGGTCGCAACCACAGCCTTCGGCCTAGGTATAATTAGATTAGGTTTCCCAAAGTTGAAAGAGCCATTTTCTCACCGTCAAAGGCCTCAGAATTCTCCAAGATCCACATCTCCTTGCGCCAAGTGCGACGCGACGTCGCTCACGATCCCATAGAAGTTTTTGGCGAAGTGGGATTATGACGTGAGGTTAAGATCGCGAATCTTGCGGGGCGACGGACGCGTTGAAGCAGGCAGGCGCGACGCCTGATCACGTGCCTACCCTGGTGTAATTCATTTGCTTCAATGAGAACAAAGACTAACACCAAAGGACTTCTCTTTGGAGATGATGGATACTTATTGGTCTCAGGTCTATTCTAGTGTAGATAAAAAAAGCAGTGCCCTTGAAGAAGCCTAGGCTCAGGAGCATCAAAATGCTTTTGGTATCGATGTGAAACTATATGCTTGAATACGCAATAAAGCTGTTGTGTGTGTTCGCATGTGAATCGACTCTCAAGAGAATGACTTATGACATTCCATGAGAAACACTGTTGGGTAATCTCAAACTAATACAAGCGAGGATTTTATATCCCATAACAATATGAATTTATGTATGTATGTGAACGACCCGACATATTGACTAGTACCATATGCTTATATACTGAACGCCGGAGTTTTGACTATGTCGTATATACATTTACTTTTAAATACAACTGATGCAAAGTCTTTCTTTGATACCACCGACAGGCCACCTAGACTTGCCCAGGCTTATAGCATTCTGCCAGCATCCTCTTCCTTCCAACCCTTCTGCTCTTAATGCTAATAGCTCCACTCGCTTGAGATCTAACACGAGTAATCTCATCGGGATCATGATTCGTAGCCCGAGATATCTCAGCAAGCTCACCAATCTTCCATCCACGAAGGATAAATAGACATAGACCTCCAGCGACGTACATAAAGCCGACGAAAACTTGGGCTCCAATGTACTTTCCTGTTCCTGCGACGATTTGTAGTGCGATGGGTGTGCTGAAGGTACAGGGCAAGCTGATAACAAGCCATGTCAAGTTGAGTGCTGCAGGGACATCAGCAAGACCAACGACTTCGACTGTAACTGGTGCGACCGTTGCCCAATACGTTCCAGCCATGCCACCTCCAACGATAGTGAAGAATAGCAACAGGCCATATGACTTTGCGTTGATCCAGATTGCAAAGACAAGAATTGCAGCTAGCCAAGTAGTCCCGCAGGCCATGTTAATGCGTCCTGTTCGATCACTAAAGTATCCGATAAAAGGACGACCAACGCCCTGTCCCAAGTTAAAGATGGCGCTGACCATGGCTGCTTGCGATGCATCGAGACCGATAAAGTTGGCGTAGTTGGCGAGACTGAAGATAAGGACGACATAGCCCAGCATACTGAACCAACCGTAACCAAGAAGCAGGACGAATTCGGGACGTTTGAAGAGACCAAGGTCGAAAGGAACTTGTCGTGAGCCAATAATCTTGTTGCGGTCTTTGACGAGGATGGTGCAGATGATGTTGACGACGAAGACGAGAATGCCGAGGATCCTGTATGCCCATTGAAGACTGATGTTTCGGATGATTGCTCCCGCTGCCAAGGAGTAAAGAAGACCACCGAGGCCTGACCCAGCAGCCGAGATACCGTTTGCCAGAGATCGGCGAGTAGTAAACCATTGGGGTACAATACCAACACTCGGAACAAACAGAAATCCCATTCCAAGACCGAACAAAACACCCTGGGTCAGGAACAGCTGGTAGATCTTGGAGGCAAAGCTAGCACATATCAGACTAGCAGTCTCGAGGATAATGCCAAGGAAAAGAGTTGGTTTCGTGCCGAATTCACGAACACAGAGCGTGGCAACGGGCGATATAAGCATAGCACAAGCAATACTTAGCGACCCAACAAAGGCGTAATGAAGAGATGTCGCACCAGGGAATGTATCATTCTGAATGTAATGGGCGAGAAAGACTCCGTAACTCGAATTGAGACCCCATGTATGAGCGTTGATGATAGCGACACAGGCGCAACATACCCATCCATAACCTCCATTCGGCGGTAGAGGAGGAGCATCGTTTTGAGGAGGGAACATATCGCCATCATGCTTTTCCGAGGTTGACGTCTGTTGGATCTGGTTCGCAGGAGTGATGACATCGCCTTCCTCGGTGGTAGTAGAATCCTGACTCCTCCTCGCTGCCGTCTCATGGTTTGGAGTTTGGTCCGTCTTTTTCTCTTCAGAATCAGCCATTTTGATGATCAATTGGAAAAAAGAGGAGGAGAGGAGAGGAGAGGAGAGGAGAGGAGAAAAAAAAAAGGGACCCAAGTTCTTTCTTATTACCCGGCTTAGAGGATATGGAGAGCCGGAAATGGCGTCCGGGGATAGAACGGACCCAGTTTTGATGCATCTTGGCTTTAGTCTTTCGGATGACGGCGCAGAAAAGCCACAGCACGCGGGGGGCTTAAGCCATTATTATTATTAATGATGAATGACCTATCATCAGGTCTTTGTCTCGAGTCTCAAGCCCGTTTCCTCGGCTCTGTGATGATTGGTTATTCTGTCTTACAACTTCTTGGCTCAGATTTCGTCTCCTTTCTGCTTCCTTTTTGGGTCAGTAAGATCAGATCTCGGTCTGGGGATAAAGCGGGGGAAAGACATCAAGCTTCCGTCCATTTCAATCTCGGCCGATCAGATCGGCTATTACCCGCTCCCTCATCCGCCTATTCTACAGTACTGCATCCCGACCGACTTATTCGCGGGGTAGTTTAGTACAGTAAAGTCAATTAAAGATCGGCAGTCATTGCAGTAGCAGTTGATTACATATCAACTACAGAGGTATAAGATGACTAAGGGTGCTACCTCTGCATTGTTGTCTGTCATAGGGTGAAGTTATATCACGATGCTTCACTTGTCCAAGGACTGCTGTCTGTACCTATCCAATTAAGCATGTTCCCATGGTACAGTCCCTACTACAGTATATGTTCTACGCCATGTAGTCTGTCATTAGAACAAGCTTGTCGTCCAACACTATTGTCCAAGTGTTCAATTGCTAACAAGACAATGCCTTTGTCGTAGCTCAAATTTGCATAGGATCCCAACTAGCATATAAACCCACAGTCTCTCCGATCTCTGTGTGATTTTCTTTTCGTTCTGTATCATCCTTTCCCAGCAAGCTTACAGAGAGTCTGTTTACTTACCACAATTCCTGTAGGCTTTTTATTGCAACCTACCACCTCAACTCCGAGTTTACATCATGTTTTACTCGTTCCTAGACAAGAAAGGCGCTTCCGCCTTGGCAATTACATTGATTGTCATCTACTGTATCCGATACTTGTGGTTGTGCCTGTATCACTTCGGTCGTGCGAGATACTGCTCGACCCCTCGAACTCAATGCGCAGAGACCGTCGACCTGATCAAAATCGCTGTCATTCTCCCTGTGGTAGACCACGAGAACGACAACCTGTTGCCAACTATCGAAAGTATCCTGGTCAATCGTCCCCAGCAGCTCTTTGTCGTGCTTGTCGGCCAAGAGGCTTTCGATAAGGTCGAGGCACAAGTGGCTCCCCTACGAGAGAAGTTTGGATATACTCTGATCAACGTCGGTGCTGTGAACAAAACTAACAAACGTCGCCAGATCGCTCACGCCTTGAAAACTATCGCGCCTAGCGTTCATTCTTTGACCGTCATTGCCGAGCAGGGCACCTACTGGCCTGACCGCTTCCTCATGTCCGCTTGTTGTCCCTTTGACGACCCTGAAGTCGCGGCTGTTACTGTCCCCAAGCGAGCGCACCTACGACCTTCAAACTGCATCTGGGATAAAGTCAAGGCACACCTCTTCTCCTTCTATTACAGTGTCCAGGCTGAGGACAACCGGGCTGTTAACAGCTTCGATGGCTCTGCTCTGTTTGGCGGCGGTGCTACCCTTGTTCGAACTCACTATCTGAAGAATGATAGATTCAAGAAGGAATTCGAGCACGAGAAGTGGTTCTTTGGACGATCGGGTGTTCTCAAGGGTGACGAGCATTTCTTCTTGAACCGCTTTTTCCTTAGTGGTAACAAGTATGTCTACTTCCAGGACAGCCCCGAGGCAACTGTTTCCGTTGAGATGAACACTGTTGGTCATTTCATTAGTGAGTTCCTTCGAGAAACCCGCTACAACTGGAGAACATGCTGGAACATGGCTATCACCTCCCACTGGCTGCTGATTAGGAGAAGACATGTCATCTATCCTGCCGCAGCTTTCATGACCTGGTGGCCAAACATCTTCTCCTTTGTTCTCCTCGCGGATATCCTCAGTGTGATCATGGCGTTCAACTATGATCTCCTCAACGACGACCTTCTATATGCATGGCTCGCTGTTCATGGTACAGTGTTAGTCCTTCAAGCTATGGTAGGCCTGTTCGTGGCTATCCGCATGCACCGTAGCGATGGAAGCGACTTTAACATCGTTGTTACCTTCCTGTGCCTACTGCTCAGTCTTCCCTTCCAGTATGCACTTGAGTTTGTTAAGATCGCCGCTATCTTGACATTCTGGAAGGCTGACACCGAAGAGCGCGCTTCGGATGACATTGAGATGACTGGTGATAGTGAGATTCCCTGGAGCTGGGGCTGGATGTTTATTCATGACGATAATGAATACTTTAATAATCCCGCCACTTGGTTCATGATCACAATGGTTGATGAAGCTGATGGCATAGAAATCCATGAGTAGCATGTCGAGAAGTAGATCTTCTAGGCGGTTTGTTAGTGACATGCTGGTAATGTCAAACAGGTAAGTAGAAAGAATAAAAATGACCAATATTCGGTGCACCACCTTTCCATCCTCAGTGACTACGATGTTTCCTTTCCAATTATGCCAACTCTCTATACTGTGATCACGCACTATGTAACAATGCCCAACACAAGGATACCTAGACAATACAAATCTCTACGAGGATCAATCTTGAGCACCAGCATATCTTCCGTCCAATAGTTTTCGCTCCAATGTTGTGGCGACAAGTCGCAATGTGCTTCCAGGATGAACACATTCAGGAGTGGGACTCGGATATGACGGCAAGTGGCAAGAGATAAGATCTCAGATTTGACAAAACCGTGCTCTGGAAGTATTCTGGGGTGCTTTGCCCCGTGGGGATGGACTCATGGACATGCCTGTGCTTGCGGATGTGAAGATCAGCGTTAGATCTTAGATCAAGTGGCATGATTGCGGAACCGATGCCATTCTGAGGCTCGAGACCAGACGGGTTTCTGGATGTATGAGACTCTGTTGAAGTATTGCGAGGATTAGAGCGAAGGCTGGCAGACTACTCTACTACAATAGAACATCAACATTGCTCAAGTGCACTGCAGAGTCCTCACAATAGAGGCTACTCGAAAGAAGACTGGTCTGCGCTTTATTCTGAATCCCCTTTACCAGTCAATATTTCATCGTCAACAAGTCCAGGTACAGTTACCAGTGTCACTCGAGGCGATGACCTGGCGAGCAACATTACGAGCATGGCCACAAACATACTGTGATCTCCCATCAGACAACAAGGCTTCAGCATCAAGCGGAGCCGCCTCCGCAAGTCCACACTGATTATAAGAGCCCTCTTCGTACGTAGCTCATGGCTAAACTTGCCTTTCCAAGCGAGCATACTCATAATACCACGCCTCCTGAGATGGGATACAGTAACATCAGCCATCCTGCAGTGCCATCAACTCGACGCACTTAAGGAGTTGGAGTCAGGGACTTTGCAAAAGTTCACAACTCGCATCGGTTGAGGCTCGTTGATGCCGGTCTCTCGATGCCGGTCCATCCGGATACTGGAGACCTTCATGTCGCTTAGGCAAGGGGGACTTTTCTCAGGATGAGACCCAACCAGCGCTTTGCGAAATGTAATGCGCGTATTCAGGGGAAGAACGAGGACCGAGGTTATGTTCTGGAAGCAGAGTGTTCGCAATGCTCAATGTCCAAGTTCGCGAAGTCTTGACACATAATTCTGAAAAGACCAACTCAACAACACCACAAATACCGCACGGAGAAAAGGAAGTTACCTAAAAGGGATGTGAAAATCTTTCAATTATTCTCCATTGATTACAAAAGGTCTTTATCCAACCGAGGATATCGTGTTATACAAGCACTACCCTACCCTCTGCTGCAAATCAGGGGAAAACAACAGAACAGTGGGTTACTGCAATGAGCGTTGAACTGCATGCGACACTCGTATTGGACACGGATATTGAAATCCGATATGCGCAGTGGGTTGTACTGTACTGTCTGTATTGGACGGCATCTTTGCTGCCGATGTGAAGAGCAGGCAGATCTGATCCTGAACAAACTTAGCTCTTCAGGTCAAAGACAGTGGGCCTGTGCTTTTATCCGTTCGGTTTGAGAATGATGAGGTTGTCCGTGATCGGAGAATAGCTTCATTAGAATGAGGCGGGAATAGCAAGTCTTTCTATGTAGACTGTCTCTTTCTTCCTGTCCATTGCTTCACATATATTCACAGACACTTCCATTGTAACTTCGGATCCGCAGTGGTAGCAAAAATGAAACAAAAACAAAGACTGAGTGAATCGAATGCGTAGTATTTCCGCCAGCGGAATACAAGTCTCGCCACTGATGGGGCATGGCTCATACGATTCAAGGATTGAACAGTGGGACCTTGTCAGGTTATGATGATGATGGGGGGGGCAAATTTTGTTGCGACTCTGTTCTGTGTCTGCATTACCATGATAAGCTGAATGCGTACTGAATAAAGCGATGACGGCTACAGATGAAGTTGGTGGTCATTAATGAAGACCAGCTATGAGGTGAGAACAGAGTATCTGTTCCGTTGAATTCAGTGAAGAGACAAAGAGTAGTGGCGTCATCAGTAAAAGTGACTTCAGTTCCTGAAGCTAAGGCAGGAGCCACTAAAAACATGAACGGCAGATCCCTGATAATTGGATGAGATTGTTCTCGAAGATCTGTCTGTCTTTGTCTTACAGTACTGACGAAGCACAAGAGGCGCTTACGGGTACTGTACTGAGTCAGATTGAATCTGAACAGAGCCATAATCAGCACATCTCGACTCAGCTACACACAAAAGAAAAGAAAGGAAAAATCTCTGACCAAGTCTCCGAAAAGAGCCGCTTACCGCCAAGCCCTGGAATGCCGAACCCGCTATCAGTACCCCTGCTTAGCGGCCAGGAGGCTCTTTTCAGTTGAGACTCTGTCATTCGATGGACAGTACCCGTCTTGTAGCCGACTGGGACCGAGGATAAATTCGATTGAAGCTTGGACTGTTGCTCTAATTAATTTAACCAGACATGCAGTAAACGGCCCTTTTACTCTCGTGTTCTTATACACTGTTAGTCAAGTCAACTGACCTTTTCATTGTTGGGGCTCAAGTTGGTGACTGACCATTATTGTTATTCCCGCTGTTCATCCAAGACTTCTCCAAATCATGAGGAGAACCCTACCTTTTAGACACTACAATTTGGAGAAGTCAGCCTTGGCCAATGTCATAACGAAACGCTGTCAATCAAGGGTCTTGAATGTCCCGTCACAGTGATGTAGCGATCATCTTGATTTCACTTAACCTCAGTCAAGATCAACTGTAAATCTCCTGTACGGATACGTCGGCGTAATTATGTACTGTACTGTACAGTTCATATACATAATTATAAACTGGGTCGTGACGATATGGATGGATACAGTATCTAAAGTCCCACTTCAAACCCTTCGGCCATCGTCCATCATTTCATGCTTGAGACAGAGAGTCGAAAAAAGAACAATCGGATAGAATCGGATTAAACCCCAGAATCTGGCATGTCCCCCAGAATTGTTTAATTCAAGTTTAAATTCTCTCCAGGTTTCTTAATCTGTTTCTTATCTTAAGTTCTGCATACAAGTTAAGATCTGATCTGAAGAGGCCGAGGTTTTTTGATGATGCTGTCATTGGGGGTGTGGCAACAACACAACACAACTCTTGACGTTAAATACACCCCTGCTTATGTTTTCTCCAATTTGTCCCTCACAGCCTCTTTTCTGGCTCTCATGTTTTTTCTCTTGGGTAGTATTTCGGCCGCAGCCGTCGGAGAGTATTAGCAACCACCATTTGCTTCTGCCCCTGTCGCCGCGCTTTGCATCATGGCTTGCAACTAAATTCTGTAGCGGAAGAAACCACGTGCCCTTCAAGTTTCTTAATTACTGTACTGTAAATAATGACGGTTACGCAAGTTTGAAGGCACAGATCATCAGCGCTAGGCGGTAATTCCGCGTGGTCTCTCCACGTTGGATCGCCCTGAATTTTGAGCATCACGGCTTGAGGACTACCCATTCTACTGAGTTGGTCTAAAGATATCGTGGGGTTGTTTCAATGAGATTGAGATTGAGATGAGATTTAGGTACGGGTCATCTATGCGGAGAGAATTGTCCGACCGGGCAGTGCGGAAGTGAGTAAAGTCACCATCGCCAGTCTTTGGAGTGCAGTTTCTATGTTGATGGAGTCAGACAAGCAGTATCAAACAGAGAACTATTCTTCTTTTACTAATTCACATCTTGTAATGGGACCCTCTAAAAGATCTGCTATCTCAAAGAATGATTGACATTCAATTGTCCCAGATTCTTGGAACTGGATCAAGTACAGTATCCACGATCTTCAACAATTGATCATCAAATTCCACTTGAAGCACTTGCCTCTCAACCCCATCAATCTTCATCTAAACTATTTGATCTCTGCCGACATTAATTCCCGAATCCTTTTTGATCTCTATACAAACACCCTTCTACCTTCTCCGCAGAATAAAGGGATCACCCCAGTATCAACCTGCATGCAACATCCTCATGTTGACTCTGGAAGTCAATGCCCGAGTCGGCCGTGCGTGCTTCATCTCTGTAGTAGATCATCAAGTTGGAAGCTTTCCCCACATCAAGTTGTTTTGTTTCCCCGCGGGCTTTGATGTTCTCCGGATTTGTTTGTTCTGCTTGTGAGGGTCTTTTTTGTTTGAGTACCAATTAGATTGTTCAGATTGATGGCCATCTGTTTGTATTTCTTGTTTTATACCGGAGATCCAATGTCTTTTATCAGGAGACAATGGACAATCCGGGCCGCTGAGCCTTTTGAGTCACCTCATGGTTGAACAACTCGACAAAGAGATTGTCGTCACAAACAAAAACAGTCTTGTTTCTTGCTGACATTGACTGTATTCTCTATCATTTATCATGTCTATCCCCCAATTCTAATGCATCAACCGTGCAGTTGCCTCTAGTCTAGACTTGAACTGAACTGGGGTACAGTAGGTACCTTTCTTCTCCCCACGCCCTCCCCTCTCCTCTCCCCTCGGGGCACTCCACTCCACTATAGACTCAAGTCACTCCACTCAAGTCTCCATATCACTCCACGGGACATATCCCAGTCCAGGTCCCCAGTCCCCATCCCCCATTCCCAACTCTTTTTCCTCGATACATTAATAAGATATTCTCATCGGTTTTTCTTTTGCCCTGGTCTCCTTTTTTGCTTTATAAATCTCATCTCTCCATTCCCATCGTCTTTCTTCTTTCTCTCGTCATCTCTACTCCCCAACTGTGGTCATTATCGCTTATAGACTTTATACCACCACTTAGACAACTTAGACGAATACGTCCAACACATCACAATGGCTGAACAAAACCAAATGCCCGACTTTCGAAAGTCGTACACAAACGACCACCCTCACGATTCAGACCAGACTCTTGAACGTCAAACAACCGCCGCTCACCAAGCAGCCCATCCTCATCTCTATGCAAACCCTCACCAGATCCATCCCGCCTTCGGTGGTGCTCTTCAGCCAGGTCTATGGAAGCCTACAGAGCATCGCAAGTTCGCCAACCCTGCACCTCTTGGACTGAGCGCTTTCGCTCTTACTACCTTTGTTCTGTCATGCATCAACATGCACACTCGTGGTGAAACTTCACCTGCTATTGCTATTCCTGTGGCTTTTGGCTATGGTGGTCTTGTTCAGCTTTTGGCTGGCATGTGGTATGTCTCGCGCCCAAACTTGTGTTAATTATATACTAACTAGAATAGGGAAATGGCTGTTGGAAACACCTTCGGTGCCACTGCCCTCTCATCTTACGGTGGCTTCTGGATCGCCTATGGTCTTCTCCAGACTCCCACATGGAATGTCCTCGGTGCCGACGGCCCCTACGAGGGTGAGACCGGTTCAGTCATGGGTTTCTTCCTTACTGGCTGGTTCATCTTCACGACTCTCCTCCTCATCTGCACCCTCAGATCCACCGTGGCTTTCTTCTCCCTCTTCTTCTTCCTCGACATCTGCTTTCTTCTGCTCGCTTGTGAGAACTACGCTCACGATCTGGGCAACCACGCCGCTCAGATCGCTCTGCAGAAGGCAGCTGGATTCTTTGGATTCTTGGCTGCTTTCATGGCTTGGTACAATGCCCTTGCCGGTCTTCAAGACAGCAGGTACGTCTTCCCACTAATCAGCATGAGTCTCAAATACTAACATTCTTCAGCAACTCTTTCTTCCAAGTTCCCGTCATCCACTTCCCCTGGTCTGACGAGGGCCGAGCCCACCGCCACCAAAAGGCTGAGAACAACCTGGCTTAGACTACATAGAGTCTGATCATTTTGCATTTCACGCGTTACGACATGATTTCTTGTAAAAATGGGAGGCATATGACGAATAGTTCATTTCGTCCGCGTTGAAGGAGTTTAGAAGGTCATTTTCGCTGATCCAGCCGGCGATGGTCGGCTTTTTGTTTCACAGCCGTTGCTGCTGGGATCAGGCAGCGAGTATAGAGGCTGATGACTATGAATGTTATATAATATGCTGGAGGACGTACATATATTGAAATGATGAGCACTCATTGGAAACCACACTTGAAGCTTCAACAAATTATTGTGTGTAGTATCGCGAAATATCAGGGCAAGTGATTCTGTACATGAAAGCCACTTTCACCACTTCAGATCTTTGTACCTCCGAACACAAGAAGATCCCGTTAGTCTCCAGACAAGACATCTCTGGAACCGCGATCCCCCACGAGTTCATTAGATCTGTCACCGCCGATGCTGTGCAGAACCCCCACGTTGAAAAGCCACCAGGATCACAGGATAATCTTAGCTCAACGATCTTCAGGGACCGTTACATACGGATCTGCCATTACTACGTATGTACTTTCAAGATTGTTTGACATAGACTTCCTTGTTGCTGGTCGCAGAGTTACTCAGGCCGCTTTGCCCACTTATCGATAATCTTTAAACAGGATGTGGCATCTTGAAATTCGCGTAATATCACGACTAGAATCATCACCAAGTACTGCTAACAAGACGATCCTCTCGTAGATGTTTGAGAAGGCTTCCCACGTGGCTGTGATCCATCGTTCTTCCGCCTCTGCCGTAAGTGGGGCCGTCTCAGACCCGAAAATTCGGGACCGGCCGATCAGTGCCACCGCCGATGTCCGAAACGCCAGATGGAAATCTAGAATTACCACCGAAACGTTGTAAGACTATTATTAGCTTACATACCACTCGGCATTTAATCATGACGGATAGTTTTGAAGAATGCAGACCCCTTTTTCGAGACCGGAGAAATACTATTCTCACTCATCGTATGATGTTTAAAATCGCCTGATCGGGCCATAGCCACGACCACCATGAACAGTCCACCATCAACCAACAGCTGACAACCACCTCATACAATTCTATCGGAAATGGTATAAAGATTATATACCGCCGATACCGCCCGCAATCACTCCCCGCAATTAATAACCCCAATGCCTCGCATCCTTCGTTGGACAATGAGCAGGCCTCAAATCCTGTTCCTCTCAACCATCGGTATCGCAGTCGCCCTAACTGCTATGCTCTACGGAAACATCATCCATTCACCAACTCTAACATCAATCCTCTCAAAAACTATGTCATCTCCTCGTCCTGTCGTCGTGGTAGGCTCCGGCCTTGCTGGCCTATCAGCATCGTACGAGGCGTTACAGCGCGGTGCACCATCCGTTCATCTTCTTGATCGCGCGCCCAAGCCTGGTGGTAATAGCATCAAGGCTTCATCCGGTATTAACGGTGCGGGGACAAAGTACCAGCGTGCTGCGGGTGTGGAGAGCGACACTTCTTTCTATAGCGATTCTGTGAAGTCAGCTGGGGAGAGGTTTAAGCTTATTCAACCACCTGTTGACCGGGAGAGGCTTGTTACGAAACTTACAAGTGAATCGGCTGCCGCTGTTAATTGGCTTGTTGATGAGATCGGTGTTGATCTCAGTGTCGTTGCGCCGCTTGGTGGACATAGTGTTGCCCGTACGCATAGAGGCGCTGGCAAGACACCACCTGGAGCGGCAATTGTTATCGCTTTACTCAACAAACTCAAGGAGGATAAGAAGTTCTCTATTACCAACTTGGCCGAAGTCAAGACACTACTAAAGGAAGGCGAAGCCGTCAAAGGCGTCGAATATGAATTTGAAGGACAGAAGCACAACCTTGAGGGTTCAGTGTTATTCGCCAGTGGTGGTTTCGCTGGCGATGCAACAGGTCTTCTGGCAAGATACCGCCCCGATCTCAAGGGGATTCCTTCAACAAACGACGAAAGACCCGGATCTCACGACATTCTCACTTCCGTCGGGGCTGAACTGTTAGACATGGACAGCGTTCAAATCCACCCGACAGGCTTCGTCGATCCAGCAAGTCCCAACACGATGCTCAAGTTCCTCGCAGCCGAGATGCTCCGCGGTGAAGGTGGTATCCTTCTTTCACCAGATGGCTCTCGTTTTGTTAATGAGATGGATACTCGTGAGCACGTTAGCGATGCTATAATGAAGCTTCCTACCGCCACTGATGGCGATGGAGTTATCAAGCAGTGGGATATAACCCTCTTTCTTGACCCTGGTGCTTCAGCGGCATCAGCCAACCATATCAGCTTTTACGAATGGAAAGGTCTTATGAAAAAAGTCAAAGTACGAGATCTCACGAGCGCTCAAATCGCTGCTGTGGATAAATACGCTCAAGCTGTCGCCGATGGATCAGTAGACGAGTTTGGCCGCACACAGCGAGGAAGATGGACACTTAAACCTGGCGAGGCGAACCGAGACGAGGAGATCTATGTCGGTCGAGTAACGCCTATTACACATTTTACTATGGGAGGTGTTGCCATTGACGAGAAGGCCCGTGTGTTGAAGAAGAGCGAGGATAAGCTTGTTCCTATTCCTGGGCTGTTTGCTGCTGGAGAGATTACGGGCGGTATTCATGGGGATAATCGATTGGGAGGATCTTCGCTTTTGGAGTGTGTTGTTTACGGACGGACTGCTGGTGCTGAGATTGTTGGTTCGTCGTAGATGGTTAGTTGTGTGTTAACTCACTAGGTGAGGTGCGTCTATTTATATAGATCAATAATTTGTCTTCCCCATATCTTTCCATTGCACACAATCATCTCTACGGCTTGCTCTCACATTGACTAAACGAAGTCCTGACAGTAGCCAATCGCTAAGGATATGTGACTGACTAATCGTGCATATCTCTGTTGGGCCTTGTCTTCTATGATTATAATCCATCAGTTCACAATAAGTAGCTCACGGCGCCTCAATCCTATCCATGTTGCCCCTTACTTATGTTGTTACAGCCATGACATTCTACGACGGCCAGGAAGAACTGGACAACCTTGTCTGGGACAAGAACGACGAGGATACCGAAGCAGCGCAGAAACAACTACGGCTCACCACCTTTTGTCAGAAAGTGGAAGACTTTGTCCAAGAGAAGTTCGGTAAACCAGCGAAGCATATTACACCGATAATAGTCGGCGGATTCAACGTTCTTTACCGCGTTAGGGTCGAGGGAATGTCGCCTGATGTTATGCTACGAGTTCCTTGCACAAGTCTTGTTCCATTTCCTGGCGAGAAGACCATATACGAGGCGGCTACAGCCTGTTTGCTGGCAGAACGGACCAAACTACCGGTTCCTAGCCCTTTGTTCTCTGTAGATGAATCGAACTTGGGTCCGTTTATAATCATGCAACGTTGCGACAATAAAGGAAGCATATCGGCTCGACTAACACGGCCGAGTGAAGACCCTTCAAGCCCTCATGTTCTAGACCCGAATGCATCTGACTCTACGCTGTACTCTATTTGGGGAAAGGCAGCACATTGCTTGCTGCAACTATCACAACTTACCTTCCCCAAAATTGGTTCCTTGGTTCAGACCCAAGAAGCCACTTACGAAGTAGTTGGTCGTCCACTAAGTCATAATATGGCAGACATGGTTCGACTAGCAAATATTCCTCAATGCATATTACCATCTAAGGACAAGACGTATGGAACTACAGATGAGTGGTATACTGCCTTGGCAGAGATGCATATCGCCCAGCTTCTATTCCAACACAACGATCTCGTCACATCTGAAGACGATTGCCGGAACAAGTATGTTTCACGTCAGCTCTTTCGAAGACTAACCAAAGAAGGTCAACTATCTACTTTCGGCTTCTCGAATGACAAGTGGTCCCACCAATCATCCAAGATGCCCCCAGAAATACTATCGCCAGCTCCGTCTAGTTCAGATTCTTTTAGACTTTGGGGCGATGACTTTAGAGCAGGAAACATTCTTCTTACTGAATCGGATGAAATCGCTGCCCTCATCGATTGGGAGTTTACATACGCTGCGTCTACGCAATTCATTCTGGATCCACCATGGTGGCTGCTGCTCGAAACAGCAGAGATGTGGTCACCTGGTGTTGAAGATTGGAAGGCTACATATGAGCTTCGTCTACAGACTTGGCTTTCTGCAATGGAAGAAGCTGAAGCCAATATGTCAGAGTCCCATAAAGCTTCCTTACCGGCGCCACTGTCGAGGTATATGCGAGAAAGTTGGCAAACAGGTCGCTTCTTCTTGAGCTACGCGGCTAGGAAGAGCTGGGCATTTGATGCTATGTGGTGGAACTTTCTTGATGAGAGGTTCTTTGGGGATCGAGATGCCAGTGTTACTAAAGATGATCTCTGGAAGACGCGCGTACACTTGTTGTCTGAAGAAGGGAGAAAGGCAATGGAGCCTTTTGTGAAGAGGAAGATGGAGAAGAGTAGGGAGAGAAAGATTATGGAATGGGATGAAGAAGAAGCACAGAAGAGGTTCTCTGAGCTTCTCTTTGACTAGAGATAGTGTTAGAATACGAGTCTAGGGGTTGTATGCCCTTAAGATAGTGCAAAATGTCTCTGTCTTATTTGTGTGAATATGTCGCTAATGTTTGATCTCCAGTCGGACGATCTGCAGACTATAGCAAAACAATAACATTAATTCTAAGCATATGTAACAATGATGGACCACCTCCTCGCCAACACAGTCCCTATTCTCCCTACTCCAACTTGAGAGGGTTCGTGTTAAAGAACTCCTCAGGCGTAACAAGTCTACCCCTAACCCTCTCCTTGGCCCAAGCAACCGACTTCTCCCCCTCAGGTCCAAAGTACCCAAACTCCTCACCCGCATGAAACGCCTGAACATAGACATCCTTCATGATAGGCAACTTCTCCGCAAACTCCTCCGGAGAAATCTGCTTATACTTGATATCCTTGCCCCAAGCCTTGCTTTCGATAGCGACTAGCTCTTCCATGCTGTAGAACCCTTCCGCTCCGTCAACTGTAACACCGTCGTACTTCTCTGGCTCAGCGAGGATGGCGCCTACGAAGCTTCCGGTGTTGCTACAGCTGTCGATCCAGGGAATGCGCGTGTGGGGAGCGAGTTGGAGGGAGGTTATCCAATTGCCTTCGGAGTCCTTGGCGGGCTGCCAGAGGGGAACTTGGATGATGTTCTCGAGAAAGAAAGCGAGACGGACGAAGGCTTTCTTGATGGGGAGGGTACGGATGTATTTCTCGCCCTCGGCCTTTGCATCAAAGGGATGGTTAAGAGTGTACTTTCCACCAGACATATCCGTGACACTGGGGAGACTGCTAAAGATGATGTACTCAATCCCGGCTTCGACAGCGGTATCAGCCGTCTTCTTGATGACTTCAAGCTCAGGCTTCAAGTCGGTGGCTGTCCAAGCAGGAGTGGTCACGAAGAAGAGATACTGTGCTCCTGTGAAAGCTTTCTTCATGGAAGCTTGATCGGCTAAATCACCCTGTACGACCTCAACGCCGCGTTTTTTGAGGGCCTTGGATGCTTCGGAGTTGGGGTCACGGGTTATACCGCGGAGGTTGTATTGCTTGGAGAGCTCGGGGTCGTTGAGGACGAAGTTGATGACTGCACCACCTTGTTTGCCTGTGGCGCCGACGACTGCTAGTGTCTTTGACATTTTGAAGTTGAAGTTGAAGGTATGGTATTGATGACAAGAAGTTGTTATTGTGATTGAAGGCTTGAGTGAAGCTGTTGTTCAAGTCATCAAGATGGGTGCTTCAGTTGCCTTATATCCTCTACCATGAAGCAACTCTCAATTGTCGCAATGCCATGTATTAGAATCCAAACTCCGCGTTGATCATTCCGCAAAATGACAATCTCAATAAGCAACCAATCGTCCGGTAATTCTCCAATCTTCTGAACCTCATTAATCGACGAATAATCTGCCTCCATTCGCAATGTACTTGGACGGTCCTTAGGGCTTAGCGCTGTTGTCGTTACTAATGCGCGCTGACACATGCATTGTTCCCTGTAGATCAACTCCGCAGCAGCGTTATTCAACGTTGATTTGCGTCGGAAGGATTCATCCGATGAGCGGGCTGCGCTGTAAAGTTGCGCCGAAGGGATTGATAAGCTGAAATGCGCATCAGAACTTCACATAGATAATAGGCATCGGCTCAATTGTTTGTCCTTTTTCGCATTCGCTTCATGCAAACAATGTTCGTACACATCTAATGATCATAAATATTACAGTAACAGTACTGACAAGCGAATGCGACGCCATCGTACATAGGTCAATTAGTTGAGATCTCTTCTAAAACAATTCACGCTGGGTAGTTGAATGCCCAAACAAAACTTTTCTCTTCCCCCAAACTCCATTATGAATCCTGAATATGTCTTCCCAGCTCCGCAAAGTCTCCAACATCTTCTCCCGTTAAATCCCAATCCGGATTGTTATACATAGAGTAACAGTGCTTGTAAAAGTCATCAGGCGGGATATCCGCCATCATCATCTCCTGCTGCGAGTTGGTCTCGGGCATGGGAACCCAGAGATTGGAGAAGTTGTCCCAGAGATCTGTGTCGAGAAGCATGAAGTCTTCTGGGGATGTTTGACTTTGACCGCCAGGGACCATGTCTTGATGAATGCCTGAGTCGCCGAATCCAGCGGGTGTTGTACCGTTGGGATGGGAGACTCTGTTGGCTTGAGCATCGCCGTTGATGCCTTGAGGAGATACGTTGACTACTTGAAGCGACTCAATCTTCTGGGCCATCACCTTCCATAGCTTTTTGACCTCGTTCAATCTCTCGCGGGCATACGTATTGCCGTGATCAGCAAGATGCTGCAATTCTTCCAACGCCTGCGGCAGTCCTGGCTTGGGATTGATCTTCATGTTCTCTTCGCATACTGAGTCCAAGATTGCAGCAAGGATCATGATGAACGCAGCTGAGAAGGATGCCTCAAAGTCATAGAAGCCAAAGATTGCTAGACTGGTGTTAGTAGAAGATGATCAATTGAATGCGATTAGCTTACCGATCATGTTTCGCTTCCTGAGCGTAGCGACTACTTTAAGCTGCCGCCTTGCAGCTTCAGCACAAGTTCTAGATAGTCTACCGAGTGGTGAAGCTTGCAGCTGCTCTCCAGTGGGACCATGGCCACTGAGGATTAGCTTTGCAGCATGAAGCATGATCGGTCTGATTGTAAGAATAGTTGCCTATGCAAACGTTAGGATGATCGACCACTGATCTCGGTCTCTCAACGTACCTGGAAGAGCATCAGATGCAGTGAAGCAGTCGTCCTCAAAGACTGATCCCGACCCAGATTATATACATCCGTAACTGAATCAGAAGGAATTTCCTGAGAGATCTCGTAAAGAGACTTGACAATGTCCTGAACATGAGGAATAAAGGTGTGTTCTGACTCATCCTCGGGGTTGTAAAGAACTTTTCAACAGACGTCAGCCTTTTTTCATCCCGATTATGAAGCACAAGTAGACTTACCAGCCAAGATGCGCCCTGTCGCTCTGGCGATCTTAATGTTTGTGCACATAGGACCGACGGGTGGGAAACCAGGAGAGTCAGTGGGAAGAGGGATGTTGATCGCCTCATCTCCTATGCTTGGAGGGTTTCCTGTCGCTGCAGCTAGGCGCCTAGAACGATAAGCTATTAGTAACTCTCTTTTTATCCTCACATCGAGTGACTTACCGTTCTTGCATGTAGATTGTCCACCATAGGCGGTTATTATGGACTCTCTCCGATTGCATCAAATGCCTTGTTCCGCAGACTCTATGATACTTTTGGGTGATTGCAAGTCGCATAGCTGTGCTGATCTATAATATCTGTGTCAGTTCATGTACCCTCTACTTGCCTGAATATCGACTTACATAAAGATATGCCTCTTCTTTGCGATTCATGTTGCCGAGGTAGATAGCGAAAAGGGCATAGATCTCAATTCCGATCTTCCCTTTGAATCGCAAATCAGACAAAGTCGGTACGTTTCTGTGAGCGTACTCGAAGAGAACAACACCTGAGAACTCATCATTGCCCTCAGGGTTAGCATCGAATAGCGTTCCAATCGCAATCATGAGAATCATCTCGAGAACCCATAATGACTCTAGTTGAGCAGGGTCATCACGGTTCTGGTAGAACGCCCACATTTTATCTGAGAACTCTCGCGCATCTATGTGATGCTGGGACTGGCCGATGTAAAACAGGGCCGTATCCAACAACCGTTGTGCCTCATCCCTGGGTGGTAGTTTAGGGAAGTCACTGCTTGAGAGACGCCATGGATGGCTGATGATTTCACCAAGTTGATTTGCCTCGGGGCTTATCCATGGTTTAGCAGTTTGTTCTGACTCAGGACGAGATGAACCTAGCAGATCTTGAACTCGAGAACCGAAGGTATGACTTGAGCTGAGGGAAGAGCCAGCAAGAATAGCTGTTACGTGTAAGCCTCAGATCAAGTTGGATATGAGCATGAATTCGACTTACTTGCGGCAGGTGATGTATGAGTGCCATCATAAGGAGTAAATTTGGGCTGAGTTAGAGGGGCTGAGAAGCTAGTAGACGGGCGAATGAAGCTCCCAGATCTTGATCTGCTGTGATGGGGATCTTGTGGGGAAGAATGAGATGATTGTGGGTGGAGGATAGATTCTCTTCTTTGGCCAATCTGAGTTGTACCTGAGACCGGGGGTTCTATGAAATGTCAGTGTAAGTCAACAGGACCAATAGGTTTTTACATACCAGATGCTCTGGGAGGCAAAGTAGAAGGCAGGCCGTCATAGCCATCTCTTTCATATCTGGCCAGTTTACTCTCGAGTTCCTCGATGCGACTAGTTTAAGGTTAGATATGAGATGTATAAGCATGACTTCTAGAACTTACTTGGCCATATACATGCGTTTATGTCCATGCTCAGGAACCCTGCAGTCAAGCCCACGCTTGCTACAATATTGACAAGGCGTAGTCCCCGAACACCGAACCTTTTTCTTTCGACATGTAAGACAGCTGGTCTATGTCAGTCACATCACTTACACGGCAGTATAATAGTGGAGAAATATCAATTCACTTACGCCAATGATGCTTTGCGCGCATCTTTGCCATCGGAGGGCGCCGAACGCTTCCGAGCCATTGAGGGAGTTATGTCTTCGGCGACGACGCTCATTGATAAGACGAAGTAGTGCTTCACACTGGGAAGCGAAGCAAGTGGTCTGAGAGTCTGGAAGAATTGACCGAAGAGAAACTGGAGCTGATGGGGGGAAACTCCGAGGGATTGGAGCGTTGTTATTCCCTCGGGTCAAGTTCCGGACTTTGACTTTATCGCAGATGATCTTCTCCACGCGCTAATCCGCTCACGTGACTTTGTAGTCCCAATGTTCCCCAGAGTCGGACCAGCTCCCGCCCTATGATGAAGGGTTTGATCCACAAGATGATTGGAGTAGCAGGGCTTAGAAGAGTTTATCTTGATAGCTGGTGGTTTATAGTGGAAGCACGGTTCAGAGGCCGGTCAGTTCAAGCCGTTGAAGATATCGTGGGATTGAGTCTGATAACGGTGATTATGACTAACAACTACTGATGGCCAAGGCTACTGTACACAATATGATTATGCTCAATGGGCATTAGAGGATATTTCAATCATGTTCCTATGACTGTTCTGTTGTGCCGTTGCTGTTTAAGAAATGGCTCTCGAGATGACTAATACCTCGCCCCGACATCGGACACTATGACCGAGGCATCGGAGATGCTCCCGATCCAAGACACCACCATCCTTCACGAGTCTACGGATTAGAAAATAACTAATAACAAAAATGACTAGCTAAACAGAAAAGTCAAAGATCGTTTTGATAGTGTTGTAGAGTTGGAAATTCATATAATCATCTGAGTATCCGGTATTGCACTATCAGGGACAATCATTTGTGACAACACCAAAATCAATCGAGTATATTTGCTCCTTTTTTGTTGCATGAGTTATATGTTGTTCCTATAGTATCTATACGAGATCAATATCTTGTAACTCTTCCAAGTCTCCATTGGTCTTCTGATCTTTGCAAATGGGGTCTTGTCCAGATTCTTGCTAGAATCACCATCAAGATACATAGATACCTTAATCTGATCTGAAGAGTGTATGATTCCTCGCAGATCAGACATCGAGCTATCCATCTCTAGCCATATTCAGATATCGCCAAAGGGATATATACGCCATGTACTTGCATCGGCGCTCGCTTTAAAAATGAACATGGAATTCAATCCTCCATACGACAATTCGATACCCAGACCACCGGAAGCATCACTACCCGAACAATGTCACAGCCATAGACTCAAATACGGATACGATAAATAACAACATCCTTAGCCAAGATACCAATTCTCAAGTCATGTAGTATTCAGCGGCACATGTCGAGCCAAGGTGGTCATTTGGGGTCAAAAGAGGAAGCAATTTTGGACCCCAAATAGGAATCGATCGATAATGACTTGCTCGTGATTGTATTTTGATATTCTCATCGCACTCATCTCCTCATTTGGATACATGTCCCGTTTGCCAAAAGCTCGGAAATTCTCCTGTGCAGATCCTTAACATGGATCATCAGCAAGCCAAGTCGTTGGCTAACTCAATCAGGTTCTATGAGCCGCTGGCATGCAGCCTAATAAGCGCCCGCAGCCACGCCAAACCTTGAATAACTGATTCTGTCGTTTGTCGTTTCTTTTTCCTTTGTTGGGGGCCGTGAGAAGTCATTTGTTTGCTGGCGGATGTTTGATGCACCAAAAACAAGTTCTGCTCAGAGTTTCTGGCTGGTGGAGCATTGCTTTCCTTCGGATGTCTCAACAGGGTCGAATACGCTTATCTTTCCGACAATCTACCCATTCAGCGATGAGGTTGTCATCTCGGTTGTCGGGTTGTAGCTCGGGCTCAAACCTGGTTAAGCTGAGCTAGAGCAGAGCTTCCCCTCAGAAGGAGCTGTCTGCATATAATAGCTGTACAGGACTTGACCCAAGGTAGGTAGCTTGGGTACCTCTAGCTACAGTCCAGTAGTGTAGAGCTATTGACGTCATTGGAACTTTTTTATCTGTTGAGCTTCGACAGACGTCAAGTCAAATACTTAAATATCTTGCTTCATCCTCTCTTCCCATTACTATTACTTTTCTTAGACTCAAGAAACATACGCAATTGTTCGCTATAAATATCAAGGCTATCATCATTAGTTGTGTTGCCATCGCCATTTTCAAATCCTATCCTCCTCTACCTTGAAAGTAGTAGTCACTTTGACGGCACCACCACTACTCTTGGGCCCTAAGCCTGGTGTCAGCTCTTCTTCACTTGAGTTACCAGTATCCCTTCGAGAACTCCACGTCGACACCACAGCTCTTTCATTCGACGGTCTGCCGAAATGGTCCTTCCCAGTATATCCTGCCTCGCAGTCTCGCCCGTTGCCGTGCAGGTTGTCCTCCCTTGCGAATGTGGAGAGCCCAAAAAGATCGCCCTGCTTGTTGCCACTGTTTGTACCCTTTGAAGCTCCGAACATTCCTGATCCCATATGCTGATCCGTGTCTCGCAATTCAGACCGTCCCGATGTCGTTATGCCAAGCTTGCGGCCGAGTGATCGAAGCAAAGGCCGCAGGGTTGCCAAAGAGCCGGCGGTGATGGCGAGGCCTTGTTCTGTGGTCGACCAGATGGCGATATCGACGGTTGCCCCTGTTTTTGTTTTGTTAGTCACGATGAACGAATTATGATTGACGGCTTTGGAATAGGTGGACATACACAAGAAGTCTGGGTTCTTGAAATCTTTGATGAAGGCGAAACGAACGAGAACTGCTGAGCTGGCCCTGTATGATGTGAGCTGGTGTACAACAGAATGATAATGAGGGGTTACTGACACGCAGGCCATGGCGAGAAGAGGAATGATAGCAAGCTTCGTCTTCCTTCCCATGTTAAGCTTGGCTACCAAGAAGATTGGCAGAATAGCGCAGGTGAAATCTGAGATGACACTGAAGACGCTGTATAGATATGTGAGGGCGATGATGACATCGGGGCTTACGCAAGAGCCCTTCTGGTTGGTGTTCCAGAAAAAGGAGATGGGCCAGCATTGGAAGAGGGTGACAAAGAAGAAGACGATTCCGGTGCAGAGAGTGATGGCCATTGTACTGTAGAGAATCCAGATGTCGAGCTTTCGGTTCGTGATTCGAAGGAGTGTAATGCCGATGGAGATCTTTGAAGCAATCATAGTCAGGCAGTACCATAGATAGCACCACCACCACCAATTCCTTGCTTGCATATAGTCCTTTGGGTCGAGGTCACTTCGGTGACGACCTGTTCCGTAAGTCACTCCACTCAGGGCACTTGTGCAGAATAAGATGAATGTGATCTGGAGTAGCAGTCAGTAAAGGGTTATGAATATTGTTAGATAAAAGACATGCAAGAGCAGCACACATAGCCCAATCGTCAAAGCCAAAGTTCTTCACCATCCGTGTACGGACATAGATTCGTAGTCCACATGCTATCACTGAAGAGACAAGCAGTGTGTAGCACACTGCCTGAACCTCGGGGCCTCTATTGGGGACAGTCTCACTCATGATGGATGTCGACTGGAGAAAGTCAAGGTTTAAAGGAGAGAGAAGGATCGCATATGGGAATAAGAATATAAAAGACGAGAGAAAAGAGAAGAAGGATTGACGATAGACGAAAAGATCCAAGACCGGGAGGAGCGGGCCGCCAGGGAACTGAACTGGAGTTCGTCGCAGATATATGGTAAAGAGCACCGAGAGTCTGGTAGCTTTCGTTTATTTCAGAATGGGGTTTGCCATGAAACCAGCATCTTGGGTCAGCTTACCCCTGCGGTCCTTTTCAGGGAGTGATGAAGCTATTATACCGCAACAGGATATTGAACCCACCCGGAGCTTGGCTCATCTAGTAGGGCCCAGGGGACTAGGGACCTACGAAACTTATTCTGATCGACTCCGTGCGTACAGGTATCAGGCTTTGGGCAGCAAGGCTAAGGGCTACCATTCGCGGGATCAGCATTGAAAGTCCACACTTTTGCCTCGGTTTGGGGCTCGTCCGAGTGGCAACAGACGGGGAAGACCATTAGCACATCCCGAGCCCGGTCCATAATACGAGTGTTACAGTACCAGTACCGAGTATGTAACTAGTTACAGCCACGTTCTGTAGAAGCTAGAACAGAAGTAGAATGGAAAAACAAGGGGCCCCTCGCCTCGGAGAGAAAAAGAAGAATGAGGAAGGCCCCTGTGGGCATTAGTCTAGTCTAGTGTTGTCTGTAGTCGAGTTGAGTTGAGTTGATATGCAGTCTGTTCGCAGAAGAAATGTCTAGATCGCGCTATAACCAGAAACAGGTTAAAAAGGGCAAAAACTAAAGCTAACGCACTTGAGAGATAAAATGATGGTCAAAGTGTCACTGGAACGAACGTCGAGCCGAGGGACGGATGTTGATTTCCCAAAGGGGAAAGCGAATCATTAGCAACGCCGAGATAATCTCCACCACCACATTTTGTTCCCTTTTTGCTGAATTCAAGCGTCTTTTTTCTTTTGGAGATGACGCTTTGGCTTTTGAGTGTTGACTCTATCGATAAAAATGTCATGCAGCGCCACTTTGGAATGTCTCACAAAGTTCTTCAATTGTCTGTCGATCTAGCCGGCCTAGACCTCCAGACCGACAACTCAAGGTTTGAGTGATGGGCATTAGACTAACACCAAACAGGACAGTAATTGTTCTTCTTGGTTAGATTGATCGACTGCAATTTTGCTTTTTGTCCGTCACTGCCGGTGAGTGAGATTGTACCTGCTTGTGCGTGTGCTTGTTCTTCATGCCCAGCTGCAGTACCGGGCGCAGAGCCGGGGGGGGGACGGTCAGTCTGTTCTGACTTCTGACGCTCTACGCTCAATCAAGCGCCCGCAACTAGAGAAGTTGGGTGCCCTGCTGTAACATTAGTTTAGTTACTGGCTAACGTCAACTAGTTTAACGCTGAAGAGTTGACCATTGCCTAGTTTACGGCAGTAAAAAGCTTGGTATTATGACCTGACATTGCGGGCAATCAATGTGTTCATGCAAGCCCAAGCCCTCACTTATACTGTACTCCATTTATGAGGCCGTGCCATGTGCATTGACTCTGAGTTCCATTAAACTGGGTGCGATATCCGTATTTCCGCCAAGTTTTAGAATAAATGGTTTATTCCCGCTGAGTCATAAACGAGCAGCAAATGGTCCGCAATGTGACAATCTGATACTTGACCTGTTATACCTAAACTGCCTAGACTCTTTATTTTTGTTGACATTTACTCTGGGCCAAGCGGTGATGAGAGCCCCCCCTGCATCTCGAGTTCAAACAATCTACCACCCCTAACCTTGAAGCCTGGTCGCCTAAACTCTGGGACCTGATTCTCAGACTTTTCTCCTGACTATGGCCGAACAAAGTGGTGATCATCCCCTAGAGACATATCACCCTGTCTCCGGTTCTATCGCCTGTTCGTCCGCTTTACTCCTTCTGTCTTGCAGCATTGTATCGGTAGTGGATAGCGGACGATCATTGCTGTCGTGGCCGATTAGTACATGTACCAAATGATAATCTAAGACAATGATATCTCGCTATAGCAGAGGCAAACCTTGCCTATAGCTTACAATCCATAGCGTTGCAATAAAAGAGAAATAAAACTTCCACGACTACGGAATTTCCCGTCCGCGCTTCCAAAATTGGCTGACACCCGGGGCACGGCACGGTACCGCAATGGCGTGGTAAGTCAGGTCGGGTAAAGCGAAATTCTCAAAAAAGAGTCTGTCAAATTTCTTTTGTGGCTTGCGATGCTCATGAAGATCGATGCATTTTCGTATCCCTTGACAGGTATGTCACGCATCATTGAGTATATCACGCGGTGGCTGAAGCCTCTTTTTAATTCTCAATTGTTTTGATAGGTCACACAAGTATCATTAAAACTTGAAACACAGTCTCGATCGACTGGGAACGTCCATGTTCATGTCATCGCTTATAAACTTTGCAAGGGCGAGCCACGTGTGATGCTCGATCGCAGGCTGCACGAGACGCCACCCCAGGTTTAGGATTTCTTGGTGCCGGCGCAGAGTTACATTCTCAACAATAGCTGCAAGCCTCAAAAAAAGAAGAGACAGAAATCCTTCCATGTGGCTTTCGGGGAAATTGCTAATGGTAGCGTTCGTCGAGGCATGGTGTTCCGGCTTGGCCGGCTTCACAATGAGAGCAAGTGGATTGAGAAATCTCACTAATCTTTCGAGATGCGACGTTCGCTAAAGATCAATTGCACCGTCAGTGTTGCAGCACTATGGATACACGTAAGGGACAGACATTTGTGGGCTCGCTCCACCAAGATTATATGATAAACCCCTTCAACTGATCTGATCGCCCAACCGGCGCGATCACGTCAATCAACCGCTACGCTCCAAGCGGTAGGTATTAATACACATCAGGGTCTCATTCTCGTCTCTGACAACTTTATTTGGTCACCTCACTCGCTGAGACATACAGACATGTTATTCGGTCTGTCGCCTAAAAAATGGAGGATAATCTTCTGCTATCGAGTACTGTAGCTACAGTACAGTATCTGTGGATCAGCCCATTATTGATCAACGATCGTAAGCTGATCCAATAGCTGCCAAACCCAAGAATGGGGAGGGTCCAGCGACACTGAAACACGCACCCACCAGTGTAGAAACATCAGAACCACCGGAGTGGATTGAGCTGTCAATCGGGTGATGGACCTGGATTTGGATGACATGGCTTCCACTTCCCCTAGCTCAAACAACACATGTCTGGGCACTGAAAAATCCGGTATTCATCCATTATCTCTGTCGTCCAGGTTGTCATAATCTGGTTTTATCTGTTAACGATATCGTCATTTCCTTTGATTGATGTTTGGGCTCCTCAACAGTAACACCCTCCAAAACATAATCTCACACAATGAGTTCTTCAGCGTTGAGACAAAAATCTGCAAGCTAATGGTACATGCATACAGTGTGCCACATCATTAACGCCACTTGCCATACTCGTAAATCTTCAACAGGGACCCTCTTTCATCCACCTGCATCAATGTAACCTCTGATCTGGTCTGGTAGAAAAGAAAGGAAAATGTCAAGGTCAAGACCATCCAGCTTACCCTATATCTTTCTCAACTTAACCAGCCTCGGATAAAATCCCCGCAATTGGCAATCTCCCGGAGGCGGGGGAATCGCGGGGATGGAAGGAGCGACCTCGAAAAAATGAGTCCAGAACGGGATGGTCCATCAGGTGACCGAGTGGGAGGGAAGGGGCGAGGTCACATTCACCCCCAAAATCTCGAATTTGAGGTCCAATTTCCCGTTTGGCAGTGAGATTTGATTTCTGTTTTTTTACGACTTCGAATACGTCTGTCACGATCAAGACGGCCAAGACACATATAAGCTGCGTCTTACTTCAGTACCGACAACCTTGGGGGCAGAGACACGTCTAGCCGAGGCACAACAAAGGGTCACGAGCCACGATGGCTTCTTCACCCCCGCGACAGAAACGCCGCAAGGCTTCGTGCAAAGAGTTCCAATGCACCCACGAAGGCTGCGGGAGGACATATTCACGTGCTGAACATCTTCAAAGGCATCAGCTCAATCGTAAGTAACACTCAATCTGGCTTGTCTTGCAATATTAACACGGTCACAGACTCCCCCAAAGAGATCTACTACTGTGACTACCCTGACTGCTCATTTACGTTTGTCAGAAAAGATCTTTATGCGCGTCATAAACTGAGACATGAACGGCAAGTCCAGCAGTACGGCAATGGCCGCCTTTCCCAACGGCCTCAGAAGGAGTTTTCCAAATTACCCAGGCAACGTAGTGAGCGATATTCCTTTAGTGAGGATGGTTCAGCTTGGAGTGATACCCAGGATGAGGGGAGGGAAGAATCAGTGAAAGAACGACAGGGTTCAATGACGGGACCGCCGATGGAGGTGTCCGGGCTCGACTCCGGCAGCTCGAAGCAATTTGGGATGGAAGGAGGGCTGTCTCGTCAAGATTCTGGCCAGAGAAATGAAATGGGCGGACCAAGCGCCTACTACGGAGACCAGCGACAATTACAGAGTCGCGAATCATCACCAGAAAAACAGAACTTGAGTTCTGTGCCCTTTCGGATTGAACACATGCCACCTGCGGATATGTCTATGCCTCTGACAAGTCCTGAGCTAACCAGTCGCCCGGAACGCGCTCGAAACCAGTCTTTCGCCATGCACAACGGGTTATCAGCGTCGAATACTGAGCACATCAACGTGGAAGAACAGCATTTTGGGCTTTCGCCATCAAGTACGGACGAATTCACCACCTGGCTGTTTACCGGCCAGGGGGTGGGCTCTAATTACAATTTCGTGCCCAGCAACTTCGGTATGGCAGGGTACTCGAATAATTTCGGTCAACTCTGTACGGATTACACGGCTCAGCCAGGCATGATGGGTAGTTCCTATGTTGAACCGATCAACAGTCTATGGTTCCAATCAGAACCGATGGCCATGGCAACGCCAGTGGTGGATGTATCTCAATTTGGAAAGAACAGCCTTTCAGAACACAAACGACAAGCACTACTTCACTATATGATGCAACGTTTCAACGAGATTAGCTTGCAAGGAAGCAGATCGGCCGCAGATATCAAAGACGAGATTTTTGGAAGTGATTCTGATGCTGAGAATCATGTTCTCAGTCACATCAACGTCGAACGTTATCTCAACTCGTACTGGGACCACTTCCACGACCAGCTGCCTATTCTTCATCGCCCAACATTCATACCCGAAACTGCAAACGACTTTCTTCTGCTGGCTGTGCTCATTATGGGTGCCTCGATGGTTGATAAGAAGGGACAATCACAAGATATCGTGGAGAAAATTTCAAAATTCACCACTTTCGTCTCGTGGAATTTGCGTTGGCAGGTTTTCATGCACGCTGACTCCCATCCTCCTGCGAAGCTCTGGGTCATCCAAACATTGCTGATTCTAGAGGTTTACGAGAAAATGAATGCTACTCGTGTTCTTCACGAGCGTGCTCATATTTATTTCCCTACAACTTTGTCTCTCATGCGCAGAGGAAGTGCTTTGACAGGAAAGCAATCTTCCTATGTGTCCAGAGTCCCAACACCTATGGGTAGCCCCAAGATGGGACAACCTAGAATGTTCCCTGGATCGAACCGGCCTACCTTCAACTCATCACCTGAGAGATGGTGGGATCACTGGATCGCACAAGAAGCTACGCGACGAGCTGCTCTCGCCGCGTTCATTATCGACGCTACGCACGCTGCTTTGTTCGGACATACGCCCACTCTTGTTATTCATGAAATCAAATTACCACTTCCCTGCGACAATACTCTATGGTCTTCCGATTCACCATCAGAGATCGGTTGTGTGGAGTCTAGTCTTCACGCCAACGGAGTTACACCAATCACATTTCTTGACGGATTACAACGGACGCTCAACGGGCAGAGAGTGCGAACAAGTCCATTTGGAAGAATAGCACTTCTAGCTGCGCTTCTATCTGTAACCTGGCAGATGCACCAGAGAGATCTGGACCGCTCAACACTCGGAACCGACACAATACCTGGAGTTCAAGAGCGTTGGCGACCAAAGCTGCTTAGAGCTTTTGACTGGTGGAAGAAGGACTACGACGATGGCGTTGCCCATGTTAAGCATGCCGCTTTTGATTGGCAGAGATTGGGATTGAGCAACAGAGGCGGAAGTGACGACGGGGATGCCATGGAAACATTGGGCACAGTGCTCTACCATTTGGGTCATATCACGGTTTACATCAGCATGCCAGAACTTTGCATCTTTGCTGGTGTCCCCCAGATTCTGGGCAGAACTGTTTCTTCTGTCGATTGGAGGAGGACCGAGGGTAAGATCAAGGAGTGGGTGGCGTCGCCTGGAGCCATTGGTGGGGTTTACCACGCGTTGCAGCTCATCCGGCTTATCCTTCTTCGAGAGGAGCCCAGAAGAGGCATGACTAGCGAAGGGAGTGGGATGTCATCGGCTTTCTCGCCGTCTACCTACCCAAAATACGATGCTGGAAATGATAAGTTGCTGGTCAGAACCTGGGCTCTATACTATGCGTCCTTGGTGCTGTGGGCATATGGATTTGTGCAAGATGGGAACATCGAACCGTTCCCAGATCATCTCCAGTACCCTTCCAGCAGCGTTGGAATTTCAACAGGAATTTCAACAATGGCCACTGATCCGAGTATTCCTTCAACCTCGAACCGAGGCGCAACCAACACCCCTCAGGGATCCGAGCAAACTCCCATGTCATCCAATATGGATTATGACACACTGAAGCGCGATCGCCACGAAGATCTCAGAACGTATCTGCAAATCATGATTCCTCCCACAATCGACTCCATCAAAGCTTTCCACTTGCACCAAAATCAAGCTGGCGTTGTTGGAAATCGAAACAAGATCATCGGCCTGTTGAGCATTGTCGACGACGCCTTGTCTAATACCGGATGGGAGCTTCTTTCTGAGGCAAGGAATCGACTGAGGATGGCTGCGTCTATGATGCAGCAGCCTCGGGAGCCACGGATGTGAGAAGACATATCTAAGTAACATCTAAAAAGTAATGATTTGTTATGAGTTTGGGATACCTTGGTTTGTACATATTGGGTCAATTTCCGCATACTAGCATGAGATGACATATATTGGGGTCTATTGGATATCTATTTGAACATATTTGAGCGATGAACATATTCAAAAAGGAGGCCGCCCCAATGTAGTTATGGTGATACTGTGCTTTGGAGTTATGAATGAACCGAAACATTCTACCAGCTGAGTGTCTTATACAAACTGACCAGCAAGACAAGCTGCTGACAATTTGAGACGAATGCGACATGAGAACGATAAACCTGACTCCATGGTCCATCTTTGTCCGGCTCAGGCCGAAAGGTTACAGTTTGAGCTAACGGCGGTGCAGCCCGTTAACCGAACAGACCTTCCCCAACTGACACAACAGAATGCATGAGACAGGCCAAAAAGCTACTGCATGTTGACAATTCAGTCCACCTGATGTCTCGTCTGCAGCAGTTCTCGAATCATGGCGAGTCAGATATGGTTTGACAGTTGTGTTCACGCTTTGGTACCGCTGTCTCGGGACAAGATCGACCGAGCAGCGTTAGACTCAGCGTTTGCGGTCTCATCTTCCAATAATGTTATGTTGTGCTCGGACTGTATTTGGACGAAATTAGCCTGAGTTGGCTGACGCCGCGTACGTGCATCGCGAATGGGGGCATGCCCTGTCTGTCAAGTCGATATGCAACCCTCTCGTTTTGGTCATGTATGTTGACAAGGTCTGCTGCCAAGAACAGGTTTGATGTCCGTTGTACGCGTAAAAGTCTTGTGGGAAATCAGCCTGAACTCTACCGAGAGTGAAGAGAATGGCGTCAAAGATGCGATGGTCTACGGACGCTAGAGAAGCAGATACTGTTTGCTCCCAATTCCTCGAGTGCCGTGGGGGTTACTTTTACAATATAAGCATCAAGATCGTGGTAACTTATCTGAAGGCATATAGCCCGAGCTTAAGACAAGACGACCACGGATTCGAGTGGGTGCAGTTACATTGAGGATTCTTTCGCAAATCATGGGCACAGTTGCATGCACCGTTATTCATGGGGCCCTGGTTCCTGGGCACCGACTCTTCTCATGATCAAAGTGGAGGGGTTGGAGATCCTCTCGACTGCCCGATTGGAAAAACAACAAACGACAAGTACATTTAACCGGAGAATGGGAATAAGCAATAAACGGGCACTTTGAAGGATCTCTTGACCTAGAGAAATGGTCTAAACCTTACAAGTGATGCAAGAGGAAAAGCCGCTGATCAACACCAGCCGGCTCATCCCCCAGAAATTAACTAATAACTACCCCAGATTTCTCCACCTCCAGTCTGGGGAGGATAAATCAGACCCTGAATGGTCAGATGCTCCCTTCATCATTATCCGGTCCACTCAGATCGAGGTGATGCATCCTTCGAACAAACACCCCGCAGAATCTTCCACCAATGATTGCGGTTCATCAAGTATGAATAGCTTCAGAGCTCACTAACACGATTGTTCGCGGGCCGTCGATCCTATTTCTTGCAGGCACTAACGGGTCTCAGGCTTCAAGGGCCAGAGTAGCTTGGCGATGCATGCATGAGGAGAAGCATTCGCATCCTTGCCCGTCTCAATTGGAACGAGATATAACTGCCCATTATGCCCAGTCCAAAACGACATGGGCTGTCCGCCATTCACCTCTCAACAAAGTAGTCCAAGTCATTGAGTGAAGCGATCATGACTACCGTAAAGCAGACTGGGGAGATCAATCCTCACATCGAGAGCACCGATGCTGGTCTCGATCATCTCAAGAACGTTGACCTCCACGACAAAGCCCTCGCCAACGATGCTTTCGAGGCCACCGCCGACGAACACAGCTATGGCGTTATACAAGGTTTCAAGACCTACAAGGCCGCTGCCTTTTGGTCAATCGGTGAGTTCGTCCCCGTCTACAGCTGAAGTGAGAGTGACTGACAATGCAGTCATCTCGACGACCGTCATCATGGAAGGCTACGACGTTACCCTCCTAGGTTCATTCTACGGATACCCACGATTCAGAGAGAAGTACGGTGCCTGGCTCGACGAGGAGAACGGATATCAGATCTCAGCCAATTGGCAGCAGCGCTTCAACTGTCTGGGCGCTCTGGCCAACATCATCGGTGCTTTGCTCAACGGATGGGCAACCTCTAGATGGGGACACCGCGTTGTCCTCATTAGTGGTCTCTTCTGGCTATCTGCTTTCATCTTTGTTGTCTTCTTTGCTCCCAACATTGAGGTTCTGCTTGTTGGTCAATTCCTTTGCAACATTCCCTGGGGTATCTTTGCTACAACTGGTCCCGCGTATGCTGCGGAAGTTACACCCCTGGCTATTCGAGGATACCTCACTGCTTATGTCAACCTGTGTTGGTGTATTGGACAGTTCATCTCTGCTGGTGTATTGAAGGGCCTGGTCACCAACCCCACGCCCTGGGGATACAGAATTCCCTTTGCGATTCAGTGGGTTTGGCCCGTTCCTCTTGCCATTGCAGCGTATCTCGCTCCCGAGTCGCCGTGGCATCTTGTACGAACGAACCAGCTTGAGAAGGCCAAGGTTTCCCTCGAGCGACTATCCAACCCCGAGCACAACATCAACTACGACAATGCCGTTGCTATGATGGTCCACACCAACAAGCTGGAGATTGAAGAGCGATCTGGTACCAGCTACTGGGACTGTTTCCGTGGCAGTAACCTTCGACGTACTGAGATCGCTTGCATGGGATTCCTGTCTCAGATCACCAACGGAGGCGCCCTTTGCTACAGTGGATCTTTCTTCTTCCAACAAACCGGTATCAGTGCTGAAACCTCATACGGTATCGCTCTCGGCGGCACTGGGATCGCCTTCGTGGGAACCATCGTCTCTTGGTTCTATATCTACAAGTTTGGTCGAAGAACAATCTGGCTTACTGGCTTCTCATGCCTCGTTGTCATCCTCTGGACAATCGGCTTCCTTGCCTTGCCTAAACAAACCCTATCACTGGCCTGGGCGCAGTCTGTTCTGTGTATTGTGTGGCTTGGAGCTTACTCCATGACTGTCGGTCCTATCATCTACACCATTGTCGCTGAGATTGGTTCGACTCGTCTGCGAACACAGACTATCGTGCTGGCTCGTTCGACTTACTATGTTGGCAATATCGTTTGCGGAGGCTTGATCCAGCCTGAGATGTTGGCACCAGGCTCTTGGAACCTGAAGGGTAAAACTGTAAGTTTTGATATGGACAAAGATGAAACAACCACATGCTAATGAACAATATAGGCTTTCTTCTGGGCTGGATTGTCCACCTTGACCCTCATCTGGGGTTACTTCCGTATGTTCGAGACAAAGGACCGCACCTTTGGTGAAATGGACTTCATGGTAAGTCAAATCCTATCTCAAAACAACAAAGAACATGCACTAATACAATTGAACAGTTCCAAAAGGGTGTTTCGGCACGCAAGTCCGCCAAGTACCAGATCAACGAAAGCGAGTTCTTCATGTCCAATGACAGACCTACGGACGAGAAGCGTGAGAATTAGACCACTCAATTGGAGGCCTGATGCTTTGTGCTGGACGAGTTATGAGTTAGTTATGACTTGACTTATTATTAGCGGCTCGCATGACAATTGTTCATTCGTATTTTGATGATGATGGCCATTGGATGACAGTGACTGAAACGCTGCTAAATTAGCAACGGACCGACGTGTTAGCGCTTTGTAGTGGTGAAACGTTGGGCCTTGATCAGCGCTTAAGTCCGGAGTAGGCGAGTCGCCAATCAGGTATCGAAGGGTCTACGGTGCTACAACATTCAGTACATCTCTTCGATACATAATTCTCGGAATGGAGACCCTATAATATGTTTTCGATGTATTGAATGACTGGACTTCTAAGTTCAGAGTGTAAAACATAAGCTAATAGCTGGTCTATAGAATGCAAAATGACTAGCGAATCTCATCTCTGATGCTCTTCATGTTGGTAGTCAAACTCTCCAAACAGAACATAGATCACTCTGATTACATGTGATATACAGGAACTTCCCTTTTCCTGCCTCTTTGACCATCTGACTAAATACAAACACTTGAAGGTATCCAGTTATGATTGCTTTGAAGAAAGCATCATACTCTTTCAGAGTGTGACAGTTGATCATGTAGTCTAATTCGACTTTGGACTGACCAACATCCAGGACCTTCCGCTCTTCTAAATTTGCGTTGGGCAGAGAGCGAAATGCTTGATTGTATCTATATTCTTCTCTCGGCGGAACATGCCTTTGCAGTGTCAGTGTCAGATCTTCAGGCTTAGAAGAAGCGACGCTCACATGGTTGATAGGTCGTCCAGAACAACAACCAGAATGTATTGGCCTTCAGGCATTGACTGACTTGCTCATGCCCACGTGTTTTTGTGTTGTTCCTGGGTATGCTAGCAGTCCGACATGTTCTCGCTACTGCCTGATGGCTCATGGCCTGCTGGTTCATGGCACTGTTGTGATATATACCTGCGTCTGGCACAGACTCGCTGGTGTTGTATAACTCGAAGACGATATCTGGTCGCATTCCAGGAGGAGAGTAGCTTCCAAATCTATAATATATATACAAGCTGGCGTCTTCCCCAGCTCGAGCATCTGCCCTCTCCCTTGTAAGACCCCAGTGTACTTGTAAGCCGAGCACACAGCTCGAATTCAAAGGTCTTAAGGGCTGCTATGGCGTGCCTTCTGCCGTAGATTGGCATGTTATCGTTTGGCGTTGACCACGAAAAGCCACACATGTCCTGGCCCAGTGGTGATGATTGCTTCCAGGTTTTTAGCTTGCTCCAGCGCCCTGTTGGGCAGGCAAGAATTGTTCAAGATATATAACGTAATGCGATATAAGGATTGGGCCCTTCGGAAGTTTCTTCGCCAATGGGGCTCTCTGCAACGAAGCGCGTGGCTTTGTAGGTGATTTTGCTGCCGGCACAAGACAACTTCTTGAGGAAAGTGGTGGGAATTTCAATGGACAGAAACATGATAGAGTTCAGGCGAAGAAAGCAATTTGAAAGACCAAGCAGTCTAAAAGATGCTCTCTGCAATTGAGTATATAATTCAGCGAGAGGCAGAGACAGGATTGTTAGCACAGCCTGGCTGCGTTGAAGTTATGAGGTAGCTGCGGTGGTCAAGGCTGGCGCTGACAATCTGGACGTTCTTATGCTCGCAATTTTTGATTGGAAGGCGCCGTGAACTCGATATCAAGGACGATAGAATCCGTTCCTTACTTGCACTGCTGTGTTGCAGTCGCGTATTGACGCCAATCCTGGCGATGGACGCACATGGCTTTGTCACATAGTGTCGAGTTTTGATGTCAGGTCCGGTGCAGATACGCCATTTGCCAGCGTCTGTACCTGTAGTCGAAGACGAGACATGCCTTACTTTAGTATAAGCGAACGTCGGAATGTTCGTAATGAAGAGTGTCCATGTATACGATGGTTTGTGGGATCTTTGCAAGACTTGGTGAAGATGGTCGCGTCAGAGAAATGTCGTTGCTCGTGTCTGCCACAGATATCTAGCTCCAATTTCTCTCTT
This sequence comes from Fusarium citri, assembly GCA_004367485.1. Lineage (NCBI taxonomy): Eukaryota > Fungi > Ascomycota > Sordariomycetes > Hypocreales > Nectriaceae > Fusarium > Fusarium citri. Next base: position 416,394 of record QHHH01000036.1, on the reverse strand, counting down.
CTCTTCTCAGGGATATATAACTTGTGTTGTGTGAGGAAAGTCTGGGCATGGTTTCTGTGTCACTGATGTGAATATAGATCCACACACTTCAGAGCCGGGACTACAGTTCATGACGCTGCCTGGTAAGACCAGCGTTGGGGCGTTGAACCTGGTTAATAGTATATAAGAAGTAGTTGTTGTTGTTGTTAAAGATAAAACCAAGATCTCATAGAGCATGAGTCTTGTCCACGCTCAAAGACAATGATGAAGTCGGGGCTGAAGACGCTGGGTGTTGATGGAAGAGAACCTGAGATCAGGAGGCTACTTTCTTCACTCTTTATAGACAGAATCCATCAATTTGCTATCATCTGCCTAAACAATCAGTTATCGCTTGTCTGGCTGCTTGTATTATCGCCTGACAATCCAACTCGCTAGTTGTGAAGTTGTGAGGACAATTGACATCTCTTGAAGTGCAAACATGGAGGTCAAACATATTGACATTGGCATAACGTGAGTGTGCTGGTTTGTCCTTTGTGTTAACGAGGTCAATTTGTTATCCACAGATCGCAGCCAGGTCACATTCACCATGTCGTGCAATCTTCTTTGTGCAACTTTTGTGCGGGAGGCAACCCTCGAGTTTGTCTACTATGACTTCATCTCCCATATTAACAAAACTCTTTTGTTCATTCTCTAAACCTCTTTCAGCAACGGATGGAGCGGCCTCATAGCCGTGCCAGCCAAGAGCCGCCCTCTCCACTTCAAGGGAGAAGAAGAGTCCACCCAGTCGCATCTAATTTAGCGTCTTTTGCCCCAGGCCCAAGCCCTCAATGACAATGACAATGACAATCCCAGGGCTGCCAAGGAATTCTCCGGCCTCAGCGAAGAATTGCTTCTTACGTAGTGTTTTATACAAATAAGCTGAAAGGAAAGGCAAAGGGTCAGAGCACAAGTCAAAGGGTTGGGGACATGATATGTTGTCTTCACATGAAATTGAAATAACATCGAATGTCTTTATTCTTGGCTTCGTATGAAGAGATTGGCCCCAAGGAATTTACCCCAGCGTCAGATCCTAGCCGCCAATGCATTCGATATTGAGACTGGGATATACGATACATAAACTTTGCTCAGCTCATTAGGCTTTCATCTGCCCTCTAATTGGCTTATGCCGACTGCGTTGTTCCTTGCATAAGTGCCGCCAGCCGAGTTATAGTACGTACATGTTAGTCAAAGGATCAGTCGCTCAGACATAAACGAATAACGGCGTCGTATCAAATCTAAAAGTACGAGAATTCAATGTAGGGATAAGTCTCCATAACCCAGCTATCTGGTTCAAATCCGCATTACTCATAAAATACGTGGGACTTCATCATTCATCATCTTTTATTGTTTATCGACGATCATATTGGAAAATTACTAGTTGGGCATGAGACAGGAGAAGCTAGCTGCTAACAGCCAATCATCGTCAGTACCCAAGACATCAACTGCTATTCTTAGCGGTTTAACCATAACTTAGTGGACCAGCGTCGTAAGCATGCCCCTGAAAAACCGGGCACTTAGTGCCTGTCCGGCACATGACGACTCCACGTCCGCTGCAACCGAGCGGCCCCTACCTAATCTCACCGCGTTCCGCAAGCAAAACAAAAGAGTCTCTTCTCCATTCTTTCATCTTGATATTTCCTCCATCATTCCCTTTTCGTCCTGTCTGTCTGTCTTCTCTTTTTTTTTGGTAGACATTCTCATTATCGTCACTCTCTTTTTTGACCAATTTTCCAAATTATACTCACACTCCTTTTAATAGACTTTATAACAGTCTAACGTGGTGTGACCGTGCCCAACGTTGTACCGAATAAAGTATTACATCACAAATCGACCGAGTCTCGATAATCTATATCCAAAATCGTCAACATGAAGGTTTCATCCGCTGCCGTCGCTGTTGGTGCCCTCGCCATGGGCGCTGAGGCCAAGAACTACCTTGGTTTCAACTCCGGTGCCACCCTCGCCAACCGTGAGGCCAAGTTCAAGGCCGACTTCCAGGCTGAGTTCGAGACTGCTCAGGGCCTCAAGACCTCCCCCGGCGACTTCAACGCTGTCCGACTCTACACCAACATCCAGGCTTACTCCGAGGATGACCCCATCGAGGCTTTCGAGGCTGCCATCGACACCAAGACCCAGATCCTCCTCGGTGTCTGGACCTCCGGTACCGACTCCATCGACAAGGAGATCAGCGCCCTCAAGAAGGCCGTCCAGAAGTACGGCTCTAAGCTGACCGACCTCATCATTGGTGTCTCCGTCGGTAGCGAGGATCTCTACCGCAACTCCGTTACTGGTGTCAAGAACAAGGGTGGTGTCGGTGTTCAGCCCGACGCCCTCGTCGACTTCATTGACGACTTCCGCAAGGCCTTCAAGGACACCCCCATCTCCAAGGTTCCTCTCGGCCACGTCGACACCTGGGACGTCTGGGGTAACGCCACCAACAAGCCCGTCCTCGATGCCATTGACTTCATTGGTGTCGATGAGTACCCCTACTACGAGAACGGCAAGGGCAACAGCATCGACAACGCTGCTAAGCTCTTCGACAAGGCCTTCGATGCCACCGTCGCTGCTGCTGGTGGTAAGCCCGTCTGGGTCACCGAGACTGGCTGGCCTTACAAGGGTCCCGACTGGGATGAGGCCAAGCCCAGCGTCAAGAACGCCCAGAAGTACTGGCAAGAGGTCGGCTGCAAGAGCCTCTTCAACAAGGTCCCCACCTTCTGGTACAACCTCCGTGACTCCAACCCCGACAACAAGATGAAGTTCGCCATTACCGAGAACCTCTCCACCACCCCTCTCTTCGACCTCTCTTGCGACAAGGTTGACGACAAGGAGACCTCCAGCTCCGCCGAGTCCAAGACCAAGACCTCCACCGCCGCTTCCAAGTCTACCGGCGAGTCTCACACCACCGGTACTTTCATCACCGCTACCGCCTCTGCTACCGGCTCCGGCTCCAGCGATGACGACGAGGAGTCTACTGCCACCGGCTCTGGCTCTGCTTCCAAGCCTACCTCTGGCTCTGGCTCCAGCTCTGATGATGCCTCTGAGTCTGGCTCTTCTGGCTCCGGCTCCGGTTCTTCTGGCTCTGGCTCCGGCTCCGCCTCTGAGTCCGGCTCCGCTGGCTCTGCCTCCGAGTCTGGCTCTGCTGGTTCCGGCTCTGGTTCTGGTTCTGGTTCTGGTTCTGAGTCCGGTTCCGAGACTGGCTCCGGCTCCGAGGCTGCTGAGACCCCCAGCACTGTCAACGCTGCTGCTGGCTTCACCGTCTCCGCTGCCGCCATTGCCTTCTTCGCCATGCTTGCTCTGTAAATGTCCTAAATGGATCCTGGGTTGAATGACGCCCATTAGCGTGTCTTTTATTTATCTTTTCTCGCGCCCGAGATCTGTTTCTTGTACTAGTTTTATGGATAGATTACGGATAGACAAATGTTGGCTTATTTTCTAGTATTTCGTGCCTTTCAATAAGTGACTGATGCAAACCGTTATGTGAGAATGATTCGTAGAGCACTATCCGGAGTTGACTTACATGAAGCTTTCAGTTTGAAACAACGCTCCTAACAAGTCAAGTCAGTCAAGCCAGGCCTTTAACTTGTTCTTCGATTCAAGTTAGATCCTCTATTAAGCATGTTAAAAAGTTGACTTGACTTGCGTCGTTGGGAGCGGTAGTTTAAAGCACAGACTGATTCAACGGTTGTTCTCACTGACGTTATAACCGTCAAACGGCTTGTAGCCACAACCGTCTCACTAACTCATTATGGCCCCGAACAACAAAGCTGCAACATTAGAACAAAAAGAAACAATTCCATCACCATTTGTAGATACAATCAGCAAAAGGAAGGGTCTGGCCGGGGATTGAACCCGGGACCTCTCGCAAGCTATGCTATAGGGTTTTCCCTAAGCGAGAATCATACCACTAGACCACCAGACCGAACAAGTCTTGAAAGACTGTTGAAGCAATCACGTGATTGTTTGATGCTGATAGATGACGGAATTGTCGGTTATATTGGGAGCTTTTGGTGTTGGTTTAGACAATAGGGTGAGTTGGTCAAGAAAATTCATCGTTGACGGCAGCTATTCATGATTAGAATACCGAGGCTAATCAGATCTTATCAAAATTGATGAAAATGGTTTGTTTCGTCAATGAACTATTGAGGTTGGAGGCCTGGTGTAGTCCATCATAATGGTTGGTTCCTCAAATACCATCAACACAGCTTTTTGGTGGCGTTGGCTCCCTCTTATCTCCAAACACAGTCTACCTACCACAATATCATATGGAATACTATACTATATGCCACTCAATGATTTATGCTATGCAACCAATATAGTAGTAGATACTACACAACATTGCAGACACTGCCTCACGATGCATTGATAACATGTCGGAAGCCGAATGGGAGTTTTTCTCTGTAGCCAAGAACAGCAAAATGTCCCGACAGCACGGATTGACGAATAAGCAGCTTCTAGCATGAAGCCTATCAATTGCCTTTTCCGTTTATCACCGGAATTTGTGTCACTCGAACTTGATTTGGGGGCTGTGATCTCAGAAAGGATTCTTTACCTTGAAGATCATCGTATCATAGCTTCTTATGACGCAATTCTCAATCCTTCTATTCGACAATTCTGGGTTAATCAGCCTCACCTGTGACTGCGCCTTGTTCAGCCTTAAGCCATTCAGTGTCTCAGGTTGTTGCTATGAGGGGTCCTATTGATGGATGAGGAAGCTACATGTGACGTTTGCTACTCTAGGACCCCTCTCTCTGCTGACAGGAGATAGCTCTATATAAATACCACAATTCTACCATTCATCATATCTGACCATCACCCTCCATACCTACTGTATATCCTACTTCTCTCTTCGACATTCGATAATCAGCAACAACAATGGCTGCAGTTCAACTTCCACCCGCGCCCCGCCAGGTCGGCGTCTTCAAGAACCTCACGGCACAGCAAACCGAGACGCTCGTCCTCAGAGAGAAAGTTATGTCTTTGACTGGCGACAGCTTCGATATCAAGCTCGCCAACGGGCAGCCAATCCTCAAAGTCGAGGGCAAAGTCATGAGCATTTCTGGCCGCAAAAAGGTGTTTGACATGCAGGGCAACCATCTCTTCTCCATTGTAAAAGAGCTCATGCATATCCATGCTACTTATGCCGTGGAAGATCCCCAGGGCGTCAAGATCATGGAAGTAAAGAACAGCTTCAAGCGTAAGTTTTCTCCTCCCAATTAGCGAAGAATTGTGTTCTGACTATGTGTTAAGTTATGGGCTCCAAGGCCACTGCTACCTTTACTTCAAGCGACGGCACCGCTGAGATTCTGGAGATGAAGGGTAATTGGTTCGACTATGCGGCTGATATCTTTGACAAGTCAACAAATACTGTCATTGCGCGCATCGACCGTAAGATTCTTAGCGGTCGCGACATGATTTTCGGGCAGCAGACGTATGCGCTGATGGTTGCGCCTGGTGTTGACATGGCGCTCATGGCAGCGCTGTGTATCTGCATGGACGAGAAGAATAATGAGGGTTAAGACTTGATGACTTAATGAGAACGCGTGTGCGATAGATACCCCGAGAGCGATGATGGATGAGAGGCCATACTGAGACGGCGAGGTTTTTGAACGGTCATTATGAGCCCCGATTGTGTTGTACGAGCCGCTTTCCTAGAAATCTGAGAAATAAGAATGAATAATGATTTGTATTATCAGTAAATTGCACTTTAACATGCCATGAGCATATCCATGAAGGCTCGTCAAGGCTAGTTCGAACTTTTCCACCTCTGGCGTAGATGAGACTCCGACGTGTATCTATCTTATCATTGGAGATTGATGGCTTCCTTGAGGCCAATGTCATTGTGACATACGATCCAAATAAGGTACCGTAAGAGATATAAGCCAGGATCTTACATCGTGGATAAATAGCTGCATGGTAAATATGTGCTTAACTTAACAACTTCGTGATTGGACAGATCGAGGAAGTTCGTTAGTGTTCAAAAGCGATATAAGAGGGATCAGTTCTCGTAGAGTTCTTGTCTCAATCCAATGGGAGGCTCTGCCAGGCGAAATAGGGCTGACCTATTTTTTCACTGCAAATTTAACCCGCCTCAAGGCCGGAAGATGCGCAAAGGGTCTAAGGTTGTCTAGGTGTGTGGTACCTCCTCGAATTCTCAATTGCAGCTTGAGAAGATGCGTTGGAATATCGCACTATACCCTCAAGTGAGGACGACTTAGAGCAAAGGAACATGAATTAACTTATCGGCTGATTATATCCAGCACATTCTATCAAAGCCCCTTCAACCTTCTAACTCACGACTAGCATACCAAATATGGATACGTCTCATGAGTCCTCACGATCCAGACCTCTCACGCCAAGCTTCCCACCGTAACCAAACAAACAACCTTGATCTAAGCATAAACCATACGCAAGAACAAGCTTTCCCCTCGAAATGCTTATTCTTCGCTACAAAGCTTGAACTTCTGTTCCTTGTATCCCGGCTATGATCAACGTATAGCTATGCTCGTGTATCATGTTCTCTTACTCTCACCGTCTAATGCAGGGTCTGGATTTGCGCTTGAGTATGGGGGTGCTGCGTAAGCTCCATGCATGCGGGAATTGTCCGGGGGAGGAAGCAAGCGCCCGTAAATTCTTATGAGCAATTAAATGAAAAAAAAAAAAAAAGATACTTGCATGGGATGAATTGAGGAAGTGATCACGACTATGCGCTGCCAAGACATGAGGGGCTATGCACACGTACCTAGCTCGTGTAATGCCAAGCGTGGAGACGAACAACTCATTCTCGTTGCCTCATGATCATGCTTGTCTGTCCTTTATCTGGAGTAGTCATTCGTATGGAGCAATAGCTAGTAAAGTAGAGACGTATGGGAACCAACTGCTAATATGCGTTCACAGTGAGTTTTTGGTATGCGAGTGTTTTCAGCTCATATGCAGTATAGATGACCCTTAAATCCCGAGTTATCGCCATGGTCGACTCGAGTGACATGGATTACAAACAACGAGGGTCCTGCAGGTTCTTGGCTCTATGTCGATAAGCGAGGGCGGCTACATACATACTCACAGCCATAGTAGACCTCTTTTAGCATAAACTCCATTGAACATACAAGGCAGGCAAGATTAATACGAAACGTGTTCTGGTATTGTACTACTGAGGTATCAACAAGTGAAAGAAATCCGTCCTTCCGTGCCTCTATGGCTTCAACGCAATCCAGTAGAAATGGACGCAACATGTCGTTATTCGTAGCTCATTTTCAACCCATTTACTCGTCCTCATACACCTCCTCGTAGGCCTCCTCGTACTCTTTACGAGCCTCTTCAAGGGCCTCTTCCTCACTACTGCCAGCATCTGAATCGGCAGCATCTCGCAGGGCCTCCTCGTAGTCTGCACGAGCATCTTCAACATCTTCTCGGTCGCTGGATGAGACAGAGTCACCGTCCGCATCGGTAGGAGGCAGAACTGCAGGGGGCATATCGTCCTCAGGAGGAGCGCCGTAGGGGTCACCACGGGCGGCGTAGGGGTCATCCTCAGGAGGAGCGCCGTAGTAGTTGTTGATGACCTGTGGTTGTGCCTCAGCAGCAGCAGGAGCAGCACCGGCAGCGGCAGCAGCAGCGGCGGCTTCCTTCTCACGCTCCTCGTCACTGTCGTCGTTCAAGGCGTTGGCGATCAGGGCACCACCTAGAGCACCAGCGGCGAGACCACCGGCGGCACCAAGGAGCATACCAGAGTTGCTCTTCTTCTTTTCTCCAGCTTGCTCTCCATAGGGGTTGGTACCGCGCTCACCTTCGTGGCCGGGAGCACCATATTGGTCATGTCCACCAGGAGCGCCGTAGGGAGAAGGAGCACCGTAAGGAGAAGGAGCACCAGGAGCTCCATAAGGAGAGGGGGCACCATAGCCACCAGGAGCAGGCGATCCGTAGCCACCTGGAGCAGGCGATCCGTAGCCACCTGGAGCAGGCGATCCGTAGCCACCTGGAGCAGGCGATCCGTAACCGCCAGGAGCACCATAGGGCGAGGGAGCACCATAGCCGCCAGGAGCAGGTGATCCGTAGCCACCAGGAGCGGGAGAACCATATCCACCGGGGGCACCAAAGTTACGAGATCCGTCAGAAGGCTGCGACTCGTAGGGAGGACGAGAATCGGGAGGAGGGGGAGGGGGAGCGTGCTGCGCCTGGGGAGCCTCCCACTGGGTGCGGCCAGTGGCCTGCTCAACGTAGTACCATCGCTGAGAGTTCTGATCGAACTGGGCAGTCCAACCCTGAGGCAGAGGAGGACGATCTGAAGGAGGCTGGTAGCCGGGCTGAGGAGGAGGAGCACCGTAGGGCTGTTGAGGAGCAGGCGAGCCGTATTGCTGAGGAGCGGGCGAACCGTAACCTTGAGGAGGGGGAGAACCACCATAGCTCTGAGGAGGAGGAGCTCCGTATTGTTGCTGGGGAGGAGGAGAGGCGTAGCCCTGGGGAGGAGGAGCGCCGTATCCTTGAGGAGCAGGAGAGCCGTATCCGTTATCGCCGTAGGCACGGGTGTCTAGAGTTGAAAGGTTAGCCAACGAAACAGCGCAGCTCGGTGAACTGAACAAACTTACTATCCTGAGCCTGCTGGGGAGCTCCCTCTTCCTTCTTCTTGTCACCGAATCCAAGGTTCTCAAACTCCTGGGTGATCTTCTTGAAGAAAGACATAATGGATGACTTCGCGATGGGGTGAAGCCTGATAAGTGTTGTAGGTTCGAGAGGGGAGGGGAGGGGGAAAAGAAGTAGATGAGAAAATAGAAAGTCAAGAGGAAGAGAGACCAGGTTCTGTTTATATAATAGAGAAAGGGCCTGAGGAAGAAAAGGGTAAGGTATGTGCCACCCGTGCAGTTATCAACAGTCGGCAGGACTTCTTGGCAGCTGCCGACAGTGCATGAGAGTGGTGGAAGGAAACGTCTCACTGCTGAGAAGGGAAAGAGCTCAGTGAATATCACAGTAGTAATGGATCCCGGCTGCTCCTTGCCAATGACATACGGAACTAACGGGCCCCCAGTCTTGCGCCCCAGGTACCGACGGGAACAAATTTGTTGATGATATCGCACTTCACCCACCTCCTGTCGCGATTGATGAGCTACCTATAGCGTTTACCCCTCCATTCAACACCTAGCCTCAATCCCCCAGGGACCTGTCCACTAACTTAGACTTCAATGCTACGACGTGGCCAATCAGGTGGGCCTTTTTTTGACCCCTGCGGGCCGGTCCGGCGGGGCGCCCAACGTTCAACCAGGCAACTAACTGTTGATAGCTTCAAGCTCGAGCCTTATGTTTTACGACGATACGATGGATTTCATGCTTCATGTTTGGGATAAAGAAATTGTGTCACAGCACCGGATTAGAAATCCTACTGAATAGAGTATTAGACAGAAAAACAATCCTCTCAGTTGCCACTACACAGCGCATCGAGATGCTCCGGAGCCGACGGGGAAAAGCATGTGCTCCACAGCAAAGCGTGGAGTCTACGGATACCGAACTGAAGCAGACGGGAGGATTTCCCTCAATCTCCTCTGACAGTCGCCTCAAACGCTCATGATACCTCGAGGCGGCTCCCAAGCGCTGCAATACCCGCGCCATGTCCATTGACATAGGGTATTGCTGTAACATTATTGTGGCGGAGCAAAGATGCAAGCAGTCATGATATGCGATTATGCTGTCCTTCTCATGAAAGGGAGAGGCTGATCAACGGCCGATGCGCATAAGCATTGTTTGAGTTTGATCAAGGGAAGCAACTTGCCGCGTCACTTGTCTTGAAAGGCGAGAGGCCGCCCGTGATATTGCGATGAAGAAGGAAGCAGAGGCTGGTGATGAGATGCAGATATCATGGGGGTTTCATGTCGTCTCACGATATTACCCTCCCTTGTGACATGTCTGAATGATTCACAGACTCATTCTGTTGTCGACACCTGTCTGACACTGCGGTGAGGGGCTCTTGCAGCGCCAAGAAAAGTCCAGGTCCTTGGCATTGTTTCCCCTCTAGCGGCCTCCAGAACATTCACCGTCAGGGGACTCTCAGGGGACTTTGGGCTCTCAAGGCTGGATAATCAGGCTGTGGACGCGTCTTCAGGCGGGGAGTTTCTGTTGCCCCTCCAGCTCTGCCCCTCTACCAAGGCCAAGAGGGAGAAGCGATGGAGACGTAAGCTTGGGCTGACAAAATAGACAATGCTCAAGAGCGCTGGTGAATGGCTGAAGATGACTACGCAATTTTGTCCCCTCTGCCAAGAGCCAGTTCTCGGAATCTCCAGGCCGTGGACGTGATTAGCGCCCGCGCAAATGCACTGACGAGAGAGCTCATTGCTGAAAACCAAGGTCAGAATGGGCTTCTCACTGCTTGGCTGACCCATTGTTGTTTCGTTTTTGCATCTTGTTGTTGGGATTTCTCAGGCTCCCTCCTGCATCTTTCTTCTTTCTGTTTTACTGCTTTCTGCGTTGATCAGTTTCTAGAGCATCAGGAGCATCAGTTTCACCAGATAAACACCATGTCCTACTATCCAGGCCAAGGGTACAATGGAGGAGGAGGCGGCTATGGATACGGTCCTCCGCAAGGCCATCCTCCCCCCCAGCAATATTATTCTGGACCTCCTCCCCAGCAGCAGCGTTCGTACGGTCCTCCTTCTGGACCTCCTCAGCATCATTACGGTCCTCCGCCGGGGCCTCCTCAGAACCATTACGGTCCTCCTCAGCAACATTACGGACCTCCCGGCGGTCCTCCTCCCCCGACAAACTACGGTAGTGTTTCCAGAGGCTCTTCCCAAGCCCCCAAAAGATATCCTCCTCCTAATTATCCTCCTCCGCCTCATTTAGATGCGTACGGCTTTCCTCTTCCACAAGGTCGACACCACCATGCCCAACACGCCCGATCCGGACCACCTCCCCCCGATGTTCCTCAGCAGTTCGGCCACGGTGCCCCCGAAGGCTATACTTTCCAATACTCCAGATGTACCGGTCGTCGCAAGGCGCTTCTCATCGGTATCAACTATTTTGGTCAAGAAGGCGAGCTGCGTGGATGTATCAACGACGTACACAACATCTCGGCCTTCTTGGTGGAGCGCTACAACTACAAGAGAGAGGACATGATCATCTTGACTGATGACCAGCAAGATCCGATCATGATTCCCACTCGCGAAAACATCATCCGCGCTTTCGGCTGGCTTATCCAAAACGCCCAGCCCAATGATGCTCTCTTCCTTCACTACTCCGGTAAGTCGGCGCGCGTTTCATGAGATTCTGTACTGTCTAACAATCATTGTGTAGGTCACGGTGGCCGAGTCGAGGATTTGGACGGCGATGAGGATGACGGATATGATGAGTGTATCTACCCAGTTGACCACGCCCAGGCTGGTCCCATCATCGACGACGAAATCCATGCCCGCGTCGTAAAGCCCTTGCTCCAGGGTGTGCGTCTCACAGCCATCTTTGACTCATGCCATTCCGCCACCGTCATGGATCTTCCATACGTTTACTCAACCAAGGGTGTTCTCAAGGAACCAAACCTGGCCAAGGAAGCTGCATCAGGACTCTTTGACGCCTTCAGCGCATACTCTAGAGGAGATCTTGCTGGGGCTGCTAGTTCAGTGTTCGCGCTGGCCAAGTCTGCTATGACCGGCGATGAAGTTTATGAGTACAACAAGCAAACCCGAACATCGCCTGCTGATGTTGTTATGTTCTCCGGAAGCAAAGATGACCAGACATCGTAAGTGAAGTTCACCAATTCGCTAGACTGCTCTAACAATTACCTAGGGCCGATGCCACCATCAACTCCCAGGCTACTGGTGCCATGTCATGGGCGTTCATTTCAGCACTCAAGGCGAACCCTCAGCAGAGTTACGTCGAGTTGCTGAACAGCGTCCGCGACATTCTCGAAGAGAAGTATACCCAGAAGCCCCAGCTTTCGAGTAGTCACCCTATTGGTAAGTTCTGACTTGGTGTTATGCGAATAGGTTACTAACACTTTCTTTAGACACCGACCTCTTGTTTGTTATGTGAGGTAGAGGAGCTGAAACCACATTTGGGCTATATGTAATTATGTACCGGACGGTTATGAGCCGGCGCATTTGCAGTTTAAATGACAAACTGCATGATTGATGAACGACACTCGACCCGACCCGATCCCAACGACGAGTGAATGTCTGAGCTTGTGGTGTGACGTATCTGCAAACAGAGCGCCTCTCTTCTTGCGCCAGCTCAATCTTGACGTTTCAAACAACAAAAAAGCAAAAAAAGGAATCAATCGTATCATTTGTATAGGAACAGCCCGATGCGGGGGTCGAACCCGCAGCCTTGAGATTGTGTACTCTAGTAAGAGTCTCACGCTCTACCGATTGAGCTAACCAGGCGGTGCTCTGATTGGATGACAGGCAGGTTGCAAACAGATCTCACCTCTTGCAAAGAGATCGCATTGTGCTAGAACGCTGAGATGATGACATGCATGGACGACGTCGAATACGCAAAATAGTGAGAGCGATGTGCTGAATGATACACCGTTGTGAATTCCGGTGTTCGATATCGCCAGAAGAGGGAATGTCGCATCGAAAAAAGCTACTTTGTAAGTTCTATGGTTCTCGAGTACGCCAATGAATATTCTCTTGAAGTGCCAGCTTGGTATTTTGTCAGAGGGAGACGGTGCAGGTTGGGCCAATTGAGTGGGCGCTGTAACCAATGTTGGCGGCGTATTCTTTGAGTGCCCATGATGAGTGAACTCAAACGAGGAGATACCAGTGACGCTGGAGTCATTGGGCAGTGGTGATCTAGATGTATGTAAGATTCTCGGTTCAGGCGTGAATCCAATGGGAAGGACATCTGTCTTTCTTGTAGGTTTTCACGAAAGTGTAATGCTGTCGAGTTGTCGCAGACGGCCAGATTGGAAAATGTGACCTTCGCATTTTGACTTTATTCACTTTCCAACACGTCGCATCACTTCTTTAACAGCATTTTTCACACGAGCCCCTGTTATCCAAGACTTGCGGTCTTCATTGAATCGCCCCTGCCCTGCCTTCATCATGGCGGTGATGGCACCCATGAAAACTCTACCAGAGGGCGAAGGCCCAGGGCTTCAACCTTTCGAGCACGACATTCTCAGCGACGACTTTCAGTACCTCGAGGTTCTAGACCGGGACACAAGCCATGGAATAATCATCAAAGCTACAACGGGGAAGCGTCTATACGCTATCAAACTGGTGAGTCGAAGAACGTGGAAGGGAATCGGCTCGACATTCTAATTGTGCGGTAGTTTATCACCCAAGAAGCCCCCGAGGTCGATTACGACGAACGCTATTCTCCAAATGGAAAAATCGCCTGGGATTGCTGCGAAGCATTTGAAAGGCACTTCACACCATTCGAAAAGGAGTGTCGAGCGTTTGGGAGGCTCCAAGACCTGGGCTGTGAACACCTCGCTGTGCGAGCTCATGGCTATGTCAGTGCCACATCGACTCAGGTCAAGGTGAAGTTCGGGTCAATCAAAGCTAGGATGCAGTTCCATGACCGTGTTCAACATAACATACAAGAGCCCATGATGGGTATTGTCAAAGATTGGGTTAACATGGCACCGCACGAGGACGAGAAACTACGACGAGTACACGATCGACTCTACCAGGTGTTTCACATCCCACAGATGATTGAGAACCTTAACGAGCTTCACAAGAACGGAATTGTGGTGAGAGACATACGGAGCGAACAGTATGTCAATGGCGTGCTTGTCGACTTGAGCTGCTCCGAAACAGCTCCTCACCCCTACGGTCCAACACTATCCGGCGAACCCTCCAAGTATCAGCCTCGCTGGACGTTTGCAAGTCTCGCAGCATGGGATCTCTATGCGTTCCAGCACTCCATCATCTGTCGATGGAACAAGCACGTCGAGAACTGGGTCAAACTACTAGGCCGGCCCCAAGGACTACCAATATTCTGCCCCTTCGAGGCATATCCCGTCCCCTACGCCAGTGAAGAGGCCCGGGCTAAGCATGAACGGCCGTATGGACCCTTTCTGCCGCTGCTGACTCTGTTTGAACAGACTATCTATATGGCGAAGCCTGCGCGGTGGGATCCGCTTGAGTGGGAAACGAATGGGGATGAAGACAAGGTCAAGATTCGCAAGATCAGAGGAGAAAATAAGGAAGGTTTTGTGGAAGAAGTTGTTGAGGGTTTGGAGAAACTGAGTTCAGACGAGAGTGGAAATTGCAGTAGTTCAACTCACTAGAATTTTGACTCTGTCATTCCGATCCAACAAGCAGATATGATGGCCATCTGGCTCTGTTTGGATGATAATTGCAAGACTTTCTAGGTCAGGTCATGATTTTCATCTAATGCTAAAAGATAAGCAAGCTGGTCAAGGATGTTAAGTATAGTCCCTTGATACTATAGCTTCACAGCTTCCTATTTCTCCGAAAGGGCAAGTCTACTTGTCATAATTGCATGATTCGAGCTTGTGCATTCGGACCATTGATCAATGCCGTTTGTTTATTCGTGCGCTTTGTTTGGATGATCAACACGCGATCTTGTTTCAAGATCCTGGCCGAGGTTCCATCGAACCCGTCTCATGCACACCATACTCGTATGCGATATGGTGAACACCTCAGTACTTAAGTTCAGCACTGGCCGCCACTGTTCTCACAGACCTTCAAGATCATTCTTCTGATCAGTACTGAAAATGTATTCCAAGAGTCTTCTCATTGCGCTTCAATGCGCGGCAGTATCATGCTCTGCCCTCCGACCGCCGATTGAAGCCCGCGCAGTAACAGACATCCCCAAAGACTCATTCAATTCTCTTGAAACCTACTGGAACTATCTTTATCCCTGGGGCCCAACTCACAATGGTGGCGCACGCATGGATGAAGAGCACGTCTCCGTAACAGACGGCGTCTTAACTCTAACCGCCGAACCAAGAGACGACCAAGAAGATCCCATCCACTACCTCTCCGGCGCAATTCACGCCAAATCAACTTTCACTGTCGCCCCGGGCGGTGGATATGACATCAGCGCTGAGTTCATCGCTCCAGTGGATAGCGGAACGTGGCCTGCTTTCTGGCTCAACGCTGCAAGCGGGTGGCCGCCTGAGATTGATATCGCCGAATGGAAGGGCTCTGGCAAGATTTCTTTCAACACGTTTAATACTTCTGACGAGGTTACCGCTTTGGATAGAGATTATCCGAACCCGGAAGAGTGGCACACTGTTAGGGCTGAGTTGAGGGATGAGAATGGGGCGGATGTGAGAGTTAAGTTTTTCCTGGATGGGGTTGAGCAGACAACGCAGTATGGAAGAGATTACATTGGTGCGGGACTTCGTCTGTAAGTTTGAGGCTGATAGTATTTGACGCCAGTGGCTAACGAGGTGGCAGAATTGTAAACTATCAAACCGAGGGATCTTCTGGTTCGCCTGGACCTACGACTCGTAAGTCAACACGTCTCTAGGCCTTGCTTGATACTGACTTTTGCAGCAACCACCTTCCAAGTCCGAAACGTCGAAGTCATCAGCCTCAACTAGAAAGTCCGAGTAAATCCAGAAATACCTAAGGGCTTTCGAAGAAACATATTGATATACAGATGAATTTCAAGTCTGTGGTACACTATATACACGATCATGCATGCTCTTCATTGGATAGTTCACGTCTTCAATTCTTCCATACATATAAATACCAAATACAAACAAAACTTTTAGTTGACAGGATATGATAAAGAGATATGACTATAACGGTTTTGGCAGAGAACAATTTGATGTCCCAGATCATAGCACATTGACATACGGCCATAGGAAATTGATGCCACTCACCAAACCCGTCAAACCAGTATACAGGATCAAGACCCCATATCCACTTCCATATCCTCCAATAACCTTCCCCTGCCACGGTTGACCCCTAATAAGAGAACCACTGAGCGGTCCGGAGATGATATTGCCAACTCCTCTACCCACACACAGATGACCATGCACCATGACTGGATCAACATACTCATTCTGGTCTTGAAATTTCTGCGTGACTTCTTTCATGATACCAGGCCATATGGAAGCCCAAGACCCTGCGAAGAGGCCGTACATGACGCAGAAGACATAAAGAACAGGCAAAGAGGCTGTGAGACCCCAGACTAGTAGTACGGAAATGCCTACTCCTACTGCTGATATGAGCATGCATGTCGTGACTGCAAGCTTGTCGCTGAGAGAACCCATAACCATAAGACCGATAGTGGTAGCAATGTTAACCAGAATAACTGTCAGAGCTGATAGGATAGTCGAAGTACCGAATGTTGTTCGAGCATAAGTCGGTAAATAGATGGTAGGCAGGAAATACCCCGTAGCCTCGACCACATTAACCAACTGATGCAGCAGAAACACCCTCGACGTAACGAACCGCATATTCAAAGGCTTCCTATGAATCGTAGCCGAAAGCGGAATTCGTGGTTTGATAAAATACGCCAAAGGCGCCGCACTTCCAAACAAGATCCCAGAGCAAATCCTCACAGTCGTTTGAAACCCATAGTTCTTTAACAGAGCTTCAAGAACCAAAGGAAGCACAGCACCACCAGCTCCAGCTGCGCTCCAGACGATACCGTAAGCAAAGCCTTTTCTGCGAACGAACCATTCATCGATGTAGAGCGTGCAGGGACAGTAGGCGAAACAGCCGCCGATGCCGAAGAGGATTCCTTGAGTGGCGATTAGTTGGGGCACTGTTGTGCAGAAGGAACTTGTTGTCATGGCGAGGGCTGTTATGAAGAGGCCGATGATGGTGAACCAGCGGGCTTGACGGGGGTAGAAGCGGCATATGATTACTACGAACGGAGCTCCTAGGTAGAGCATGCCCTGGATAAGGTCAGAGAGGTTCTGGGATAGAGGAATTAGTTCTTACGGTTGTAGTAGTTCCGATGGCAGCGATGTTGCTTGATCCTGCGAAAGGTTCATTGTGACTGTAGTATTCTTGAAATACACCAAACGAGAAACCAAATCCTACCATTACTTCAGTCAGATTGTGCTCGGGACGACAGGATTAATGGACTTACCGAACGTTACTGCTTCAACAACCCAACATGCAGCCAAGAAGAGATAGGCTTTTCTTCCTCCATCGACAGGCGGCAACGAAAACTCGGCATCCGTAGCTCGGGATTCAAGGCTTTGGTTGAATGTGTCTTGCAGTTGGGCTATATCGTCTGACCCGGCCCTGTTGGGAGTAACGAGCTCGATGGATGTTTGGGACATTGAAGCTCTATGATTCCTAAACCGGATTGTATCAGTGCATCTGTTATACAATAGCAGAAGACCTCGTTATTTATACTGCCAATAAGTTGCGCCCTCTGCTTCACGACAGGCCCTGTGTAGTTACCCCAAGTCCAATGCTGACTGCATATCTCCAATGTCTCAAACTGGTTATTGTACTTGTAGGGCGCACAGATGTGTGCGACATCGGGTGTAACTTGTAAGCCACGACAGGCAATTAACAAGAGAACAGAACGTGCTGTAGTACTGTAATACCGGCTTCATGATCCGGTGACTGGAATGAGGAGGAGGTTGATTAGTCGAGAATTTTGGGCTAATGCAGAGGGTGGACTATCTTTCTTTAAGGAAGGCGCTAACGTAATCTTGATATAAAATCGTCAAATCGAATGGTCACATAGAATTGGAAATTAGTAACGTTGGTCTAATAGAATGGTCTAATAGATTATGGCTACTCCAACAACTCGGCCTCTATGAGTCAAGGTCAACAACGCAAAGTAAAAGTGATTTATTGTACATCCATCAATGCATTTTACCATATCTCCATATAGAGGACGAGAACATTGAACACAAGAAACTCCAAAATCCACCAAATTCAACTGTCGCTCACTGATAGCATTCTGTACTTTCCATATTCCTGCACTCTCATCTCGAGATAAAGTCAAGAGAAATCCACCTCAAGCATAGCCCTGCTGCTGTGGCTGTTGTCCCATCGAAGCAGCATTATTCTCCATCCGGAAAGTCTCGTACACTTTCCCCTGGCTCTTCTTACTTTTCTTAAGACCCAAATAAGGGAAGAAGTAGCAAGGATGCAGTATAGTAACGACTCCAATGGATATGAGCATTGCTGCTGCGTCAAAGACGAGAAAGAGCGGTTCGTTCCGAAGGACGTCTTTCGCGATAGCAGGGACGGTCTCTGCGATGCTAAAAGAGAAGTTAATTTGATATTTCCAGAGATAGGTCGGTGATTCTTACCGGTAGCAGCATCGGATGATGATGCAAAGATACGCAAGACCAAGACAGTACACAAACCATCGTGCTTTCTTGGCTTCTTGAATAGTGGCCTCCTCTCGTGCAACAGGGACCTTGCCACGTGCTGGAGCACCAGCGTACATGGGAGGAACAGAACCACCCATCAAAGGACCACTATGCTTCAACGACTGGCTTCGACGTCGAGCATAGATAAGCATAAGCGCACCACAGCATAACATATTAGCAACCTGGAAAGAAACTCCTCCCGTAACAAGAATCTCTCCCAACTTGTTGGTCGTCTTATTTCCCTTGCCAACAGTCTCCAAAGCCGTCAGTCCACCGCCAATAACCTGTACAAAAATCGAAATAAAGTCCGTACCAACGAAGACAAGAGGGTACAGTCTCGGCTTGAGGACTGACCACTTGGCTCCGTACCATATAACAATGTGTTTGAACGTGACAGATATAGCAGCAGCAACAAGTGTTGGTGCGAGAAGGAGTGTGATGTACGAGACGATGAAGACGTTCTGGTTCCATGGATTCTTTGCTAGACTGAAGCGTCCAACATGGCCGAGGACTTCAAAGACAGTTCCTATGCCGAGCCATATCATGTACGACCATGTTCTGGCCTTGAAGCCCTGGAAGATCTGGGCTATTAAGAGGAGGGCGAATGCTATGGCGAAGAAAGCTGCTGCACCATCGGAAAGGTATTCACCATAAATTGTGTATTCGACGGGGCATTTGTCTGAGATTTCATCGCAGTTGTCGTAGTTTGGTACGAAGGTATCGTTTTTGTCGCCCATGTTGAGTGTATAAGTGAAGTAATGATATTTGTCGAAGAGGGAATAATATGGGATATTCAATATGTTTGTATTCGAGAAAGAGGCAAGCAAGTCTTATATAACAAGAGGTAAGTAAAATAAGACTACGTATAACAAACCAATACGCAATAAACAGGGCTGTGTGACAGTCAACTCAAGGATGTCATCATCTTTAATTTCCACTCTTCTGCACTGTAACTCATCAGATGTCGTCTAGATAAGAGTACCTGTCATTCTGTCAGTGGCTTATCTTCCAGGTCCTTGTCGTTCCCCTACGAAACACCAATAAGCGCCCATCATACCTCAAAGTTGTGCATGAGCCTCGTAAGCAAATGGTTAGATAGGTAAAATAACCCGCGGGCCGTCGTCAATCTGCAGCAAAATAAGCACTAGCGTAAACGTAGTTGGTTGAATTTCAGCCTTGGGAGCTCAGCTGCTCATGGGTTGTTCAGGCGCAGGGTTTTCCCGTTTGGGTATAATGTTCGAGGAGAAGATCAGGGTTTTGGGAATATTTCCGTTAGTTCTGAGTGGGTTTGAGGCTGAATCTGGGGAACATTCCGGTTGTTCCAAGTGGGAACTCATCTTGGATACGTATTTGATTTTCAACGTTGATGATGCACACTAGCACTGACCTTGATGTGGGCAATTTTAACCCTCAGAGATTGTTAATAGCATTTGTTAGTATCACGAGAGATAGTTATTCACAAGGATCTCGCTAGACTTTGTTGAGAAACATTACCACTACCTAGATTGGGTCCTGATCACAAGTCAACAAACAAAGAATATCAAGAGAGTTATTAATGCATCTTTCTCGATGTAATCTACTGAGTAACAATTTATTAAAAGCCGCCCATTCCCTGCTTATCTTGGCTAAGTAGGTACTCAAAAGAGAGAACTTCAACAAGTCAGCTTCATATGGGCTGAATAGCTCACCAATGACCAACAATGCTTCAGTCTTATCTGAAATTGGAAATTCCGTGCGATAAGAAATCACAATTCAAGTACCACCGGAATGTCAACAACTGTAAAGTTGATTTCAGGGACCAAATGGATTAGGAAGAATACGCGAGTGATCAGAGCATATCAGAGTGGATTGCCAAGCATACATATCATGGTCCAAAGTCAGATTCCGCGTTCATCAAAACCAAAAGGATCATTGCGCGAAGACCCGATTTATATCAACACTTAAACCAATAACGTGAGAGTTACAAAAACAAAGGATTCAGACACAGCCTGTTTACAGTGGCTGTGCTTATTATCCCTGTCTTGGCCATCGTCATACTGCCAAGACCACAGCCATCTCTCTCAGTCAGACCATAACTTAACATCTGACAAAACACATCCCTTATTGACCTCCAAAAAATAACACCAAACAAATCAACGGGTTCAACATGTCAAGTCCAATATGTCCTATGCCACTGGGCGAGATCGTCCGGGACATGCTCGGCAAAGAAAAAGAAACAAATCCAGTCAAGAAACTCTACAATGATGCTTTCAAGGCTGATATTGGGAGATGGATCGCTGCTTGTGCCGTTATTGGGCTTTCGGCTGGTCTAATCTCGAAAGAGCCTGGTCAAGGTCTATTAGCTGCTTCAGCATACAATCTTGCAGTGGTAAGTCACCAATATTCAAGATTGGAACTCATCATGACTAACAACTGCAGGGAGCTCTTCACTTCTTTGCTCCCAAAATACCAGTCAGCCCACAAGGTCTGACAAACCCGAAGCCGCCAATGTGGTACAGCTTGATACTGGCTGTCTCATCAGCAATGTGGCTATCCGCTCTTGTCGTCATGTTTGTTAAGAGAGAGGATATCAAGGCCTATGAAGAGTCACAGCATGAGAAACGAAGGACGGGCTTTGTTGGAGAGGTGTCCACAGGTGCAATAGCCATGTTGGATAACCTTGCTATTGCTTGTGGTTGCTTCGGAGTATGCGCATTGTAAGTCGCCTTTGACCCCGTTAATGGTAAAGTGACTGATGTTTGCAGTTTGTTTTGCCTATACCAATGGTTTGTCGTTTATTATCTACATTCGACCAGGTTTACGAAGACAGAGATGAGAGAGGGATATAGAAAGATTAGGAAGATCGATCCCCCAAAGGATGAGAGTGGTATCGAGCTTTAGAATGGAGGACAATACCCAATATTATTACTAGAGACAGAAAGTGTAAATAGCGATTAAATGATGGAGACAAGTTCACTGATGGAGATGTCCTTCACGCAGGACGTCAGCCCTTTGTTTGCAGATAATGTCCACTGCTGCCTCCTCTAACTAACAGGCCATCGACAAACTCCCCAAGAAACCAGAGAGCCTGCTAGACATGTGCGCTGCCCCTGGAAGCTTTGTTGATTAAACCTTGGCTAGAGTCCCTGCTATGCGCCGGGCTAGAGCCATGAGTCTTCCCTTCGGGAAGGGCGGCCTCCAAGTCAGACTTGAGAATAAACATGTCAACCTCGAACTCCGGGATATCACAATGCTAGCCGGCGACATGGGTATCAAGGATATACACATCCCGGAAGACTTCCCAGACCGGGACAAACTGAATCCGTACCAAGTCTTTGACCCTAACGAGAAGTACGATCTGATCTGCTTCGATGGTCAAGCTATAAGCCTTGCTCCACGCTCCGCCCGCGAGGCAGCACGCCTAACACTCACACAAGCAGCTCTCGGCCTCCGGCATCTCAACAACGGCGGAACTATGATCGTCCTTATGCAAAACCTCGATAATTGGCGAACCTTTGACATGATCCAACAATTCGTACTCATTGGCAATGTGGAATTGTATAAACATCCCCGCCACCATCACATGCAGCCGTTGTTCTACCTCATCGTCAATAATGTGAATATGAAAAGGATGATCTTCGTGAGATTGTTCAGGATATACTCAAGATATGGAAGAAGAAGTACAGAACTGCGACTTTTGGCAGTGACGAGGATTGGATGCAGATAAATGAGTTTACTGAAGAGTATGTAATGGTAGTGTTGCGCCAGTTTGGGAAGGCGTTTGTTCAGATGGGTAACGAGATTTGGAAGGCTCAGGCGGTTGAAATGGAGGCCTCTTCT
The DNA here is from genome assembly GCA_004367485.1 of Fusarium citri. NCBI lineage: Eukaryota > Fungi > Ascomycota > Sordariomycetes > Hypocreales > Nectriaceae > Fusarium > Fusarium citri. Next base: position 394,313 of record QHHH01000036.1, on the reverse strand, counting down.
TGGATCAAAGTTAAGCCTTCGGACAGAAAATCGTGGTCCAGGCTCTCGTCAGGAGGAAGAAGTGGCTAGTACCTAGAGAGGGTGCATGGATGAGAACACAACGAGGATGTAGAGGCTTGATTGAGCTAGGGGAAGAGCATTAGATAGATAGCCCCATGCTAGACGCAGCATCTCTTACAGAATAACTGACTATACACGCTCTGGACCCCAGACCCTTACTTGACAGGCGTAAGATGAAAACACATCCAAACTTCATGATAGTGGATCCTCTTCCTCTTCCTACTAACACGACATCTTCAAGTCCTTAACAACCTCCCCAAAACACAAATCGCGTAGATATGAAGCGCACTCGCGACCATTTAGTCCTTCAAGAGACTATCAAGCCCTTGGTCAATCGGGTTGATGGGACTATGCCGTACGCCTTCTAGAGACAACGAGTATCGCAGAAGCGATACTTCGCTCTGCGCCGCGACGAGACAACCCAGTTTAACCAGTAGCTCCAAGAATCCGATATGACTACAAACTCCGATATTTAGTCAAGGCTCTCCGACGTCTTCTCCAAAGCGTACTTTGGCTACTTGGGTTGAGCATTGGTCACTGGACACAGCAGGTATTGTCAAACGTACTCAAATTCATGCCAAATCAGTCCATCATACAGTATTTTCCTTCTCTTCCTCTCATAGCATTCCATAACATTTTTCCAAACTTACCCATCGCAATATTCCATTTTACTCGTCAGTATCCTCAGAAAGGATCCCCTCCTCAACAACCTTAACCTTAACCTTCATTCCCCAAGGCTCATCATCACCAATCCAATTCTTCTTCTTTCCAATCTTTTCCACATCACTAGCCGCCTCTTCAACCGTCACTTTTGTGCGAGCAGGGTCATCCTTGGTCTTCTGTACCGAAATGGTCAGAAGTAAACCCTCCTTGTTCTTCTTCTTGCCCAGGGTGTAAGACCACTGTGCAGTGAACACCACACGCGGTTTTGATCGGTGGATCTTACCAGCTGGGTAGAGCGCTGTGATGAGCTGTCCTACTCTGCCGAGGTAAGATGCCCACCAGACTTCTTCGGGCGTGAGCATCTCACGGAGAGACTCACGGAACTCCAACTCGCGAGGAGGAAGCTCACCACCATATCTGGATTCGAGCATCAAGGCCAGCCTAGCTCGGTCTTGGTGTGATACACCATGAATCGCGGACATGTTTCCAACGCTAGTTGAGTACAGCGCAGTCGTCGAAGCGGTTTCCTTTGACATGAACATGTGGAGGTACATCGCATTGGCAAACGAATCCACGACAGTTTCTTCAAACTCCTCCGGAAATTCCTTCTTCTTACTGGGTTTCGGGATTGCGCTCTTGAGCAGTTGCTGGATTAGATGACGCGAGCCTGGCGCAAAGTAGCCAGTGGCCACCTCCAATGGTGAAAGAGCTCGGATGGATGGTGGTAGCTGTCGGAACAGGAAGCCCTCTCGCACGCCACCTTGACAGAAGTGGGCTTCTCTGATACCTCCAGGAATGGACTCGGAGAGAACATTGACAAGGAAGGCAACGGCCGGGACCTGAGATCGTCTGCGATCAGAGACGCGAAAGATGTCCTTGGCAGCATGAGCGACATGCTTGAGAGCCTCGGTGTCCTCAAACTGCTTGCGCTTGGCTGTGTAGCCATTGATGATGGAGATAGGGTAATAACTGCCATCCGTCTGGTTGAGATACAGAAGCAAATATCCCCATCCTCTGAATCCACCTCCAGAAAGGTAGATGCGGTATCCACCCTCTTTCTTGGCCTTCTGAACCATCTCCTCGGGGATCTGAAGGTTGTGGTAGGCATCCTTGAAGTTGGAAATCATCTCCTGCTCGAATGCCTTGACAGCAGCATCAGCTTCTTCTTTTTTCTTATCCTGTCGGAGATCATGAAGCTTCTTGGTCAATGCAGCGGCTCCATATGGGAAACTAAAACTTCCCTTGGGACTGATGCGGACTTGACCGCCAGAGCTAAGCATCCAGGTAATCTGAGTGCTGCCACCTCCCAGGTCCATGACAAGACCTTCCATGTTGGAAAAACCACTGGCGATACCAAGAGCGCCAATTTGACCTTCCTCCTCCTTGGGCAGAAGCTCAACCGTCAGGCCAGTCTTGTCCTTGATGGCAGCCAAGAATTGCTTGGAGTTGACTGCCGCGCGCGTAGCTTCGGTCGCGATAACATGGATACTGTCCTTGTTACAACCAAAGTCGTCACAGATGACAACAAATCTGCTCAGGACTGAGACGACGGCTTCGATAATGTCGTCGGGAATGGGAACCTGGTCTCCCGTCTCGGGATCATACTGAGAGTCGTACAACGAGATGGACGCGCGGTACTGGTACACGGTCGGGAGCATACGAGCCAATGGCTTCGAAAGGTCGGAGATGGACAATCGGATGCCATTGCTGACAGTCGCAATCTCTGTCAGTCTGACTTCTCACGCGACAGTGCGATGTAGGTAGTCTCACCTTCCCATGTCAACAACACCGACTAGCTTACCCTCATGACCCTGCCACGGAGGATGACCGCCTTGAAGATGGGGCATGGAAGGCTGAGGGGCATCTTCGTCGTCGCTGTTCTCGGGGCCAAACTCGGCAATTGGGTCAATGATTTCAAAGTCCGAAAAGTCCATCATGGTTCTTTGTTGTGTTGTAGAGGTGAGATTGATAGGAACCGTTACCACTGATGACGAGACGGAGCTCCCCCATATTTAGGGAGCTTCATCACAAGCTGAGGCCCTGTTTCAGCTACTGACGTACGCCAACCTTATTTGAGCTTGCTCTGTAATCGCACCAGTTATAGTTGAGCAGCGACGCCAGTGCAACGCGTTCAGGGCCTGTGATTGGCTGAAGTTAAAGAAGAGCTGAAGCTCGATTGAGCTTATCTGGCGATCGACCATGGATTGAGATGTTTGTCTCTCTGTCATCAACTTGTTTACAGGCCTGGAAATGAACAAGTCAAAGTAAATAGCTTTCCCAATTGTCCGTTTTTTTTATTCTTGTTTTTTTTATATCGTTATTGTATAAAGATTTGTTGATGGAGGCACACGATCAATTGCTGAGTACCTAGGTATAGAGGGATGGTAAACCACCAAGCCATGATCTGCAGTGCCTCCATTCCTCATACACCTCCCCTCCTCCAATTCCTTTGTTGTCATCGGAATCATCTCATCTCCTCATGACTTGTGAGTGACGGCAGATAAATTCATAAGTCACAGAACATTCAATGTTGAGTTGAGTTCATGAGAACACCAGGTTCATTCGTCTATGTACAATCTAGATGACTTCTCAGAACGCGAACACTACAAACTGCCGACGCTAGGCAAAACTTATAAATACCTAGCGCTCTGACCCATAATCCAATTTTAGAATCTCGACTTCTTATCGAGGTCAAGTCCTTGGCGACCAGCGCGTCGAAACTCGAACCTCAAGACCGGCGAAAGAAAAGTACAGGTTTCCAAAACCAAGTTTACGCGGACAACCCATTTCACATACGAAAGAGATTGGTTCGTGACCGTCAGTGAACCAACCGAAGGGATCGGCCCTCCTAAGAAACTGCACGGTTTCGTTACGGAGACGAGCGTAATAGTCCTCCATTGAATCGGTTTGATTCTGGAGCATGCGCTGGTACTTATGCGCAGGGTCAAGGAATATCACCAGCTCGACCATCTTACAGTTTACCCGTTCGCGTGTATTCAATATCGCGCCAGGCCGTCCACGAACCCAATCACTCAATTTCTGAGGAAAAGATCTGGCCGTTTCTTGTTCAATCACTAACAGCATATTATCAACCTTCTCTTTAGGCAGCACGTATTTTTGTTCGAGCACCCGGAGCTCGTGGCCTTTACCTGGAACGACAACTCTCTGCCGCTCCAGGTTCCAGATTATTTCGATAACCCACCGTTGAGAAAACTTATGGTTTACCTCTTTAGCCGCATGGTAGACTTTACGCCTATCGTCCCGCCGAATCCAGGTGATGTGATGGCGTCTATCCGGTTTTCGAAAGGAGCCAAGTTTACCGGGTTCATAGCGGAAATCATAAGGTTTACCGGGGTTTCGTTTTGTTGGCCCCTCTAAGAGCTGGTAGCAATCTTCTACGTTTAAGTATTGGTCTTCGACCAGGAGGGCCCATCTACTAGGACCGTACGATTCCCACGAATCGAACACTAGAATGCTGAGTTCCACATAGTTGAAGCGAGATGGATTTGCAAAAGCGGTGTTTCGCATGGGAAACTCCTCAAGGTCAGACTCATCGTCTTCAAGGACAGTTTTATCGTCTCCAGGGATAGGCTTATCGTCTCCAGGGATAGACTCATCTCCAGGGATAGACTTATCGTCCTTAAAGCCAGAGGTGAGTCTGACCTCAAGGTCAGGCTCATCATCCTCAAGATCAGACTTATCTCGTGTTCGAATCTCAAAGGTTGGTCGATCATCTTGGATCTGAAGATCCCCCACGTCTTCAACACAAGGTTCCTCGTCGCTGCAGAAGGACGGCTTCTTTTGGTGAAAGTTCGGCTTCCTTTTCAAGCTGCGGATGGGCGTTGGGCTCAAGTTGGACCGGGGGTTTGGACCTACTTCATTGTCCACAACACAGTGGACGGTCTGCGCCCTGTGCGAATTCGAATGTGGTCGTTCGGTGAGCATGATGAATAACAGATTGAATGGTATCAAGAATAAGTGCAGAGGTTGAATGATGTTGGATAGAACAAGTTTGGGCTGGAGGGAAGGAGACCTGTGATTCTGATATAGCCAACCATTTTGCGGATTTGAACGTATTTATACGATGACTTTATTGTGTTCCCATAGTCTTGCTGGCTGAGCAAGATATGTTCTCGCGAACACGGACCGTGTTCTCTCGAACATGTCGACTGAACAATGGCTTGGGACGGGTGTTCGAGTGTTCGATTCTTTGTTCCTTTGTCTGAACAATTCGGTGTTCTCTGAACAGTTGAGTGTTCTAGTTGAAACATCGGACACCTGTTACTTTAGGTAGTGTTCTTAGATTTTATACCTTACAGACCTGTTGTTCTATACTTATGCAAGGTGAATGTTCAAGAACAGTATTTCGCTCTTGTTCTCAATTTCCCTGGCTATATGTAGGTACTGTCAAGCCACCACGAAGTCTGAAAAGTAGCAATTACTTTCACCCTAATACACAAAACATTGGATCAATAATATCTTTCTTGGGTGTGAGATAATTATAATTCTTAATACTAATTAGACACTCTCCTTCCACTGCGGGTTTGGTCAATTGAGCTCATAATGCACTGTTGCATTATTCAAGCATCACCACCATATATATAGTTAGAGTTGACTATACTAACAAAAACTATTACCTAAAAATCGTGGATCTTCTTTATTCTCATGAATTATATCATAAGCCACCTAAATGATGCATATTCCCGAGGTGATCAATTGTCTCAAATATCCACTATCCTATCATGAATTAGAATTAGTTTTCTCATCGGAGGGGCAAAAACTCAACCACAACCACAAACAACCTCCCAGAATGCCTTCTAAAATCCTCATCCTTGACGGCGGCCTGGGCACGTCCCTCGAGTCTAAATACTCAGTTACTTTCTCCCGCTCAACTCCCCTCTGGTCTTCTCATCTGCTCGTGGCAGACCAGCCCACTCTTCAATCATGCCAGGCCGATTTCGGCGCTGTTCCTGTTGACGTGCTCCTCACAGCGACGTACCAGGTCTCACTGCACGGTTTCGCTGGTACGCAAACTGAGGACTTCCCTGAGGGTATTTCTCGTGAGAATGTTCCGCGGTTCTTGGATCACTCTGTTAGCATCGCTGGGCGTGCTGTCGGGGACAAGGGTTGTGTGGCTTTGAGCATTGGACCCTATGGCGCTTGTATGATTCCTGGGCAGGAGTACAGCGGGAAATACGATGATAAGCACGATTCTTTGGAGGATTTGGAATCATGGCATACTGAACGCTTGGGAGTATTTGCCGAAGTTCCCAAGATTCAAGAGCGACTGGGTTATGTTGCGCTTGAGACCATCCCTCGTCTAGACGAGATCATCGCCATGCGCAAAGCCCTTGCATCAACACCGACACTCTCCAAACTACCATACTGGACCGCTCTTCTCTCCCCTGAAAAGGACCTTCGCATGCCCGACGGCAGCTCCATTGAGGCCGCCGTCGAAGCCATGCTTGACCCAGAGGTCTCTCCCAACCTGCCTTGGGGCATCGGCATCAACTGCACCAAGGTCAACAAGCTGGACAGCTTGCTTCAGATTTTCGAGCGCACTGTTTCGAGCATGGTGGAAAAGGGCAAGATTACTGAGTGGCCTGCCCTAGTGCTGTATCCTGATGGCACCAATGGAGAAGTGTATAACACGACTACTCAAAAGTGGGAGGTGCCTGATGGTGTCGATACTCAGAGACGCTCCTCCTGGGAGGGCCAGGTTGAAGATGTTGTTAAAGCTACTGAGAGTCGAGGAAAGTGGCCTAGTATTCTGGTTGGTGGATGCTGCAGAGCTGGAAGTGAGGATATTAAGAAGCTTCGTGATCGACTCATCCAATAAATCACCAATTCATTGTTTCTATCCATTACTCATCCAAACGCCATATATGATCATAAACCGATGTTGAAGTCGTCAATATCAATACGGATTGTATCCTAATCCACTTATATCACCACTCAACTCTCTCCCCTGCATCATCTCAGCCATAACTTTGCCTGTCCCCAACGACAAACTAATTCCCCACGGCCCATGCCCCGTAGCAACATAAACACCGCCATCCTTCCCCTTCCGCGTACTATAACCCTGCCGTAGATCGAAATCCTCTATCCTTGTGATATAAGGCGTCCCCCTCTCCGAAACGGGTCGAAAGCACAGCCCCGTGCGTAATATCTCCAACTCCTCGCCTTCAGTCTCAATGATCTTCTTCGCTAGGTCCTTTAATTTATCGAGGGATGAATCTATAGGCCTTGCGCCTGTCGCTAATGGCGGTAGGCGTATTGATGCGTTCACGCCGCCGAGCCAAATGTGTCCGTTTGGTCGGGCGTAGATCTCGGGTGAGAATGTGTCCATAGTAGTGTATACTGAATGGAACGTGTCGCCTATATCTTGAGGATTCTGCACCACGAGTGAGTGACCTGCGAGGCTCATGACTGGTATGTTGATGTGAGACCCTGGGAACATAGATTCCAAAACACTTGGTGTCCAAGCCCCAGCGCAGACCAGTATACGAGTAGCTGGAATATTCGTTTCTGAAGAACAGTCCGTATAGCCAATGCGGACATATGATAGCTCATCGTGGCAATCTGCGCCTACAAATCGTACAATAGCAGGTTGGTATATCCGAACGCCCGCCTCCTTACACTTTTCAAGGAGAAATTGGCATAGTTTCAGAGGGTCACTAGATTCATCTGTCGTTAGTGACATGTATACTTCACAAGTTGAACACTTACAGAACGGCGGTGCCTTCACCTTCATCGACCAAACTAAGCACATCACCCTTCACACGCTTCAGCCAGGGCGGACTATTCCTATCCCTCACCTGTCCCTTCTCATCTACTAAATCCGTCCGACTCCCGCCTTCACTCAACCAATCCTTTCCTCCGTAACTCTTGGGCTTCTTCCTCGGTAGCTCATAATTCACAGTAACGGACTTGGCGTACAACCACTTCTCACGCCCATCATACTGCTCCGCCAACTTCTCATGCTCATCAAAGCTAAGAGCTCCCAAAGACGCAAGATCTTCGTGAAACCAGTCCCTGGCGAGAAAGCCACCAGCGTACCCTGAGGCAGAGGCGAACAGCTCGGAAGATGAGTCAACAAGGTGGATTGTTGAACCGGGTTGATGTTGGGACAAATAATATGCCGTTGCAATACCAATGATGCCACCGCCAACAATCACCGTCGAAGCCATGGGAAATAGGTATTATGAATTAAATAGGATGTATCATCTAAGTATCGACAAAGGATCTCAGCTGATGGGAGGCGATTACCAACAAAGCAACCGATGACGTGAGGGACATAGATTCAGGGTAGACAAAAATGAAGCTCCAAAAATTGACCCCTCCAAAACCCCCACTCTAGTCGAAGCTTCAGTGAAAAGCTGCCAAGCTGCGGTCTCTCTCATTCCTGATCTTCAACTTCAACAAGAACATTATAACCTGACCATGGCTTCCAAAGTATTCATTGTTACAGGCGCCAGCAAGGGCATTGGCGCTGCCATTGCTCGTTACCTTGTCAACCAATCCCACAAGGTTGTTATCACAGCGCGATCTTCTGAGCCTTTGGAGGGATTGAAGAAATCGCATCCTGAGCAGGTTCAGTTCATCGTTGGTGATATCGTTGAGCCTCAAGTACGTGCCCCGGTCATTAGTCTATAAGCTCAGGACTAATCGGCTTGCTTAGATGCCTACAAAGTTGGTAGACCTTGCTGTGTCTTCCTTTGGCAAGGTTGACGGTCTTGTTGTTAACCACGGCATGTTGGCGCCCAACAAGTTCGCAGACACAAGCCTTGAAGAGTGGAAGAAGGTTTATGACATCAATGTCTTCAGTGGCATTGCCTTGGTATGAATACTTAGCCTAACGCACTTGTGTACTACGCTGACAACATTAGGCCCAAGCTGCAATCCAAGAACTACGAAAGTCCAAGGGATGCATCGTGTGGGTGTCATCAGGAGCAGCAACAAAGCAGTATGCTGGATGGTCAAGCTACGGTTCATCCAAGGCTGCCTACAACTCTATCTCGGGTCACATCGCAATTGAAGAGCCAGATATCACAAGTGTTGCCATTGCACCAGGTCGAGTCGACACTGAGATGCAAGGAGTTATCAGATCAGGAGGCAAGGAATCTATGAACAAGGCGCAGTACGACTCATTTGTCGACGCCAAGGAGAAGGGCATCCTGCTCAAGCCCGAACAACCAGGACATGTCATGGCCAGATTTGTTGCAGACCCGCTCAAGGAGCTGAGCGGAAAATTCTTCTCGTACGTTTCACGACATGCTGTGGAATCAAGAACTAACGGTTATGCAGATGGAACTCACCAGAGGTCGAGGCGTACCAGGAATAGAGTAGACCTTGGCAGCGTTGGGAACACAAAACACCTGTATATCTCAAGCAATGTTAGCTCATGTCTTTACAATGATGCAGATAGACAAAAAGTAGAAAGACAAATGCAAGTCAGTCGAAAGATGAAAAATACGTTTGCTCCACATAGAGTTTCGGATTTAGCATGGAATGTAAGGTTCTTCATCATAGCATTTGGTTTTGCGAGTAGAAAAAGAAAAAATTTGTTCTTACCTGGTGCTCAGTTGCCGCATGCGACAGTGTTGGAAGTTCAGACCCGATATCAAAAGCAGCTGCTTTGTCGCATATTGGTTCGTTGTTCCAACATGTTGTCCAAAGCAAGCGTGCAGTCGAATGCGCCCAGGCTATCGTTTTTATCCGTCATGAGAGTCGGTATTCGATAGTACCAGATAGCAAAATGCATCACGGCGTATCGAAGGATGGCAGGATGGTGCAGCCTAGACTTTGAGTTTGTTAGCGACTGGTCAAGTCCAAGTGCTCGATGATTAAAACGAAGAGGATTATGATCAATCAGTTCTTGTCCATTTGGCACAGGACGAAGTCAATCAGCACAGGAGGCTTGTCGGACCTCCTAAGCCTGGGGCGACAACATATCTCCTCATGCGATCAGGTGTAGAGAGAAAAGTGAAAAACTTACCCAATGAACTGGCGGCTGCACTCGGGTTGAAACCATCGCGAAAAGCGAGTGCTTTCGAGGTATAGCAAGCAATTTGGCAAGGCGCAATAGACGCCGCCATTTGGCATAGCAAAGCCATAGCTCAATCTGAGCTTTTTGGCATGTTTGAGTTGGAGAAGAGGGAAGAGGAGAGAGAGAAAGAAGTGTTGATGAAGGAACAAGAAATGGAAATTTTCAAAAAGATGGAAGTTCTGAAATAGACGTGCATGGTTGGTCCGTGCGTTGAAAAAAGACGCGCCCCGTGTGGCTGTTGAGCCTCCACTACGGAGCACTTGGCCTGGCCTTGGGACCTGAGGCTTCTGTTTCCATACTGGTGGGTGCTTAGAGAGGTAGGTGCCTAGGGTGCCCACTGCCTGCTGTGATGCTGCCCGGTGATGGCTTGTGCCAGGCTTTCCCATTCACTGAGAAGGTGCAGGTGGGGTCGTTTTAGCTGCAAGCGCGAAAGCAAAGCAGAGCAGCTTCTCAGATACAAAAGAGGCTTGCCCCACCACTCATGGGCCTGAGTAACCATCCGTTTCCTTCAGCCTGAGGTCCGTTCATTGCCCGTACGTTTGAAGCTCATCTACGATATATAGAGAGAAGACCTACGACAAAAACACAACGCAGCACAAGCAAGCAACGCACTTCTTTGACCGAAAGAGACTTTACAGGACAATCTTATTCTTTCTACTCACATTTTGTTCGAATTCTTTCTGTTTGATCAATACCCATTATCGCGTTGTAACCCTGCAAGTCACTGGCACCCAACCGCGTCGTCTTGGTGTATAGTCAGTCACATAAACGGTTTCCAGCAAACACTTCCAACAACCATCGATTCACAGATTTAATTTTTGTTAGAAATATGTCTGACCACGAGTTCGGAGGTAAGATTTGACATTGATTTCTTTTTATTTATTTATTTGCTTTCTGTTTGCACAACTTGTTTCATCTGAGCTTGGCCTGTGATGAGCATCACCACCATGATTCACTGCTTTGATATATCATTCTGTGATTCAGAATTCTTCAGAATTCCTCTGGTTAAAAAGGAGACTTGGATCCGTTCACTTCTTCCTTTCAAACCATTTCATCACATCATCCATACTCATGAAGACCGAGCGACTTACCCCCATATCCCCAACTTCATCCCAATTATCATATTCAACATTGAATACACTACACCCTCCTCATATCTTCCCATCACTCTTAATCCATCATGCCTCTGCCAGCATCGACCAAGTATTGGAACAAGTTTGACAACGGGACACTGGGTCTGCTTCTTGTTTTTTTGTCCAGAGCCTTTGCTAACAATCCTCTTACAGGCAACGACGACTTGTCGCTCCCCAAAGGTATGTTCGCTCGTTTCCCCTATACCTGAGTTTCAAGCTAACGTCACTTCAGCTACTGTCCAAAAGATCGTGTCGGAAATCCTTCCCCCATCAGCAGGGGTGGCCTTTGCCAAAGAAGCTCGTGACCTACTCATAGAATGTTGCGTCGAGTTTATCACTCTTATCTCATCAGAGGCAAACGAAATCTCAGAGAAAGAGGCAAAGAAGACCATCGCTTGCGATCATATTACCAAGGCTCTGGAACAACTAGGCTTCACCGATATGGTTCCTGCCGTTCTCGAGGCAGCAGCCGAGCATAAGGAAGTTCAAAAGGTATGCTCACCTCTAATGACTATACATTCGCGGCCATCGCTAACTATTTCCAGGGTCGAGAGAAGAAGGCAGATAAATTTGCCAAGAGCGGCATGTCCATGGAAGAGCTTGCTCGACTACAGGAGGAGCAATTCGCTGCGGCACGAGAACGCCACAACTAGGAATGTGGACGCTAATGGGTCATATTGAGAGAAGGAAAAGGGCGTCGGGGTACAGTATTTTGGCATTGCTAGGCGTTGACGTACAGGACTGGCTGGACTGGACTGGATTAAGCTTGGATGGGAGCGGGCGGGTTGGCTGACTCGTTGCTGAATCACTTTCGCTTATAGACCTTTGACAAGGCTTTTTGCCATGAGGGAGGTATATGATTTGAATTGCATTGTTGGAATTTCTACCATGATTACTGGCCCCTGGGCATGTAGGGCTGTCCCCTGTGATAACTCAACCATGATGTTGTCCAGCCATTTTCAGAACGTGTTTGATACTTTACTGGGGAGGCTTTGTTGAAAATAGATGACGTGGTATATATTAACCTTGTTGTATATTGTAACTCAAATTGACATTGTTTGTAGTTGCCTGATGAGTGATGAGTGATGAGTGAATCACTTACAGTTTTCTTATCGATAAGAGTCAAAGTGAAAAATGATGTAAATCTGATATCCCCCACCTTAAGGCTTGAATCCCACTACATTTCGCAATTCTCCCAATCTGAATTTGCATGCGCCATCAGCACTGTAAAAGTACAAAACTTTTACTTTTACTTTTACCGTCGCCAAAATAGGTCGCAGACGCAAAAACAAGAATAAGCCTGGACCACGTGTCCCTCGTTGGCTATCCCGCAAAATGGGTCAGGAAGAGTCCTCCATGAGCTACGGCGGCCCGCCCGCAACCCTCAGTGAGCGGAGCCTGGCCGCTGTCGCGGACTACATCAAGTCGGGTCGCAGCAAGCGTATTGTGGTTCTGACTGGCGCTGGTATCTCGACTGCTGCTGGTAGTAAGTTAATAAAATGCCAAATATTCTAAACTGTATCTGATTACGGTGTTAGTCCCCGACTTTCGATCGCCTGGAACTGGTCTCTATGCCAACCTTGCCCGTCTCAATCTGCCCTACGCCGAAGCCGTCTTCGACATCTCCTACTTTCGCGAGCATCCCGAGCCATTCTACGTACTAGCAAACGAATTGTATCCTGGAAAGTTCCACCCGACCGTTTCACATGCCTTCATCGCTCTTCTCGCCCGCAAGGGCCTTCTCCAGATGCTCTTCACCCAGAACATCGATTGCCTTGAGCGCGTAGCCGGAGTGCCCTCGGACAAGATAATTGAGGCCCATGGAAGCTTCGCAAAGCAGCGCTGCATCGAATGCAAGGAGGAATACCCCCAGGATAAGATGGAGAAGCACGTTTTTGGAGGCAAGGTACCTCATTGCGACAAGGAAGGTTGTAACGGACTTGTCAAGCCTGACATTGTCTTCTTTGGAGAACCTCTACCCAAGGCATTCGACAACAATACTTTCCAAGTCGCAATGGCAGACCTGGTTTTAATTGTTGGCACTAGCCTGAGTGTCTACCCCTTTGCTGCTTTGCCAGGCATGGCGCAAGAGGGGAAGCCTCGTGTGCTCTTCAACATGGAGAAGGTGGGTCAGCTTGGCAGCAGATCTGATGATGTGATCCAGCTGGGCGACTGCGACGCCGGTATCCGCAAGTTTGCTGATGAGCTCGGCTGGCGCGACGAGCTTGAGGCGCTGTGGAGAGAGACCGTGGGCGACGAGGAGGCAGACAGACAAAACAGTGGCAGAGAGAAGGAGGCGGTTCAAGATGAAGTTGAGCGCTTGGCTGCTGAGGTTGGAGCCGTTGCAATCAATGACAGCGACGAGAGCGATGATACTAAGCAAGAAGGCACGGAGAAGGATGTCATTTCGCAAGAAGAGCCAAGAAAGCCTCAAGAGGAACAGCTGAAGACTGAAGACAGCAGTTCGGAGCCCTCCGATACTCCCGCTTCATCATTCACACCCGCAGAAAGTAGCGCCAAGGAATCACCCAAGACCGAGCAACTCAAGCCAGAGAACCTCGAGAAGATCGAGGCAGAGGCAGCTAAGACACAGTCCATGGTCACAGAACCGCCTAAACCACCGCCATCGAAGGAGGAAACAACACAGGCAGACACATCCAAGGACGGACCCACAGATGCGGCTGTGTCTACGGAGACTGCCCCAACAGAAGAAGAGAACAAGTCCAAATTCTAAACAAGATACGAAGAACAACGAAAAAGAGGTGTTAAGGGAATCAAGGGCTATTGCTATTATCACAAGCTGCTGGCAGACGAACTAGATGAGCTTTCCTATGTTGGTCACGATGAAATGCGCTAGGTAGGGTACTACTATATGGTTAAATAGATGGTTCGCGTTGGATGACACCAATGCGTTGTTAGTCTAAAGAAATGTTATAAGATTACAAAGCTCCGGGTAACGTATGGAATCTGTCTACATACAGTGGTGAGACTGCCCAAAAGTTCCGGCATATACGAAATCCTGCCCTACGGTGTATGACCTTGCATTAGTAGCAACGGTAGCCCGCCAACCTTTTGCTGCCTGGGATGAAGGATCGAGTGAGATAAGCGAAACGGCAGGTGTGCATTGTCTTCATCCTGGTAGGAGAATGTTATAATCATATATATAAACGAAACTATAGATAATATGTCGTAAGAAACTTGAAGCGTCTGCGCTTGCTAACAAATACGTCATGAGAACATGATATGATCTCGTATCAACCCCGCCTCGTATACTCTAAATTAGTTCATAGCCCGAGCGAAGAGAGACAACAATAACACCAAAGGGTATCCAGCTCAAAGACCGCTATCAATCTGCGCAGGAATATTGGACAGCGTCCAATGTCCCCATTGCCTGCACGTCTCGGCCACCACGTTGGGTATACGTAGCTTTTCCACCTTGTCTGGTTCAGTGAGAAACTGCGTCAGAAAACCTGCCGAGACATGCCACGCGATGTGACAGTGGAACGGCCATACACCTGTCGATGCGTGAGCAAATGTTACCATAGCGAGGGGAGGAATTATGAGGCTGAGTCAGGGGAAGACATACCTGGGTTGTCTCCGGCGTCGAATTGAATGACAATGTGTCCATTACCCCGGAGTTGAACGACGTCACGTCGTTGTGGATTGTGTTTGTTGATAATTGTGCCGTCCCAGGCACCTAGACCTTCGTGTAGGACATACATGTTGAAGCCATGCAAGTGCATGGGGTGTCTGTCAAGTTCAATGTCAGCTATCGTCGAGAATCACATGCTTCTCTTGTTCCTTACGCTACAGGTGTCTTGTTGTTCACCACCACCCGGACACTCTTCGCCTTGCCGGTATTGATCACGTTCCAATCGTGGTCAAAAGTGTGGTTCCCAAGCTTGCTCAGAAGCAGGGTTGGACTGTTGTAATTCGTCCTTGCAGCGACGCCTCCCAGAGACCAGAGCGTGATGTTGCTGGCATTTCTATATGACTTTACATCCAGTTCGATGGTCTTATCAGCTGGAGGCAAGGGTAACTTCATCAGAGGCTTTGTCATGCTCAGATCATCGTTGGCGCAAGTGGCTGGATCAGGTATGTTCCATGGTTTCGACTTTGGTTCCTTTTTGTCGTTTGCATGGTCATAGTAGATGGCTGCGAGAGCATTTGGATTGAGAGCAAGACTGCAGTTTGCTGATATATTGGCGCGCATCCAATATGACTCCAATTTACCATTCCCTTTGACCAACACATCGGTACGTTGGCCAACACCAAGGGTAACGACTTTTGTTTTGTACGGCTCAACGGGAATAAAGTCATTTGCAATGACTGTCATGTCATGGCCATCAATAGAGAACCGCTGAATGGCTTCAGAGCTGGGGTTGATAAGACGTAGGCGATGCACTTTGCCCCGTCTAAAGCGAAACTTTGAGATTCCAGCGTTGTTCTTGCAGGGTGATTTATCCCCCGGTTTGACGCCGGAGCAATTGTAGTTCATTTTTCCATTGATAAGATTGCTGTCAGAAAACACAATGCCGGGGGCGCCAGGTTTCATGACATCTTCCACGAGGTCAAAATACTCTTTGTGATACCAGTCATTCAGCATGATGGGGCCGACATCAATGTCGTAGTCTTTCTTTTCTTGCGGACCATATATAACCATTGGACCGAAGAGACCAGCCAGGTATTGAGCAGAATAGTGCGAGTGATACCAGCTGGTACCATAGAGATCGGCAATGAAGGAGTATGTATAAGATTGACCCGGCGCTATGGGGCATTGGGTAACACCAGGAACGCCATCTTCCCAGGGCATGTTTTTCTGGAGGATGCCATGCCAGTGCAAAGACAACCCTTCATCTTTCAGTTCATTGCGAACAGTGACTTGGATTGTATCACCCCAGTTGGCTTCAATAAGGGGGGCGGGGAACTGTCCGTTCACAAGAATGGTAGACATCTCGTATCCATCAGGGGCTATGTTGGCTCGATTGACAGTGAAATCGTACTTTCGGATGACTCCAGTGTGAGGATGATCCTGATAGTAATTTGTCCGAGTGTTCATGGTACTCCATGGGTAGCCATTGGGAGTAGGGTTGTCAGTGAGGAACGTTGGCAAGTCTAGTGCATCAAGCGTGCCATACGTAGATTCGCTATAGGTAGTTTAGCATTGTTCTATACAAGCCATAAGTCTACCATACCCATTGGTCTGAAGCTGCGATAGTTGACCTAGAGACCCTAGGCTGAACTCGTTGCTATGAGTGTTCCCCATACTGAACAACCGGTGTGCTCTCAGGAGTCTCTGAGAAGGCTGAAAGGCAAATTCAATCATGTTCTGTGGGAATCAACACCAGTCTATATAGTCTTCATTCACAGAGGGGGGTTGTTAGTGAGCCCAGCCCTCCCATAGCCACTGCATGAGGCGCTTCTACTAAGACATGGTATGTGCCGAAGACCCGCGGGATCAAGCCTCTTCTGCTAAAGACCGGGCGATCGCATTTGGATCTATCTTGAGCTACTGTAGGTTATCATGGATAAGGTAGTCAGCCAGCTGTAATCCTCACGCCAGGGTGTTGTTGTTGGTGGTGGTGTTGAAAGCCAAAATTTAGTGAGATGGGACCACATGGCAGGACTCAAGTGAGTCAAGGCAACCTGCAAGCCATTGATGACAATATCCACACCAAGGCAAACCTCGTGAAGCACATTATTAGTCCTATCAGGAAAAGGATTCATGCTTTCGCCAAATTGTAAGTGGAGAGATGGTCGTCAAGGGGATGCCGGAATATCCGCTAAGTTAGTTGCCTCAGCTGTAGATGGATGATATGACACGAGACTTCGACTGGGTTATGAAGTTCTCTTGTTTCGTAAATTCGTATGTTAAGATGACTTTTGTCATTTGATGCATGCGGGAGGAGATTTGTAGATCTGTAACTAGGATATCTCCAGACCGTATTTTTCTCGACTTTTGACAGTGGATATTGTCTCAGACAGCACGCTGAGCTTTCTGAGGGTTGAAACAAATCCATGCCCCCTGGGTACGGCTAACCCAATGACATAGAAGGTGTAAGCCGACCGACCAACAATACGAAAATGCTGATTGTGGTGCCTGCTGACATTCATGTTGCAGCATAACATGATAAGCTAGTGTCAGCCAACACCTGTCGTAGAGTAGGGTGTTGGCGTTACGTCCAAAAGACGCAGTCTCCAAGACTCGACAATTTTCCGAATTGTTTTGATTGAGAATAGTGATACACATCGAGAGGGGAAACTTTAACCTCAGCGTCGGGTCGGGTATTATCCCTGGTTGCAATTGGCAACGGCACAGCACATTCAAACAACAGTCAAGGTTTCAGCAAGGTTTGACGGTTTAACGGTGTAGAGCGGCGAGATCCTCATCGGGCAATCAACCTCCCAAAGCGCCAATTGTGATCGACCGATCGTAATCTGGTAGGGCAGACAGGGCAGGGAGTCAAACTAAATCCATGTCAGCTTCAACAGGTATTTGATGCGAACATATCCTGCGACTGCTGCATGAGAACCTCAGAAAGATGTAACAACACAACCATCACTCAAGGAGATATTCCGTGAATGCACAATGTAGTTCAATGTGCACAAGCTGTAAGACGTGAGCGTTGCCTCTCAGTTGTCTTGAAGAAGAAATTTGTCAGGCAATTGAACTGGCACCAATCGCTAAGAAGCATGGCGCAAATTCTGTAGAGGCAGGATTGCCTGCCTCCTCCTACATATGCAGGAAAGGCTGGCTATTGAGCGCCATCCAATTTCCCAACCAAAAAGGCTAGTGCGAGGAGAGTTTCAGCAGCCAAAAGTTTCCAGCATAACAATATCGCAGCGTACTTGTCAAAAAACCTCGTATCGGCACCGTGGGGTAGGCCGGCATACTGGGTCGGGTCACGGTAATGGTGTGTTGATCATGTCCTGTCTGCAAATGTAACCTAGACGGTTGATGGGCTATATCGAGCGCCACAGCTCACTCGCCGCCTTTCAGCGATTGCGCTGTAATCTTTGACCGCATTCACAACACAGATACCGAGGTCACTTGAACCCAGCAAACGCAGCGCTCTGCAGGGCCTGCAGGATAACAAAGAATCCTCGCAGGAGTAAGACATTCAGCTGTCTCTGAGTGGACTGCTGCATTATTGGCTGTGGGTCTGAGAGCTTGGCAATAAGATTGGACCATTTCGAAATAGTTTTGATATATTTTACAGAATGCGGCCATCAGATGCCAGACTGTACATGGTGAATGTCGAAGTTGACTGGGTATTGCTCTCGTCTCGTATGATCTGTTGCTGATCTCATGATTTCCTCCATGCGGGGTTCGCCATCAGCATTATAGGTCGGCGTTGGGCTCGCATATACATGTCGTGCATTTTAGGGTCGGCATCAGATCGGATGACGCTACCAATGGACATGAAGAAGCTATCATCACAATTAGCAATCGTGTAAACCGTTAGGATTGGACTCTCAATTACCCAAATGTCGCACCAGACCCGGCCATGTACTGGCCGAGTGTTCTCATAATGCCGTTAGGACCGGCTCCGTATCGGAAGATGTTGACGGTTCCTAGACATCGTTAGTCATGAGTATAGACAGCAAGCTCAATGAAGACCTACCAAAGACAAAACCCATGATGACACCGACGGCTGGAAAATGTCAGATATATTCGAACGAGATTTCTTTCAGAATACAAGCAAGGAGTAAGTCATACTTCCACCCATCATAGCACCCATCTTGACTATGGAATCCGTTAGCGAATATTCTCTAGATGGTATGATACGAACATACGCTTATCGGCTGTGGAGGGGCCGTGCTGGCCAGCAGTGATAGGAGCGACAGGAGGCATGGCGAATGAGTAGAATCGGGAAGCAAGATACTGCTATTGGAGCCGACTGTGGTTTATCGACCGTGGTTGAAGAGGTTTGCGGGATTGAACAGCTTGAGGCAAAGCAATTGCTGATGAAGCTCTCTTGCGACGACTTCCTCAAATCCTATGACCTATGAAGCTTTCTGTCATTGGTTGGCTGACCAAGTGGACTAAGCGTTCGGGAAAAGGTCGGTGCGGGATTCGAGAGCACGGACCAGCTTCAAACTACAGTGCGTACACTTCCGACGACTTGGACAGTGCTGTGAAGAAGTCATCACGTGGTCTCCTTCGTGGGTCGAGATCTGGCTCCACAGCACGGCTCTAACTCGCAAGAGAGTTGCTTGCTCATGTTTTTTTCAGACGCTTTCATTGCGCTTACAAGACTGTCTTGGACATCCTCACCTTTGTTCTCGTGGTGCCTGGGGTTATGCCACCAGTGAGCACGAGCACATGCCAGAGTCTTTTGGGCGTGTGCTCCACTGTGCTCTGTACTCCGTGTGCTTGAGCTGAGGTGCCGACCGGGGGCTCCAAATTTGAACACACCAACACGCCAAGCAGCGCTTAGCGAGACCTCCCCCATACTGTCACTGTTACGGCAACCTCTCTTCAACTCACTCCACGGCCTCCAGCCCTCTGAGAATCATCGCTAGCGACCCAAAACCCTATTCCGACATCGCGAATAACCTCGTGCTTGGTGAGTTAAGCACCCTCTTGGCCGTCGCTGGCCCGACTCGCCTCTTGACCCCTGTCCCGCGGTACAACGGGGTCATCGCCGATCGTCTATTTTCATAGCCAAAACCTGTTCCCAGCCACGAGCTCATGATTTTTCTTGTTCACCAGCAACGTCAAGCCACATTGAAGTATTGATTCTTTGTGTGTATTTTATCAAATCTGCAACCTCTCTACAACTGTCGGTCATTCAGCAACGCTTCGGCCTCTCACCCGCCGGTGGAGTGACATCGATCCCCTGGGCGCGAGCGACACGTTTCTCTTCCATATCCGGCATCTATATTTAAATATCCCGAAATTGCGTCTGTCGGCCGCAAGCTGCTGAATACAATCTATCCTCATGACCGCAGTCGCAAACCCACCGAACTTTCCCAACTCGAGAACAGCATGGGGCACTATTAACGGAAATCATCAAATGAATTCAGAAGAAGGTCGAGGTGGTATTGGCATGTTCGCGCCGCGCAAGGGTCTTACTCGGTCCAACTCGTCATCATCTGTCTCTTCAACTTCCTCGAACTCTTCCGCTACTACAGTTGCCTCAAACGGATCCCACGCCAATGGCACTCCTTTGTCTTCGACTACAGATCTGAGCCAATGGTCAGCTAACGGCGCCCCTCGAAAACGACCCCAACCGAAAAACCCCTGGCCTCCAGGGAAAGGGGAGTTCCAACAACAGGATATGTCACGACTACCTCAAGGCAGAGGCCAGGGCATGATGGCGGCACACGGACCTGTGCAAGCCGGACCTGGTCAAGTTCAGATGACAGCCCAAGGCATGATGCGTCCTATGCCAGGTGAACAGGTTCCCTCTGGCCAACCAGTTTTATATCTATTATCTTTAAACGGCACATTTGAACGAAAAACGATCGCCGTTCCATTTGCCCCCGAAACTCTCCGAATCGGTCGACAAACAAACCAAAAGACAGTTCCGACACCAACCAACGGTTTCTTTGACAGTAAAGTGCTGTCCAGGCAACACGCTGAGATTTATGCGGAACGAAATGGCAAAATATATATCCGCGATGTCAAGTCTTCAAACGGCACATTCGTTAATGGGACCCGTCTATCTCAAGAAAATCGCGAATCTGAACCCCACGAGCTACAGACTTCTGATCATCTTGAACTCGGTATCGACATTGTTAGCGAGGACCAGAAGACTGTTGTTCATCACAAAGTGGCCGCCAAGGTGGAGCATGCCGGGTTCATGAGCGCTTCAAGCAACGTTATGGATATGAACTTTGGCGATCTAGACCCTGCCAACGGTGCCATGATGATGCCTTCTGGATCGATGCAGATGCGGGGCCGTACAAACAGTAATGCTTCCGCGGCCAGCAATGGCCGAATGATGCCTAATGGCGTTGGAGGAGTAATGAACATGCAGGCTAACGGCATGCCACAACAACGACCTTTCTTTCTCACCCCTGTTGCCACCGATCAGATTTTGAAGCGACTTGCTGTATGTTTGAATCCACATCCCGTAACGACCTGATACTAATTTCTTAGAATGAAATGCGCAATGCTCGACTCCAGGCTCAGGACCTTGGACGGACTAACCAGTTCGTCCATACACTATTATCCAAGGATGACCTTAAGGACCTCGAAAAGCCCGAGGGCCTTGAGCACCCTAAGACGGTGCCCATGATGAACGGGTTACCCGTCCCCTTCCGGGCTGATCCCAAAGCGCGATTCTCAGACCCCCCTGCACCACCTCCACAGCAACCTCTTCCTGAGAAGCCTGATGTCCCCTCTCTCAAGCGTGGCCCAACTGAGCGGCCCAAGTCGGGACCTCCCAACTCTCCTGTCCGCCCTGACAATCTCAGCCAAATTGTTCAGCTCACCGAAGCGTTGAACAACGCCAAGCGTGATATCGATGCCCAAACCGCCCGTATGCTCGAACTGGAAGAGATGCTACAGAAGGAGAGAATTGCCAGAGAGGAGGCAGAGGAGTTGGCTAAACGACTGGAGGAATCGGCTACTGTACACATGAACGGATCGGCCGTGCCCGGAGAATTAGAACCATCAGTTGAAGGGTCTGGGGTTTCAGAAGATGACAAGACTGTTGTTGACGATACCGAAACCGAGGCTGCTGAAGAGACGACCCCTGCTGTCGACCCAGCACAAGAAACAGCCGCCGCGCTTCAAAGCCGAATTGACCTGATGGAGACCCAGATGCGAGACATGAAGGAGCAGATGGAGGAGTGGAAGCAGCGATGCGAGACGGTAGAGTCTGAACGCGATGCCGACAGGAAGACGCTGGCTGAGATGGTCGTTCAACTACGTGCTGAGGAGGCACGCCGAGAAGCAGCAGAAGAGAAGGCCCGATCGCGTTCAAGAAAGCGAGACGCAGATACCAACGGCGTTATTGCCGGGTCACCTACGGATTCTATTGTTTCTAAGGGTCCCATTGGACATGTCGTCGAGCCGGTTGCCAACGATGAAGCGCCAGACGCACCAACGTTATCGCGGGCCAGTACCATCACACCAGCAAATAGTGGTGTGCGAGGCCAGGATCAGCGTCTCCAAGCCGCACTACCATATGCCTCCATGATCGGTGTTGTATTATTTGGCATGGGCTTGATGGCGTATATCAACGGGTGGCAATCTGAGCCTCCGCGCCCCGAGCAATAAATAAGTTGTGGATGTACAAGAAGGGCGGGCCTGTATGAGGAGGAAGAACTGGGGTATATGATGGGTTGTTGTTAAAAAGGGGATCACGACATTATATCTTTCGTCTTGAAAGATTTGTAACTTTCATGAGCGGTATTTCATAATTCATGGTGCGGCTATCGATTTGGCCCATCAACGATGAGACGATACGAGAACCAGACATGGACATATCCGATCCGAAACACTATTTTCCTTTGTTTACCGTACTATATATCAACTTCCTTTGTACCAACGGTTAACAGACAACAGCTTGGCATACGAAGCCTCTCTGGTAGGGCTACAACTACAAGCCTGGTTCTAGTCAGACTTGCGGATACGGCGTTTTTCTTTTGTAAACTTCTTCTTCTCGGCAATATTTTGATATCTTTGATACATGGGGGCTTGCATCACAAAGGGATAGCGTGTATTACGAGCAGTGGGCTGGAGCTCCCGAGACAGCGTATAAGTATTTTTTTTTTGCATATTTAATTTACTCGCCTGAATATATTGGCTCTAGTTTAAGCAGAAGTCCTTAGTTCCATTGTGTAGTGTACTTATTTTTGTGTCTATTGTAGGAATGATGGCGTGTTGTCCAGCCACTGAGACACTTGTGAAGCATCACTCACTCTAAGCTGAAGAGTCACGTACGTCATTGCACAGTGGTTTGGCCTTTTTCGGATCCGAGGTTTCTGTTTGTCTCGGACTCGCTTTTTCTTCCCCAGGATCACGGCACACGATGGTCCACCTGCAGGATTGACGCTAACCACTTTTCGTATTCAGAGCGTGAGACTATTGGCGTCTAAGTTGTTGAGTATGTTGACGATAATGCCGTTTTTACCGTGAAGTTATGTATAAAGTAGTCGTGGTTTCTTGGAAAGGGCTATTGTCTCTCATCTTTGACAACCATGGTTTCTCTTGCTGAAGTCCAGCAAACCAACGCCTCGGCAGCTACCAAGCTCCCAGGAGGTCTTGTCGCGGTCTTTGCAGGCGCAACAGCAGGTATCGGCGAGACAGCTTTGAAAGACTTTGCTAAATACACTCTTCGACCTAAGATTTATTTTATAGGTCGCTCTCAGGAAGCAGCTGATCGACTTCTGGTTGAGTTGAAAGAGCTCAATGCTGACGGGAGCTATGTCTTTATCCAGAAGGATATGAGCTTGTTGAAGAACGTGGACGAGGTGTGTCGGGATATCAAGAGTAAAGAGAGTGTTTTGAATGTGCTATTTATGAGTCAGGGGACACTGAGGGTTGGTGTTGGTACGTTGCTTACTCAAATGTTCAGATGTTATACTTACACATTGGATAGACACTGAAGAGGGACTCCCTCTAGTCACCGGCCTCGCACACTACTCCCGCGTCCGTCTAGCACTCAACCTCCTCCCACTCCTCAGAAAAGCACCTTCTTTACGAAGGGTAATATCCGTCATGGCCGGCACGAAAGAAGGCAAGCTCTTCGCCGACGATATAGCAGGACGCAACATCCCATTCACCAGCATCCACAACTCCCGCGGCCACTTGTGCACTGCCATCACTCTCTCCCTTGAAGCTCTTGCCCGCCAGGCACCAGAGGTATCTTTCATCCACAACTTCCCTGGCTCAGTCGACACAGATCTTATCCGGCCTGGGGATGGAATCATGATGCATGTTATGAAGTACTGGTTCAAGATCAGTATGACTGTTACGAGAAAGTGGCTTCCTAAGGAGGAGTGTGGTGAGCGGCATGCTTGGCTGTGTATAAGTGGGAGATATCCTGATAATCAGGTTCAGAGTGAGAATGGTGTTGGGAGTGAGGAGGTTGCGGTTGGTGTCGATGGTAGTAGGGGAAGTGGTGTTTATAGTGTTGATTGGGACGGAGAGAGCGCTTCGGATGAAGTTGTCAAGTTATTGGAAGAGTATAGAAAGGAGGACATGGTTGATAAGGTCTGGAAAGACCTGGAGACGGAGTTTGTCAGAATTACCGGAGCTATTTCGATCTAAAGTTGCGAGTTCTGGATGTAGTCGGGTAGTTCAGCAAGCAATATTAAGCAACCAACCTCGGCATATTGTACATGGATCGCCAATACCAATCGACCCCATACCCCCATTAGAGTTCTACTTATGCTTAGTGCCTTTCAAGAGTGTTAATTCTGCGAGCAAGGGTTTTCTGCGAGTCTAATTGTAGCATCACGCCAGGTTCAAAGTTCGGCTCAGCCGGAATACAAAGTCGGAAGACCTTTACAGGATCCATCGCGAATGTTACTCTTTACCGGGCAATTCACTATCCAAAAAGTCCGATTTCATAACTGCCGTGCAAAAGAATGGATGATGACGAGACTGAGGCTGTGCCGTTGCCGACATGGCCGTGGCTTTCTATGAAGGTTGCGATGACAGGTATCTGTGTTCCTACTGGTCCTCACTGTAGCTGTGATCTTGACTGGACTGGGGGCTAAAACGTTATGATCAGAGTCATGATAATCGTATGCTTCATGTTCGTATGCTACAAATCCCTGATTTACAGTACAGATATGTAATGAGATAACTCCCAATGTACTCCAATGGCCGCACTTTGTTCTGATTGTCGCCATTATCAGTGCCGCTTTGCCTTATTCACTCCTAAAACGCCCATAACCAATTTGGTAGTCGCTATAATGCTCACTTCTTTTAAACATCGCAAGTTATTCATCCTCACTCAAGCTGTCTCAAAAGACGATCCCTTTCTCTTGATTTCCTTCTCGGGGTCGACACCTCGCTCCCACTCTTCCCTCTCTCGCTTCATGTCTCTCTTGCACCAGTGAATGGTAATGATACCCCAGACCACTGCCCACAGGAAGGGGACAGCCCATGCAACACCGTAGGCACCAGTAGCCGGAACCTGGGGAATGACGGAGATGACGGTCAGGGGAACGGCGAGTACGAGTGCAGGAACGGACCAGAACCAGGATTGCTTGTGAACCATTTCTCGGAAACGAGGACTGGCCTTATATCGGGCTGCTAAAGCCTCACGATAAGGTCGGCCACCGAGGGCATTAACCGCGATAACATCCTCGATGAAGTAGTAGACACCTGGTAGAACCTGGAAAACGATTAGCATAGTAACAGTTACTTCTTTGTATATTGACATACCTTTTCACCCTTGGCAGTGGAGCTGATTCGGAAGGGTGCAGGCCAGTTCATCTGGTGATAAAGAGTAATAAGGAACAGTGTACCGCCGTAACAGTACAGGATCGCCGGAGCAGGCATGCACAGAACCCTCAACCATACATTATGCGGAGCGCTGCCAATGATAAACAAAGCCGTGACGACAAAGATAGTAAGGGTGGACGAGTACGTCAGCATATCGAAGCACCACCGATGATTCGTTCCCAGGGGTCGATAGAACCTGTCCACCTTGATCAATCGGAGGGTACGGAGAGCGAATTCGAGATACGTGGGTCCACCCCAGATGGTTGTCACAACAGCAAAGATAATCCAGCCTTCGACGTCGCCAGCGTACTTCATACCGTAGTATAGGGCAATCGGAACGGCGGATGCGTCGACGAAGACAAGGAATGCAAAAATGAAAAGCCTCCAACGTTTCCAGCCATGATGCCAAGTAAACGGAAGCTGCGGTAGTAGTTGGGGGTTTTCGTCGTAGTACTCTAAGAGAGTTGTTGCTCGTCGTCGATATTCTTTTTGGGTAGCTGCTCGAGAATCGTAGTATGCTTCAGCTTCCGGGCGTTGAGCATATGACAAGCTTCGTCGGGGTGCATCAGAGCTCCTTCTAGGAATTTCCGAGGTTCGTCTGCCTTCGGATGTTCGTCGGGGCAGCTCTGCAAAGGCCGAATCAAGAGGTTCGCGCGGTGATGTTGGTGATGTTGGTGATGTAGAATCCTCAGGAATGTTGAAGCGCACGCGATCAGTAGAAGATTGGTGAGATTGTGATGGACGAGTAACGCCGGGTGCTCCGGCTGGTTCTTGTGATGATAGAGCAGAGTCGGATAAGGGAGCAAGACTGCCCCGTCGTACTTCAGGCATAATGAAGTAGTGTTGTTGTTTTGTTTATGCTGTTTGAGTGATGGTGATACAAATGGAGAATGGAAGTGAAAAGAAGAGGAATGAGCTGGGTCGTAGTAAGAGACGGGACGAAGCTGGACTAGACTAGAGCGGACAGTTCAGTTCGTTCTAGGAAGAATATGGAAATTGGCCCATCTAAGTGGCAAAGTTTAAGCTAATCGTTAGACGGAGGGGATATTTAAGCAAGAAGGATGTAACAGCAACAGAGAGCAATGAGAATGGTAGCCTGATTGTGAGACTGACGTGCACTGTTTGGAAGAATGTAACAGTGGAAGGGTTCAATGGTAGTTTAGCGTTATCAATTATTATTCCAGGGGTATGTGACCACTAATCATTTGAATTTGATACCTATCGTGCCTGTGATTGAAGCATGACGTTAAAGGATCCATCGGGAACAAGAGGTTTTTCGAGGTGCTCTTTCCCCTTTGACCAAGGACGCAGCCAAGATTCTGTCAACGCTTGCCAAGCGACGTCATCACGGGAGTGTATGTGGGTCTGTTTTCGGAGCAGGGGCAGGAGCGATGACTTCACTGATCGTCAAAAAGCTCCGCTTACTAGCAGAAAGCATCATGATCCCCTAATTTTAGAGCCAAGAAGATTCACAACCAGAACGTAAGCTTAACAAAGAGGTTAAATTTATGTATGACTTGCGTTTCACATGCCATAATATTCGGAGTATTCACATAATTTGAGTAAGACGGTCAAGAACTGCTGCATAAGATTATATTGACAGTATTCGTAGCTTCAGTTCTATTACACTGACTGGGCTCCACTACGTCTTCACATGGATACGAGACATGTAAAGAAACGCGTAGAAATGGATCTCTAATCGTTCTCGTATCGCTAACCGCAAGAAAGAAAAAACAGGCAATAACAAAATGTGAATGACATGCAAAAGGATCGTCTCTCATCCCTGACAATTACATCAGACCTCAGACTCATGCGACTCCCTCTTAGATACCCTTGTATATTTCCCCGGCTTGGCATTAGATCCCCTGCCTTGAGCAAAGCAATTCTCTGTCTCGGGCCATTCGCTCGGTCGAAGATAATAAGGGTCTCTCTTCTTCATCGACAACATACCAACTGCAGGATATGTTAGCTTACATCAATCATAGTGTAGGTGAGTATACTTACTAAAGTCAAACGGATCGGCGATATACATAAACCACTGTCGATTGTGAATCCACCCAGGACCCATACGCTCCGTCTTACCATCAAAGTCAAGATACTGTCTCTGATCATAAGGCAGAAATCGTCCTGGGTGAATAACATTGAGCCAGTAAGTATACAGAGCTACTGGAATACCTTCCAGGACGTAGAACGGCCACTCGCGCTTCATGAGTGCATTGCTGTTATCCTCGCCGCTTGAAAGGATGTCCCGAAGCTCAAAAGTCTCGACAGAGCGGAAGATGCAGCGAATAAGAATAAGCATCGAGGTGCCGTAAAGCATAATGAACAACGTTCGAACGTTGGGGGGTAACATCTTGGCCCGTGAACAGCGATGGTGAAGGATACCGACCAGCGCAATGAAGCCGAGTTCAATTGCTCCTTGGAGAATAACAGCGACTGCCATGAAAGTTGCACCAGAACTTAGACGGTCACTGTCTTGTCGGCCATTACCTGCTGCGATCCACGATGCACCGATAGCAGTAAGCACCTCGACCAATGAGCCGAGAAAGACAAATATGTAGACCACGCGGTTCGGGTTGATGATGGAGTGCATGGGTAGGTAGTGCATAAGACGTCCGAGGGTGTTGTACTCGGCAGCCGAGTAGATTGGTGGTGCGAGGTAGATGAAGATGGTCGATATCATGTACAAGGGAAGACTGTCTGGTTGTCGTACTGAGATGGCACGGAAGACCCAGCCGATGGTGAAGAACAGACCGGCGTAAAACATGAAGAATGTCACCCTCCAGAACTTGTATCGGCTATCCTTGAGTTAGTTTGTTCCATCAGGGCCTATTAGGTGGTTTACCTGTTCTGTATAGCATGTCCAATCATTGATACACCAATTATCACAGCAGCAACAATTGGAAGTATCTTGTTGGCATCGTAGCCGTAGAGATTGTCCTTGGTCGGATTCGCCATGGTTGCAACAATAGGGAGTTAATAACAACTCTTTGATAATATTTGGAAACCCAATTCACTCCAAAGATATCCTCTTATATAAATACTGTTGTCCATTATCACAATCACTTCCGTCATCTGTTTATCGATCCTGGCCTGCATCTTCTACATGGCGCAGCCACAGTCGGGTAAGCTTCAACCCACTAGCAGCCCTACAGCGCTACAAATCTACAGTTTGAGTTAGACTTGGGGATTGTCCCTGGCTTAGCGAGTCACAAAGCGTCGCTTATTGGCTATGTCTCTAACAGGGGAAAATTAAGTGCTCACTGCTGAAAACTCACAGCGGCACATAGACACTATTTCCAGTATAGTTCTGGCTGTGTATGCTCTTGGATATGAGACTTGTCCAAGGCATATCTGGGGGTTGTCTGTATCTCAGCGCTCAGGGTCGCCTTTTTCGTACAAATTTCCTATTGATCTGCGGTAGACATGCGTGTAAGATCTGAACAAACGCAGAGCAGCTAAGATTGCTCGTCATTGTCGACACAGCTTTGCCGCCGGCAATTGTCACGAACTATATGGCTGTTCAAAATAAACTGAGCACTATTATAGTACTGCGGATTCACCTAGGAACCGACGTCTTGGTGTTTTTGCTCGCCTGATACTGGAGACTGGCCAAGCTACATACCCTAAACCCAAGCAACATTTTAGGACGTTCACATTGAAGTTAAAATCTAATCAATCGACTACGCTACAATGACTACAGCAATGGAAAAACTCAGTACGGAGAACTTATCAAGGAGAAGGAGAAAAAAAAAGACGAACAAAAGTACTAATTGCTCATGAATGGATCAGTGTGGGCAAAAAGCAAAAGGTAACTCCCCCGGGAAGGCTCGAACTTCCGATCTCCCGATTGTCTATGAATAACAGTCGGACGCTTTAGCCAACTAAGCCACAGGGGATAGGCTAATTGATACTTTTGGCTGCAATATTTCCGTATAACTAGATACGCACGTTTGCATTCTACAGAACAATAATCTTTTACTCCCATCTCTGCTCGCCTGTTTATCTCTCAGTATCACTCTTTGGACAAATTATCACTCTGAAGGGCTCTTGTCCAGATGAAACAGCTTAAAAGTATTGTTTGATGGTTTTACTTCGCCTTTGTCTGTATCTAGACAGGGACTTGTTGGTGTCTTGGTAGTATTGAAATTGACAATATTAGGAATATTAATATGATAATCGAAATTCCCTTCTTTTATGATTCTGTCAAGACCCAGAACTGCACTCATGGAGACCTGGTACCTCGAAACAAAGAGACAAGATTGGGTATTGGTGTTCTTGGGCGAGTTGAAGAGTATCATAATCATAAGTCATCGTCGTTTTCCAACTCCTCTATCACCTCCTCTGTCTCCGATATAGCAAGATATGGCCAAGATCCAGTAGTAAGTTCCAGTTGTGACATGCGAGTTTGTATCTTGCGTAGAAACCCAGAGTCTTTTCCTCCCACGGAATGTAGTACATGCTGCAATGAGTACAGTATATCCCCTGCACCGACAAGCATACCGTCTCCATGTGCAGAAAAAGGTGTGCAGGCAACAATATCAAGCATTGCATCCGCTAAGCGAAACACCTTGAGTTCCTAATATCAAATGTTAGACTCTACTAAACTTGAAGTTAAGGGTCTACTTACGATGCCATATCCATGTGTCTTGATGGCTGCGTTCGTCACCATTGAAAATAGCTCAAGCATTTTATGCCCAATCTTGACAGGTAGAAACAGAGAGAAAGCCTCATCATCTGGGTAGCAAGACATAGCAAAGTGGCGAGCAGTATACTCCCACAAAATGAGTCTGATCCACTGGCGCGTGACGAACAAGTCGACTCTTTGAGCTTCACGAGCAGCGTGGTCGTGTGAGTCGAGACACAAAGCGGCTTGATAGGATACCAGTTTCTGTCTTTCGAGGGGTTGCTGGTTAGACGAGATTGTCGTCAGGTTACTCTCAAGATAGGCGAATAGTCGTGTTAGGGATACGAAGGCTTGTAGGCGGCGTTCGTCGGCCATGTCGTCTTGGGCATCTGGGAAGACGTCGATAACTTGGAGAACTGCCTGTAGACCATGTTGCGCAGAATATGTTCTAGAATATCTCGTTAGTATGATTGGAACTCTCTTTGTAGGTATTCATACCTCTCAGTTATGAGAACAAGCCAGTATATCCGCAGCCGGAGTGACTGCTCCAGCTTACCCAAATGGCTATAGGTCTCAGGATAACCAAGCTGCATAAACTGAACCTGCGTGACAGCCTCTCTCAGAAATAAACCAGCAGTACGAAGTTTATTCCCATTGGAGTGATAGACATGAAGAAAGAATGGTATCAGCGTAGAAGGAATACTGTGACTCTCACGATGGTCATAAAGCTCCCGTAACTGCAGGCATTCGGTAGCGAATTGGAGAGATGATGTGGTATTCAGCGGCCCAGCATGCTCAGGAAGTCGGAGTTGAGCGATAGTAGCGGCGCATAATGCTGCTGCTAGAGCATGAGACTCGAAATCGTCGGTGTTTTGGGTGATTTTGTTGAGAAGATCCTCAGGGTTGATGACTATCCATACTGACGATACTACTTGTTTGGAGATGTCGAGGATGCGGCGGTATTCAGGAAGTGGTATCCGATAAGGCGGCAGAGGGAAAGGTCCGGAAAGTTCGGGTTCATTTTGGGTGGTGATTTGGGTGGCGGCAGAAGAAGGTTGATTGTTCTTGATGCTCTCTTGGAATCTCTCGACCTTTTCTCTGGTAGTCGTTCTCACTCCACCCTTTGGTCCACGCTTCTTCCTTGTCCTTAGAGCCGTGCATTCGATGCCTCTTAGACGACATTCATGACATGGTTTTCCTTCTTCGCATTTCACGCGTCTCAATGCGCATCCATCGCATGGATTTGCGTTTCTGAGCCTTGTTGTCATGATGAGTCAAATTGAGTTTAGGTTAGGAAGTGATGATGCCGGGTTTAAGGTGAAGAGGCGGATTTCACTATGGTTGGATTTGTAGCCAATCACGCGAGCTGATGGAGTCGGATGAACAGCAACAACTTCAAAAGTCATAGAATATCAGGATGTTATTTGTCATGCATATTATTTCTTCTTCGCTTGGTTCACTGTATAAGTATGATTATATTCGTAAATCAATTGATTGCGTATATATACCTTGTCTCGTTACCACAACTGCCTGTAAGCATATCTAAGCAGCTCTCGCCCACGTGTGCTTCTGAATACAGCCAATTACTCCCGGACGTGTCTCAGTCAGCTGTAACACTGAATCTCCAGCCTTGTTAACGATTCCGACCATGGAAATGACAAAAGATTCGCCCGCTTTGAACAGAGCGTAAGACCCTGCGGTAGTAGGAGTGGGTGCTGTCGCTGCCAAGTCATACGTCGTGACACTGTCGCGCTTGCCACTAGGCGTGAGGAGCTTTCCTACAATGGGCGTATTTGTTTCCAGGTATGCTTTGCCCTCTGTGTTCTTTTCTTCCTGGCTCAGAGTCTTTCCAGCCTCGAATGTGAAGTTCGATGTGCTGAACCAGCATGGGGCGTCGCTTCCAGCGGCAACTGAGAGTGTAAGTCTGGACCATTTGTCACTTGAGTCCTCCGAAGAGTTGATATTCGTCTCATCCTGCGGAACGAGCTTAAGATCGCGTCCCGTTTTGTTGGTGCCCGTGACCTGGATAGTGCAAAGTTGACCCGGCTTCCTGGTGCTGCTGGTGATAGCATATGTCACCTTGGGTTCCGGAACCTCAGCCCAGCCAGTCAAGAGACCGTTCTTTACCTTCTCGACGAACTTCTCGCCCTCGGTAGGATCAGGCTCCTTGGGCTTGCGGTCTCCCACCCAGAACACAATGGCAATTGTTATCAGGAGACCGACTATGGCAACGATAGCGCCAACGACAGGAATACAGGCCACTGCCGGGAATATCCAGGCAAGTAACTCACAAACGACGACGACGAATGTACAGATAGCCTGTAGCACGCCGA
This sequence comes from Fusarium citri, assembly GCA_004367485.1. Classification (NCBI taxonomy): domain Eukaryota; kingdom Fungi; phylum Ascomycota; class Sordariomycetes; order Hypocreales; family Nectriaceae; genus Fusarium; species Fusarium citri. The sequence continues at coordinate 362,035 of QHHH01000036.1, read as the reverse complement.
ATGTCTGCTGAAGACCTGACATATCCTCCCAATGCTCGGCAAGATCCCAGCATTGGAATGCGACGAACGCAAAGCCCAGCACCAGGCCAGCACCTCGCAATACGTTCGTTGCTATTGTCCGCTTCTTGCCAATTTCTGTGACAGCCCTTGGCAAACCATCCTGCACATTGGCAACGGCGGCAGCACCGTTGTTAGCCACCACAGGATTGGCAGCCATGTTGCCAGCGCCTTGACGAATTGCCAAATTCATGCTCGTCATCTCGATCTCCATGGTCGCGGCTGGAACAGGCGCATTGTACTTCAAAAATGGTGTAAGAATCTCAATCCCTTGTCGGGTAAGATCTGTAGCAATCTGTGCCTTTTCGGCAGGCTTCAATGGAACTCCTGCAACGCTGCAGGCTGCAATAGAACCAATAAGCATGACGGCCTATGTAAGTCAGTTTCCAATACTTGGTAGTTCGTCGACTTGTAAGTGTGTGTGTGACTCACCATCATTGCAACTTTGGCTTTGCCTCCCTTTTGCCTCAGGTCGATAGGGTTGTGTTTTGCCTTGTCAGCCATTTTTGTATAGTCCCAATGCCTAACCCCAGTATACAGTGCCTCAGCTGCATGAAGAGTTTGCGGGCCTTCAGTTACCAAATTCAAGGACTCCGTCATCATCTTTGCAGCATGGGATCTATGCTGTGTTTGCAACTCCTCGAAAGTCTTCTGAGTCAGATGCTCCATGTCCTTGACAAGTGCGTCTTTGACGTTCTGGTCCATGTCCGTCTTTTTCGACAAGAGTTCTTCCACAAACGCTTCTACAACATCATAAAGCCAACCTTCAGGCATAGTCAAGATTCCTGGCTCGGCAACAGTGCGCTCAAAGACAGCAGCCTTCACATTTGTGTACAAATCTTGGATGTGCGTACCAGTAGGGTCTAGAGCATAAAGGACGTTGGAGTACATGTTGATGCGGTTTTGCTATTCTTGTCAGCTTTCCAGGAGTGACATGTCGAGCAGAGATGATTGTTACTCACTTTCGACGTGACCGATTGCATCATCAGATCATAGACGCAGACTTTACCAACGCCTTTGCGTAACTTGGTCGCCCATGCTGGCCCGTCATCATTGATGTACTTGTGGAGGTCCTTGTGAAGACTGAGCATAGAAAAGCGTGCGCAGAGCTTGTTAAGAGCCTGGTATTCAGGCTGCGAAGAAAGACACTTCTTATCCTGATAAGTGTGGTCAGTGTTGGCTCGCAAAAGAAACACATTGTAGTCTTGACTTACAGTGCCGGTCCACCAGTAGGCAATCTTGGCCTTTTCCTTGTCCGTAAACCTATACTTTTCACGGAAGTTGGTGTTGGTCTCGGAAAACATGTAGGTAAGGTACGCTGGTGCGTATACATCCCTGATCCAATTCCGATACTTGTCCTCGAGGTTAGACGATAGCTCCAAGGGGAGGTTGGTCGGCTGAGGTACATTCAGGAATTTTGGGCCACGCAGATCAGCTTCCATATGATAGTACATCATATCACGAAGATAGTCGCGACTCCTCATATGAACCTGTTCACTCGGTCAGTACTTGCTAGAATCGCATTGTTCGTTCCAAGTCTTACGGCGTTGTCGTCGTATCCAACCATCTTCGTCAGATAGGTCAAGTCAAGCTTTGTCACCAACTCGCCCGCTGAAGGGGAAACCGGTACTGGCTGTGGATCTTTTCCGGCTTCTTCTCTTCTTGGGCCAGTAATTGATGGATCAATATGGCCATCTGTATTCATTGCCAGATAGTGTCTGTCGAAATCCTTTTTTAGTTCAAGCACCGTTCAGGAGATTAGGCTTCTTACTTGTAGCCCAGGTGGTTCTTGTTCGCAGGGTTGAACTCGGTTATATGCCCTTGGGCCGTAAACTCATCCATATCGATTCTGATCTCCAATTCCTTAAATATGATCGGGATGACCACATCGGAGTTCAACTTGGTTTTGTATGTTCGGGAATGCCCATCATAGTCAGCATCGTCTTCTGGTATGTCGTCTGCTAGATTGGCAAGCAGTGCTGGATCTAATACAGTTACAGTTCCTTTTGTCGCACCCCCCTCTTCAGAAATAAGGGTAGTATCATAGAGTGCATCGAGAGGAGTTCCTGCATTCGCCTTGTTGATGTCCTGTAGCAACCGGTCGAGGCAACCAACCGTGATCAGTGCTCTAGCCATATCATCCTTAGTCTCTCGGAACGTTGACATACCGAGCATCCCAAACGGCTGCTCGTCTTTGAAAGTTGCCTGGCCCCTCTTAAGTATTCCCGCGTCGAACGACATAGGGAACTCAAGAGGTTTGTAGATCGGATGTGCTCGTAGATTGCTGAGGCTGATATGCTCGTTCATCACCTGCTGCGAACTCATCTTTTCAGACGCAACCCATAGCATGTTGGGTTCATCTGAGGATTCGAGAGCATATGCTGGCGGATCTTCGAAGCCATTATCACCTTCAGCTTGAAGCCCTTCCTCAACTTCCTCTACTTCAGCCCCTGAGAAGACACCATCAACAGCAGCTCCTGTTGCAGGGATGTTGTTGCTCACTCCAACATACGCGCCCGTTTCCAAAGAGTGGTTCACGGCCGTCTCGATTGAAACAGAGAAATTGATCATCTCAGTGGCTGGATCCTCCAATGGAGTCTTGTAGTCTGGCGTCAATGCCATAACACCGACTCCCGATAGGGCATGGTCAGCCAGATCGATGAGGCAATGCTCATAGTATCCAGTTGATGGTACCTGGCGCGTCCATCGAATTTGCTGTTCGACATCCGAGAACGCAACTGCCTCACAGATATCACCCTCTAGAGTAAGAATACCTTCACGTATGACTACAGATGGCAACACGTGAGAGGAGAGCTCATCGTCGGGGCTCAGAGTGTAGACACGCTTCATTTGACTGCAGCGAGTGGCATTCTTAGGCGATGGAACCTGATCGTAGAACTGCGCTGATATGCCTTCGGAATGACCAACGAGCTGCTTTCTGAGGGCATTACCCGCGCCCTCGATGCCAAACCGCTCCAAGATAGGACGAAGCTCTTGGAAGGCAAGAAGGCATTGGGTTTGCTCTTGGGGGGTCAAAGTCGACATAATCCTGGCGATAGACTTGATGGTGATCTAAAGTTATTAGTTCCAATCAAGAAGAGTATGTCTCAGTGCCTTACCTCTGGGTAGTTAACGGCCACAAGGTAACCATTGGCATGGTACGAACGTAGACCCTCTCGTAGGTGAACACCATACACCTCGGTAATATCAGGTCTCTGCTCGCAATGTAAACTTTCGATAGTTATTCTCTCATAGACATTAGCCTCTGCATCCCACCGCAGCAAACTATGTCCAATGAGAAGTCGACCTGGTTGCATCCATGGGTTCTCTTTGGTGGCTCGAGACGGATCGACTGCTCGTAATCCTGTCGTCGTATGGAACACATGGCCAGCTGTGAAGAATGTTTTCCCGCCATCTGTTTGGAAACGTTAGTGCTTGTTTACCTGGGGATATAGGACTTGATCTTACTGAATCCATAGAGTACTGGGTTCTCGATAGTTGTGACGACCTTCTCGTCAGACACAACTCCCCACTCGTTTGAGGATCCTCGCGTGAGGATAGTATCATTTTCAGCCAAAAGCTCAATAGATCGACTGCCAGATACTGTGGTGATTTGAGTCCCTGCCACAAAGCATGAACCCCCAGCGACCTCAGTCCAGGATTTAGTATCTTTGATAACCTGGTTTGGCTCGCTTAGAAAGTCTTTGGCGTCGTCATCTTTGTGAGCTGGGTGGGTAAATCAGCATGTAAACTTATAGGGGACATCGTTAATAGTAGCACCTGAGCTCAACCAATCGTGGACCTTTTTTCCTGTCCATGTCGTTTCCACATGGTTATACATTGGGATGGGCATTGACTCAGGTGATCCCGTGCCTGTAACGTCTTTTGTCTCTGTGGTAGACAACTTTTGGTTTGTCAAAGACCCAATGGCTCGTTGCCAGTCTCCCTGCTTGCCTTCCCATAGTTCAAGAAATACAGCAGCAGTACTGGCCCAATTCTCGAATCCCGTCTTGGAGAGTGTGATGCTTTTGGCTTTATCCAGGCTTTCTCCTGTAAGGGTAACAGATTGATCGATAAGGGGTGCTTGGAAAGGTCGACAGGCTTCATCAACCCCCACTGGCTGCAGCTTTCCGCCCTCGTTCTTAACGAGATTGATGGATACTGCTTGCACCGCGCTGCGGACAACCTTTTCATGATCCTTGGTGTCTTCAAGACGAAATGCCAAAATCTTACCCATCAAGTCTGCGAAGGCCCTTTCCCACATCTTGTCAGCGGAGCACAAGAGTGCTTCATAGTCGTTGAACAGATAGTTTGCAACAAAGACCATATGCATGCCATACTTGGGATGCAGCAGGGTCTCACTCTTATAAAAGTCGCGGATGGGTTCTTTTGGATCTGAGAGTCTGGCCTTGAAGGCCTCCAAGAATGTCGAATCCTTTTTAAGATCTTCAAGAGAGAGTTTCGGGTCTTTCTTGCGTAGCTCTGAGTTCAAATGATCAGCATAGCATGCCTGAGCGAGTCGGCAGAGGCTGTCTTGCATGTTGATATGTGCCTTGTCCTGATTTGACTTAATTAGCATGGCTATTTCGACTAACTATTCATACAGTTGAGCTTGCCTTGTTAACGGATCCTTGTAGACTCTTTGGATCATTATCCTTCGAAACCCCAGAAAGAGCTAGGGCAGCCGACTGGTTGGCCAGTCTGGCAATAAGAACAGAGTGATCGGCATCATTAATCTTCAGGTCTGATGCGCCACTTCCAGTACTGGTCAGAGGAGTTGATGCAGAGGTCAGAAAATTGATCGCTGGGGTGAGCAGCGCCTGGTCATGGAGCCGATTTATATAGGTCGATGCAGAGAACGCTTCGGCACTCTCAAGTGCCTCGATGAGCTCTTTGACCCTAGGATCTTTGGACGCCATCACAGCACTGAGTTCAAAAGATGACAAGCAATAGAGAACAATGTTTGACAATGTATCCGGGTGGGCGTCGCAGCGAACTTATCCTTCTGCCATCTCCATCTGCGAGCATTCCAGCTCGTACTGGGATTTCTCAGCTGAACTGATGCACAGACATAGTTTTCCTAATAAGTACGATCACGAGCATTACATGCGCCGCAATATTCAATATTGTGACTCTCCTAATGCATGTAGTATGCCGAATAAATCACTATCACCGCGTGTAAGTCTTGTCGCTCATTGTTCTAGACCACTACCCCAGACTAGCGTTCATCCAGCCAGCCAGCCATATGCCCGTTATGCCAGTGGGTATCCATTCATGCTATCACATTTGTCTCGATGTTCAGCTGTGTTTTGGGTATGTGACAAGCCATCAAGTCCAAAAGCGCTACTATCACCTTTCAGCTGCCATTTCTAGGTAGTCAGAATACGTTGATGATTAGACGTCTGGGGGGCTTTGCTAGGCCGTGCATACCTGCATAGAGTAGACAGGTTCCTGTGCAATCCTATTTCTCATGTAAGTAAATGTGTTACATATTGGTGCTGCCAAATCAAGAACGATATACATTTGTGTATTGAAGCAGTTTGCTGTATTAAGACACTCGACATACAGCTCATACTAAGTATAGAGCCGCTTTTCATGATTGGTGGATCAAGTCATATTTGGGAGTAACTCTAATAGCATGACCCTAGCATCGGTGTCCTGCTACTATTATTTCATAAAATCCGAGTTAAGTTTCATAGAGCTACCCATGCTATTTATAGAGCTATTTTACGAAGTCTATGTGGAGGGCCTTGAGCCATTGCAAGCATTCGTTACGAACTGGCGAGTCCATCAACCAGAAATTGTCTGATATCGACTATCAGCCATAAGCAACTCCATCACAGGCCCAAGCAATTCCTCATCCAAGCCCAAACTCATCAATCGTCCAACCTTCACCGCCGTGGGCTGAGCAGCCTTGACAACTCTCCAGAGCTTCTCCTTGGTCCACATATCCATCTGATAATCCAGAATAAGATCTTGGATACGCTTCAATGGATCAAGTACACTCAGCTGTGGGTTGTCACCCAGGCTAATAACCACATCTTCTGACCCAGACGGGAGTGATGGGAATTCGACTACAAGGCCAGGGATGTTGGGGTACTCGTCGATTCCTGTCTTGACGTCGAGAGAAGAGTCGTTGAATTCGTTGCGCTTGAAAGCTTCAAACTTCTTGGGCACTTCGGTGATGGAGACAAACTTGATCGTCCACTTTTTGCCCTCTGGATTGAACTTGAGTTCGCCCTTGTCTTGGCCATACTCAAACTTCCAGCCACTGCTGGTATCTGTTTCTTGCTTACCGGAACTCTCATCGACGAGAGTGAACTGACCGTTCTTACCCACAACGACGAGAACTTCTAGATGCTCAGGATTGTCGCCTCCATTCTTGGGAGAGAGGTTGGCATCAAGGGGAACGATGGCGCCCTCGCGAGCAAGAACGGGCAAACCCTTGATGTTTCTGAACATTTTGACTTCACGATCTCCATCGTAAACGATTCCGCTGAGAATGTCAACATGGCGACCAGGAGGCACCCATACATCGACCGCGCCATGGTTCGTCCTCTTATCGCGTGGCTTCACAATAGGCGCAACCACGAGCTGCGACCCAAAGTGATACTGATTCGGCTTGCCATAAGCTTCATCCCTCTCTGGATACTTCCAGTACAGAGGCTGTGCGACTGGCTCATCATGATGCGTAGAGTCCAGGTTCGCAACATAGAGATAAGGAACCAGCCGATGACGGAACCGAAGGAAGGTTTTCATAACCTCTGCGAACTCAGGACGGTATAGCCAGGGCTCTTTGGATGTGAACAAACCCATCTGCGAGTGTAGGCGCATAATAGGTGAGAAAACACCATACTGCACCCAGCGGGTAGCAAGCTCATCGTCACGATAACCTCCCATATGACCACCAATATCATGACTCCACCATCCGTAACCAATGTTGGATGCAGTAGCTGTGAACTCGGGCTGGAACTCGAGAGACTCCCATGTCATGATGCTATCGCCCGAGAAACCGACAGGGTAGCGATGACTACCTGGTCCTCCAAAGCGAGAGAAGATGATGGCTTTATCGACTCCATTTTGCTTCTGGTGATCCAGAAAATGATAGTGATTAAGGAGCCATAGGGGATCGAGACCACGTACTCGACTGTACGGACCTTGTTGCCAGTCAATCCACCAAAAGTCGCATCCGTCATCTTCAAGGCTGCGATGAAGCGTGTTAAGGTACGAGTGCATAAACTTTGGATCAACAGGGTTAAAAAGAATAGGCGCTTTGGCAGAAGTATCATGACCCAAGTCCTTGGCCATATCCTCATACTGATCCTCATGGTGATGAACACCACCATGTGGATGGTCATTCAGTGTTACCTTGAGCTTCTTATCGTGCAGCGCCTTAGTAAAAGCCTTCGGATCCTTGAAAAGCTCTTTGTTCCACGTATATCCTGTCCAGCCAGCGTGAGGAATATGATCACCATGCACTTGATGCCAGTCCATATCAATAACCGCAACAGACAACGGGACATTCTCAGCCTCAAACTTATCCATGAGCTTCAGATACTCCTCGTCCGTGTAAGGATAGTATCGACTCCACCAGTTGCCCAAAGCCCAGCGCGGAAGAGCAGGCTGTTTGCCAGAAATGGCGAAGAAAGCCTTCATGGCAGCCTTGTAGTCGTAGCCATAAGAGAACAGATACCCATCAATCCGATCACCATCTCGTCTCGGCGCCGCAAATCCGGAAGAAGGATCCAAAAGCATGGACTCGCTATCGTCAAGAACCGAGTACCCAGCCCTAGAAAGAATACCAGGCTCAAGCTCACAACGACCATTGACCTCGTCTAGCGTTCTCGCTGTACCTCCAAGATTCTGAGGTGTCTCTCCATATCGCCAGTCCGCGCCCCAGAGGGTGTTCTTGTTGGTAAAGCTAACGACAAGGCCATAGCGATCGAAGCGCTTCTTGTTGTAAGTAACTTGGAAAGAATCCGCTCTGATTTCAAGTTGATCGTCCGTATCGGAGACTGTGAATTTTGGCGTGGGAAATTCGCGATTGAGAGCGAATGTTGATGGGCGATCTTCAAAGACGCCATCTTCAGCCCATTCGTAGCGAAGAACGAGATCGTTGATCAGCGTGAAGCGCCATTGAGGTCCGGATACAATTGAATCTTTGTTCGCAACTGGCTTGCTTGATATTTTATAATCGTCCATTTTGTTGAATGATCACAATTAAGGCCTGACTTGAAGGTGTTGATGACGAGGTTGTACAAGCTGCGGGGTCTTATATACTGCCCAGGGGTTTATATCTTGTACGACTTCAGTCCCTCAAGCTTGGAAATATTGAGATATGAGAGAATTGTTGTGAGGGGATAAGTAAAGTACAGCAGAGACATGCATACAAATACATAGCTCATCCATCACTCACACCTACGGTAAACGTCATTCCGTCTCAGTAAGATGCATGAGTCTCCGCTCTTGGGAGAATTATTCGGCACAATTGGCCATTGGTGAAGAGCTGATGCAGCAACAAAGCCAAGCGGTTAGACGGAGCCTGCAGTTTTGATTTCTGCATCAAAGCTATTAAGGTTTACACCATTTAAACGCCCGAGCTCCAATGCTTATCGCTCGTGTTCAAGGCTTGAAGAGTTGCAGCATGTATCTATGGACCAATGGTAGGCCCATCTACAGAGTATCATCACAGAACTGTACACAGTAGTTGACAGATTCAAATTGAACCAGGGTATCGTCAATTCTTCTCGACAATGTCGTACATACTTGTATGACTCCCACATATCCATTCCACGCCATCTCTTTTCCCCCTACATGCCAAGTATCGACGGTCTAAACACCTCCATCCATTCTATCTTCAATATCCTGACTCTTGTCGATGATGTTGTATGTGATTTAAAAGCAAGAAGCAGAATTGCAGCTCTGCAGGAAGCTGCGGGTATTACACAGAACTAAAAAGTAAAGTCACAACACAACAGAAAGCAATGAAACCGTGTGTCATGCCTCTTTAGTTGTACTGCTGCTGGTCGTATTGTTGCTGCTCATAGTGATGATCACTGCCCAGCTTTGGCGACTTGACGTCCGTGATGGACCTCAAAATACTGCATTCAGTCAGTACGATCATTGTAGCCAAATATAAAATGTACTCACTGCAAGTTGCGATCCCTCATTTCCCTATCGAGGGTATCCATTTGCTTAGCTGTGAGCCTAGCCTTACTTATCTATAAACCAGATATGTTAGCCCTGTGCTGACCAAAATGTCGCATGATTTGGATAGGATCGGGGGAGTGCATCATGCAGGGGCTTTCCGCACCGAAGCAAGTGCTACTGAGGAATGGTCATCAATCTCCTCACCTTCTGCCGCGTTTTCCTTGGCAGCAGCGTCGTCGTCGCCCTCCTCGTTGGCAAACCGGCTGGCTGAGAGTCCCTTTGGCTTGGCAACAGCTGCGTTGGCCTATCGCTGTAAGTTAGTGTGTTTATAACAATTTGCGTCGTGGAAACATACCTTGGCCTCTGCGATCTCGGCGTCCTTCACCTTGAGCTGGGCCTCGAGGACCTCGACCTTCTTCTCACTGTCCTCAACCTTGGCTACGGTCTCGTCCAGCTTAGCCTGGAGCTCCTTAGCCTTGTTGTTGGCCTCTTCAACAAGCGCGGTCATGCTATCGCTGAGATCTTGGTAGTCTGCAGTGGCAGTCTTCTTGCCCGCCTCGGCCTCAGCCTTGAAAGCCTCGAGATCCTTCTGAACAAGGTTGAGGTCATCTGTCAGGCTTGCGACTTGTCCCTGGGCGGTGATCAGGTTACCCCTGGAAGCCTCAAGCTCATTCTGGAATGCCTTGGCCTCGGCATCAGCACCGGCCAGAGCATCCTCGTGGAACTTCTTGGCTGTGGCAAGCTCCCTCTTGAGAGCATCGGCCTCGGCAGTGTCGGGCTTGGAGTTCTTCGCATCCTCAAGCTCAGCAAGAGCAGTGAATCGCTCGGTCTTCTCCTGTGCGTAGAGCTGGGAAAGCTCCTCGACTTCCTGCTGGGACTTCTCAAGAGCCTCTTGGGCAGCCTTCAGAGCAGTCTCAAGCTCAGCGTTGGAGGCAGCCTGTTGGGCAAGCTTGTCCTCCAAGTGGCTGTTGTTGTTCCTGTGCTCAGCCATCATATCCTCGATGGCCTTGGTGTGGACATTAGTCAACTCCTCGAGCTCCTTCTTGGCATCACCACCCTCCTGCTTCATGCGCTCGATAACCTCGCCGTTGAAGGCCAGAAGCTTCTCGACCTCATCAGCATGCTCCTTCTCAAGCTCGAAGCGAGCCATCTCGATGGCCTCCAGATTGGACTCCCGGGCCTTCTCAACTTCCTCCTTGGCGGTTTGAAGCTCAGCCTTGAGTGTGGCCAACTGCTCGTCATGCTGGCTATCACCAGCCTTCTTAGATTGTTCCAGCTCGGCTCTCAAGGTCGCCAGCTCGGCTTCCAAAGACTGCTTAGCGGCGTCCCTGGTAGCCTCGAGCTCAGCCTTAAGACTGGCGATCTCAGCAGCGTGGGCTTCATCGCCAGCAGACTTAGCAGCATCGATACCGGATTGAGCCTTGGCCAAAGCTTCAGCATGCTCCTTCTCACTTGCCTCCTTTTCAGCCTCAAGCTTGGCCTTCAGAGACTGCAACTCAGCAGCATGAGCACTCTCGCCGGACTCTCTAGCGCTGTCAAGCTCTGACATAAGCCTAGCGATCTCTGTAGCATGTGTAGTCTCGCCGGCATCCTTGGCAGAAGCCAATTGACTCTGGTGGCTAGCGACCAGCTTTTCCTTGTCCTCCTCATACTCCTTCTTCATGGCATCCAAGACGCTGGCATGAGCAGCCTTAAGTGACTCAATTTCCTCAGTGTGGGTGTTGGCACCCTCAGACTTGAGCACCTCGAGTTGCTTAGCATGGTTCTCCTTCAGAGAATCGATCTCAGCGATATGAGCATCATGATCTCCGGAAGCAGAGTTCTTTGAAGCCTCAAGTTCCTCAGCATGACTGGCACGGAGGGCATCGAGGTTCTTTTGGTACTCGGCTTCCTTCTCCTCCAGAGCGGCAACAGCGGTGGCGTGCTCAGCCTTAGCAGCCTCAAGAGCCTTACCGTGGCCTTCGGCAGCCTCTGAAGAGAAAGTCTGGAGCTCGTTGTGCTGAGCCTCAAGCTCCTCGTACTTACGCTTGAAGAAGGCATCTCCTCGAAGAGATTCAATCTCAGTCTCGTAATCCTTAGAGATGTTCTTCATGCGTTCCTCGTGCATCTCCTTGACCTTGACGATCTCATCTTCCTTCTCGGCCAGAGACTTCTGGGCTTCTTCGGCGGCAGCCTTGAGAGATGCGGCTTCCTCTTGAGCCTTAACGAGGTCCTCCTTGGCGCTCGCGAGCTCAGACTCTTTCTCAGACAAGCTAGACTGAAGTTGGGTAATCTGGCTGTTCAAAGAATCAATCTCAGACTTAGCAGTCTGGGCATCATTGTCAGCAGCTTCGAGCTTCGCCTTGGACTCAGCAACCTCGGCCTCGAGAGATGAGATCTTAGTCTTGTGCTCCTCTTGCTCGGTCTTGAGCTTGTCGTCGCTGGCAGACTCCAGAGCAGATTGGGAGGAGGTCAACTCGTCAATCTTCTTCTGCAGTTCGGCAGTCGCAGCCTCATGGCTGGCCTTGAGATCAGCCAAAGCAGTCTCGTGAGAAGAAGAATCAGCCTGGTCCTTGTCGAGGCTCTCCTTGTGCTTAGCCTCAATAGCCTCAATGGCGGAAGCCTTCTCAGCTTCGAGCGAGGTCTTGAGCTCCTCGATCTTGGTAGCGTGCTCCTCAATGGCCTTCTGAAGTGCTTCTTGGCTAGAGCTGAGCTTCTCCTCGTTCTCAGCCTGGGCGGACTCAAGCTGCTTCTTGAGCGAATCGAGCTCGGTCTCACTGGTCTCTTTAGCGCTAACAGCGGCATCCAGATCAACTCGAAGCTTCGCAAGATCACCCTCTGCAGCCTGAAGCTTCTCATTCGCCTCAGTCACCTGGCTTTCGAGAGCAGCAATAGCGGCTTCGTGCTCAGACTTGAGGGTAGCCATGGCCTCATCGTTATCCTGGGCAGGCTTGTCATCCGCACCGGTGGAGGCAGACTCCTTGCCAACCTTCTCTGTAAGCTCTGCAATCTTCTCCTCCGAAGTCTTGACCTCCGCCTTGAGAGTCTCGATTTCGCTCTCACCTTCTGCCAACTTGGCCTTGAGCGCCTCAATTTCCTTAGCAGCTTCCGCAGAAGCAGCAGGTCGGGCCGTTGTTCGAGAAGCGGCAGTCAAAGATCCAGAGGTAGAGAGTCGCTTGCTCGCAGTAGGTGTCGCACCCGTTGTTCGAGTAGCAGTTGTTCGCGTCGCTGAGGCACTAGGAGTGGCCGCGGTTCGGCTGGTGGTGGTGCTGGTTCGAGGAGCAGCGGTCGTCGTAGACGCAGGTCGTCGGGTAGCAGTTGTCGAACCGGTAGCTCCCACGGTTCTCTTCTCAGCAGTCTTGGCTGGGCTAGACGCGATGGAGCTCGTTCTACGAGCAGAAGCAATGGAGGAGGTGGTCGACTTCCTGTCATCTTCGCTAGCGCTCATGCTGGGACGGCTTCGGTGGCTCGACATAGAGGTCGCAGTCGGGGGACGGCGAACAGTCGAACCAGGGGGGCGAGTTGGGGGCTTGCTCAGACCTCCAGGGGCACGAGTGCTCGAGGCGGTGGTGGGCTTGGCCGTCGAAGAGGAAGCCGTAGCTCCAGGTCGACGAGTAGCAGTCGCTGAGGCCGCACCAGGCTGCTTGAGAGCTGGCTTCGCTCCGGGGCTCTCCTTTGCCTTCTCCTTCACTGGTGTATCGGGAGACGAAGGAGTCGCAGGAGTCGCTGCCGCCTGAGGGCTCTCGGGCTCAGGCTCAGGCTCGGTGTGGGTAGCAGCATCTGACTGAGAAGCGGCAGCTTCGTCATGCTGAACGACGTCGAAGCTCTCGGTTTCAGACATTTTCGCGGGGTTGAATTGGTATTAAAAGTAGTATTTTCTAATAGCGGTAGCGTTAGCAAAGCCAAAAGCCACCAGCTAGAGACGGGTTGAATTGAGTTTATAAAAGAAGTCGCACGAAAGTTATAGATCAGCCGTTTCACAACGAAGCTCGACTGTTATTCCAAAACGATCGAGAGAGACAGTAGAGCAAATCGCCACAAGCTATGGCAAGGGTATGAGCTGATAGGGACTGTGTTAATCTTACCTTGGGGTGGTCTCCTTTTTATCCAGCAAAACTGCACTTTGCCGGAAGCTCCTAGTCTAGATAACAAGGAGCAGGGAATAAAATTGATAGATAGAAATAAGGAACGTGAGGAAGAAAGCTTGCAATGAAGCAGACAAAGAAGACTACAAAGACTCCTTTTACTTTCGATATCCGCTAGCTTCCAAGAGAGAGGAGAAGTAGTAATGGAAGTAAAAAAGGGTGGAAAGGAAGTGGAAAAGAAAGCTGAGCTGTCTTGTCGATGGAGAGGACGGGATATTAGATTGCGGATGGATATGGTATGGATACGTACCTGACTTAGGTCTGGGGCGGTCATCCATGTCCATCACCTTGCCTTGCCTTGTGATCCATTAATCCCAAGCTATTCCTCCCATTTCCATGGCTTGGAAGCTCCAAGTGGAGCATCACCGACCACTAACGTTGCTCAGTCCTTTCGTTAGGGCCCTGATGGACCCCAGTGTTCAGCGGCCGGCCTGTAGCGACCGTTCCAGGGGTTCCGTCCACTGCCCGTCTATTTCAGGGGTCTTTCCATTGGGCTACGCGCGGGTGGCTGCCATTCCCTGAGCTCTGTCCAGTTGGTTCCTGACCCAATGGAGATCTAATATGAGGTGGTCTAGGGTGGTTTTTACGAGTGGAAAGATGGACATTACTCTGTGACTAGACATTCTTTCAATGTCTTGGTCCAAGACGATCTTGTACTAAACTTGCAGAATTACTACTAACCTAGTCTCGCTGCTGAGACACTTCGCGGGAATCTTCTTGAACGTTGGGCAACATCTGATCCCACATGCAAACGACCCGCTGCACCCTAAACTAATGGAAGCACTACTGTATGCAATGCACGGCAATGCAATGCGAGCCACGACCTGGGTATCTTTCAGAAACCCATATAAAGAATACAAAGCTTCGCTTGCCAGGTAAGCCCCATGTTTCTGGTGGTGAGTCAGTACCGTACAAAGCCCAAAGACAAAAGGCCAAGGGGCGAAATCCCTATTTATGGCTGAGTCTATCAAATCTCCCAGACCCGCGTAGAAAACGCGTAAAGGCAGCCAAAATAAACCTGATCTGTTGACTTTTTACCACAAACGATCTAGAGCTGATTTGCCGCCTTTCTTGCTTGGGCAAGCGTACTCTAGACATATCACATGTGGCGGAAAGACGGTTCAACCAATTCCAGAGTCTGTGATCAATCTTGAATATCGAAAACATCTAATAATAAATAACACTATGGCTACAACAAGTAAAGCAAGCCAAGTGTCTAAAGCATCAAGATACTACGTATCCACCAGTATCTTTGTTCATGTGCTGGCGATATTGCTAGTGCTTGTTCCCTATGAGGAAATGTGACAGATAGATGATGCTACGCTGGGGGACTCAATGATGTGGCATGGCGCTGTTGGTAGAAGCACATTCATCAGTGGCACGAAACAATTTATCAAGTTGATCGCTGATGGTTAAAACCGGCTTCTTTCCGATCCGGTCTTATGCCATCAAAAGAAAGCCTTGAGCTTGTGATGCCCTATTCGCAATCGCAAATTGGGATAACAAGAAGATAAACTCGTAACCGCTAAAATACACACATGAGTCCATGTTTTACTGGGCATGTCAAGTCCAGCTCAAGTCGTGTAAGACATATCGTGGAAGCTTTTCCGGGTATCGTGAAAGCATACAACTCCAACTCCAATAATTTCACATGCTGTTCAGCTTGAATATCAACCCTCCTCCATACACCATCCAGGTGGTCGGACTCCTCTACGTTCATATTTGTTGCGCATGACTAATTTCAGATATCTCGTTCGCTCTCTCATTTCACCAGCGCTTCGGCTGGGGAGCATCTGTCGAAAGTTCTCGTAGTTGGGATCGGACGTGGTCCTGATCAAGACAAGAAGCTGGTCATCTTCCCAAAAATGCCATCCATGCTTTTGGTAATACAGCTCCGCTTCCGACTGCTGAGTTGCAGCAGGAGTTGATTGGCTTGTCCTGGAGGGAGCGAGTAGTGATTGTTGGGAAGGCCTCATCCTCAATCGTGGTTCAGTCGGCTTGATATTTTTAATTGAGTCAAGGAAGCGCTGCATCTGACGGTCTTGGCCTTCCCGGCGTCGCTCCTTTTCAGCCTCGCGTTCTTGTCGAATAGCTTCGTCTCTTTGCATGAGTACCTCGGGCGGCACCTTTGGCCTGTCAAGGTCTCTCATAGCTTTCTCAAGCCGTTCTTGGAACACGGTTGTGGCAACGTGAAACATGACGCGGTTCTCTCTTGCCTTGGTTTCTTTGTCACATTCCCTCCTGGGAGGATGCAGCTCGTACCAGCCATTCACCGTCTGTGAGAGTCTAAAAGCCCAACCCGCGGCTCGTTCTAGAGGCTCTAACAGATGCACCGTGAACTCCCCAGTCTGCTGCGAAGCTTTTTCACCTTCTAGTAGAGCTTCGCATCCGGCTTCGAAAGTCGTGTCGAGCATCAGCACCAACATAGGTATAATGCGTCTGTGAAGTTTCGCAACGGATCTATAGCCAATGCTCACATGCTCTGCGCTGGTCTCACGCATGTTGGCATTTATGTTGGCAATGAATAGATCAATCGACTGACGAAGGTTGCTGATCAAGGTACTAAACCTTATCGCATTTTCGCGCAGATAGTCCAGTTGTTCGAATTTTAGAGATCGCGGAATTCCCTTGCATAAATTGTACATGTCGAAGAGTTGAGCCAGGATTCTTCTTGACAGCACACGGTCGTCCGACTTCGCAGCTTCGGCTTGTTCTAGTATATCCCCCGCCCATTGTCTTCTTTTCAGCCATCCCGCAAGTGTCATTGCGTACATAAGCTTTTGCACGTGTGCGCGTTTCAAGCGGGTGGTAGGTATGGAATCTTCTGTTTGTGAACCGTCAGGCGGCGCATCGATCACAAGCGAGTCTTCAGCTGGGTGCGATGCATCGAACTCTAAGTCAACCTCGGGTTCGTCATCGCTGGAGTCAAAGTCCCATTGGTTTTCGTCTTCACTTTGCTCTTCATTTTGTTCTTCCTCTTGTTCTTCTTCTAATTGCCACTGTTTCTCCTGCTGCGGCGTAGCAACATCATTTCTTTGCCGACTAGATTGACTGCTTCTTTTTCTGCCTCGCTTCGTCTTTCGACTATCTCCAACAGGTGACGCAGGTGCCTTCTGTGATCCTTTGCCTAGTGCGATTTGACTCGGGCGCTCCTCGTCTGATTCAGGATGATCGTATACATTCTTCTTGAACTGGGTACTTCTGGATTCAGTTGGCTGTGTTGAATTGACTTGTGAAACCTCTGGGCTGTGTTCCGGTGATGGATCTCTGGCGTCATTGTCGGGCTCGACGTAGGCAGCCTTTTTACTTTGGCGTCTTCCCTTTCGTCTTTTAGGTCGCAAAGGCTCTCTTTGAGAGGCATCGGACTGAGAAAGTCGTTGCGCTGACTGAGGTGCCTCTGACTGAATTGGTTCAAGCTGTTGCTGTTCCTGTTCAGCCTCTGTTTCGGCCGAGTTTCCAACTGAATCTTGGCTCTCGTTTTGTTCCCCAGTAGCGGCTACGATCGTTTTTTCAGCACCGGCCTCGTCTGAATGGTCGACATGAGCAACGGCTCTGCTGTCGTCCTCAACAGCATTCTCAACGCTCGTGCCGGGTCGAAGCTTCGGTAGCTTGTTTTTCACATCGGTAACGCCAAGGTTCTCATTGATTGTATCAAAGAGTTCCCTTGGAAGAGCAGTGTTCTTATCATCAACTTCCTCCTCGACCTCTTGATCTGACTGAAGGGGGGCCTCTTCGGCAGGCTCGTTACTACTGCTACGCTGACGTTTGGATGACCTTTTCCGGACTACACCGATGTCAGAGCGACGTTTCCGTGAGCCATCCGCAGGCAAAGCAGCAAGAGGTGCATTTCCTTTATTCGATCGTGTAACTCGGCCTTTGTTTGACGAGGATTTGTCTTGGGATTTGGTCGGCGCCGTCGATCGGGGACGTGATTTGCTCACTGGTGCAATATCATCTTCCTCAATGCTTTGCACAGGAACAGAGGATCTTGTTGAATGTCTTCTGGTTCGTTGTTCGTTTTCAGACTCAGCTGTTAATTCAGTTCTCCTAGGACCGGACCGCAGCCGCGCCATGTTGATCCTTTGTTATCGCGATGCGACAACTCGGCAAGCTTGGACGTGCCGTCGCGGCATGCAGACGATTATAGATGACCAGTCTTACAAGATTGCCAGTAAATACCTGAAGGTTGACTTTACGGCTAAAACGGGTGATCGTTGGGGTAACCTGATGAGTATAAACAAATGTTGTGAAGTTAACAGCTGCCTGCCACCTACGGGCAAGCTGGGCAAGCGCGTTGCGCAAAGACGTCCTACGGGAAGTGGGGCACGGGTGAAGCTCATGGACAAAAGAACGTATTCATCGACTTCAAACCAACAAACAATAAGACAAATATATTATAGATCCGAATTATTTGATTTAGGTAGCGAAAGTCTAATGCAAGCTCTATATTATCGAGACTCACCCAACATTTAGGCTATCCTACTGAAACCCGCTCCTGTTGCTAGCATCCAATAACTTCTCGAGGGTGCCGATTTAAGAGCTTAAAAGACTACTAACAGCTGACTAAATACAACCAACATCATTCGTTTCAGCTTCAACCAAGCTTCATCATCTACTCCCGTCTCCATGTCTTGTTAAAAAGTCGTTCTATTTCTCAGAACGAAGCACTCTTTCTTGCATACAACCGCACTCTCTTACGATTTGACTGCGGCGTCTCACTATCGTCGATATGACGTCCACTGCCCCTCCAAAGCTCAATGCGCTTGAGGTTTTGGACCTGAGCTCCCCGCCAGCCTTTACCAAACCCTCGAAGCGCATCAACGAAGGCCCCGACGTCGCCCGTTTCCTCACCAGCTTAGCCTATCGGGACATCGGTGTCTTCATTCTCCAGCTCAACCGATCCCTATGTCCTCGTAACCAATCCTCATCGCCCCTCCCCCGCACCTTTCCCCTCAACTCGAAGCCGCCGACGACACCATCCGTTCAGACGTTACAAGCTCTCTTGGAGAAGATCGGAAGCTTCATCGACGAAGCTCCACCTGATCCTGGTCCTCGCCGATTCGGAAATGTTAGTTTCCGCAAGTGGTATGCTATTTTCGAAGAGCGTTTGGATGCGCTGCTTGGGGAGGGGCTTCTAGGGGAAACACTTAAAGTTGGCGATGGCAAGGCGAAAGAAGAAGTCTCGAGCTATCTTCTTGGGGGGTTCGGAAGTGTACAACGATTGGACTATGGAACGGGACATGAGCTAAGCTTCGTCGCCTTTCTCGGCTGTCTATGGAAGCTGGGCTTCTTCAGAGATGGTGAACAAGGTGGTGAAATTGAGCGCGAGATTGTTCTTAAAGTCATCGAGCCGTAAGTAACTTGCTTACTACTTACAAGACACCGCTGACATTCCTAGATATCTCAATGTCGTAAGAAAACTTATCTTGACGTATACCCTTGAACCTGCTGGTTCCCACGGCGTCTGGGGCCTCGACGACCATTCCTTCATGCCCTACGTTTTCGGCTCAGCGCAGCTTACACGACCGATCGACGAGAACGAACCGATGCCTCTGGAGGGATCAGTAAAAGGTGCCCCCAAGCCCAGCGATGTTACCAAAGCTGCCGTGGTTGAGGATCAGCGCCAAGTTAACATGTACTTTTCCGCCATTGGGTTCATCAACGACGTGAAGAAGGGTCCTTTCTGGGAGCATAGTCCGATCCTTTTCGATATCTCAGGCATTCGCGACGGTTGGGGCAAGATTAACAAGGGTATGATCAAGATGTTTAACGCTGAAGTCTTGTCTAAATTCCCCGTTGTCCAACACTTCCCATTTGGATCGCTCTTCTCCTGGGACATCGATCCAGATGCTACAACACCGACCCAGAGTGTCCACATGGCAAATCAGCCGGCAACCATGGCACCTCCAGCACAATCAGGGGCTGGAACAGCCGCACCTTGGGCTCAAGCTACAAGAATGCCTCCATCATCAGGTCCTGGCATCCCATATTCTCGTATGCCACCACCAGCATCCAACACAGGCTCACTTGCACGACCACCTAGAGGCGGACCCGACTCAGGATCCACCAGCGCACAAATCACTGTCACCAAGGCGCCGTGGGCCAGGGACTCGTGAGAAAATGAGGTGTACTCGTCAGGGAGTTGGAAAGATTGGCAGCCGAAAGCATAAGAGACGAAAGAATTCAGTTACCTTATGCAAACTTAGACCGGCACTTAGACTACTTTATTCTGACAGCCTAGGTTTTAGAGGACAATTCTTCTGTTGCCCACCTGACTGGGCACCAAGAGATGCCAGGTGCATATTACGAAAATTTGACGAGCATGATATAGATAGTCCTTTCAGCATTAATTATGGAAAAGCGGGTATAGATCTGAAACAAAGCATCGCAACACTTTTCTCTCGGGGTATCCAGCCAACTGCTAGGAGAAAAGGGAATAGACATGGCCAAGGCAAATTTGCCAGGTCTCAAGCAACTAAAGAACACATGCCTCTATGACAACAACTGAACCACACAACATAATCTACACAAGCCACCATACATGTCTGTCGGTGATTGCATAATAGAAGGCAGCGCTCTGATTAAGCAGAGGCCAGAGGGGCAGGAGCAGGAGGAGCAGGGGTATCCTTCTTCTCCTCTTCCTTGGGAGCTTCAGCGGGAGCTGCAGGAGTGGTATCAGCTGCGGCAGGCGCGGGAGCAGCAGGTGTCTCGGCGACGGGGGCAGTTGGCTCAGCCGGGGCAGCGGCCGGGGCGGGTTCCGTCTTGGCAGGCTCGGGAACGGGAGCCGGAGCTTCAGTGGCCGGGGCAGCGTCGGGCTTGGCGGGCTCAGTAGCAGGAGCTATAAAAGTCAGTCTAGGCTTTTCGAGTTTGCCTTGTCTTTCAACGTACCAGGCGCAGTCTCCGCGGTCTTTGCGGGCTCGGCAGGAGCTGCAGGAGCTACGGGAGCTTCAGGCTTGACCTCAGTCTCGGGCTTGGCCTCCTTAGCAGGCTCGGCCGCAGGAGCAGCGGGAGCTGCAGCAGGGGCGGGCTCAGCTGTAGGACATATCTGTCAGTAAAGATGTATATAGAAGATCGTGCTGGGTGAAACGTACTGGCTGGCGCAGGAGGAGCGGCCTCAGTCTTGGTAGGCTCGGTAGTGGTAGGCTTGGTCTCGGCGGGCTTGGTCTCGGTAGGCTTCTGCTCAGCGGGCTTGGCTTCTTCCTTGTTATCCTTCTTCTTGAAGGCAGCCTTGAGCTTAGCCTTGAAGTTGTCAAGAGCGTGCAGAGCTGTATAGTAGTTGTCAGAGATGTAGTACAAAGTTGTGTATTCGAAACTTACGAATTCCAGGCATGATGAGTGTTATGGATTAGAAACCGTGGTTCTCTATGCGCGATGGTCAGCTTATGCTCTCAACAAGCTGCGTAAGCTATGGCAGCAGCTGTATACGAAGCTGGAACTGGACTGCCATGGAGATGAAGCTCGGGATAAGCTTCATACTGGGTAAGAAGGAACATACCAGATGGAGCTTGATGATTGTATCGTGTCAGAGCAAAGATGGAAAGAAAGTGGAGGATGGAGAAAGGTTAAGGACGAAGATAGCGGCGGAAAGACGGGAGATGAAACGACTCAGCCATGGTACAGTAGTCGTGCACGACAACGACACATTGTTCAAGGTCGGGCAGGTAGTGGGTGACATCCAATCTCAATGGGACTGAAGCATCCTTGTCCAGGGATTGAGAATCTGAGACGTCCACTGAAAAACAAGCATTTTGCAGCGTCACTAGGGGTGGTGTCAGTGGATCCACCGTAACTGGAAGCGCTGTACCTGCACCCTTGGATGGATGTAAGTCACGGATAAGATAATTATTGGAGATTGTCAATTATGATTACCCCTGGTTCGTGGAAGGACTGAATAGCAAGGGGCGTTTCGCATTTGATGTTGCAGCAGTTCTTCCATCTACGTTTTTTTCAGTCATCATGAAGAACTGAAACTGAAAAAGGTACCTGAAATCTCCAGATCAAGGGGTCCAAAAGCCAACCCAGAAGAGACATGACCTTGTGTCATGTGCACCACTGCCGCTAATATTCAAAGTGCCCTGTTAAACTGACGACAGCGTGCATGTTTAGCCGCTGGCCCACTTCTCATCTCGGAGAAGTGAACCACAGCTGAGGTCTGAGTGACAAACAGGCTTTGGACCCTTTCTTGTCAAGACATAATGTTATTTCTCGTTTGTTTGATGGAATGTTCTTTGGGTCCTTCTACTTGAGTATCGAGCGGCTATTGACGTTATCACGAGTCTGTACGCCGTGACCTGACTTGGGCTGATAACGTGGTTCAGCCATTCGTTCTAGACTCGACGATACAACAAAGCCAGGGATTGAATCCAAGAAAAGCAATGTCCCCACCGGTTAAGCTTTCAATGTTCCGTCACTGCTTTAGTGCTGTGCCACGCCAAATGTCAGACCAATCTGGATTCGACGTCTAATATTGTACAGTGCAAAGCTATCTTACAGTAGGTATATCCAGTTACAAGTGAGATTGGATCTTCTTTGGTGCGGTTCTCTCTGTCAACCATTGTTCAACAAGCCGCTCCCCATTCGGACTCAGCTCCATGCTCCGAGACTCTTCCCCAGCTCGTTCAACCTTTACTCTTCTCTTCTGCTCGTTCTCGTAGAAACCAATATCGTCATCCCATAGACCTCTATGCTTGAGCTCAACCTTCTCGATACTAGACTGCATCATCTCTGCCAGCTCTTTAGCCTGCATCTCCAGATTGTTTCCCCACTGCCTTCCGGACCATGGTCTACCAGGCTTGTTCGTGGGCGGTGGAGCAGGAAGCAGGTCGTACAGCAGCAATGTCTCGGGGATCTTGAGCGTCGATGTGCGGGGTGGAAACACCAGTCGTGACCTGCGCGGCGCCTTCATCGGAGGATCATTCTCAGCGTGTGGGTTGGCCAGAAGTTCGATGGCAGTGGACTCTTCTTCCGACAGGTGGTAAGACGAAGGGACTTTTACACCAGGGTTGTGAAAGAAAAGGCTTGGGCTCGCAAAGACGTCGAACAAGTCTGCTGTAGATTGGAAAAAAGTCGGCAGCATCTGCTTGAGGTGGTGCATGTACGTTCCCTCGCGAGGCCTGTGGTAGGCTCTGGCGTATTTACCAGGATGATTCACTGGGTGGTCGGGAAAGAACATGGTCCAGTTGTAGACACCATTGTATGACACCAGGCCTCGGACTGCAAAAGGCTTGTGAGGTTGTGACTCTGTGAGCGCAAGAGACGTGGCGAGACTGGCTCCTAGGTGAGATCCATAGACGTAGATATCACGCCTTTTGAGGCCTTCTGGTGAAAGATTTTCCACTAGCCACTGGTAGGCGAAGAAAGTATCATGAACAGGCGTTGGCCAGACATCATCAACAGAGGATGAATCTGCCTCCTCTTGATCAAAAGAGTTCCATCGGTAGTTAATACTGGCGACTGGTTTCCCCTGAAGAAATCTGGGTATTGGGGCTGGCTGGCTGTTGGTTGAAGGTGCGGATGGTAAGTGAATGTAGAGGGGAGAGTTTGGCTGTTCAGCGATATTTATGAGACTTTATGTAAACCGTTAGTCATGATGGTTTATAGTGTTTGAGTTTTGACGACTAACTCAATAGTCACATAGCCAGCTGAGCCGCATCGCACTCCAACACGCTGATGACTCTGATAGCTGTAAAGCCTCCGTGAGTGTCCAGGTAAAGAGCCGATGAGTCGTTTATGACCATAGCGACGAAGGGCATGAAAAGGAAGGCATCCTTGCATGCTGCTACCGCATTACTGGTGAGCAAGAGACACGCCGAAACGTGTTGGTGGGAGACTGAATTCTGGTGTATTAGATATTGTTGAGGCTGATGATGCTGGGTATGACTTACATGATCCTTGAAGGGAAGCAAGAATGACGCGCAGGGACAGGCCTAATTCTCCAACAAAGCAATAACAAAGCCACGTGAGATGGTGAAACGGTCAACGGTTAAATAAGCTTGGTTCGAGTAAAGAATGACGAGAAACAAATGATTGGTTGGGGTATCGATATTCGAAGACTTGTAAGGATACAAGATTGAAGACGGTTGGCAAGAGAAAGACTGATTTGGTTGATGGAGTGGAGATGAAGAGCAATTCCTGTCTCGATGCATATCATTGGCCCGCCTAACTAAATCGGGATCCCGCAAATAGGTAGTGATACGGAGATAAGACTCGATTCAATGTAAGTCAGTTCAAGATGTCCTTTGAACTAGGAATTAACCAAACAATTAGACATAATAGTTTGAACATTGAGTACCATAACTTGCCGTCTCTTCCTTGATCATCCGCTAAATCAGAGCCGCCATATCCGCGCCCTATTTTCTCTAATCTATCAACCCCAGATTCTCCAAACACATGAATGACCCTGCTTGTCTCTAACGGGTCAGACCAGACCCTTAGTGAGAAGATCTGATCTGGGAAACTTGGCCTAGCTCGTGATTAGAAAACCCCGTTTCCACTGCTACTCCCTTTAAATACCGTATCACTGGTACGCGACGTCATGCGCTATCAAGTGATTCCCCCATCCATCCCATCATGCCAAGAATTCTTTCACTCTTATTTATTGGGGATCCTAAAACGGTGTAACCATAACCATAGTCTATCCCATGTCCTCTCTTCTTATTCCCATGAGAGCCTCAACATAAATACTTTATTATATGTAATGCCCTGTATTCTTCTACATTCAACGTCAAGCTCGTCTCGGCCGCTCTAGGCTGCGTAAATACCCATGGACGACGGCGATCTTGGGGACAATATTCAGGAGGAGACTGAGATCATCGAAGAGACTGTCTCTCATGACAAGCGCATAGAAAATGATCAAGCTCATCTTGCTCCAAAGTACGTATATACTCTTGTTATCACACTCTTCATTCGCATCATCTAACTTGCTACTTCAGCCGCTGGTGGTTTGCCTCATCGGCATTTCCCATGATCGCTGGCACCCTCGGCCCTGTCGCCTCAGCGTTTAGTATATGCGCTCTCGTTCGACCATGGAGACAACACTTGACTCCCGGAGAAGATGTCAAGAATGCCGTCTTTGTTGCTGATCCCATCTGGCTCACTGTCATCAACGCTATTCAGCTCGCCATGGCCGTTGTCTCAAACATGTTCCTCCTGCTCAACATGACACGGCGTGTTCGCTTCACCATTGCTCAACCGATTACTATCATCGGCTGGTACATCTCTGCTATTCTTCTTATTGCTCTTCTTGGCTCAGCTGCTGGTCCTTTGTATGAGGGGTTCAAGTATCCAAGCGAAGAACTCATCTGGTCGCAGGCCTTTTACTACGGCATGTGGGCTGCTATTCTCTACTTTGTCGATGCTTCGCTCATGCTGGTCACTTTCTACGGAGCCTGGACTGGCCATTACAACAAGGACTTTAACCTAACGCCTAGTCAGCGAACACTAATGCTGCAGACCATCATGTTCCTCTTCTACTTACTACTCGGAGCCCTCGTCTTCTCCAATATTGAGGACTGGAACTACCTCGATGCCGTCTACTGGGCAGATGTTACACTATTCACCGTAGGATTTGGAGACTATACAGCATCAACCACGCTTGGAAGAGCTCTCATGATGCCGTACGCCTTAGTTGGTGTCATCAGTCTTGGTCTGGTCGTTGGTTCCATCCGGAGTCTTGTTCTCGAGCGAGGCAAACGTCAAGTTGATGCCAGAATGGAGGAGAAGAAACGTAGGCGACTAGTCCGTCGTATGACCAGGAGAGGCGAAGATGATATGCTCGAACCTATCCGCGATCTCCAACGGCGCCAATCATCATTTCCCCAGGACGATTCAGAAAAGAGACTCCCTGCAACTGAATTCGAGCGTCGAAAGAGTGAATTCGAGCTCATGCGTAAAATCCAGGCTCAAACATCATCTCGACGACGCTGGATGGCCATGGCGATATCAACAAGCACCTGGCTTATCCTGTGGTTGCTAGGTGCCTACATCTTTGTCAAATGCGAAGAAAACTACCAAGGATGGAATTACTTTGATGGTTTCTACTTCTGTTTCGTCTCTCTCACAACCATCGGATACGGCGACAAGACTCCTGCCTCCAATGCTGGAAAGTCCTTTTTTGTCTTCTGGTCTCTACTTGCATTACCCACTATGACTGTCCTTATATCCAACGCCGGAGATACGGTTGTCAAGTTCGTTCGTGATGGAACACTACGGCTTGGAAATGTCACTATTCTTCCTGGAGAGGAGGGCAGTTTCTCAGACGATCTCAAGTACATCATCCACAGATGCACGCTTGGTCTGGTATTCAGTAACCACAAAGAACCGCCGGCACCTCGACATGTCAAGAAATTACCTTCGGTCCAGGACTCTGGCGGCGATGCTGCTGAAGCTATCACCAACATGAAAGAAGGGGAGGACAGTTCGCGCGGACGACCTCGAGATCCTAGAACTGGGGACGACGATCCATACAGTGAACGACCAGACCACAATCGTAACAACTCAACTTTCACCAGTCGAGTCCGTCGCTCGTTATCTCGTATCCGAGATGCCCACGAAGAACTACCGAGGGGAACCGACTTCCACTTCCTCCTCATCTCCGAGATTCAAGCTCTCACTTCACATCTCAAATCCCAAAAACCGCACAAATACTCCTTTGAAGAATGGGCATGGTATCTCAAACTCATAGGCGAAGACGAAAGTAGCGCCAACACCCATCGCAAAGCCATGCCAAAGCCCAAGAATCGCCGTCATCAACACCACCACCACAACAAAAGAACTGATGACTCCCCCGAAGCAGGGCATGATGGAAAGCTTGACCAGGAACATACCACGGCTTGGTCCTGGGTTGGTAATAGGAGTCCGCTCATGGGGAGTCAGGAAGAGACCGAATGGATTCTCGATAGGCTTATGGAACGCCTTCGTGAGTCCTTGTCGGCTGAAGGGAGGCGGCAGACTACGGCTGATGCAAGAAGAGCTCTTGGAGCAGGCCGTCGACGGTCGCCAGATGATGCCTACCAGAGGAAACGCGGAGAGGAAAACGTTTAATACCCTAGTTATTTATGTATATTTTAGGATTTCATTATTTTCAACAGTAAAATCACTTTCCATGCAGGTCAAATCCCAGTGGGCCTATCACTTTATTCATTGTTCCTATTCTCTAACACTGATACTGTCGCTTTTATACAGATCGCTTTCCCATCGCGTACACTAGTGCCCTCTTCACGCAGATGATGCTGAGAACCCAACTTATCATGATAATACAACTTGTTGTTACAATATTACACGCCTAGTTGTTGCCTCCAAGGACCAGTCGTCGGTTGCGGCGAATAACCTGGTTCAGTCCCTTCTCCAGCTTCTCCGTCTCTCGTCTGGCAATGGCCAGTGCGCCTTCGGCATCCTCGACACTCATCAAGGGCATGCCACCAACACCCATGCCAAAGTTCTTTCCACGCTCATCACCCGACATGCCTGCTGAGCTGAAATCCTGCATCGCTCGTGCTCCATCCGGAGGGCTATAGATGCCCACTCCAGCCGCAGCATCAGGACCGTAGAAGTAGGGAGCAAGGGAGTTGAGGCTCGCAGCAGCCGCATCCTTGGTGGGCGATGCACCCTTGGGGAAACCCATGTTGGTGGCTCCTAGGTTAAGACGAGGCAGTACGTATTGGTTGATGTAGCTAAGCGCGTCCTCCCGCTGGAGCTTCCCGATAGGGTCTTGAGACTGAAGCTGAGCAGTAGTGGGAAAGATGTTGGGACGCCCGTTGGGAACAGCCCTGCCCTTAATTAGGGAAAAGGCTCCGCTTCCGGGTTGATGTCTGGGAGCAATGAATGATCCAGGATTCTCTGCTGTGCCCGCAATAGCAGCTTGCAGTTCAAGGAAAGCATCTTCTTCCTCTGGAGTCAGGCCACGAATGCAGTCCCCATTGGGAGTAATGAGCATACGGCTGCCATCGACATGGAATTGCTTGCGGACAGGTTTGCCTGCACGCAGTGCCGCAAGGTCGTCGTCCTGAATCTCTCCACACTTACAAGAGCAGTCCTTACAGTGCTCAGCCTTGTTGGCGTTGCTGTTGGCAGAACTGTAGTCGGTACGAGATGAGCCACCAGCAATAGGCTTAAAGAGTTGTAGCTTATCCACACTAGAAGCCCAGAGAGTATTCTTGATTTCAGCAAAGACAGATGCGGGGCCAGGTCCTTGCTTCTCGGGGGGTTCTTGGGCTTCAGGGGTTGTTTCCTTGGCGGATGATGGGAGTTGAGGAACAGGTTCAGGTTCGATCTCTTTCGCCTTGCCCTTGGCCTTTGCTGCCTTCTTTTGGGCAGTCTTGCTCTTGGCTGGCTTCTCTTCTGGCTCTCGTTCGGGTTCCTTAGCGGGTTCTGGCTGGGGAGACTCAGGAGTGGGTGTATCAGCTTTGACAGGCTCTTGCGCAGCTGGGGTGGAGGCATCCGATTGAGGTGTCTTGGCAGGCTTTTCCTTCTTCTGCTTCTTCTTTCGTCCAAGAATCGGAGCATGGACTTCTGGCTCAGCTTTAGGCGCTTCGGCAATCATCTTGGTTTCCTGCTTCAAGACGTCCTTACGAGCCTTTCGTTGCTGGCTTTTTGTTGTGGTTCTCACTGCAGCAGATCCGATCCTACTGGGAGGTGGGGAGCTCGCACGAGAGTGTGTGACAGAGGCGGAGACTACCGAGGCGTTGTCACTAACTGCCTCACTGCTGGCAGGTGTGTCTGGTCTGTAGCTAGCGGATACGCCTCGTGATGTTCCTGACAGAGCAACAGATGCCATAGTCAGAGCAGGGGATGAGGGAGGAGGTGCCTCTGTCTTGGGAGTGGCAACAACCCGCAGTGTCTTCGGCCCTGTTCGTGTAACAGGAGATGGGGTCACAGTTGATGAAGGTGCAGGCAATGGGGGGAATGCGGCTGCGTTCTCAGGGGTGGGCTTTTCAGCCGTTGCGGGTGACTCGCCAGACTTGGGTGCAATGTGCTTTTCAACGTGAGTGTTGACAGAAATAGGTTTCTTCTCAGCAGCTTTGGTAGACTGGGTAGGCTTTGACTCCTGAACCTTCGTCTCCTGTGGCTTGGTTTCTTGCACTTTAATGTCTTTAGCCTTTGCGCCTTGAGCCTTGTTGTCTTGAAGCTTCGTATCTTGGGGCTTCGACTCTTCGCCTGAGCTGCTCTCCTTACTAGCTCCCGCCTTGGCCATCATTCTATCCACGATTCTTTCAGCATTACGCTTAGCCTTTGGAGTGGGCTTGGACGTTGGCGTTGCAGGTCGACTCTTGCTCTTGAGCGTATCCAGAGCCGGGAAATCCTCGTCCTGCAAGGATATTCCCTTGGGTTGCTTTGGTTGTGACTCGGCCGCAATCTCTTTCGAAAGCCCGCTCTCGGATGTTGAAGACTTCAAAGTCTTCTTTACTTCTGAGACGGGCGTTGCCGGCTTTGACTTCATGGGTGACTGATCTGGAGTCAAAGCACCTTGTGACAGACCAGGTGGTGGCATCTTAGGCAACGCTGGTACAAGATTGCTCAATCTTCCATGGCTGGCAGTAGAGGGGGGTCTTGAGATGGGTGGAAGTCCGGGGGGTAGTGCCAAGCCGGGAGGGACCGATTGGCGACCTTCAAATCCGATTGCAGGAAGGATGGGATCGTCGGAAACCAACGCATCGACAGAGTTCGTAGCCTCGTCCAAAGACGGGAGCTCATCATCTGAACGATAGTTAGCATAGGCTCAGTCACTCGTTATGAACGCAACAAAAGCAAAGCATGACTACACTACGAGAACACCACCCCATTTATATACAAGATTTCGGGGACAGGGTCATGCTACGGCGAGCACCATCGTCTTCCACAGGGGGACGAGGACAAGAGGCGATTTGGAGAGAATAGAAGGGTATTGCTATTTCTGACCAATATTACCGCCAAACCTAAGCGGCTGGTTCGACGTTGTTAACATACATAGGGGGCTTGTGGAAGACGATGATGGCTTGCCTGACGTGAACCCCCATGCACAGTCGCTCAGGGACTGGCAAGAGTCGGAATGCAAAGACTCGAGATATTCTCATGTCGCCCTCCGTTTTCCCAAAAAAGAAAAAAATGACGCCTGATGCAAAGCTGACCTCCCTGAGCTGCGTTGACATTGCGAATGTCTGCTGAATCATAAATGCGTTTGAAACTCGTGTCCCCCTGATGAACATAGTAGGCACCTTTTTAGCCTTGACCTGATTTCCGAAGAACGCCCCCTTTTGTGCATGAAGACAAAAAAACGTCGTAGACGGGAGGTCGCCAAGCATCCAGCCTCCCAATCTGAAACTCCAGAGAAAATCAAAACTACCATCTTCCACCGTAATTGTTGTTATACATCATATTATGATTGTACCCACCTTGGCTCTGACCACCAAACAAGCCCTGTCCGACTCCAGCGCTGCCTTGTGACTGGTGCTGCATTCGCGCCTGCAAGATACTCGGGTCTGCAAGATCTACTAAGCCACTCCCCCCCGAGGAGGAAGTGTTAGCATGTCTGTGCTTCTTCCCCTTCTTCTTCTGCTTGGAGTTCATGTCTTGGTATGCACTAGGTGTACCACCGTAGAGCGACGGCAGGAGTCCAGGAGCAGGAACTGGGGTGGAGGTAGAGGATGGTGGGTACTGGTTTGAAAAAGAAGAAATCATAAACTCACGCTTTCCCGCATCGTGGGACTGGTTGTTACCAGCCCGACTGCGGCCGATTAAACTTTGAAGGAGCTCATTCGAGTTGTCCTTGGGCGCACCGAAGCCCTGTCCACCAAACTGACCAAACATGTTGGGAGGAGTGCCGGTTGATTTGAGGCCGGGAGGAGGTCCAGGCATCGAGGCACCGTAGAACTGGTTGCTGCCCTGCGACTGGAAGGTGTTGGGCATCATGGAAGATTGCTGGGCCATGATACGAGGGTTGGCGGAAACCTTGACATTAGCTGTCGAGCTAGCATTGTCATTGGCGAAGCTGAATCTCGACGACTGACGGTTATGGCCTTGACCCTGGCTCTGGTTTTGGTTCTGGAAAGCATTGCTTTGGTTAGCAATACCAGGTGGTGCATCGGCAAAACCGCTCTGGGATCGAAGGAACAATTGCTGAGGTGTCATAGACCGTGAGCCAGGATTGCCCGAACTTTGACCAAAGGGCGATGCTCCAGTAAGCGCAGGTCCAAATAAGCCATCAGTGGAAAGTCGTTGAATAGGAGGCTGGGTGCTGCCTCGGCGGTCGAAACCTCTGTTGTCATTCGAGACGTCGCGGTCCTCGGGTTCACCTCCCAAAGCAAGACTGCCACCGGTTTCGGGTTCGCCTTCGGATGGTTCGCGGGCCTCAGGGCGCTCTTCTTGTTCACCACTCAAACGAGAATCCTCCTCCTCGCGCATAGCTCTGCGCTTTTCACCACCACGGGGATCAAACAAAGGCGGGTATTGATCTGCTCCAGCATCAGAGAATACTGGCCAGGGGCAGTTCTGCAGTGTCTTGAGAATTTCCCTAATGCCACTTTCAGCGAAGCTCTTGGCTGGCGCGGGTGACTCGGGTGCCCTAGACCGGGAATTGGAGGGTCCAGCCACTGGCTCCTCCGGCTCGGGCTCCTCTTCCTCCAACTCCTCTTCCTCTTCTTCCTCGACGGCTTCTTCTGGTACCGGCTCGGCAGTTACAGGCTGAGCCATCGAGATAGCAGGGCTTGACGCAGCACCACTAGTAGCAAGACTACCCCTACGGCTCCTCTGTGGATTACGTGCCCAGTTAGCTGAGGAAGGCAATGCTGACCCATCGGCACCATTCTCGGACCCCTCTTTGCTAATGGAGCGGGTCATAGGATGAGATACGACCGGCGGTGGCGTAGGGTGAGGAGCTTGTTGTCGAGAAGCAGACCGCGAGCCACCTCCAGGAAGAGGTCTCTGGGAGGCAATGCTGTTCATCGAAGAAAGGTCTTGTCGAGAATAGCTATCCTCTTCGTCGCCTTGCTCGTGCAAGAACATACAACCAGGGTTGCTGCACTTTTCGTTTTTAAGCCAGGCTGAGCAGTATTTCGTCGTACCATGCTGGGCTTTGAGCACTCGGTCGCCGTTTTGTGACCCGTGCACAGCTGTAATACAACGCGTGGCTTCTTCCGGACGTTCGAAGGTGACGTAAATGCCTAAGGACTGGTGCTGGCCATCCGAGCTCTTTCGATTGCTAATCGAAATCTTTTGGATGTTGCCATACTGGCCAAAGAACTCGGGCTTTCGCAACGTCTTGAGTAGTTCGTCTTCGCGCACAGTCGGAGCAAGACCGGTGATATAGACCAAATTCTTCTGGACAACGCGGACGCCGATGAGGTTCTTTCGATTTTCTTTCTCTGCTTCTCGCTTTTGCAGCTCTTTTTGTCGTTGATCAGTAGCCCGCTTCTTTTGGTTCTTTTGTATGTTGGCACGGAACTCGGCAACTCTGAGGGGTTCGTTAGCATGGCAACGTGGCAAGGAGGGACCATCATACTCTTCCTGCGTGACAACCTTCCACTGTATTGTCTTCTCGTCGTAAGGTCGTCGGCAAGCGGGGCATAGGCCGTTCATGTTATTCTTTATGTTGTTGAAACAGAACTGGCACACCTATAGCTCCAAGGTTAGTTAAACGTGGCCGCAACGTCAGCTGCAGCTGAGGTTGTAGTGTTGTTGTCGTACCTGGTAACCGCAAGGACATGGTCGGAAGTTCCTGTCTGAGAGATCGAACTCCTCGATGCAGAGAGGGCTGTCAAGACGTCAGCTTCGGGCACCTAGCATTACCCAAGGAGCAGTGCGCAGCGAGCACCAAACCCCCGAGCGAGCGGTGGAACATACCAGGTATCCTCCTCCTCCTCTATAAATGAATCTTGGGGCGCCATGGTGACAACGTGTGATTATTTCGAAAGGGTAGTAAATGGGAAGATCAAAATACGATGGGCAGAAATGGAAATGTGAGTACAAGGAGAGGAACGGTGTTCGGTATGCATCCAAGGCTGCGGGAAAGTGAAAGATGAAAAACTAAGCTAAGCAATATTGAGCTAGCGCCATAGAAGCATCACGTGTTATGATACACCGTCATCGAATCCGGGGCAGTTTGGAGCTCTGATAGGTGAGTACCTTCTATCAGCCACTAGTGGGGTGCACAGAAAGGTAAATCAGTATCGTCGGCTGAACAACGGCAATTCCATTTCACTGTTCTGCCGCTAAGATTCTCGAGCCAATGCTCGCGGCATCATTACCAACACCATAAGGTATTTCGTCGACGACCTCCTCCAGCGTCAATTGGCCTTGAATCGTCACACAACCGGCCATGGCGACCAGTATTTCTCGAAGCCGGGCTTTGGCCTCAGCTCTACGACCCGCGAAGCCTTCCGTCCAGGTCCGCAACGATCAAGCAATTCGCTGCTTGTCCAACACGGCTCGTCAATATGTCGCAATGCCCAAGGAAAGCCCCAACCTGCGAAAGGCCCCTCGCGATCAAATCGGCTCCCTCAAGGCCCCTATCGTCAACCCTGCCGACAAGTACCAGAGCAAGTCTGACAACATGCACCGTTATGGTGCCTGGTTGATGGGCTGCCTTCCCAAGTACATCCAGCAGTTCTCCGTCTGGAAGGACGAGCTCACCATCTACATCTCTCCCTCGGGTGTCTACCCTGTCTTCAGCTTCCTCAAGTGTTAGTATGGTGCCAATTGATGGCAGAACGTTCACTAAAACTTGACAGACAACACTGCTGCTGAGTTCACCCAGGTCAGCACAGTGACTGCTGCCGACTACCCCACGCGCGAAAACCGATTCGAAATTGTCTACAACCTTCTCTCGGTCCGCCACAACTCCCGAATCCGCGTCAAGACATACGCCGATGAGGCTTCTCCTGTCCCCAGTATCACCGGACTGTTTGACGGTGCCAACTGGTACGAGCGAGAGGTGTACGACCTTTACGGTGTCTTCTTTGCTGGTCACCCCGATCTCCGACGAATCATGACTGACTACGGTTTCGAGGGTCACCCTCTGCGCAAGGATTTCCCCTTGACTGGTTACACTGAAATTCGATACGACGAGGAGAAGAAGCGTATCGTCACCGAGCCTCTGGAGCTCACCCAGGCCTTCCGTAACTTTGAGGGTGGTTCCAGCGCCTGGGAACCTGTTGGAGCCGGACAGGACCGCACACCCGAGTCATTCAAGCTGCCAACACCCAAGCCTGAGGAGAAGACGGAGGAGAAGAAATAAAAGAGTTTACTCCAAGCTGTATAAGATGTCATTTGTTAGAAATATTACTTTGTTTAGCATCCGACCATCCCGCCCGTGGTGCAGTCGTCATCTGTAGTGTCAACTCGGGATACGCAAGACGCTAATCTAGTTACATACATATTCCACAAGGTGTGGACGCGGGTGTTGCACACCATGCTGGCTGACAATGCCGAGGAATGCGACTGATGATCGCGTTACATATTATATGGTCCAGGGGGCCCGTCATGTACTGTACCGTACTGTGCTGTACCTGTGTGCGGGCAAATAATTGATTGGTACTACGTTAGGAAGCGAAGCTGACAATCATTGACTGATTTGCCTTCACTATGTTTTGATGGGAGCACGGCATGTCAGCTTTCATCATGTCGTTATATGCGGCCGTTCAATAGATTCGTGTATACCCCTCCACATATGGGTCCATCGAACTACTAGTATACCTAAGTTATATATACCTACGGCCTCCGCCTTTCATAATTTCATTTCCTCTGCTCTCATTATCAATACCTTGTAATATTTGATTTCTTTTTGGTATTTTATTTTCATCTATACCACGATTTTAGAGACGATATCTCATTAACACTGTCGTTTCTCCCATCATGTCAAGCCCGATCAGCAGCCAAAGCAACATTCTCAAGTCGAGAAGAACATCTTCAACAGTATCAAACGAAAGTACTCTCAGCAACCACGAAGTCGAATACCTGGCCCTTCGAGATGAAAACTTGTGCTACGAAGACGATGCTGATTTCCATGTCTTCATCGATGCCATGGACCGCGTCGACGAGCTCGTCACAGAAATGACAGCTCAGGGGGGACGAAGACATTCAATGAGTCGCGTATTCAGTGGATTCAAACTACGACGAGGAAGCCAGGTCCAGGATCGACAGCAAGGCTAGACTAAAGTCAAAATCTAGTGCAATTGGCGTTCGCCTTGTGACAAAGTTGAAAGCCGCTCTAGCCGTTAACTATAGCCATTGGATATTGGTTTTTGGGGGCTTGAGATGATATCACAAACGAGGAAAGGGGTATGTGAAGAATAAGGCGGATTTGCACTGGGAAATTATGTATTTTCTTGGGGCGCGAGTAATGAGGTCTGTGTGTTTTCGCTTCTACAGTATCATATCATACTATCATTTTTCTGGGTGGACGGAGAAAGGTCCCGTTCGTTAGACTTGGCCGGTATAAGCCTCAACTTTAAACTAAATATGCGCAGAATTACATTCCTTACAATACCCATGATGGTCTTTTCAGGGAAATTGATCAACAATTTTCTCGGATTTTTATAGTTCGACAGTTGCCAAGCCAAGCCAAAAGGTTTAAAAACGTTGATGGTGACGAATCCTCGACGTCCTTTCCCGAGCCGTGGCTCCCAGCCATTGACGCCCCAACGTTGACAGATAATGAGATCTCCCACAGCAACAAGTAAAGCAGACGGAAGGTACCGCATATACCAACCCGATGAGACATTATTCCCGAAAGCAAGGAACTCATCAAATACAGTTCGTACCTTACATAGTAAACTACTGAGTAGGGGCAAGCTGAACCTTGGCGGTTTGTGACTGACAGAGCCGCAACGGATACCTGGGTTCTCATGTGAATTTATCATCCTCTAGGGCGGTCATGCAGTATTTCTTATTGGGTGATTTCTGGAATAGTATCTTGATCCTCAAGCTGGTTCACATGAGAATCGTCTCGCCAATCCGATTAAGCCATGACCTTATATCGTGCATCGGTCGGTCGGTCGGAAGTTGAGACAGAATCTTTCCTTTTTATATGATGTTCACTTTTATTCAGATACTTTATTAAAGACAGCTGTGGTCTAAAAGACAGCTGGTTCTAGGAGACTCGAGCGATTAACACCATGTTCTGGAATCAGCCTGTCTGCCATAGCATCTGTGGCGCCTGCAACTCTCTCCTTTCGACCTCAGTGAATGCCATCAATGTCTATGATAAAAAGTATCTGTTTGCTTATAGGCTGAAATTATTCGGGTGTGCTGCATAGATTTGATGGAAGATGCAGTTGGTGTGTATGACTTCTTTATGTACTGCGCACAATACCAGAGCCTGATTTTAAGGGTAGTCTCACAACCCCCGAATTCTGCCTTGTTAAGTAAACTTATAAGCAGAAGCATATCCCTTCCTCATTGCTATCTCTTACTTTTGTTGTTCAGACTAATAAACTGCGTCAAGATGTCGAGTAACGACTTGGAGATGTCTAGCCTGGTCTCTACCCTTGTAGATGAAGACCCTCCACGGTCCGAGGTATGCGAGCTCTGTTCCGACTTCTCTGCGCATTCTAAAGATTCCACCCAGGAGGTTGAGTCCATGGGCCAAAACTTTGATGCTTCGACACACCACTTGAATCGTCCTTCTATAGACGGACTGAAAACTCCATCGTCAGAGACGCTCAGCAACTCAGAACGACCCAAGAAAACATTTATTACGAGCAAACTGTCCGTCATAGGATATCTTGCGCTGTATCATCTGCCAGCTATTTCGATCACATTGGCGCTTGTGTGCTTGTACAGCGTCCATATTCGCTGGGGACACCTCGACAACGAGCAGCTAAGCCTCCTACAATTTGCGGCGAAAGGCCATGAGACGCTCATCTTGGTGTCTTTAACAAATATTCTGATGCACCGAATACGTTATGGACTTTTGCTTGACGATGGTGGCGTTCCACTTGGGTTTCTCTCGGCATCATTCAACATCGGTTCTCCAATTCAGTATTTCTTCAGCTGGGAACTATGGGCTCCGCTACTACGATCGAGGACAATACCAAAGCACACTAAAAGTGGTACTCATATGGTGAGATTGGCCATCATCATTGCCATCATCCTCTCTGTTTCGATTGCACCTCTCTCTGCTATCGCGATCATCCCCCGGGCCGGACTATGGCAAATCATCAATCCCGTAGGACTGGGCAACGAGACCATATATTACTTCCAAAAACCACAGTGGGAGACGAACTTTAACACGGAAGATAATTGGATGCGATATCAAACCTCCTACGGCACCTTCAGTGAAATCCTGGACAAGTTGCAGCCTGTAATTAGTGACCCTCCCACAACTAACAATTTAAGCAGCACCCGACAAATCACCAATATCTCGTTGTCTGAAACAGTTGTCTCTTTGACCATGGACCTTCCTCAGCTAAACCGCATTAATACGAGCTCCGTCACAGTCGCAACATGTCCAATGGATGGAGTGGCCGAAACAATCCGCCTTCCTTGGGACGGCGAGATTATAGATAAAGATTTCCTCACAACTTCCCAGCAGAAGTCCCTTGACAACACTTCAGACAGGTGGGATCCGGAAATTGAGTCTACCAAAGTAGACTGGTGGAAGAAGTTCCATGCAGCACCAACCAGTCGATGGAACCTATTGTTCTTGTTGAGTGTGCAGCCAATCACACATTCGGAGACGCTTTTACATTTCAATTTAGCACTGGCATATCCGATAATGAATTTTCCTTGAGGGAGAGATACGACGATGACTTCAGAAAGTTTCTTCGAGACGCTCGGCACAATAACTCTACACCCCCCAAGGTTGGATACCTAATTTTGGACTCATCACACAGTTCCGGATCTCCCCCTAGTGCATCTATACTGTTTCTTCCAGATCTGGATTCTAAATATGAAATGATCGAGGTTATCCTCTGTCGAATATATTCTCGATGGATCGAGGCTGATATATGGTTTGAACAAGGCAAACCTAGCATGCAGACTCATCTGGACTCCCCCTTGTTTGACATAGAAGCGCATTTTGGCAATATCCATTCTTCTGGGGGCCCTATCAAGTTCAGTAAAGAGTGGCTCAACTCTGTAAGTTATGAGTCCGACGATCCTGAGATACCAGATGATTCCTACCAAGCTATCATTGAGTTTTGCTCGTCATTATCTTCGCGCTTCAGCCTACCTATACATCCATGTCTTTCTATATGCCTACCAGCATACTTGGCGCAAATCTTATCCAGTATGGGCCGTCGCCGGTTGTACCACAAAGACCAAACTTTCAATGACAATGATCAACATCCTACCTCAGAAGACATTATCGTTCACCGAGAATATTTTATCAACGGCTATGGCTACAGCTGGCATAGCAGCCGCACAATCCCATTGGCGTTCTCAGTCTTGCTGCTACATGTTGTCATCGTCCTTGTCCATGTGGTAACAGTCTTATGGTCTCGTCATCCATGGCACAGCTCAAGTTGGAGTAGCTTTGGACAGATGATGATACTGGCATTGCGCTCCACAGCACCAGAAGGTTTGGGCAGCGTGGGCGCTGGCGTCTCGAGTTCTGAAACGTGGAACAAATATGTCTCGGTCAGAGTGGTTGACGCTGAGGATCGTTTGGAGATGATACTCCAGGACGAAAAGGGGGCTGTTTCGCAGGATCAGGAAGTCGACGGTGGAGCTGAAGAAGCAGGTCGCGATACGGGTCTATCTTTTGCACGACCCGGTGTCAAGTATCATTGACGGCATTAACTCAGTATTTTTGTATGAGTAAGGCAGTGAAGATATGTTTTCGAGCACGATTGCTATATTAGACACAAGACTATTTTGTATTACATTTATTGATTGTCAGTATTCCTCCTGATATCGTACTCCGGCAGTTCTATCTCTATGAAGTCATATCCTACAGCTTCATACCTCATGTTAATCCTCCTCGTGCTAGCTGGACGACATCTCACCAGTAGCAAATCGTGACCAGCACCTCAAGCATGGTTTCCAAGCATGAGCTATATCTTCTCCTCCGTCGCTTCTTCGAATATAAACGCTTGCCCAGTGCTCCAACATCAGAAAAACTCCACCAAAGATTGTTGCAAAGACGAACAGCGTAGAGGAAAGATGGGCTAAGAAGAATCGCGACTTGCAAGAGATATTATCCATGCCGGATCTCAGATTCTTCTTTCACAAAGGAGAAAAGGAAATTCAAGAGTGTGTCTTTGCAAGCCTGTTACGCCCCCTCGTGCTCGTCTTCCGGAACTCCGCCATATGCTAGGGCTGACTTAAACGCTGCATGCTGCCATAGACACTTGCCTTGGCAGCCAATGATAGTGATAGTAATATAAAGTTGACATATATAAAGATCGATTCCGCAAAGGAATTTTCCGTGACTATTAGGGCTGTCACCACATGTCCTCCCGCCCATCATGCCGGCGATCATTTCCAGCGTCGTTGTCGTGGTACTGGTGATAATATTCTTTGGCTCCCGGCCCATACCCTTCAGGGTCATCGTAGCTATAGTCTTGGTGGTGGTGATCGTTTCCGTGCTCATCCTCATAAATCTGAGCGTCGTCAACATAATCAACCTCTCCGCTACTTGACTCGCCATATTGCACCGCAGCCTTAACATGATATTAGCAACACGCTACAAACGAGAGTTTTGAGTTTTACTTACTCGGTGATAGTCAAAGTCATATTGATCCATGGCTTCCTGAGCTTCCTGCTCTTCTTGCATTCTCTGTTGGGCCAAGTATTCCTGTTCTTGTTGTTTCCGTCGAGCTTCCTCCTCCAGTCGCTTTTGCTGTGGCGAAATGGGCACATTCATTTGGGGATGCATGGCCTGGACGATGGCCAGGTAGCTATACATGAAGTTGCTTAGTAGGACTTGACTGTGTAGAGTTCGACGTGGGTTAGCCAGTTTTATGTGAGCCATTCGATAGATCGCTCTCTCTTCGAGTAGAGGAAACCTTGACCAGTGGTAGTCGACATCAGGAACCAATGGTTTGTATACAGGCTCCTCAGGGACCTTCAGATGTTGGGTCTTCTTAGAGCTCCGCTCTTTCTCTTCCTTCTTCTTACTTCCGCCAAAGATGGATGAGAAAATGCTGCCGTCCTTGTCCCGCTTTGAGTCGCTCTTGCGGTGGCTTTCCTTCTTGCGCTCCTCTTGCAGTCTGCTTTCCACATTATCGCGATCGAGCACGAGACTTTCGCGACCTTTGGGTGCGTTTTTGTCGATTGACGTCTGTATGACGTCCAGTCGTGCGTTGTCCTGTCCTCGTTCACCCAGCGATTTGGTCTTAGATCTCTTGCTCTCCTCCTTCTTCTTCTCCTTTTCATCACTGGTACTCTTGAACCATTTCCAAGCACTTCCTTTACTGGAGCTCGCGTCGTCATCCCTGTCTTTCTTGGACTTCTTGTCTGATTTCCGCTCCTCCTGTGTAAATGTTGGTATAATGGTTAGGCTGTCGGTTCGCGTCGAGCCACTTCCGGGGATGAGTGAGGGACTGGCGGCAAGATTATCACTTATAGATTGACTTTGAGGATAAGAAGATCGAGATGTCTGCTGCTGCGAAGCGGCTTGTTGCGCGTTCTGTCGACTACTGAAGCTCTTTCGGCTGCCGCGACTTGGCTCTTCCTCAATTGGGGGTTCGGGTTCGGAAATTCTATGAGATACCGGTTGAGATTTTGCGTTCTGTGAAGAGGATCGCTTGGGAAACTTCTGCTGATTCTGGTCTTGCACATCCTGATGAGAAGAGGTCTGGATTGCAGGGAGGCTTGGTGATGATCGAATAGGTAGCTGATCTTGGAACGTGTCTGCGGTATTGGCCTCGTTGTCGTTGAATCCTTGTGAAGCTCCGTCATAGTGGTCATAATGATCTAGAGACTCTTGGGAGAGCTTCTCAGATCTCTTGGTTTGGTTCTGGCGTGAATAGTTGTCTGCTACAGGCTCCGACTGAACACGCGAAAGGCCATGACCCGGTGGAGCTTCCAAAGGAGCAAACGTCATGTCCTCACTAGGTTGCTGACGATGTCCAGAACGGCGAGCAAGAGGTCCGGTGCGTAGACTGCCTCCCTTTCGATATGTTGTTCGGGTTGACCTACGGAGACCCATCCCTGGGGCAGCCGGCAAGATCGGCATATCGTCTGCACTGCTCTCAGGTCCACTCGGTGCTATTTGCGATTCCTGAGCAAACTTCTGAACGGCTTTTGTAGGATCCTTAACAAGTTCTTCCAGGCTCAGCTCGTGGCTATGGCCTCGTGAGCGTTTACGTTCCAGTCGATCGGCGCCATCAACGTAATCGACAGAACCGCGATCCCCAGAATTATCTATTTGACGAGACAGCATAGACTTCTTTCGTCTGAGTCCCCCTACTCCTGAATCACCTTCGCTTATGTCGGTATCGGCAGATAGGAATGAGTCACCAGATCTCCGTCTTATGGATTGGACTCTGTTTTCAAGGAACGATTTGAACTCGCCAGGAGCAAGCTCCGGATGCACTCTGGCAGGTACCCAGAGCAGTCTCGAGGGATCATTTTCATCGTCGTCACCGCTTGGTGCTATTGTCGGCATAGCCATTAAAGACATGGGTGGCATATCGGGGTCCTTGTTATTTCCAACATCCATCGACAACCGTCTGAGCGCTTGCAAATTACTCAATTCCTGGGCAATGTCATTGGGGTTATCAATGTTGGTAAGAGAGAATTGCGAATCGGCTTGAACATCGCGGAGCGAGAGCGTAGGAGACAACGGCGATTTTGGACCTTGTTCATATGAGTTGCTTCGCTGGTTTGGGGAGAGCTGATGAGGTCTTTTGGGCGAGTCGCCATTGATGGGAGACGTTTCGTTGGCGGAACCTTCGGAATCAGTCCGCTTGAGCGCTCTTCTTGTATCAACAGATAGGAATCGTCCATCGGGAGGCGGTCGAGGAAGTGATTCTTGGTATGGTGTTGGGCCTCCGATGAAGCTCAGCGGTCGATTGATACTCATGGGCCGACCACTCTCCGATCCGTCATCGTCCTCATCGCCATACAAAGTACCAATAGCTTCCGTGACATGGTGGCTCGGGTCAGAAATGGACAGTTGGCTGGTATGTCCGCGTCTGCTAGCAAAACTGCCGCCAACATCGCCGCGGGGTCGAGATGATGTCTATAGACCGACAACAAACTAGGATCAGCATGGGTGGCAACGACCTAGTAGATCAAGAGGAAACAAAGCAACACAACACAAGTCACCAAGTACCGCTACTACGGATGTCGTATAAAGAAAATAGATGTTCACTGAACGTGAATAATAAGACGTACCATCATCGACGGCTGGGTGGGCCTCAACGAGGCTTGCACGCCCACGATTGCCTGTGTAGTTTCCTGGCTTGGCTTTCAAAACGATACTAGATGTCGGTTCTATGTTACCATGGGCCTCGGTGCACCACGATACAAGCGGCGCAACTGAGTGAAACGTCGACGGCTCGAATGAGAGGTTTGGTCACCTCCACGGACGGCGTTGTCGTCAAGTCTGTTGTCGCATGGGGAGAACGTCAGGACGAGCCGCTGATCTGTATGCCCGCCTTCCGTCAAGGTTCCTAGGTAGTGCCAAGTAGTGTGTGATAGCGCTGGTTCGAGTCGTTTCGTTCGACGTGATCGAGGAAGGACAAGTAGTCGATTACAGCTGTTCTTTTGGATTAGACAAAGAGTCGTTCAAGGGAGAAAGAGAGTCGAGATTCGTCCGAAGGTCCAAGACGAGATACAAGTCGAATAGCCCTGGTAAGGGTACCTCTGCAATCAAAGGGACGGTACTTGGACCGGGGCATGAGACGTGTCGAGGTCACGTGGCGGGGCGCTTACAGCGGGTCGTCAGGCGCTATCCCCTTATATCACAGCGCTATCTAGCACTAGAGTTGGCGCCCGTCGGGGTGGTTCAGTGCCGCCCAGATGATGGAATGGAACGTGACGACTATTGGGCTCTGGACCTCTGCCTGACAGACAATTGGCTTATACCAGTAGGTAGGTGATAGACAGGGAGTAGTTAGGTTGGTAGCAAAATCTAATAATAAGTATCCAGCGTCGCTGTTCAAATCGGCTCTAAATCATATATATCCGTATAGTAGACCTGCATGATACGATCATGTGTCAGGTACCCAAGCAACCTAGTCGTTATGGATGCCGCCATGAAGCCTTGCTTGAAGTTTTCTAACCCGCTGAGCGTCTGTGCTGGGCTGGTTAATGTCCCTTGAATTCCTCGAATCACAACCAAGAGTCTGGCGAAGGGTCCTTCCTTGCTTTCCAGAATGTGAGTGACATGCACCTAATCAAATCGATGATTTCCTCGGCGATTTAATCGGATTCGATATCTAAAACTTGTATCTACACGTTTATGGTCTATGTTGTACATGTCGGTCCAACACTGAACCCGTTGATGTAACTCCAGTTGCTACATGGCATTGAGGCTAATATGGATCGCTGAGGGGTGTCCATGGTGACAGCGCTGGATAATGCGGTCTTATTAGCAGCCCAGCCCATGATGAATGTCTCTTATTAAGGTATGGCCGCCCGCCTGCTCCGACAACAAAACAAGAGTCAACACATGCCAGATGACGCAGTTGTAATATGACTCTGTCGTGAGCTATAATTATACATCCTTATATCGGTGGAACAAGTCGCACAGTTCATCACCCGCCCATTGACCTTCATGACTTGGCAAACAGTCTTCTTTGATAGGGTGAAATATCATTTATTGAAACTACCTACTCTGCATATTTAATTCTGCGAGTTGGGATCATATTTCTCTCTGTTACTCAATCCGTGGTAGAGGGTGAGGATGAGTTCCTCGAGTAAGGCAGGTATGAAAGAACTCTTTGAGCCAAACAATTCAGCAAACTGAATTGAAGATACTCGTCACTGCACTTATCATCGCTCTATGAAGTCGATCGACATCTTTCACCGTTTTTCTCTTGTATCTCAATTGCATATATACAGAGTTTTCAGCAATCTCTTTGTTTATGCGATTCATCATGCCCACAATTTTTTTCGTCCGTGAATACCTATTGTAGATCGAATACTCATGACTGCATGATAGATGGCATGTGGGTGCCTATCCTTGTCTCAGATCAGCACAATATGCCCAGGAGCCAAGATCGGCCCCATGCTCCCTTCTATCGATTTTATTCACGAGTTATATATAGGTAAGGCTTGTGCTCCTTCGTACGAAATACTTCGGAATGGGAAGTTGAATGTGTGATGTTCGTTCTGGAGAGTGTAACGTTAGCTACCATCATCTCGAGTATGGTGTCCACGATCGTCAAATAAGACCCAAAAAAAAGTAAGCATTCAAGCTTCAACTTTTAAAGCACGATCTACCCCGCTGCTTAATTACATAGCTAATCTCATGCGGGGGTTTCTACCAATTACTGGATACTGAGGTAGGTAGTTGTTAACAGCGATGCTTTTTATTCAGGTAATGTATACAACCTGACAGTTTTGCAATTCGCGATGATTTTCTGCCTGCTAAAGTCCAGATCAATTCAGTGAACTTGAAAGTTATTTGGGCTAGCTCCAAACGGCTGTTCAAAGAAACAATACATCAGGATCATACACCATCGCATTAACTATACATGATCAGAATGTACTGAGCTGTAGTTGATATTGACTCAACTCAATTGATAAATGTGAACTTTATGGCGATTGTTGGTTACTTTCTACATGAGAGCAAACGGCGCAATAAACGGTTGTCAAATGGAAGCCGGCTTGAGAAGAGTACTCTCATTGTTGTTCGCCAAAGCCTTGATTTAACATCAATCATTAGTACAGGCATCCAAGTATTAAGTTCAAGTAGGTGCATAGGTTTGTTTTTTTGTCATATTTGAGATCTGCTACAATATTGTTGTTTCGAAATATATTGTTTGCTTTGCATTGTTTAGGGTAGCATCAATCTACAAAACGGTGGCTCATTGAGAAACGGAGGAGAATCGTTGAAACGGTGACAGTGCCGAATATTAACCGACTGGAGCGCCATTGAGACAGAGCTCCCCTGGTCTAACTCAGCCAGGTGGACAAGTCTTCGTCACAGGTGGGAGCTGATGGAGCTAAGCCCAAAGAAGTAAAGGCCCTCTCTCCCGATTCTTGGGGCCACCTAGAAATTATCTCTACCTCTCCGTACAGACAGCCTTGCTACTGCTGCTACCTAGCCCGAGCTGCGAAAATCCACCTCCCCGTGATTGCCTCCCTGTCTTCCATTCCTCATCGTCACCTCTTTTGATACCCATTCATATCCTCTTTCCGAGCTCTATCTCACCAACAGAGCATCCCTTCTCCTCGAACGCGCCACCACTCGAGCACGCGAATTTCCCGACCTATTTCGAGCGCATAGAATCAGTTGATTGATAGAATGGCTGCTGTGAGTGCTACCTCCATGACATGGCCCCTTCTGTTATCTGTGATTTGCCCATCCACCTCCCACTGCCCACGGGCCTTTCCAAACCAACTCCAGCTTCGCGCTATCTCCAACGACTTGTTACATAGTTTTGGATTGTGTTTGCTCTCCTCGCAGCATTCATACGGACTCGTCATTTCGCCTGCGTTCTCCCCGCTCGCGTGTTGTTCCGCCGTTGCGCCCCCCGTTGGTTGACTTCAACTCTGAAATCCGCAACTCCACGTCACCATGAACTTCCACGAGAACCGTCGATTAGCCGCACGATGGCCATGATGAGAATATTAAG
The DNA here is from genome assembly GCA_004367485.1 of Fusarium citri. Lineage (NCBI taxonomy): Eukaryota > Fungi > Ascomycota > Sordariomycetes > Hypocreales > Nectriaceae > Fusarium > Fusarium citri. Next base: position 317,040 of record QHHH01000036.1, on the reverse strand, counting down.
CTAACCAATGTCAAACAGCAGCGACCATACAATAACCCGGGCTCAGGCTACCTCCAGAACGGTGCCAGCGGCGGTCTACCTCCTGCTGGTGCCGCACCACTTTTGCCAAACCAGGGCCGAGTCCTCCAGACTGGTCCCCTAAGAGTTCTGTGCATTGCTGATGTCCGAGGTCAGTAACTCATCCAGGGTTTAACGGATGAGCGCTAAACAGATGATAGGAAACTTGAGATCGCTCAACGACCTTGCCAAACAAGCCCGCGCTGACCACATCATCCACACCGGTGACTTTGGTTTCTACGACGACACTTCCTTGGAGCGAATCGCCGAGAAGACACTCAAGCATGTTGCTCAATACTCGCCCTTGATTTCCGAGCCTGTTAAGAAGGCCATCCAACAGGGCGGTCCAGGCCCAGTTAAGAGCCGGTTCGCTCCTAATGAGCTGCCGCTTTCCGAGTTGCCCCTCCTCATCAGCGGCGAGGTGAAGCTTGATGTTCCTGTCTATACTGTCTGGGGTGCCTGTGAAGATGTCCGGGTGCTGGAGAAGTTCCGAACAGGCGAGTATAAGGTACCTAACCTGCACATTATTGACGAGGCTCGATCGATGCTATTGGAAGTTGGTGGTGTCAAACTACGACTGCTTGGTCTTGGTGGTGCTGTCGTTATGCACAAGCTTTTTGACAATGGCGAGGGCCGCACTACTATTGCTGGCGGCCAGGGAACTATGTGGACGACTCTTCTGCAAATGGGCGAGCTTGTCGACACCGCCCACCGCGTTTACGATCCTACCGAAACCCGCATCTTTGTCACACATGCATCTCCAGCTCGTGAGGGTATCTTGAACCAGCTTTCAGTAACTCTTAAGGCCGATTTCTCCATCTCTGCCGGACTTCATTTCCGATACGGAAGCTCTTACAACGAGTTCAGCGTCAACCCGACTCTCGATCACTACCGAGGCAAGCTTGCTGCCTCCAAAGCTTCTTTCAACGACGTGTGGGAGACTGTCAAGAGCGAGGTGGAACCTGCCATCCAGCAGAACGAGGCTCAGCAGAACCTTCTGAAGAATGCTCTACAGATCGTCGAGAAGATGCCTACCACTGCTGCCGGCGGAAACCCCTTTGGCGGCCCTGTTGCTGGCCAGGCCTCTCTTGGACAAGTCGATGAGAGTGCTTTCAAGAACATGTGGAACTTCAACCTTGCTGATGCCGCCTTCGGATATTTGGTTCTCGAGATCCAAGATGGTCGTATCGGCACAGAGATGCGAGCTCAAGGCTTTAACTTCTCTCACCGAGGTGCCAAGCAGCAGCCCGGTGCTCCTCCTACTACAGCTGGCCCAGCCGGCATCCCTTCGCCTGCTCCCCCTTCCACTCAATCTAGCGCACCCCCTCCCGCCAGCCGCCAGCCTTCAACAGTTCAGGCTTCCAAGCCTGCTGTTGCGACTCCTCTGTCCGGCCCACCCAAGCCAGCTACACCTCAGCCCGCCCCAAGCTCAAGCAGTCCTGCCCCATCCGCCAGCAACAAGGAGCCTGAGAAGGCAGCGGCTCCAGCTGGCACCAATGGTTCGGCCCATGCCCCTGAGCGTGTCTCATCCCCTGCTCCCAAGACGCCCGCCTCTGATATCATTGGACTCTTCATTATGAATGTGAGCACTGAGGAGCAATGTCGCGAACTTTTTAGCGAGGAGGATAAGAACAAGATCCTGAAGGTCGACAAGTGGGGCAACTCCAACAAGGTTGTTCAATTCAAGACGATTGAAGACCGTGATGCTGCCTTGGACCGACTTCCCGATGATGTGAAGACTCGAACCCAAGAGGACCGATCTAAGCCTCTCGTGAAGGTTTTCCAACATCGCGAGAACAAGACATACGCCAACCGAGGCGGTGCTGGTAACTGGGGTGCCAGCGGACGCGGCGGAGCCACCAACACCAGCGGCTACCGTAGTGCGGGAGGTGCTAGCGACTCCGAATCCAACCGACGCGGTGGTCGAGGCGGCCGGGGTCGTGGCGGAGACCGTGGAGGACGTGGTGGTCGTGGACGTGGTGGCCTGAAGGGAGATACATCATCTCCTGCTGCCGCTCCCTCCACACCCGCCGCTGATTAATACTATACTCAACATCGGAGTGTTATTGTCGACCCTTCGTAAGACCATGGTTTACCACCATGGCCTTTTTACTAAATTTTGCCACTCTTTTCTGGCAATAGCTATTTGTCTCCCCTTTGCTTGAGTAGTCAAAGGGCGAAAAGACAAGAAAGCCGAGGGACAACCCAAAACCCCTCGTTTTTATGTATCGTGTACCTAATGAGATTTCGAAACCACCAACCTCCATGTCGAGGGTGCGGGTTCTTTAGTTTTGACATGTATGGAGTTCAGTTGCGAAGAGAATTTAAAAATATCGTTCTGGGCCCTGAACGCACGTCATGGGCGTGGATGTGCTGATGATGTTCATGGGAGACGGGTTTCGGGGATAGGGTCGAGGGCGATCTGGAATGAATTAACTTCCTATTTTACACTGTTTGACTCTCGTGATACATCGTGACTGTGATGGACTATTTACAGACTAAATTACATTGCGTGGATGAGCCACTTTATACAGGCTTCATGCCCTTGTGGATAGCGGCGATGCCACCGGTAAGATCCTCATAACCCTCACCAGCAACAACAAAACCGGCGTTCTTGATCATGTCCCTAAATTCGGTTTGACTAGGAAACCTCTCAATACTCTCCACAAGATATTGGTAACTATCGCGGTCTCCCGCCACGAGTTGACCGATCAGGGGGATTCCCTTGAAAGACCACTGCTTGTAGATGGTGTTAAAGATGGGATGCTTATCAACCTTTGAAAACTCAAGACAGGCGAATACACCGCCAGGCTTGAGGACTCTATGAGCTTCCTTCAGCGCAGCAGGAATGTTGGAGAAGTTGCGAATACCAAAGGCAACAGTGTAGAGATCGAGAGAGTTATCCTCGATCTGAGAAGGAAGGACTTCGGCATTGGCCTCTAGGAAAGAGAGAGCGGATTGGTGGGATGCGGGAAGGGCAAGGGAACGCTGGCGGCCGACGGCCAGCATGTCGGGGTTGATGTCGGAAATGATAACGGAGACATTGGGATTGCAATTGAACTCGTGGGCGTGCTGAAGGTGACGGAAGGCAATATCACCAGTTCCACCAGCGACATCGAGAATGCGCTGAGACTGTCCAGGGGGGTTCGTAGAACCAGGGTTCAGCGAGGAGATAAAGTAGTCCCTAGAGAATCAATCGTTAGCACTGTAGAAGGAACAAGATAGTAAAACCCTGACATACTTCCATAGACGATGAATACCCAAGGACATGAAATCATTCATCTTATCGTAAGTCTCCGCGACACTGGTGAACACACCAGCAACACGCTGCTGCTTCTCAGCTTCGGTGACAGTCTCATAGCCAAAGTGGGTAGGGCGATCAGACGTAGGGGTTTCGTATTTTTTGAAAGAGGCATTGGTGGAGGAAAAGGGACGGACGAAAGTTTGAGAACATCTCGAAGGGTTCAATGAGCGGGAAAAGCCCCGGAGAGCTGTGCGGGAGGCCATTGCGATTGTACTTGGGCCTCGGAGATGCTGGGAAGCTCTGGGTTGAGGTCAGTTCGAAAATCATACGAGGCTGAGAGATGGAATTTTGCTAGTGGGGCATTCGACGTGGCGTTACAGCCTTGTAGCCACAGTGGCTCAGTTCTTGCTGCTAGTTGGATGATATTGAGTTGAAGGTTGGAGTGAACTTGGAGAGATGTGCTATGAGATTTCAAACTTACCTTTAGACTTAGTCTCCAGTATTAGCAACTGTGGAATCTGCTTTATCACGCTTCTCTTGCCTGTGACTGAAGATGGCGCGAACAAAGACGTGCACTTGGCTTCTCAAGAACCAAGCGAGAGCAGCAAAGACGAAAAAGAAAGCGAGGACGAGAAGTGCGATTGCGACTGCAGGTGAGGAAGCCATGGCTCAGCTTGGATAGAGTGAAGTTAGGATGCGATGACACTTGATGTTCTGGAATCAATCACTCTGACAGATGAATTTGTGTACAAGTTGAAGTGTTTTGTTTAAATTCAGGTAACTACCTATGCAGTCAAATAGGTAGCTCGCTTTGGCTGTAAACAGATGCTGTGCTCTCTGGTTGCCATGGTGCGTATTATCTGGATGTTTTTGGCAGTGACAGACAGCCGTTGACAGCTGCACTGACTAGACTGTCGAAGGGTCCAGATGGGGGATCCATCATGACGATCTAGAGTTTATCGCGATTGTGGGGTAATGATAAGGATTGTGGGGGAGGATAAGTCGGGGTCCTCATGGTTAAGGTATCATGGGCTTCATTACCGGCATCCTAACATGACCGACAAGTTTAGGATCGACTGCCAAGAATTTGTTGTCTAGGCATCATGGGAGGTCTGACAAAGTGCCCGAGCCATGCTATTACCGAAAAAGTAACAAGCCTCCAGAGTCAATTGTTGGCTGGCGGTGCCGAGCATCGTCAAACCACGGCTTATTTCGTCTCGGCTCTTACGGTTGGTGTCGGCTCAGGATGACGTCGCTTCCTCGCGGTATCAGACAAGCCAACCCCTCGGTAATGCTCTATGTTATCTATTCTAACATCTTATTGAGTTCTAGCTATTTGAATAAAAGAAAACATAGCCCAGGATTCAATTGATCTCTCAACAAACAAGCATCCACATCCATCATGAAGTCTCGAGCTCTGCATCAAGTCGCCCTCAGGAGGGCTACACTTGCCAGACCACATGTAACACCTCTCGCTCTTCGATCAGCGAGTAGTGTATCGCAGCGACCCAATTCGAACTTTGTCTCTTTCCCCGGTGCATTGAAGAGCGCTTTCACAAGCACGCTCAAATTCGAATCCCCCGAGTCGTACCCTGCCTTGTCGACGTATCGCGTTGTAGACCAGCATGGAGTAGTGGTGGATGAATCGTTCAAGCCAGATATCTCCGACGAGGAGGTTATCCGCCTCTATAAGGACATGGTGTTTATCTCAATTATGGATCTGATAATGTTTGATGCGCAAAGACAAGGTCGATTGAGCTTCTACATGGTCAGCGCGGGCGAGGAGGCCGTCAGTATTGGAAGCTCAAGTGTGTTAGACCCAGAGGATGTCATGTTCACACAATATCGAGAGCAGGGCGTTTTCAAAGAGAGAGGATTCACAGCAACAGACTTTATGAGTCAATTGTTTGGTAACATAAAGGACCCAAGTCGAGGACGCAGCATGCCCGTCCACTACGGAAGTAAAGAGCTGAATATTGTGAGTACACCAGATGTCAGCACAAAGAAGCCTTGACTAACACAAAGGTACACAGCACTCCGTTTCATCACCGTTAGCAACACAACTTCCTCAAGCTTCAGGAGCCGCATATGCTCTAAAGATGCAAAAACTCCAAAACCCGAGTTCCAAGGCTCGTGTGGTTGCGGCATACTTTGGTGAGGGTGCCGCGAGTGAAGGAGATTTCCATGCTGCTCTCAACATTGCGGCCACGAGATCTTGCCCAGCCATCTTTATCTGCAGGAACAATGGCTTCGCTATCTCAACACCAACACTAGATCAATACCGCGGTGATGGAATTGCCAGTCGCGGTATTGGTTACGGCATTGATACTATTCGTATTGATGGTAACGATATCTGGGCAGTCCGAGAAGCCACCAAGAAAGCCCGCGAAATGGCACTTGAAGACGGCGGCAAGCCAGTCCTGATCGAGGCCATGACCTACCGTGTTTCACACCACAGCACATCTGACGACTCATTCGCCTACCGTGCGCGTGTCGAAGTTGAAGACTGGAAGCGTCGCGACAACCCAATCACACGCCTGCGCAAGTGGATGGAGGCCAAGGGCATCTGGGACGAGGCCAAAGAGAAAGAGGCCCGAAGCGCTCTACGAAAGGAGATTCTCAAGGCGTTTAGCGAAGCAGAGCGTGAAAAGAAGCCACCGATTCGGGGCATGTTTGAGGATATGTATGAGGAAATGACAGATGACTTGAAAGCCCAGATGAAGGAGCTCAAGTCAATGATGGACAAATACCCTGAGGAGTATGATGTCTCTGAGTTCGAGGGTGGGAAGGATAGTTTGAACCCATAGGAATAAGGGACTAGTAATTTTAGAAGACCAGGTGATGCGCAATCAAACAAGTAAACGCAAATTGTAATGTCTTTACAAATTGATTGAAGCCTTTATCTCAACCGTTGCTCTTACAACGGCCTGGCTCATGACTGGTTACATGATGGAGGAGAAAGTACAGTATGCAACTTGTTAGAGGAGATGATTGGTGTACATGTGTACAAAGAAGTTTGACTTTGGCTATATCCCCTTGAATGCTAAAATTAACTTTTGAAATTGGACAATTTATTGAGGATTAAGGATAATAAGCTTCTATTTAACATAAATCTGCTGTGTGCTAGTGTGCTGCACAAGGGTATTAACATCGCAGGTTCAGGTTTGGTCTTTGTGATGAGAATGGCATCAGTGACATTAAAAAAAAAATGGCTTTGTAGATTCATCAAGATTCTGCAAATTTCTAGCCTATAAAGCAAGTGATTTCTCTGTTCTGGTGACATATGGTATAAAAAGTTAATGGTTATTGACTTTTTATACAGTGACTTGAGGCTCTATCATCCGACCGTGCAATATCCGATGTTGATAGTCTAGTCGCAGCTCTTAGCGTCACCTTTGCAGTGGGTTTCTAGTGGGAGCATGATGGACGCCAGGCGGTCCAAAAAATAATCAGGACATAGAAGTCTATTGACAAAATAACTTGGACTTGTTTAGGTACTAAACCTAGGGTAGACTATCCTAATATTTATGATACCCTTAGCTAAGTCTTGCTTTTTCTTCAACCCACCTGGACGCCACTTAGAAACTAAGCGGGCCGCTCCACAATGCAAGATCCCTCTCTCGCAGCTGCACCTTGATGATGTTTTACGTTAAATAAGTTAGTTTGGGATGGATATGTACATCATCAGGGCATGACTGACTCAAGATAAGAGTGTTAGTTGAGATGTACTTATAAACTGGAGCATAAAAACTCTGAAACTTGCTGGAAAAGACACCTTTGTTGGTTACAACTTTACCTCATGATATTGGATCCATGCTCCATCTTTCCTGGCCGTGCAGCCCTGCCGTGATAAACAGAGAACCACCCTGCCCCTCCTCTCTCTGGAGCCTGGCTGGCACAGTGCACGCTTGCCCGCAGTTAAGGAGGTAGAATGGGCGATTCACAGTGCCTTTCAAGTGCGTCTTGTCCTACACAAGCGCATATTGGGTGGATGATAGAGCGGGCAGACCCCAACTTTATTGCAAACGTAGTGCTGTAGGTGGCCTTGAGCAAGAGCCTCTCAGGGCCGCATATAGTGGAGTCGACCACCTCACACACGTCAACCGTTCCATTCGTTCGTTACGTTAGACTAGACTCAGGTTGAGGTGCCCATCCATCATCTTCTCTCCATCTCTCGTATCTGTAAACCCAAAAACACCACTTATCTCCTACCTCCTCCTATCTTGTTCTCTCTTACTCCAGAGGGGGCACTTGTTTTGATCGAGACCTGTATCCTGTAACTTCAAGTCGTCCCGCATCGCCGAATACCTAAGAGGAACAGTTCCCCTCACCGTAACTAACCTAACCTAACTTGCCAATATCGTTATTCCGTCTCACCAATTGTCTATCTATCGTCTTTTCGACTCCCGGCGAGAAATCACGACCCCGCCGCGCTCGCGCCCGCCCACTGCCTTCCTGATGGCGTAGGTCGTCTGGGCATGGCAGAACGAACATCGGCAGGTGATAACGAAGTGCGACTTCCTTCTACCTCGACAACCTCAACTGCCACCTTCTTATCCGCTACCGCCGCTCCAGGTCCCCAGAGGTAGGGCCAACCCTTTTATCCTTCCCCATTAGCCATCTTGATCCTTGATCTGCCACTTCACTTTTTCCCTTTCATTCACTTTGTATTTGTCACCGTCTCGCGCAGCTGTCACCACGTCATTCGTACTTGGCCTCGCCTGTTCAGGTACGGTACGGGACAGGCACCCTCGTCGTCCCAGCACTGACCGACTCTGGCCGCCGCTGCTGCGTTGCGTTGCGTCGCTGATTCACCACGAACATTCGAGACAACAAATCCATTTATCCTTCCGACCTAAGCCGCCGTTTTGCCGTAGTCAATCATTGCCTTCATATGTGTTTGATGGTTCATCTGGTGCTTAGCTACTGGTTGAACTTTATCTTGCAACTCGCAGGTACTTGTTCAGCCTTCGGGTATCTCAAACCTACCATCCTCGACCAGCCAGGACCCGGGCGACCAAACAAACAATATCTCTGAAGCACTTGACTTTCGGTCGCGGCTCGTGCTTGTGTTTCCTCTCTTCATCTCCCCTTGCATCTTCCTCACATCACCCCAACGACTTCACCTTTAAACACACTCTCTACTTTTTCTTCCACATGCATCGTCAGTACAAAGCTTACGACAATTATGACTTCTAGAATCACCAGATCTTCGGCTCGTCAAGCAGCGAGTCAGGCAGCCCAAACCAACGCTATTGCTCCTGCCGCTGCTGACGTCCCGACCACCGCAACCTCAACCACCCCAGCCTCACGCAAGCGCAAAGGTCTCGCTACTGAGAAGAGCCCGAGTAACGTCTTAACATCAGGATCTTCAGGTCGACGGTCCAAGAGACAAAAGATTCCCGAAGCCGTTTCACCCTCAACCAATAACAAAAATCACCAGCCTGCACCTAGAGCTAGGCGAAAGGCAAAGCCCACTGAAGAGATGGACAGCCCAGAGTAAGTCGCAATGCCATCTTGCGCAAGTTCGCTACGCTGAAGCAGTATGTTAATTTCTGTTAGGAACGAGAGACCTGGGTCTGCGAATCCCGCAGAATCATCTATTCCATCCGGCTCCTCTAGCCGAAAATCCAGCCGCTCCAAGAAGCCTACTGGATCTGCACAAGGTTAGTAGGGAAGACGCAAGCCTAGTGAGATTGTTCAGTCGCAGGACTAACCATGACCTCAGAGTCAGGACAAGGCTCGACCCTAACCACACGGAGATCGAAGCGAAATCTCGACAGCGCCGTTGACCAAGATACACCAATGACGGGTACCGACGAGAACAAGGACCCAGGACCGCCGCCGCCTCCTCCCCCTCCCATCGACCAACATCGTGACGACGATAGTGAAGACAATGACGATGATGACGATGAGGAAGGATCACGAAGATACGATGACGATGAAGACGACGACGATGACGATGATGACGATCCTTTCGGCGGATTTGGTGGCCCTCCAGGCAGTCTGTCCAGCACTTTGAGAGCACTAACGGGGATGATGTCTGGCCTTACATCACGGTTCAGAGAGCTCCTTAACAGCCTACGATCAAACGACCTCTCGGAGCAACTGATAGCTCTTCAGGAGCTCTCAGAAATCCTTCTGGTTTCGAACGAAGAGAATCTCTCCGGCCATTTCTCTCCTGATGCCTTTGTTAAGGAACTAGTTACGCTCATGAACAAGGAAGAAAGCCCCGAGATCATGCTACTCGCTTGTCGGTCTTTGGCAAACCTAATGGAGGCATTGCCTGCCAGCGTTGCGAACGTCGTCTATGGGAACGCCGTCCCAGTACTGTGCCAAAAGCTCCTCGAAATATCTTTCATCGATCTGGCCGAACAGGCCCTCAGTACACTGGAGAAGATTTCTGTTGAGTATCCTACGAGTATTGTTCGCGAGGGAGGTCTTACTGCGTGCCTTTCGTACCTCGACTTCTTTGCTACAGGCACTCAACGAACTGCTGTCACCACCGCCGCCAACTGCTGTCGGAACATTCCCGACGACTCATTCCCAGTTGTACGGGATGTTATGCCTACACTTCTTAACGTTCTCAACAGCAATGACCAGCGTGTTGTCGAACAAGCTTCGCTTTGCGTGTCAGGTATAGTAGAGAGCTTCAAGTATCATCCTCATAAGCTGGAAGAACTTGTTAGTGTGGATCTTCTTCGCGGCGTACTCAGACTCCTTGTTCCTGGTACAACCAACATGATTAGCTCTAGCATCCACACTCAGTTCCTCCGAGTTTTGGCTTTCACCGCACGAGCGAGTCCTCGTCTTTCAGCCGAGCTCTTCAAGCTTAACGTCGTGGAGACATTGTACCAGATTCTCACAGGAGTGTCACCACCAAGCGGCACTGAGGACGTTGCCTCGAAGTTGGATAGTGTTGTAATCATGCAGGCCCTTATTCATCGACCCCGAGAGCAAATCATCGAGACCCTCAATGTCATCTGCGAACTGCTTCCCAACCTACCACGCAATGCCGACCCGTCGTTCGGGGACTTCGTCGAGCTTATCGCCTCTACAGAACCGCCACACCCAGCATCTGGTGGAGGAAGAAACCGCAGGACTACAAACGAGAAGCGTATCGAACTTCTGGAAGACTGCAAAGACGAAGTCCGCCGCTTCGCTCTTATCATTTTCCCTACTCTGACGGATGCCTTTTCCAGTACGGTTAACTTGAGCGTCCGCCAAAAAGTGCTCACAGCACAGCTGAAAATGCTCTCCAACTTGGACGAGGACATCCTGGTCGAGGCGTTGACTCCTGTTCCCTACGCCTCTTTTCTGGCATCTATTCTTTCACAGCAAGATCATGCATCTCTCGTCATGCTCGGACTCCAGGCTGCAGAGCTCTTGCTTAGCCGACTCGACAAGATTTATCGCTACCAATTCTACCGCGAAGGGGTCTTCCTGGAAATCACCAAGATCGCTGAAGAAGAGGACCCTGTTGAGGAGAAGCCGGAGAAGAGTGCAAAGCCAGAGAGCGAGGATGAACAAACAGCGGAGCAAGAGAACGAACATTCTTCAGAACAAGAATCTGAGCATGACGAGGACGATGATGACGAGGAACGCGAATCATCTGACGATGATGAGGACGACGATGAAGAAAATGATAATGAGAATGGCGAGGCGAACAACGACGATATGTCCCCGGTTAGCTCCCGAGGATCTACTGTGTCTCTCGAGGTTCCCCTCGGCCGATTCATCTCTGATGTTCGCTCTATGAAGTCCCGAACGCGAGACGTTGCCAAGAAGTTTCTTGAGACCCACGAAACTGAAGGTCACGGTCAAGCGATGAAGGCTAAGGCTACAGCAATTCTTGATGCTCTTTCAGAATTGGCCGGTGAGCTTGAAAACTTCTATCTCAAACGATCAACTGGAAGTGTTCCAGCCGATAAAGGAAAGGAACTTTTCACAACACTTGCGTCACACTTTGATACAGACGTCCTAGAGAGTGTCACGAGCGCAGAACTTCTCTCCTCAGGTCTCGTCCGCGTTCTCCTCGAGATCTTCAGCAATCCTGACGAGGAACTTGCTCGCGCCGCTCAGTCGACGTTCTTGGAAGTCTTCATGGCTTATACAGTGAAGTCGAAGCCAAAAACAGCGACTGCAGAGTCTCCAGCAACCCCCTTCAGTGTCATGACCCACAAACTTCAGGACTTGCTCAGTAGGTCGGAGCACTTTGAGGTTATCACGGTGCATCACAACACATTTGATGGCAACCACAGTAGCCCTGCGTCTATGCTAGGCAAACAAATTAGACTTCGTCTCGTTGCTGATGACGAACTGGAGATCCCTAAACCGTACCGAAATATTATGGTATCGATCCATGCTATTGCAACCTTCAAAGCCCTAGACGACTACTTGCGGCCCCGAATCAGTATCACCGAGAGGCCCCGTGGTGCCTCCCGTCGAGACGGAGTTGCTAGAGCGCTTGCAGCAATGGCCAGTTCCGCTGGTCTTGCCGGAATTCCTCTTAGCAGTGCGGCAGCAGCCCGTCTAGCGGCAGCCGACGGAAGTCTATTCTCAGGCGGCCCTCCAGTACCCCCGCCTCCTGCTGCTCCAACACCGTCAGGTTCCCGAGCTGCCCGCAAGTCGAAGTCACAGGCCGCTCCTGCTACACCAGACCAGTCCGCTGGGCCGTCTCGAGATAAAAGCGCACTTCGCCGATCCTCGCGACGACATGGTGCGGCAAGCACACCTCCAGCTCCTCGGCCTCCGCCAACTGACGACGACGAGATGCAGGACACACTAGAGTGTGCTGATGAGAAGCAATTAACTGACGATGAAGACGTAGGAGAAAGTAGTGCACTGGACGCCATTGTTGGGGAGCTTGAAGAGGATATGGAAACCGAGTCGACTCCTGGTGACACATCTGCTGTAAACATGGAGGTAGCTACGGGTGGACATGTGACAGCACGCAAAGAAGACGGCACTCGCATCGCGACCCCGACCGGATCTGGTGCACCTACTCGTGGTGGGCCCCCTCCAGCTGGGGGTCACAGCACACCTACCCCAGCAGCGTCATCGTCAAGGGCCATGTCTTATGCCTCCGCTCTTCAGGCTGTGCCCCAAGACTGGCATATTGAATTCAGTCTTGATAGCAAGCTGATTCCTAACGAAACTACCATTTATCGCGCTGTGCACACTTCAGCGTCCAACTCGGATGAGCATCTCGGCCGAAATATCTGGTCGACTATCCATCCCATCAAGTTCAAACGGGTCCCTGGACCGCCACCGGCAGAAACTCTTTCGTTTACTTCCAATTCCGAGGCTGACGGCGAGGATGAGCATGGAATTCCTGCGTCGCTCGCAAAGCACCCTACAACTTCATCAATCCTACGACTCCTGAACATTCTTCATGATCTCAACTCCAACATCGAAGACGTTCTGGTCGAGAAGAAGAACAGCATTATCGGCCTCAATGTTGAGCCGCTGTCTCAATTCGTCAACACGAAGCTTACCGCAAAGCTGAACCGACAGCTGGAGGAGCCCTTGATTGTTGCCAGTAATTGTCTACCTAGCTGGGCGGAAGATCTTGCTCGTTTGTACCCATTCCTCTTCCCATTTGAAACTCGACATCTCTTCCTGCAGTCTACATCCTTCGGCTATGCCCGATCGATGACCAGGTGGCAGAGCACCCAATCAGCAGAGGAGAACCGAAGAGATCGAAACAATGAGAGACCATTCCTTGGCCGACTTCAGCGACAGAAAGTCAGGATCTCTCGTCAAAAGATCTTGGAATCAGCTTTGAAGGTTATGGAGCTTTATGGTGCTGCGCAAAGTATCTTGGAGGTTGAGTACTTTGAGGAGGTGGGCACCGGTCTCGGCCCTACGCTGGAATTCTACTCGACGGTGTCACGAGAATTCTCGAAAAAGAAGCTCAAGCTATGGCGCGAGGTTGACACAAATGATTCTGACGAGTTCGTGTCCGGGGCCACCGGGCTCTTCCCCAGACCTCAGAGTGACGAAGAGGCTGGACAACCAAATGGAGAGCGAATTCTACACCTGTTCAAGATGCTTGGAAAGTTCGTTGCGCGGTCCATGATCGACTCGCGAATCATCGACCTTCACTTCAATCCTATTTTCTTCAGGATTGGAGATGCCGTATCTGGAGTAAAGCCGTCCTTGGGAGCCGTCAGAATGGTTGACCCGGGCCTGGCCCGGTCGCTGAAAGCCATCAAACAGTTTGCTTTGGCTAAAAAGGAGATCGATGAAGACCCCAGCCGCACTCCCGCACAAAAGGTCGCTGATACAGAGAACATCACCATCGATGGTGTTAAGCTTGACGACTTGTGCCTCGACTTCACTCTGCCAGGGTATCCGAACATCCAACTCGAGGACAACGGCTCACAGAAACGAGTCACTATTGACAATGTTGATGCCTACCTAGACAAGGTCATAGATATGACTCTCGGTTCCGGTGTTCGTCGTCAAGTCGATGCTTTCCGTGCTGGGTTCTCGCAAGTCTTCCCTTACTCGGCACTCAGTGCTTTCACCCCAGATGAGCTTGTCACCCTGTTTGGACGCGTCGACGAAGATTGGTCTATTGAAAGTAAGTAATTTCCCATGCCAGTGCATGTTGTACCCACTAACATATTACTAGCTCTACTCGATTCTATCAAGGCCGATCACGGCTACAACATGGACAGCAAGACTGTGAAGAACTTGCTCCAGACCATGAGTGGATTCAACGCATCAGAACGCCGAGATTTCCTACAATTCATAACTGGAAGTCCCAAGCTTCCGATCGGAGGTAAGTGCCAGCTATGTGAAACTCATGAACGGTATCTAACGTTTTTTAGGCTTCAAATCATTGACACCAATGTTCACTGTCGTCTGCAAACCCAGTGAAGACCCCTATACGTCCGATGACTACTTGCCTAGTGTCATGACGTGTGTCAACTATCTGAAGCTCCCAGATTACTCTACCATTGAGATTATGAAGAAGCAACTCTTCACAGCTGTCAAGGAAGGCCAGGGAGCTTTCCATCTGTCCTAAATTGGGCTATTTTATGAGATGCTCTACGATACGATGCTATGCACCATCCGTGGCGCCTCTAAAACAAATAAGACTTGTTTATTTTGATGACTTGGCAGGAAAAGCTTCCATGTTCCCTTTATGCCCTGATGAAACAAAACTACCCCCGCGACGGACTGGAACGAAGGAATTAGACAGTGCATTTTGTTTTGTGTTGACAGAAGCACAATATTGCATGGCTTGGGGATTGGCGCAGGATTATCTTTTTTATGACAGTTGCTGGAATGGCATGGCAAACCGTTGAAGTCTCTGGACGGGGAAGAAGACTTTCAAAAAACCGCCCTTAGGCAGAGTGGTCGCAGATGAAATTGTGTATTTGGGCCATGCCTCGGCGCGTTGCATAATGAACCAACGAATAATTTAGCAGTTGCGTGCATACACGTCTTGATGATATTTATTACTCGTGAATTCTTTTCTGACAATGCACCTAACACCAAACTTGCATTTCATAAATACATGACCAAAGAGTGAGCCCGTTCACTGCCCTCCTGAAACCGTAAACCAGCCACATAACTAAACAGAAAAGCACAACCCAATAAAACAATGGAAGAAGTCATAAAGGCACCAAAATTCTACAGTCGTTCATCTTCTTCGTCCGAGTCCCAAATTTCAGGTGGAACTCTTGCATCATCACGTAAGAGGCTATCAGGCAGCATTTGACTCTTTGTCAACAGCTGCGAAGAGCCTGGATTGTAATCGGGCAGACGTAGCGCGGCATCCTCATCGTCCCCGTCCAGTAAACTGTCTGGAAGACCGATACTGCTAGAAGAGTGTAGTGGAGGACGACGGATGGAAGATGAGGGTTGCTTCTCAGGGGTGGAAGCTTGAGAGACAGTGGTTGCTTGAGAGGGGCGCACGGCAGGTAATTTGGATGCGCTACTTAAAGGAGCGCGAGAGGCCCGAGGAGTTCGGCGAGGCGGAGGTTTAATAGTTGTGGGAGAGGAGGCGACGTGGGTAGTTGGGGGAGTGGTGTGTTGTTTATCATTATTCTCTTCCTCGGGGGTTGAGGGGACGAGAATATCGTCCGAAGTAGGGATTTGGATCGACTGAGCAAAGTCGGTCTGGAGTTGAGCTTCGACTTGCTGCGAAACGCTCATGCTAGGGGTAGGTGTAGGGCCTTTAGCCTGAGGAAGAGGCTGTGACGAGTTGGCGGAAAGATCGACTCTTGCACTGTCGTCGTCATCTAGAATCTGTGTTGGCTCTTCTTGCGAAGCGCCCTCCTTGAAGAGAGCATGGCGCAGATTCCACAATAACTGACTAACGATAGCAGGGGGGAAGTAAACGTAGCGGCCGACGTCACCATCGATCCAACCTTCTTCCCGCATATCGTCACCTTCAACTGGATTGTTCAGCTCGTAAACTTGGGTAAGATGGTAGCGCCAAGCTGGGCCTTCGGTTACACGTCCAGGGTCAGCGCATGCCATAAAGCGCAATAATTCCCCATCGTACAGCCAGAAGCGAACCACCTGTGCAGGTATCTTGAAGTCGAGGATGAGATCAGCCTGGTAGCCCTCTAGAACATCATCGATGATGTCTTGAGTTAGTGGAAGCAGGACATCTGTGCGAGCAGATGCAGGCGGCAGTGATTGCAGCGTGGCCAATGGTACACGCTGAGATTCCAGCGGCTGGGTTTGAGTTTGCGGGAGGGGACGATGGATGGGATTGCGAACGCGCTTTGCTGGACGGCTTCTGGCCTTGGGTGTTGAAGAGGGGGGAGGGAGTTCTGTATTTCGTGAACTCAAGGGTGGGAGTGATGTGCTTGATCCTTGTCCATTCGACCCAGAAGACTCCTCTGAAGTTATGGTAGCGAAGGCTTGTCTCTTAGTAGTAGTAACAGCCGCTGGCTGTGCAGAAGATGATGATGCTCTGATCATCTCTTCCTCTGATGAAGCAATCTCGCTCATAACAAGTTGCGTCTCGGCTCCAGCGACAAATGTGTTGTTCTCGGTGTTTTCATCGCCAAACCCTTCACCATCCTCATCAGAGCCAAAGTCCTCATCATCCTCATCCTCAGAATCAGGTATTTCCAGCATAACCTTCTTCTTACCACTGCCGCCGGGCGACACTTTCTTCATTTTTGGTGTAGGACTGCCACTTCTTTGACTTCCGCCCAGTTCGGTGCTAACGCCTCTGCGCGCCTTGGTTGGCGTTTCCATCTCGTCCAGTCCAGAAGATGTTTCCAGCGGCTCAATGCTGCCTTTCGGTGTTCTAGGAGTTTTGTTTGGCGAGTCGACGGGCAGTTCCCGTAGAGGGGTACGGCTGGCTGAACCCCAACTGTCGGTAGCGTAAGAATCTTGAATAATGCGCTCATGCTGTCGCGGCGTTGTGGTCGTCCGGGGCTTACCCTTCAGCTCCTTAAGCGGCGACGGGACAGCAGGTGATGACAGCTTTCTTTTGGCTGGTGATGCTGACGCACGATCAGGAGGCCCGTAACGATCGAGCATTAGGCTAGCGGGCGTAGATGATATGCTTGGCGGTGCAGAAAGCTGACTTGACGAAGGTATCTCAACTGATTTGGCCCGCTTTCCGGGCGTTTGCTTTTGTGGTGTTTGTGGTACAATAGACTCCTCCCGTGGAGCGGGTATATCCGGGAGTGCCTCTTCTGGTCTGCGCTTCAATATCGACTTAAGAATCTTTGGGGTCTTGACGGGCGAGACGTTTTTCTTTTTTCGGATATGCTGCGGGCTTGGACTCGCTGGGTTTGCCAGCCACTGTTGGAATCCATCATCTTCGTCTTCATCTTCAGAATCCTTGATCAGTTCAGCCTGAGGTGTATCGCGGCCGAGGAACTGGGTCAACGTTTGTGTGTGATAGTTCGAACTAGTAGGTGTATCTCCCATAGTCTTACGTCGGGACGATTTCTTTTCCTTCTTCGGCTTGGGCTGTTCGTCCGTATCATCTCCTAGTGTTCGTCGTCGTTTCGTTCGGTCCTTCTTGGCGGAGGCCTTCTTCGAAGTCGCCCGTCGTTTCCTCCCACTCGATACAGGTTCTTCGTCATCGTCCTCGTCCTCTTGTGGCTCTGCATTCTCGCCCTCTTCGTTTTCGTCGTCTTCCTTGGCAGACCCCATGTCCTCTTGTTCACTATCACTGAGTACAATTGGGTCATGTCCTTCGAGACTTGACACAAAATCGATTTGTGTCAATGTTTGTTGTCGTAATAACTTTGAGGGAGTTTCTGCTTGTTTCTTGCGATTCTGCTTTCCATATGTTCGTACGACTCTCCTACGCGCCGGGAATTGTGCTTGCTGTTTCGCTGGTGTTGAATGATGGACGCGGCTCTCTGCGGGGACACCGCCCGAACGGGTTCTGGGTGTCATTATCGCGGTTTCCGAGTACTTGGATGGGTTTGGACAATAAGCACAAGACTCAAGCTCAACTAAATAGACATATAAAATACAACATGTTAGTCTCGAGTTTGAGCTCAAACAATCTAGGCAGCTTCGATATCGAGGTCGATGACCGGGATGAGTGGGTGGAGCTACAAGGTCCAAGGGCGTTAAGTGGCGTAGCTTAAGGTTCCCAGGACGCTACCTTGGTTATCGCGACGCGTCTTGTCGCGTAAAGTGGTTGGATATCAACATCCAATTAATAGAACGCGTACTTAATTAATTATGCACATCTTTATGCATGAATGCTAACTTTGGTATATAAGAAAACAATCAATCCGTCAGTCATGCAATATATTGAGATATACCAAAACTCATCCGTCCAACGCTTGACACATCCCTATTTACCACGAAAGGCGCCTCGTTTACTCCCCATGACGCATCAAGCACGCCAATAGTAACTATAGTATTCATACAACAGATTCATGTGATCGTATTCCCATTCACTCTATACCCCAGAACTTAGCGGAATGCAGCCTTGACGTCAGCTCGAGGCCATTCGAAAGCGATATCACCACCATAAATGTTGGTCGTCACTGCGCCAACCCGTCTTTCAACTTCTTCGTAAAACTGCTCGCACTCCGATAGCACCTTGATGACCAATCCTCGGCTCAGCGCTGGGTCGTCAGCATCGCCAAAGTGCTTCTCCACACGCTTGCGTAGTGCTTCGATACCCTTGCGGATTTCCTTGGAATCGTAGTTGCTGAGAACCTTGTTGAAGACCGTCTTGCTGTTCGAGGGTTGCGCAGCAATCGCTGCGGGCGATTTTCCTGATTGCAATTGAGCTTCCATACTCTCAAGGTGCTCCAAAACTTTGCCAAGTGGTCGACGCATCACCGCACTGAGATACAAGTTCATGTGTTCGTAGTACGTCGTGTTGGCCCTGTCCTTCCATTCCTCGAGGACCTCCAATCCCCGGGTGTCCGTCTCTTCCAGGAAATGGTTCATGTTCTCAATCAGTAGAATATGGAAGTTGAGTGCCTCCTTGTCCTCTGGATCTGCAGAATTGGTCGCCACGCCAGCCGCGGGGTTTTCTCGTGCGATGACCATCAGCGAGTCATACATAGTCTTCAGTATACGGTCGTATTCACGATCAATGGTGGCTCGAGCTGCTAGTGTACCGTCAACACCAACAAGCATGCCCTCAACAGCACTAGAGAAGTGAGGGAAGATGCGGATGAAAGCAATAACACCTTTGCGCTTGCTGATCTTGACCTTCGTCTCTTCGATAGCACGAAGCTGCTCGTCGACAAACTTCTTGAACCGAACTTCCAAATGGCCGTGGAGCTTTTGTAGGAGGGTATTAATGTACTCCTGATTGGATTGCCCAACATCGGCAATATACTTCTCCAAAGTTGCCAAAACACCAATGCCTTGCCTAAGAGCTGTTAACGATTTGTGGCTTACCAGTCATTGTGATGTGAACTTACAAAGGATCTTGCCCGACAACCCATTCCATGAGACGTAGCAGTTCTGACTCCATGAAAGTAAAGATGACCTCCATTGCACGCAGAATACGCCTGGCTAGGTCTCGGTCGGGTTCCATTAATCGTGGCCGTCTGAGGTCAGTACCTGCTCGTTCAAAGGGTGGCGTTGCAGCAACAGCTTCCGGGAAATCGATTTGTTCAAGCGTTGATGCATGGAAGAAGTCAACAATGAAGTTTTGCTCCATCTGCATCAAAGGGAGTAAGTTATCCAAGACTCCCGAGAAGACTTCGTAAGGCGCATCTTTATTGTCGTCTGGCTTCTTCTCAACCTTTGATTTGTTGCCACCATCTTCTCGAGGGGATCGGAGGGCTCTGGCCAAAGTTCCGCTGCGCTTGACTGTCAGCTTCCTGGCAGTGGTTGCCACACCTCCTCCGTCCTGTTTGTTCTCAACTGCTGATGTAAACAGCAGCTCGCCCTCCTCTCCTGTCAACTTCCTGGCATTCCTACGCCAGTATGCGATGACGGCTTGGAACTCTGTTCGGTATACAGGCTGGCTCTTATCCTGATAGATTTGTATGACCTGGTTCCACTCCTCACCATGCATATCCCGGGCGTAAAGCATAAGAGGACTGAATTGCCAAAGTGAGTCACGGCCAAGATCGTGATGTGTTGAATCCACCTTTCTCGACAAAGCTCCTTCCATAGCAAGCTTTGTTTCTGTGAAGGCTTGGTTAAACTGTCCAGACATAAAAGCGACGACTCTGCTGATGAACATGGCACTTTCTTGATCATAAACCTGCTTCTTCTCCTGGACAATTCGCATCTGTTTGAAGTCGGGGTTAAGACCATGGCCTTGGTTTGGGTCTGTTGTGACATCCACCACTCCCTGACCAGCACTAGTGCGAGAAGGGTCAATCTTGATCATAGCCTTATAAAGTGTGACGAGAGATGATTCAACATCTTGCAGACCACGGATATCATCCAGAGGCGCCGATCTTAGGACATCAAGCTCCTTTGATGTGATAGCACAAGTCTCGAGCAAAGACTCGAGTTCCTTCTTGAGTAGCTTCTGGTTAGCGGTCTGTACTTGAAGACCTTGGCCTTGAGCTTCGATATATGCAATGTCTTCCGAAAGGGTCTTGTTCTTGTTAGTAAGGGATCATC
Source organism: Fusarium citri (assembly GCA_004367485.1). Taxonomy (NCBI): domain Eukaryota; kingdom Fungi; phylum Ascomycota; class Sordariomycetes; order Hypocreales; family Nectriaceae; genus Fusarium; species Fusarium citri. The sequence continues at coordinate 296,687 of QHHH01000036.1, read as the reverse complement.
CAGATGATTAGGAATACGTACCGAAAGCTCGACGGAGTAGAGTGTAAGCAGATTGTCTAACTCCTCACACTCAGCCATGGCAACATCGAGCCCTGCTTTGATCGCATCAACACGCTCGTCCTCTTCGCGGAAACGAGCCAGCCAGCCACCGGCTTGGGCTTTGTTGAGTTCACGCTCCAAGTCAGTCCTCATATCTTCTACGTTGCGCCCGCGCATTTGATCACCCGGAACCCATCCAAAGTAATCTAGCCATTGAGCGAACTCCTCACTCCTTTCGTCAAGAATCGAAGGATTGACTCCTAATGACTGCAGGTACTTCATGTCGTTGCCCGCATTAATGGAACGACGAGGTTTTTCCTTTTCGGGCTCAGTTGGCTTCTGCACTTCCTGTGGCGGGCCGTGCATACTAGTTGGCCTGCTTGTCGGAAGACTAATCTTGACTTCAGGAACCAGGGAATTACGGTTCGCAGACTTCGGCTGCTCTGCCGGCTTAGGTTGCTCCAGTTGTTTTTCCTCTTCGGCCTTGGGTGTCTCTCTGGGCGTCTCCTCAGGAGTAGGTTGCTCAGATGGTCTTGGAGGTGCAGGCACAACGCTGTTGATACCATCTGGTCCCTCCTCTCCTACCTTGTTCTTCAGAAGGCGCATACGCTCTGCAGCACCGCCAGGTCTGGGTTTAAAGGCTGTGGCAGCATTTGCTGCGGATGCAGCCTTCCAAAGCGCGCCAGCGATCTCATTTCTGGACTTTTTGGCTTTAATCATAGGATCCAGGCCAGGTCTTGCTTCTTGGCCTGGTTCTGCTGGTGATGCATTTGAGTCTTGGTCGGAGTGATCCACCGAAAGCTCTCCGGGTGATGGCTCATCTACAGGCTGAGGGGTTTCCTGCTTAGGGGGCTCAGGAGCTGGCTGTTGTATATTTGCGAATCTGGGCACGCTCACTGTCATTGGCGAGACATCGGAGGAGCCTCCTCCAGAACCTGGAGAGAGAGCTAGTGCGGGGCTCGGTGTATGACCTTGAGCAGGGCTGGGAACGCGGGCTGGAGCTGGGACTGGAGCAGGGCTTGGTATTCGAGCTGGCGACGGACTAGGACCTCGAGCTTTTGCAGGACTGGGGTCTCGAACTGGCGCAGGGCTAGGTCTGCGAGCTGGAGCTTGTAGAGGACTAGGGGAATCGCTTGGCACTGTAGCCTGCTGGTATGCTGGAGTTGGATTTGGGGTCTGAGCCGGCGGACGAGATGGTGATGATCCTGGTCTGAGAGCAGAAGGTGTAGGAAGTGGCTCCCGTTTGGGGGGATCTGGTAGCCGTCCTGTGGGTGGCGGGTTCGGTTGGTCTTGGAAACTTCCATTGAACGAACTGTTTGCCGATTTCTGACTTGCACTGTCCATTCTTGGCACGACACGTTCGCTGTTGCGAGGCGGAGGAGCCATTGGCTCTTTATTAGGACTGATCAGTGGTGGGGGAACCAAATCTCGATCCTGAGGACGAGTTGGGTCCATAGGCGGTCGCCTCCTTTCCGGGGGCGGTCTTTCTAGCTGGAGAGGTGAAGGCACTGGTTGTGGAGGACCTTGAGGAGGTGAGAGAATGGCTGGCGGTTGTGACTTTGGCGAAGGCTGAGGTTGGGGAGGTGTAAGGACAGCCGGTGCACGATTATCAGCAGGCTCTCCAAATCTGCCATATGACCCTGGCCCATTGACACCATTGCGAGACCGTGGTGGTAAGCTAGAACCATCGTCGCTCCTCGCAGTGAACGAGGTAGCGACAGAATCCTGACTCTTATTGTTCTGGGCCATCCATCGAGGTTGAGGTGGACGTTCCCTCGAAGCACCTGATTCAAAGCTTCCAACAGGCGAAGCGCCAAGGTTCGGGTGCCCTGGGCGAGAAGGAGGTGTCATAAATGAAGGGACATCTTGAGGTCCAGATGAAGGTTGTCCTTCGCGCCCCTGATTTCCTTGTTGCCCTTGGTGCGAAGGGTGCATGGGGTGTATAGGACGAGGAGGTGCGCTCGCATTCTGGCTGGTAGCTTGCTCAGACATTGGAGGAGGAGGAGGTCTGGAACCCCCGGTGGCTGGTCGCCTTGTAGCTCCCATAACCTGCTCATACTCCTTTTGCTCAAATCCTGCAAGCTCCGGCGTCTTTCCACCCGTGTACTTTCCATATATCTTGATAAGACTTGCGATAAAGAATTTCTTCTCCTTGTCCGTCTGGGCATGCCAGAAATAGGCCTTTCCGAGCGTCACTTGAAAGCCGGTGTCGCCAGCCCAGTCGCGATGATCTGGCCTGGCCTCGGGGCCAGTGTAAGATTCAATGCGCGATAGGTCGTCGAGGTTCCATGTCTTGCCAATCGAAAATGTGCCATTTTGGTTTTCTTTGGATTTGTGCAAGCGAACTCGTCCGGATTTGCGCACAGCTACGATTATTATTCGAGGTTTCTGATTTTCAGCTGTCCGCGCCTGAGGTGGAGGAGGGGTCGTAGGATAGGAGCCGTATTCGGTGATTCGGATATGGGTAATGTAGGTTTCGAGAACTGTACGAGTCTGTCAGTTTGTTGAATCGAGTACATACTGTCCCAATCGCCTAATTTGAGCGACATCCCCAATCCGTTGAGCTTGGAGCTCCCGCAGATGAAGCCTAGCTTGACAACAGTGTAGCAAGACTTACGAGAACCATCAACATCCTTCTTGTTGAAACAGCTTTCGATAATGCGGCGCTTCTCATCCTCGAATCGCTCTGCCCTATTGGCAGCAGCAGCTGCGCCGGGGCCACCCCCGTTTGCGCGGTCCATGAGGGAGTTCGGGGTAGGGAATCACGCAGAGCATCAAGTTGAGCAAGGAGGCATGTTCGTTCGATGGAGCAAGGGTTAGGTGTCGAACTCTTGCGGAAGCGAAGGATTAATCGAGCGAGCGGCTGCGCAGTATGCGGCGCGTTATGCAATGCTGTCGGATCGAGCTGATGGTACGTATAGATTGGTTGTTGATGTCGTCGTTGGAGGACAAGTCGTCGAGGTCGAGGTCAAGTGGCTGGAGGTTCCCTATTTCGAGGTGGTTTCGGGTGGACACCTGCTCCTGCTTAGGCTGCGTACCTGCCTCTAGTGCTCCACCTGCAGCTTGGAGTCGGGACGAGTATACGAGTTTCTGAGCTATAAACAGCAATTTTGGCACTGACAGCCTTCTTTCAAAGCTAATTCGATTAAATGTTTATTATAGTGTCTACTATTTCTAATTCCTTTCACAATTCTGTATATATTAAACTATTCACAACGTCCTGCTGGTAAGCCACGTTATCAAAAGTCATGTGTCGATAGCCAATCGATAAGCCACAAGATGAGGTCAGCGGTATTACAGCCACATTTGAGAATGCGGCACGTCAAGCTTCCATCAGTTGTGTTGTTCGAGTAATCGATAAATGCTTCAATATTGATGGGATTCAAACACGGTGATTAATAGCATCTTGCCCAAAAATCCTACCAATTTTCAACGGCATTCCAGTTTCTACGACTCTTAACTCTCCATGATGATAGGCGATAGTATTAAAAAAATACTTTTTTGTAGTTGCGTCAATCTAGGTATGTAATATTTGAGCCGTGTAAGTGATATGGTCTTCCAACAATCATATCAGCTACCAGGCTATGAACAGGTAGGCTATACAGTGAGGAACTTGTTGGTTTTCAGTTCTTACAGGTAGGTTCCATGGTATCAACGACAGGCAATTGAGAATCTTTCAATATAAACCTAATCTATCAACAGACATTCCTTCTTTCTAAACCCCAACTTAATAGCTCAGCAATTCAATGAAGTAGTAAAGTTAATTGTAAAAGCGAGTTTATTACTGATGTTGGAACTCTAGCATCAATAATATGTGCCTTTCGATTGTATACAAACACCTAACCTATAGAATCAGACCGTCAGTAGGGAATATACTGCATTGATCATTGATCCGTATGCATATGACCTGCAATTGGTGCACAATCATCAAATAACCGACAACCGAAAAGTCCAGATGCTGTGATAGTAGCTTAACAATGATATTTTGGTGTAGCAGTACACTTTTTCCAACACGACGTCAGCATAATTCCCAATTAGGTAATTTCTCAATCCAGCTTCCTTCTAAGAGATCAAGATCCGCTTTCCCCTCACGAATCAATCCGCATCATTGCACCCCCGGATCGGCTTGGGTTCACCCCGCAATCGGGGGTTGGTCCTCTAAGAGCCGAGGTTGTGCATACAAATAGTTAAGCTATTCTTACCCGTCGTAACCGCCTCATCAGAATAGCTGAGTGAATCCTCGAATCCCTGGTCGTCGTGTCTATAACTCTGCACTTATACCGAACTCAAACGACAAGATGGTTCCCTCTGTGAGAGTCGTTCCTAATGTATGTGACAACCCAGCGCATTGGCGAGTGCTTGATGCCATGTAAATAGCTTCACTTCAAGATAACTTACACCTCACTTTAGGCTGCTAAGCGAGCTACCAGCCTGCTACGCACTATTCAGTATACGCATCCGCCTTCATGTCCCTGTCACTCAAACCCAGGATATCATCAATCGCCACCAACCTTTACCCCTTCAAAGCATGCTCACCAGCGCAAGTATGCTACGCCAACTACGCACCCAGGCCAGAAGGAGTATGCTTTTGAGATGGCTGCTTCATCCATCAGGTTCGGCCCTGGAGTGACGCAGGAGGTAGGCATGGACTTGAAGAACATGGGGGCACAGCGAGTTTGTGTTGTCACCGATGAGAACGTCAACAAGCTAGATGCTATGAGACAAGTTCGCGAGGCCCTCACTCGGGAGGGCATACCCTTTGAGGTGTACTCCAAGGTTCGAGTTGAGCCAAAGGATAGCTCGTAAGTTGGACTTCACAAATGAATCTCAAGCCAGTCCACTTACACTACAACAGTATCAAGGAAGCTATCGCCTGGGTCCGTCCTTATGCACCAGATGCTTTCCTCGCCGTTGGTGGTGGTTCGGTTATGGATACTGCCAAACTGATGAACCTCTACTCAGCCTATCCTGACGCTGACTTCCTCGACTTTGTCAATGCTCCTCTTGGAAAGGGCCGACCCGTTGACAAGAAGCTCACACCACTTATTGCCGTTCCTACGACTGCCGGCACAGGTAGTGAGACGACGGGAACCGCCATCTTTGACCTGGTATCTAAGCGAGCAAAGACCGGTGTCGCTCACCGAAACCTCAAGCCCACGCTTGGTATTTGCGACCCCCTCAACACCAGGACTATGCCAGCTGCTGTCAAGGCCGCTTCGGGTCTCGATGTTCTGTGCCACTCGCTTGAGTCTTGGACCGCCATTCCATACAACGAGAGAACGCCTAGACCGACAAACCCCATCCTGCGTCCAGCATACCAGGGCGCGAACCCCATTTCCGATGTCTTCTCATTCCATGCGCTTCGCGATACCGTCAAGTACCTCCCCCGCTCGGTGAAGAATCCAGATGACCTTGAGGCCCAATCCAAGATGCTTCTGGCTTCTACGCTGGCCGGTGTTGGGTTCGGTAATGCCGGAGTTCACCTCTGTCACGGTTAGTGCTTGATTTATTTTCTTCTTTGCCCCTGCTTGAAACTAATTTGAACCCAGGCATGTCGTACCCCATTTCAGGCCAGAACCCAGGCTACAGTCACGATGGCTATGAGGTCGCTTCGCCCCTGATTCCCCATGGTGTCTCTGTTGCTGTCTCCGCTCCAGCAGTCTTCCGGTTTACAGCGGCTTCCAACCCGGATCGTCACTTGGCGGCCGCCGAGGCCTTTGGTGTTGATATCAGCAACGTGAAGCGGGAGAGCGCTGGTGAAGTTCTCGCGGAAGCCATAACCAAATTTCTTGCAGATTTGGGTGACCAGCCCAAGGGTCTGAAAGAATTGGGTTTTGGCACGGAACACATTGAGGCCCTTGTCGAAGGTACCATTCCTCAGGCACGTGTGTTGATGCTAGCACCAGGGTTGTCGACAGAGCTGGAAGCGGAGAAGGACCAGTTACGAAAGCTGTTTGAGAATGCCATGACACATTGATACTCTGATAGATAAAATAGGAGAAGTGTTCATGCGGACAATGCGTGCGATTGCGCGTTGCCGATCGATGCGCATCGAAGGGATGTCGTACCACTTTATATAACATTTTGATGTACTCGATCTACATATATGGTGACTTACATCGTGACGAATCGAGTCCACATGGGATTGCGTGGAACGTTTTGATGTATCGATCGACAAGATGGATGCAAATCATGAATGGGAACCATGAAGGAACCATGAAAGAACCATGAAGGAACCATGAAGGAACCATGAAAGGAAGCACGGATGGTAGGATGGGAATCATCGGGTAGTTTTCAAGTTAATTGATGTAGTGGAGGCATTGATATTGGATGTTGAGCTTGGATATAATATAAATCTTATTTTTAAGTCCGCCCAGTCTGAAACTATTGTATACGCTACTAGAGTATACTAGAGTTACCCTTTTTATGCTGTGCAAGGGAATGCTATGCTGGATTTGTGCAACTTGTAGCGTTTCGGATGCAAGCGATTGACCGTTTAGAAGCCCACATTTCCTTTCTCGTCCGCCGTAACACAACACAGCCCAGCCTCCCTGTAAAAACTATTCTCGGTAACAGGTGTCATTGGGTGAATCTTGAAAAGTCCCTGCAGGTACAGATCCACTAAAAGATTACTGAATCAGGTAAAAACAAGACGAATCGTGCATTGGTTTGCCGAGGGGGACGGCTACGGCTGGACGCTAGTCCCTTAACAATTTCTCTTAAACAATTTCTCGAACTACTGTTGGAAGCTTCTTGACCGAAGCTTTTGGAGGCGAGATTCCAACCTTGATAGTGTAGAATTGGCGAACGATACGGCTCCAGTTTGGGCATCGGGACTCAAGTCTAGACTATCCATTGCCCCTGTTTGATGGAGTTCATAACTCCTTATTTTTTAAACAAACATGCCCTTTCCCTCCAAAATAGAAGCTCTCAGAGTCATGAGTCTGATTAGTGTTTTCCGCCGAGTGGGCCGGTCAACCCCGGACTGCCGGTCGGAGCGCCTTCCGGTGGACACGACGTCTTCAAGTTACATAACAAAAACTTGAGGAGCGGTTTCGCAATGAGCTTCCCAAGAAAGTCCAAGACTTCTAGGCTCGAATGTTCCCTCCTTGTGCCTCCACATCCTACGTCACGGGGCCAATTGGTAGGTATCTTGACCATTGTACGAGGCCAAGATGATCGCTGCTTTTGCCGGACATGGTCAGGTCCCGGTCTTAGTCAAAGTATAGTCGCACTATCACAGCAATTCCCACCATAACAACTAGACTTCTCCATGATGGACCCATAAGAGTCCCTTTGACTAGATTTCTTGTTATAATAACGTAAATCCTGTCACCTTCACTCATCCTTTCCCCACGAATCTCTCGAGCATCTCCAGTTAAACCCTGTTCTTTTGAACCATAGTCCCATCTTTTCTCCTCCTACACGCTCGTTAACCATTGCTAAAGTTATCGTCGCTTGAGACCCTGACAGCACCCTGATCCTGCGATATACACACTACTGCAGCTTCAAAACTCAAAATCACAAATGGAAGGCTCAGGCTCTTCAAGGGATATCAAGGACGATCCCGACCTCGAGGTCGGTCCTGAACCACCCAAGCCAACAGCTGCTGGCAATGAATCAGGAAACCCGCCCAGTCCTCAGACCGCTGCTGCTGCTCTCAAGAAAGACAGGGCGCGCGTGAGGTTTAACAGCAATGCTGCTGCCAATCCTCCACCAACATCCGCCAATCCTCCTTCTACTCTCCAGGCTCCAGGCGTTACCAGACCTAGACCTTCACTCTTACGCGGACCCTCTGCGGAAGCTGTCAAGACTCTTTCAGATGCCAAAGATGGCGATGATGACTCTGATCCTGAATCAAAAGAGGCCATGGTCGCTGCACGAGAACGTGCTCGTATCATGGCTGACAACATTCACAGAGATTCATCTGCTATAGACCGAGACTCCCTAGAGTCCAGCGCTGCCGGAACACCAGGCTATGACAGCCCATTCAGCATTCCCCTCCAGGATCTCACTGAAGCAGGCACCAGCAAGGACGGTTTCCACAAGCTCCCCTCCGAGGATAAAGAGGGGCATGGCTTAAAAGATGAGGCGTTCAAGCTCGTCCGAGCACACACCCAGCGTTTCGGACCCAGCGCCGGCAGTGGTTCAGACTCCCCTGAAGACAAGGGCAAGGGAAAACAGCATGAAGAGCGAACTTTGACCGAATTAAACGACGGAAACTTTGATGGAGTTCTATACGATGTGCCTGCACCTGAACAGTACCGCGGAAGCGTTCTGTCACAACTTCTGAAGCTTTACAAGCCTCCGGAGCCATCTTTCAAGGGCACACACCACCGAGCCGCGTCTACTTCCTCTGTCATCAGTGATGGCACTCCTACCGTTCAGGGCACACCATCTGGAGCCTCCACGCCCAGACGAAAGTGGTACGAGGCAAACAAATCACAGGATACGCTCGCAAACCTTATCGAGGCTTCTTCGCGACTTGCCAATCCCGTTGGTGATGCAACAGGTGATGACAAGGACAAGGCGAAGAAGAATGGAAAGAAACCACAGCGACCAGCCAACCGACGGACTCAAAGTGCGAACCGACTCAGCGGGTTGTGGCAGCAACAGGAAGCACGTATCACTGTTCACATTGCCGAGACTTTGGCCCGACAGGATTACATCATCAAACTATGCCGTGCTCTGATGCTATTCGGAGCTCCCACCCATAGATTGGAGGAGTATCTCAGCATGACAGCCAGAGTTCTTGAGATTGATGGCCAGTTCCTCTACCTACCAGGATGCATGATCATCTCTTTCGACGACAAGTCAACCCACACGACTGAAGTCAGAATTGTCCGTACTGGACAGGGCATCGATCTTGGTAAACTCAAGGATGTCCATCTCATCTACAAGGAAGTCATGCACGACGTCTGTGGCGTTGAGGAAGCGACTGAGAAGCTCGAGAATTTGATGAAGCGCAAGGACAAGTTCCACAAGTGGCTCCGAGTTGTCATGTTTGGACTCATGAGTGCTACCGCTGCTCCCTTCTCTTTTGGCGCCCGTCTGATCGATCTTCCCCTCATCTTCGCTTTTGGTTGTCTCATTGGATTGCTGCAGCTTATTGTGGCACCCAACTCTGCTCTCTACAGCAACGTCTTCGAAGTGTCTTCCACAGTTCTTGTTAGTTTCTTGGCCAGAACGTTTGGTAGTATCAAAAAGGACGGCGAAGAAATCCTTTGCTTTGGTGCATTGGCACAGGGTGGCATTGTCATGTTGCTGCCCGGTTACATGGTTTGTAAGTCAACCATTGGATCTATTCAATCTATTCGAAGACGAAATCTAACATATATGACTAGTGTGCTCTGCTCTCGAACTCCAGTCCCGCGCTATCGTCCCTGGCTCGATTCGAATCGTATACGCCGTCATCTACTCCCTTTTCCTCGGTTTCGGTATCACCGTCGGCTCCGCTCTTTACGGGTTGTTCAACTCGGCCCCATCAAACACGACGCAGTGTCCCGATGCCATGAACCCCTACTACGCATTCCTCTTCGTTCCTCCCTTCGTCGTCAGCCTGTGCATTATCTACCAAGCGAAATGGCGCCAGATGCCCGTCATGGTCATTGTCTCTTTCGCCGGATACATGGTGAACTACTGGTCAGCCCAGAAGTTCATCTCCAGCCCTCAGATTTCTAGCACCCTCGGTGCTTTTGCTGTCGGTCTGCTTGCCAACCTCTACTCTCGAATTCGACACGGCGTTGCAGCTGCGATTCTTATCCCTGCTGTATTCTGCCAAGTGCCAGGAAGTCTTGCGTCCACTGGAGGCCTGCTCAGCGGTTTGAAGGTTGCCAACGCCATTACCAACGCAACTGGTGAGGTTGAAGGAACATCTTCCGTGCAGTTTACACCGGGCTTGAGCCCAGACAACCTGGTGTTCAGTGTCGCTGCCTCCATGATTCAGATTGCCATCGGTATTGCCGTTGGTCTCTTCATGAGTTCACTGCTTATCTACCCTCTGGGTAAGCGTCGCAGTGCTCTGTTCAGTTTCTAGTCATTTTATGTACAACTTCATGTTCAGCGTGGCATCAGCATATTTGTTTTTTTCGTCATTTCAGAAATTTATTTTGAAAAAGTTACTTGTATTACACAGCATATACAACAATTTGCATTGTTAATCTAGAGCGATAAATTACGGATTCGGTGTTGGTTGGCTTGGCCTCTTGTCTTGGTTTTGAAAGGTGGCGTGGTTATCATGTATACATTAGATACTGGTTTATGGCTTGTTTTAGCATCAAAATGGGTTTGAACTATTATAGAATGAATGAATGACTGATATTTCTATTCATGGAATTGCAAGTCTTGCTGAAGTCGAGTATCGTGATGTTGAATACGGATACCATAACCTGACACGGAGTACAGGCAATACCCCAACTTCCATCATCATGCGTTGATAGCACGTGCCTTTTCCGCTGGCTTGGACATGCCATTGTTTGTCAGAAGCATCGACATCATAGCTGCAGTATTAGCCTTGGTTTCACTTTTCATCGACCGGGGGTGGATACGGTAAACGCGTATTCAGTTCTGAATGCCGAGCTCCCCGGAATAGCTGGACCGTTGTGCACATCTGATAGCTGCACGATATCCAGCAACATCACGATAGCATGTCATTCCATTCCAGGTTCAAGTATCCCTGGAAGACGACGTGTCAAGGGCCTCACTCTGTCCTGAACTCCTGACTCAGGGATTCGCATGGTCCATGACGGGGACTCTATGTGGGCTTTTCTTTTCTTGGCTCATAGTCTATCGACCAGAAGATTCCTATTTTGATTTTGCCCACATACCGTCGGTTACCGGCAATGCACTATGATGCGGCGGCGGTCAGCAACGTTTAAAACGGTGACTTGTCCTCTCGGCCGAGCATCTCCCATCTCCATCGCCATCTGCATAACTTCTCGTATGCATCTCCTGCATAAACCTTCTCCAACAGCACAGCCTTAATATACAGCTCACAGCCTCAAGTTAGAGCTCACAGCCACACCCTACCGGCATCTTGGACCAGCTTACGACTGATGTCACTGCTCTCGGCATTAATCTAATCTGTTGATATAGAAACCCAGTCACCACCACTTCCTGTGCCAAATAGTTTCTGCAATACAAGACTCACTCACGATCCGATCCAATATTTTCCTCGTGATTTGCTGACCTTGTCGTACATGGTGATACAGAGACGTCGCTCGCTATAAATTACACAACCTAGACATCTTCACTTACAAGTCCCATTCAACAAGATACACATACCATGGGCTTCTTAAACAAAATAGGTCTGTCGCATGACTCTTCCGTGCCGGATGAGCCTCCGCCTTCATATGATGAAAGCCAAAATGAGCATCGACAGCAAGGACCTCCTCCGCCAAAGGCAGGGGCACCGTCACAACCTCCACCAACATTACCAAACCCACAGGCATCACCACGACCTCCCCCTTCAGTCGCTGGTCCGAGTCAACCGCCTGCTATCCCACGACAGTTTCCACCTTCATTCAATCTCTACTCTGCAGGTTGGCCTAATGCCTCTTTCATCCTTGCTGAGCATCAGCAACAACCTCTCTATCTATATTCAATGCATACTGGCTTTTCAGACGCACCACCAATTATCTTACACTCGGGTCCAGACGAATCATACCAGCCACTTGCCTCGGCAAACTTTATGTTCATGAGCCTTTCCTTTGATGTTGAACTCCCTCCGATACCAGGCTCAGGAGCTCCATTGGCTCGCGAACGAGTTGACCCAGCAGGCTCTAGCGGTCTCAGTCCAGCCTTTACCTTCTCTATCGAAGTCGGACCAAACGGAAACGGGCCTCGAGAAACATTCGAATGGAGGCGTTCTAGTGGCCAGGCCGTAGCGAGTCTGGGTGGCCACTATCATGGTTGGAAACTGGTTCGTTTGGCTCAAGGTCCCCCAGGAGGCGGTAACATGGACTTTGTGCCTGGTGGTTTTAGAGACAGTTTCGGAAATGAGGTTGTAGCAGCCTGGGCTATGGGAAGTGGGAGAAGTCTGACAAAGGTTGCGCATTACCAGTTCATGGGGACGGGCTTGACAGGTCTTTTGGGAGAGCGATGGGCTATCATGACGGTCATCACGGGGTTGACTCTGTTCCAAAGAGACCGCAGAAGAAGATAAGGGGGTCACTTTTAAATGTTCTCTCTCCTTCTTTGTATTTTTTGTAATGATATATACCCTCAGTGCATCAAAACTTGTTTGGTTGAGAGGATAAGCCACGAAGTTAATGTCAGTTTATGCCATCTTAGACAATTAGGGACATCGTAGCGGGAAAAAAAGTAACAAGCTAATCAACACAGTATGAATTTCTAAGCCAACGTTGACTATGTGTCGGGTATCTCTATTTAAATTTGTCCGCGTTACTGGGTATCAATTTTCGCAAAATTGCGAGTTGCTTAACTAAAGCGAGCTTCCTTTGCTCAGAAAGCCCACGTCGATCGATTCGTCTCGTTCCATTCGAGAACACCACTGTATTATCCGGCAATATAGTACCGGGGGCAATCTTGGACATTTGTGTGATGGTGCAGTTCTTGTAACTGGTTAGCACTTAATCAAGAGGCCTACAGGGAGGTTTGTTTATATTTACCTTGCCAATTTTAGCTCCGCTTCCTATGGTCGTTCCAGAGTGAACGATGGTACCCTCACCTATCTCTGTCGGGCCAGCTTCAATGGTTGAGCCAGCCTCTATTGTGACATAGTCCCCTAGCGATATTGTGCCTGGCTTCGCAGTATCGAGGTCTGCAGGACGAGCTCCGAGATGCGACCGTTCATAAACGAGGCAGCGGCGCCCAATCAAGATAGATCCATAGTTTGACTCGAATTTTGACAGAGGGTGAATTACTGTCTCCGTCTGCATAGTAATCGAGTGTGTGCCTTGGAGGATCGCATCGTTGGAGATTATGAGGGACGAGGAGAAAGCAACGGGTGGTCTAGGACCGCTGCGGTCGACAGCGGGAAGAATCGACTTTCTCTTGCTAGACATGTTGAAGGCGTCTCAAGTTATCATCGCAGACTTTTGTGTTCCGAAGCGACTCTGCTTTCAGAACGGTACAAGATACCGAAGTGAAGCTTGTATGGTAAACTAAACTCACGATAGCGCAGTTGGTGTTGCGATACCGCTGATCGATAACGTCGAATAGCAAGCGACCTTTGAATGATTACGTTATACAAGATTTGCAAGGATCTATGACTCTGTGAATCTCAGAGAGGCAAAACGGGGGCGAAGGCTAGAGATGCGCTTAACAGAATTGATAGAAAGAACTTGTTTAGAGTGATATTTTGCGTGGAGATTCAAGTTCTGGCTAACGGGTGAGATTAGATAATCGGGTAGTGCATTGACGAATCACGAGCCCGCTATTCACAAACCACCCGTCACGAAATGGATCTCGCCCGGGAAACTTGAAGTGCCGCATCCTGACGTTCAACCATCTCCAAACCGCCACCCGACAACGATCGAGCACAATGCTGTCCACGAGAACGGCGCCCAAGAAGGCCGTCGGCCTCTCACGGACCGCCGTGAGGGGTCTGGCTACTGTCCAGGACGGTGCCCCGAAGCGAACATACGGAGGTCTTCGAGACCAAGATCGCATTTTCCAGAACCTCTACAACCGATACCCCGTCGACCTCAAGAGCGCCAGGAAGATGGGTGACTGGCACAAGACGAAGGAGATTATCCTCAAGGGTCACGATTGGATCATCAGCGAGGTCAAGGCCTCCGGTCTTCGAGGACGAGGTGGTGCTGGTTTCCCCTCGGGTCTCAAATGGGTAGGTTTCTTCCACTTTGGTTTGACGGGCCAAGAGGCCGAACCAGCATCAATTGTCTCTAACCCAACGCTCTGCAGTCTTTCATGAACTTCAAGGACTGGGACAAGGACACCAAGCCCCGTTACCTCGTCATCAACGCCGATGAGGGTGAGCCCGGAACCTGCAAGGACCGTGAGATTATGCGAAAGGACCCACACAAGCTCATCGAAGGATGTCTTGTCTCTGGCCGAGCCATGAACGCGACCGCCGCCTACATTTATATCCGTGGTGAATTCGTCGAGGAGGCTGCTGTTCTTCAGCGAGCCATCAACGAGGCCTACGCCGCCGGTCTGATCGGAAAGAACGCCTGTGACTCTGGATACGACTTCGACGTTTACCTGCACCGAGGTGCCGGTGCCTACGTTTGCGGTGAGGAGACTTCTCTTATCGAGTCCCTCGAGGGCAAGCCTGGAAAGCCTCGTCTTAAGCCTCCGTTCCCTGCTGCCGTCGGTCTTTTCGGATGCCCTTCAACTGTTACCAACGTCGAGACTGTTGCTGTTGCCCCTACTATTTGCCGACGAGGAGGAAGCTGGTTCGCTGGTTTCGGTCGTGAGCGCAACCAGGGTACCAAGCTCTTCTGTATCTCTGGTCATGTCAACAACCCCTGCACAGTTGAGGAGGAGATGTCTATTCCCATGCGTGAGCTGATTGACAAGCACTGTGGTGGTGTTCGAGGTGGATGGGACAACCTTTTGGCTGTCATCCCTGGTGGTTCTTCCACTCCCGTTCTCCCTAAGCACGTCTGTGATGACCAGCTTATGGACTTCGATGCCCTTAAGGATAGCCAGTCTGGTCTTGGAACGGCTGCTGTTATCGTCATGGATAAGAGCACCGATATTGTCCGAGCTATCAGCCGTCTCAGCCACTTCTACCGCCACGAGAGTTGCGGCCAGTGCACACCTTGCCGAGAGGGAAGCAAGTGGACAGAGCAGATGATGAAGCGATTCGAGAACGGTCAGGCTCGTGAGCGTGAGATTGACATGCTCCAGGAGCTCACCAAGCAGGTTGAGGGTCACACTATTTGCGGTATGTTTCTCCCCAATATCTGATATGACTTTGTACTGACAATCTTTTCAGCTCTGGGTGAGGCTTTCGCCTGGCCTATCCAGGGTCTTATCCGACACTTCCGACCTGAGCTTGAGGCTCGTATCCAGCAGTTCTCTCGTGAGCACGGTGGTGAGGCTCTTGCTGGTGGATGGAACCACAACGCCAAGGCCCAAGGAAAGCTCGTTTCTCCTGGTCAATAATTGGTGAATTGGGTAACAAAGGGATATATAGGAAGAAGGGATGAAGATTGATGTGTATTACATCGTTACTTGTGCATAACTACGACTATTAGGTAGATGCCTTGTGTTATATTTACTTATCGTTCAATGGGAGTCTGAGTTGGTTAAGCAAACTCTTTGCACCTGATTGTAGTGTTATTTGACTTTGTGAATATTTGTCTAACTATTTGGCTTCTCTTAATGTGAATTGCTCTCTGTTGAAACGAACGTGAGAAAGCCGCAGTGATCCACTAATAATACGCTATTGGACCCATGCCAACACCGCCTATTCAGCACTATCTAACCATCTGGGGTCAATAAATTGAGATTTGTTTGCTGGCATTGTAAATATAAATAGGCAGTCAAGAGTCTTTCCTCTTTCTCTATTCTTTTCTTCAACTGCTGTTCTTCATCAGCTTATCAGCCAAGATGGTGAGCACAGAACACTTCATCAGCTTCGGCACTGATCTTGGTAATGGATATATCTCTCAAAAGACTACCCCTGAACACACCACTAATTACTCTCCAGTTGGTATCGAGCGAATTCTTCGTGGCTTTCAAGCTATCTGCTCTCTCCTTGTCTGGTATCCAGCCCTTTTCGCCTTTGTCGAGAACAAGGTCTCTTCCCCAGTACCCCTCGGCCTATTGGGCGGTCAGATCAACGTCTCGCGGCGCTTTATTCGCTTCTTCCGCTTCTTGGACAGTTTCCAGGCAGGATGGAAGGCCTTCAACTCTCAAGGCAACAAAGGTCTTGATGGCTGGCTCGACATTGTTAGCAAGACGTGCTTCGGCATGTTCGGGATGATGGAGACTATGACCCTCCTGGATCTCTGTGGCATTGAGAACCTGCGAATTTTCAGTGTTGAGAAGTTCGCTGAAATCGAATATCAGGGTCAGCTGTTCTGGTTCGCTGGACTTTATACCTCTATCATGGTCTCTATTATCAGACTGTTCCGTCTTCTGTTTAGCCCACCCGCCACCGTCACCAAGGAGAGCGTGAGCACCGCCTCTACGGAGGACACGGCTGAGCTTGTCACTGCCGAAAAGGAGGCTTCATCTGCGGTCTCTGAGAAGAGCTCGAAAGAGGAGCTCGACAAGGAGCGCAGGCGTCTGAAGGACATTGTCGCTAAGCGTAAGGCTGAACGAGGTGCTTATATGCAGAAGCTCAGCAGTGAAAGCTACGTGCTTCTCCGTGGCCTTGTTTCTGATGTCCTTGATCTGCTTCTTCCTGCCTCTACTCTTGGCTGGGTCAATGTGTACCCCGGTACGGTCGCTTCGGTCATGTTCTTCACTACCCTCACCACGGGCTCGGCTGTATGGGACAAGGTTGGGCGGGAACTTCAGATGAGGAAGCAGTAAAGAAAATCATGGGAGGCAGTGCGGTTATCCTAAATTCGTATCTCATATTTGCTATCTCAAACAGCTATTTCGGGGTGCCAGATGACCGCCGAGTACACATACTGCACTATATTTATTCTCCAAGAATAGTGAAGTCCTTACAAGCATAATGATACCTTGTGTCCAAAGTAGCTCTGCTCTTGCTCTTATCGTGGTAAATGTTACCCAAATGAAGTAGGTGGGGGAATAGAAGTGAGTCCTTGTCCTCTCTGTGTTCCTCCTTGATTTGGATGCTTAGACCTCAGAAGACATCGAGTCGCGGGGCTCGGAAGCTTCATCACGGAAGAGCTCGGGAATCGAGTAAAGGCGGTCCTGCTCCTCCTCACCCTTGTAAATAGCAATGTTCATCTTACGGAACACGCTGAACAAGTTGAGGAAAGCAATGATCGACTGCATAATCCTGAATGAAATGTCAGCATGTAACCCAAAACGTGATTCATAATTACTTACACCACAGTGATACTCAACCCTCCAACAACCGCACTTCTTCCAAAGTTGTTGTACGCAAGAGATGTGACAGAAGGGCCGATGAAGTAGAGACCGAAGGAAAAGTCGACAAGGCTGACGAGGCATGACCACATCCTAGAAGAGACTGCTCTAGAGGTTGATGTTGTACCGAACATGCAGAACAAGCTTCCGATCTTGATGTTGAATTTGTTGCCATTTCCACCAGGGAGGCAGCTCTTCAAGACGCGAGATCCATGCCAAATGGCCATCAGGATACCTCCAGCAGCAAACACGCCGGCTGAGCCGCGAGAGTAGTAGGGGTTGCAGATGAACACGATGTCGGTGATGATGAGGGGGGCTACCAACAAGCGCAGTAACATGATCAACGAGAAGTTGAGCTTAAAAACAGGCGATTTTCCATCGTCGCTGTTGTCTCTTTCGGAGGGCTCGAGCAAAGCAGCAGAAGGGTCCTCTCTTGGAAGAGGCTGGTACGTAGCCTGAGAAGATGGGGTCTTGGCAGCCATGGTCGGAACGTCGATTGATGGAACAGTTAATTTTTCGTTTTGAAGGTCAGTCTCCTTGGTCGTGATGGTGCCTCATGGTGTTTATACGCCAGACAGCTGGGTACTTATACAATAGCAAGACGTCAACATGGCGGATTCCAGGGGATGTGCTTATCCGAGCGGCTTGAAGAATTTCCCTTATAGGAAAGAGCCGAATCCTTCGAACAATAATTATAGGTTGAGAGCAGAGGACCAACATGTTTCGTACGTGCCTAGCACAGCCTCAACCCGCATGGCATGAGTTTCCATAGCGATGGCTGCGCTACTGCAGGTCGTCTATTCGTCAGAGCGTCTGCCATGTCTGTTTCGGGTTCGTTTGGTGGATCAGAGTTGCGTAAGCTTTTCTTTAATTCGGTCAGGTCAGAACATCCTGTCTGTCAAAACAAGACGACCAACAACCTCGGGATAATATTAAGTAAACATGACCGTGTAATTCAGCGAGATTTTGTCACATACGCCGATCTTGTTGATTGAGTCGTCGCTGGAGGATCTGTCCGGAATTCTGTGATTGAGGAAAGGATCGTTCGCTTATACGGCGGTGCTGAGGCTGATTCGACCCTGTAAGGCTTTCTTGGCGCCTATCGCCTACCGACAACGACAAAGCGCCCAGTCTCAACCTGCATTTTCCATCCATCTTGGAGCAAAGCTGCAGCTACAGCTTGTCTCAGATGCGATACTCCGCCAGCACTATGGCGGCCAAGTCCAGTGATAACAGTAAATGGCTGTTGACGAGCCTTGTCGGTTCGAAACTCCCCCAAACCATTCCACCAAGCCTGCACACGCTGGCGAGCAATTCTTACACCATCCTGCACATATACGCCGTGTAAGTCGATGGAACGTGATGTGCTTTGTTTGTTGACAAGCAAATCCGCAGCTGTCGACGTAGCATGCATCTCATACCGCGCTTGTTCCCTTGCTCGCTCTGAATAGTAACCTGCAGCCTGTCGGTACAGTGGATTGGAAGCACCACGTCTATTCAACGATGCTGCTGAAGCCGCTGCTTCCCGCTTGGCTCGATTGTATTGGCCAGCTCTCTCGGCAGCTTGCGCGTACGCTGATGGTCCAGGGAGAAGGATGCCGGTGCTTGCTGAAACAGGCCTGGCTAGCCTAGATTTATTTCCACGCGTAACTGTCTCAAATCCTTCCATATCGTCTTCCGGAAGTGGCGTGAGTTGGTAACTAACATCGAGCTTCTGGGTCCACGGATTCTTAACGAAATGCTTGCTTACAAGCGCTGCGATATCGTCAGGTTCTTGGGAGACAGAGCCCGTGACCTGGACGATTGTCGACATAAAACTCTCTGGAACATTCGGATATTTCTGAGTAAGTTCCTTGGCGTACTTTTTCAGCTCTGCATCTTGGGTTTCAATGCCGAGTTCCATGTATTGCTCCAGAATCTGAACTGCTGTGGCGCCGCTGGCGCAACGTTTGTTGTGGTAAATCTTTGAGACGAAATCGAATGGTAGATCAAGTCTATCTGCTAGATAGGCGATCTCATCTTGCTCTATACCCGAGAGTTAGCCTTTTCATATGCAAAATTGGCTGCAAACATACGCTTCATTGACTTCAAATCATCTGGAGATGGAGAAGCAGTCCCGCTGCTGGAAGACGGAGTTGCATCTCCAGAAGATTTCTTGCCCTTCTTCCGGTTCTTTCTCTTCTTCTTTGTCGCATCTCCTTCAGGGTCGAAGAAAGCATCGATTCCTTTCTGCTCCTGGCCAGTTGATTTGAGGTACTGAACGTTGAGTAACTCGTCGAGCGCAGTCTGAACATCTCCGTTCGCCCTCTTTAGGGACTGCTTGATTTCGTACTCCTTGAGCTCACTGAACATGCCTTGAAGGAGAAGAATCTTAATCTCCTCACTATCGTCGTCGAAAGTAGTGAGCCGCGGGATGGAATATGACGTGTTGGTGGATGTTGATGTCTGATCACTGGTAGAAGCCTGCTGGCTGCTTGTCTCGATTGTGTTCGCATCTTCATTTACATCATCTGGCGTGTTGGATATTCCGCTCGGGTTAAACCCACTTGCTTCTTCTGTTGTAACATTCTGCGCAAGGCCCTCTAGCACAGCCTGTGCTGACTTAAATTCTGAAGCATTTTTGAGGTCGTGATCACTGGCAATAGCCACTACGAGGGCTTCGTCCAAAAGTGAGCGGAATTTTTCCTACGATCTCAGGCGTCAGCATAGTCTCTAGCTCTGTTGGTGGCAGGATGATTTGTAGATATCCATATCTAAATATCGTTCATTTGATGCTTTTTTAAGCCACAACTAGGTATCGGCCGATACCACATATATACATATATAAGCCATCGCAATGATGAGGCACCTACCACCAGCTTCTGGACAAGTTCTTCTGACTCGTTGGGCATGTTGTTTTTGGCGGAGGGGCAATACAGTGAGCGTTGATGTGTCTGGTTCCAGAAAAGAGCATGATATACTTTGACATAGGGAGAGGCCAAAAAACCCAAAAAAAGATGAGTCGTTAATTATCAAAGTTCCCGCCGCTCTTTTCTTAGTATAATGACGTTAGGAAATATGGACTCTGAATGACGCATCGAAGAGAGTCTTGGTGTTTTTTCAGGCTCTCAAACTAGGGGTGGAGTAGGCGCGAGACGCTCAAAAGCATCACGTGCCGTTGACACTGTCGTGCACATTGTGATAGAGTCGCAATAAGATGCTTTACTTTGAGTATTTTGTATTCATTGAGCATATCCTCTCAGAAACCTTTTTTCTCTAGAAAAATATTAACCTGTTACGGATGTATGTCTCACAAAGACGTACTAGTATCAAAAAAAGGGCAGCCAAGAAGCTTAATTCAGCATGAGATACAACTGATTCAATATGTAGTTAATCTGATAGAAACGTGTCTCTACGGTTTAAATCACATGTGCCCTCATACGAGCCTCTTGCTAGTGAATGGATGTTCTTGATGCTTGTTCATCCTCGGACCTCTAGTTTTGTTGATGTCAATCGACTTTTGATTGCCCGATAAGACATGGCCTCGGCTTACAACAAATTGTCCTTTACGGCTTGGAGTATCAGAATATAGATTGCCTGGATGGTAGTCTAAGTTGGCATGTGGTAACTAAATTGCTCCATCTCCCTAGGCTATAAGATATACACAGAACATCATTTTGCCAGCCTGGTGGGTAACAGAAGAAATGTCCTCTAAGACTTAGGCTACAGAAATAAAGTAGCTTAAACAATAGCCTAAGTTGGCATAAGGTGATCAAATTATTTCATCTCTTGTTCTTTTAACGGTTAATTCTTCTAATACCCTGCGGCCAGCTTATCTTCAAGACCTGACACGACTATCAAACGTCTAAATTCATGCGTCTGTCTAGGGTAAATGCAATGCGTTTCTGGGGCGAGCTGGAATGATTCATGGACTGCAGACTACATACGAACGCTCGAGCCTAACCCCGGCTACAACCCCGGCTTCTAGAGCGCATGAGCACTAGAGCTCAAGATACCGACCAATCATAACAACGTCTTGACAGTAGGACCCAATGACGCAAGTCAATCGTGACCTCTGAAGCACCCGCTAGACTACCTACCTACCTAGGTAGGCTGCTAGGTAATTCACCCGCCATCGGATTCAAGCTTTCGTACCCGTCACCGAGCTACGACATCGCCGTCCATACCAACCTCAGTTTCTGCCTGAGTCTCTTGTACTGTAACTGTAACGGTTGCGCCTTCTTAGCCGACGCGTCTTTGACTTTCCCCACCATTTGTAGGAGCATTTCTTCCTCCGTCCTTCATATTCGCACAATCTATTATGATTGTTCTCCCAGCATCTTAGTTATCGTCATACGCTTATCGTCGCATCGTACGTCAAGTCGGCATTATTCACAAATCGCGACAAACAACTCCGTATCTATCCACCGCTGCGTGCGGCCCATTACCCCGAGATGCATCAAGGCATCGCATCGCAGCTTGGAGCTGCAGTAGTGCTTTTTGCTGGGCTAGGTTTCGCTGAGCAATATACACCGAAACACGAGCCTGGACGATGCGCTTTCCGTGACCATTGTGGCAAGCAGGGCTTTTTCGGCAAAGAGCTTCCATGTGTCGACAATGGTCTGGCCAAGGATCCCGATGAGGAGCTTCGCAATGAGCTCGTCGACCTTTGTGGCGAGAAATGGAGGACTGGACCTGTCTGCTGTACTCTTGCCCAGGTGAGCATATCTCGAGCGTCATGACGACCACCATACTAATAATCCTAGGTCAAATCACTCAAGTCCGAGCTCGGTACTCCAAACACACTCATTGGCTCATGTCCCGCGTGTAAAGACAACTTCTTCAACCTTTTCTGCACATTCACCTGCTCTCCTGACCAGTCTACCTTCATCAATGTAACCGATTCTGCCCCCAAGAATGGCAAGAGGCTCGTAACGGAGCTCGACCAGCTTGTATCTGAGAAATATGGCTCCGGCTTCTACGACAGTTGCAAGGAAGTCAAGTTTGGCGGCGCAAACTCGAAAGCCATGGATCTTATTGGAGGCGGCGCGAAGAACTATACCGAAATGCTCAAGTTTCTTGGAGACAAGAAACCTTTTGCCGGCTCACCCTTCCAAATCAATTTCCCGACAAAGTACAGTGACCCCGAGCTGCATCCTGTGGACATGAAGCCGAAGAAGTGCAATGACGAGGACCCCGATTACCGTTGCGTTTGTGTCGATTGTCCTGAGGTCTGCCCGACGCTCCCGGATGTTAAGGATTCTAAGTCTTGCAAAGTAGGACTTCTCCCTTGCCTTTCATTCGCTTCCATCTTCGTTTACGGTGTCTTATTGTCTACCTTGATCTTGGCCGTTGTTGGGCATATCGCCTATCAAAAATACTCGCAGCATCGCGTCGAGAGGACAAGACTACTCCACGAATCTTCTCATAGCGATGACGAAGACGAAGGTGGCCCGGTTGATACAGAGGCGATGCGTGAGCGCCCAACTAAGAGATACTGGGTCAACGACCGGTGTGACAAAGCTTTCTACCAACTTGGTCACGTCGCAGCTCGCTTCCCCGGGTGGTGTATTAGCCTCAGTCTACTCTTTGTTGCAATCCTTAGTATTGGACTGTTCCGCTTCGACCTCGAGAAGGAGCCTGCTCGTCTTTGGGTGAGCCCATCTTCTGCTGCTGCACAAGAAAAAGCCTATTTCGACGAGAACTTTGGGCCCTTTTACCGCGCCGAGAAGATCTTCCTTGCCAATGATACCAACCCATCTGGACCCGGACCTGTCCTCAGCTACGATACACTGAAATGGTGGATTGAGGTTGAAGAGAGTGTCAAGAAGATTGAAAGCCCTGTCTACGGCAAGTACTTCCAGGATCTGTGCTTCAAGCCTTCCAACGATGCCTGTGTGGTGCAGTCTGTTTCAGCATACTGGCACTCCAAGGGTGGACTGGATCCCGAGTTCTGGAAGGACGATCTTCGTGCCTGCGCAAAGAGTCCTGTCGACTGTCGCCCAGACTTTGGACAGCCTATTGAACCGAACATGATCTTTGGTGGTTATGATGATGACGTTGTGGATGCCCATGCCATTACTGTGACCTGGGTTGTCAACAATGCCCAAGAAGGAACCGATGCTATTGCCAGGGCTGTGGACTGGGAAACTGCCCTTCGCGACCGGCTGCTCGAGGTTCAGGAAGAGGCCAAAGAACGTGGTCTTCGACTATCCTTCAACACCGAGATCAGTCTGGAGCAAGAACTCAACAAGTCGACAAACACAGACGCCAAGATCATCGTCATCAGCTACATTGTCATGTTTGTTTATGCATGTATGGCTCTCGGTACACCGCTCAAGCACATCTTCCGAAATCCCGCCGTACTCTTGGTAGAGTCAAAGGTTACGCTTGGCTTGGCCGGTATCGTTATTGTTCTCATGTCCATCGCCGCTTCAATTGGATTCTTCTCATGGGTCGGTCTGAAGGCTACGCTTATCATCATGGAAGTCATTCCCTTCATTGTCCTCGCTGTTGGTGTGGACAATATTTTCCTGATTGTTCACGAACTTGAGAGAGTCAACGTTAGCTTCCCTGACCAGATGGTTGAAGAACGAGTTGCTAGGGCGCTTGGTCGTATGGGACCCTCTATCCTCTTCTCTGCTCTGACGGAAACTGTGGCTTTTGCTCTCGGCACAGCTGTTGGCATGCCGGCAGTCAGAAACTTTGCTGCTTATGCCGCCGGTGCCGTCCTGGTTAACGCAGTGCTCCAGATGACAATGTTTGTCTCACTTCTCTCACTTAACCAGATGCGGGTCGAAGACCATCGATGTGAACTGTGGCCATGGTGGCAGATCACTAAGGCGAGAATCCACCTTAACGGCACTAATGGTTTCGTTCAGGGTGGAAGCCGCGGATCAGATATGGCCGAGGAGAGCTTGCTACAGGTTTTCATCAAAAACACATATGCCCCACGCCTTCTCGGAAAGAAGGTCAAGCTTGCTGTTGTCACAATCTTCCTCGGGATGTTTGCAGGAGGTCTGGCACTCTTGCCTAAGATTCAACTTGGTCTTGACCAGCGCGTTGCTATACCTGACGGCTCTTATCTGATTCCTTTCTTCAACGATCTATACGGATACTTGGAGACTGGACCCCCGGTATACTTTGTCACACGTGAAGTCGACGCTTCCAAGCGCAAGGCGCAACAGGAGATTTGCTCGAGATTCACTACTTGCCAGGATCTTTCACTCCCAAACACACTGGAGCTCGAGCGACAGAGACCTGACGTTTCTTACATTGCTTCACCAGCAGCGAGTTGGATTGATGACTACTTTCTCTGGTTGAACCCCATCTTCGAAGACTGCTGCAAGGAACACGGCAAGACCTGCTTTGCTGACCGCAAGCCAGCCTGGAACACTACCTTGTACGGAATGCCTGAAGATGAAGAATTCATCCACTACCTCAAGAAGTTCCTCTCAAGCCCTACTGGCGAAGAATGCCCTCTGGCCGGCCAAGCTGCGTATGGTCAAGCTGTTGTCCTGAACTCCGATGAAACTCGTGTTAAGTCGACCCACTTCAGAACAATGCATACTCCTTTGAGAAGCCAGGAAGACTTCATCGCTGCATACTCTGCTGCTCGTCGTATCGCCTCTGACATCACCGAAAGGACCGGCGCAGAGGTATTCCCGTACAGCGTCTTCTACATCTTCTTCGATCAATATCTCAGTATTGTGCCATTAACAGCTGGTTTGCTGTGTGCTGCTGTTGGTATAATCTTCGTTGTTGCTTCTGTACTGCTGGGCTCGCTACTTACGGCGCTTGTGGTATCTGTCACGGTAGTGATGAGCGTTGTAGACATTATGGGCAGCATGGCTTTGTTCAATGTATCTCTGAACGCTGTTTCCCTAGTCAACCTCATCATCTGCGTCGGTATCTCGGTGGAGTTCTGCGCGCATATTGCACGGGCTTTCATGTATCCGTCGCGCACAGTAATGGAGGGCAATAGCAATGCCTTCCGTGGCCGTGATGCTCGAGCTTGGACTGCCCTTGTTAACGTCGGTGGATCGGTGTTCTCCGGTATCACAGTCACCAAGCTTTTGGGTGTTTCTGTGCTCGCCTTCACGCGTTCCAAGATCTTCGAGATTTACTACTTCCGAGTTTGGCTGTCTCTTGTCATCTTCGCCGCTCTCCATGCGCTTGTCTTCCTGCCTGTTGCTCTGAGCATTGCTGGAGGTCAAGGCTATGTTGACCCAGAAAGCGAAGGAACCGCTGCCCAAGACTTGACTGATAGGAGATGGCGAGCCATCAGGATTAATGATAACAGTGACTCGGAGGATGAGTTTTAGTCTTACCGCAACCTCTTTAACCTCTTTCTGCGGCCCAATGTCTCGCAGCCTGCTCCGGCTTCTGAGAGTCCCAGCACAGATAATACGATACTACTCGGAACAGAAGCCGAAGAGAACAACGAAGGGTCCACAGGAAGTTCGTCACATCCCTCTATTTTCTCCCAGCCCGTTATCGAAGAGGAGCAATCTGATAGTTAGTACACTGAGGCTTCCACTGTGGTATCGTGCAGTCACGATGAAGACTTTACGACTGAGAACTGCAAAGAATCGTCAAGTCCGTTATACAACTCCCCCGTTTTTCAAATAGACGATATCGAAGAGGAACAACAACTATGGTCGCGCCTATTTGGGTTAAGACCTGGTCCCAGTCGCGAGGCCTGGCGTGCGTTGGCAAGCTGGAAGCTGCGCACGAGGGTGCCAATTCGAAGTGGGAGCACAGGGAGGGCGTTACCGCTGTTTGAAGACTGTCAACTGAGTGATGAAGAAGGATAGACGTGGCGCATTTCATTTGGGTGTTGACGGCGTTTGTGATGTTGGTTCGGTGTAGATGGTAACGAACTCTTCAGCGATTGCATTTGGATTTCTTATACAATAATAATACAAGCGTTTGGGATGATGCTTCTATTCTAGATGCTGATACCACTGATGTGTGCATAGAGCGCGACAATATGAATTCCCTATCGCTTCCACAAAATTTGAAAGCCCGCATAACCTTACATGCATGTGTAACTAGGCAGGCGGCAAGAAGGACGCAAAGAGCCCGCCTTGAATCGTCGCATACATGGTAATAAACACAACCACTCCGTAGCCCAAGCTCTGCCTCTGCTTGTCCATGAGGCATGACGCTACCCACCAATACCAGACGGGGTATCCGGACGACAAGCGGCTGATGATTTGGACGTGATAATTGGTGATGGCCAAGACAGCAAGTAGCGTTTGCAATGCAGCGAGGGTTCTCACCAGTAGTCTACACTGTTCATCTGTACCCACCGTCATGGTTCGGAGGCCTCGGGATGGGTCGCGCATGAGCTCTGTTCCTGATTTTATGAGGATTGTGAGCATTGGTGCTGCGAGGAGGAAGAGAGGAATTTGGTTGGGTGTCCAGTATTTGAGGAAGCCAACGTCCCTGTTCGTGTTAGTCGTTACTGTGTTTGTGTAGGGTGTGAAGGGAAATATACCAGTATTCCTCCTGGACAAATGTGTAGATACTTGGGATACGGTGTCCGCACCAGGGCCTTTGCTCTCCGTCAATACCTTCACCGTTGCAATATCTCATCCAGGCCAGGACTTGCGGTGCAACAAATCCAACAGCTACCAGAATGCCTCCAATAACAGGGGAAATGAGTCTCAAACCCTTGGAAAAGCTGAATCCGTTGAAAAGTCCCAAGAAGCACTTGACAGCTTCCACAGCAAACAAAACACCCCCGAAAAGACCATTGCTTCGAAGCGTGCACGAAACTCCATACGATAACCCTGCTCCAACAACCGCAAGATTTCGCTTTAGTGAATCAGGACTTTTTTTGAGGCTGATTGCATAGAGAAGATTGCCAATGAAGGACAAGCATGCAAACGGGCTCTCTGCATACGGCGCTGATATAAACAATCCAGCTGGAGAAAGGATATGCACGGCAGCAGCCAGATACGCAAGCTTCCGATCATCGCACAGCACGATAGTGAGTTGGTAAAGCGCCAGTACAGCAATAAGATGCGAAACATGCGAGATGCCAATGGCGACAAGAGACTCCCAGGTCTGAAGACCTAGTATCTCACAGATACTACGCACAGCAGCAGGCATGCCAATTCCAAAAGCCCACTCCTGCTCATAAACCTTGCCATTGGTCGCATCGTGCATGAAGTACAGCGCGTCCCATCTTGTAAGACGAGTAGCGAGGGACGTTGGTTTGATGTGGACGATGTCGAAGAAGAGGGATGTTGAAGTATCGTAGTCTGGACCTATGGACGCGCCGAGAGCGACGGCGAGAAGAAGGGATTTCCAGACGGTGAATGTGGTTGTTAAAGAGAGGATGGGATTGGTTTTATAGTCTGGGAGACTCATTTTGAGGGTGAATGAGTGAGTATGTGAGGTTTGATGAGGTGATGTGAGTGACGGGTGAAGGGCGTGGGGCGGAATATAGGGACACGGTCGCTGGGATCCAGTGATGTTGGTGATGTTGGCTCAATACAGTGGAGGGTTGTTATAGAACAGCGATTGAAGACAAACTGATAATATAATAATCTATTTAATAGTTGTGAAGAGTATTATGACCATTGGCCGATTTTATCACTTTCAATAATTTTTCGTTATGTCTCATTTGATCTGAGCTGAAAGTACGTGGTCGGTCCATCTCATAGCACTGCATTTCAAGATTTGCTCGACTATCATGAAGCGGTTTCTTCCTACATCTATTTTACCTCGCGACCAGGATTGTATCATTCAGGACGCAACCACTCTTTGCTTTACCTGTGTAATCTCATTCAGTATTTTGTCTCCCAGGAATTGCACAGCCATACATACTCAAAGCTGGAATTGGATCTTACCCTAATCCAATTCGTACGGTTATACCAGCTATTGTTCCCACTTACACGTTTACTCGAGAACGTCCCTTGGCAGAATTGAACGGAGATGGAGGAAAAGGGAGATAAAACATCTTCTTCTCGCCTCAAACCAGGCGAATTTCCTCCTCTTATAACCACTCCTCCACTGTCTGCCCCTCACAAACTCACTATCATCGTTCTCCATGGCCGTGGTTTCAACGCTGAGAAATTCCATTCTCCTCTCCTGGCGTCTCTTTCCTCAAATTCGTCAGTATCTTTCCAGGAATCTCTCCCCCACGCTCGTTTTGTCTTTCCAACTGCGCCTCTCGCCCGGGCGACCAAGTATCGTCGCTCACTGATTCATCAATGGTACGAAGGCACAGGTGACTGGGAACCTGAAGCACGTGGTGATATGCGTCCAAGCGTGGAACATATTCATAAAATACTCAAAGACGAAATCGAAAGATTGGAAGGTGACGCTGGAAGAGTCGTACTTGTGGGTTTCAGTCAGGGCGGTGCAATGGCGTTGGTGAGTTGGCTGCTTTGGCAAGGGCAGAGTTTAGGTGCTGTGGTTATCATGAGTGGGTTCATGCCTCTGGCCGAGACCTTAATGGCTGAGAACGAAGATGAGGATATCTCTGACGACGGGATGTTTGAAACGGAGGAGGATGGTAGAACGCCACTGCAAAAAGCCATCGACGAGCTTCGGGAAGAAGCAGAGCTTGATCCCGAACCACCAGCGAAGTCCTTTCCTTTCGTGAAGACCCCAGTGTTTATGGGACATGGTCAAAAGGACAAAGATGTTGAGCTTTGTCATGGTCAACAGGCAGCTGAGTGTTTGAAGCGTATGAGAATATATGTTGAGTTAAAGACGTACCCTGACATGGCACATTGGTACTGCCCTGAAGAGTTGGGAGATATTACAAAGTTCATAACTGAACGAGTAGGGACATAAACCATGATCATAGTCGACACCGTCAACTTCACACTTATAATGGTGTTCTATGTTGTAAATGTATCATAAATTCATTTCTTCCCGAGGTATTTTAGCTATGCATCTAATTACTTTTCAAACCACTCTAGATCTTCTCACCGTCAAGAATAACCTTGGCCTCATCCGATTTCCACCAACTCACACCCTGCTCACCAGGGTAACTAAATCGGTCCATGCTCTCGGGCTTCATCTCAACACTGTAACCAGCCTCCGTAGGGGTGGTGTAGTATCCATCCTTGATAACAGAGGGGTGGAAGAAGTGCTCATGTAGGTGGTCCACGTACTCGAGAACGGAGAGCTTGCCAGAGACGACGACGTAGTCGATTGTGCTCAGGTGCTGGGTGTACTCGGGAAGACCGACACCACCGGAGTGAGGAACGATGGGCACGCCAAACTTCTTGGCCATGAGGAGGACGGCGAGAACTTCGTTGACACCACCCATGCGGCAGGCGTCGATTTGGCACACGTCGATGGCGCCGGTTTGGAGGAGCTGCTTGAAGATGACTCGGTTCTGGCACATCTCTCCGGTGGCGACGCCAATGCCGTAGGGCTTGAGGGCGTCGCGGACAGCCTTGTGGCCGAGGATATCATCGGGTGATGTAGGCTCCTCGATGAACCAGGGCTTGAAGTCGGCTAGTTGCTTCATGTACTCGATGGCCTCAGGGACAGACCAGACCTGGTTGGCATCTGTCATGAGCACATTGCCCTTGTCGTAACCAATAACCTCACGAGCAATGCTCAATCGATGACGATCACGCGCGATATCACCACCAACCTTGACCTTGAAGTGTCGGTATCCGGCATTAAGAGTCTCCTGCAACAAGCTCTTCATCTTGTCCTCACCATAACCCAACCATCCCGCACTGGTCGTGTAAGCTGGCACAGCGCGGTTGTTAAGAGCCTCTTCAAGACGCTTGCCCTTGGTAGGCTCCTGCTCTTTGAGCATAGCGATAGCCTCCTCGGGGGTAATAGCATCGGTGATGTAGCGGAAGTCGATGCAGTTAACGAACTCCTCAGGGCTCATGTCGGCGACAATGCGCCAGACGGGCTTGTTGAGGGTCTTGGCCCAGAGATCCCAGACGGCGTTGACGACGGCGCCGAGAGCGAGGTGGATGACGCCCTTTTCGGGGCCGATCCAGCGGAGTTGGGAGTCGTTGACGAGATGGCGCCATGTTTGACCCCAGTTTGCGACGAGGGAGGAGAGGGTTCTTCCCTTGAGACGCTCGGCGACGTGGTTGATGGCGGCGCAGACGATGTCGTTTCCACGGCCGATGGTGAAGGTCTAGAGAGTTAGCTATGAGCACCAACTTATTTAAATTGGTTAACTTACCATTCCATGGCCAGTGTAGTCAGAGTCGGTCTGGAGAATGCAGTAGGCAGAGGAGTAGTTTCCAGCAGCGTTCATAGCATCGGAACCAGTTCCGTCAAGGGAGGTAGGAAAGCGAACATCGCGAGTCTTCCAGCCTGTGATCGTGATTTCACCCATGATTGCGGTATATTATATGTATCGTTTTTGGTTCAATTAAAGAGAGACTCAGTGAAGCATGAGAGTCGAATGGAGGGCGGGGGTTTGAAGTCGCTCCGAACGCGGGGGAGGGGAAACGAGGTAGCAGTCGGAGGAGGTTTAATACGAGAGGAGAGGAGTTATGATGAGATGATTATCACTCAAGACTTGAGTCCAAGAGTCGTAGGAAACAGAATAGATTCAATTGAGGCTAAAATCAAGATCAAGCTGGACTTGTGAGTCTTTATACCCTTTTCTCTGGTCCTCTTATTTTCCTTCAACTCCCTCTCATGAGACCTCACGATATCCGAGAATGTGGGGTAAGAGAAAGGTCGAGATGCCATGACAGATTATTTGATAAGCTGTGATTGATGGATAAATCGACTTGCCCCGTTTATTATTGACGAGAAACCCCCATGAAGATGAATTTGTATCATGAGGAAACGGCAAGTTGTTGCCGATAGAGAATGCTTGGGTTGAGGGGAGAGAGAAGTTGGGGGTGGATTGTGAGTTTTGGGGGTTTATGGGGCATAGACACTGACCAAGAATACTTGACTAGCACTATAACTTTAGGGGGTTATTGGAGTATCCTCTGATACCACTCTAACAAGCAGATATCAAAGACCCGCCCCCGCGATAGTGACCCCATCTCTGTACATGAGAACAGAGGGAACTGTTCTCGGTCTTCCCCCCGCAGGGCAGGGTTCTAGTATTGGAGAGTCTATCTTGTGATCTTTTTAGTGGTTGAATTTGGGGTTTAGAACTGAACGAGCCAGTGGCCCGAGTGAGCTGAGCGGAGTCCAGCAATGAACTGATGAACTGGAAATCGTCTGTGCTAGCTAGAAGGCCAATGTCTGACCCCACGATATATCCCCGCGATCCAATGGATCTGATCCGAGTCAGTTTACCCCTCACCCTCACCCTCACCCTCACCCTCACTCTAACATGTATAAGTGATACGAAGAGCCATAAAACACAAAGATGTTGGCTGATTTAATAGGAAGTTCTTTTACGTCTGATACTGATTTCCGAATGTTTATATCACAAGCCATCGGAAGTCAAAGTAATGTCTCAGATATATCCTACCTGACTGTCAATCAAGTCCTACGTTAGGAACGAGCCATTTCTCAGCCACCCGAGAATGGCATACAGTATCCGTCACAGTATCTTAGACTTCAAGCACTGTATTGATTAATTGACTTTTCCAGTCAAGCCTTCTTCTCGTGTTTATTAGGTTGTTCTCAAAAACAACAAAAGGTTCCTCAACAAAAGGAACCACCGAGGTCTTAATTCTACTATCCTGATATGTCCAAACCAAAGAAACCAATGACGATAAGGAATATATAAGACCGAAGATTAAAAAAAAAAAAAAAAAGAAGAAATTCTCGTGTTCGAGACTCAACTCAACTCAAATGCCGCGGTGTAAGGGAGAGCTCAGCAGCAGCAGCCCTGCGCTTCTCTCAACTCAAAGACAGACACGTCGAATCGCGTACATACAAATAAACATCCAAAAGAGAGACAGGCGGTTTCACTGCATCAGCCAAGGACGGGACAAGCAGGACACGTAGGGCTTCGGTTTCGGTCCCAGCCGGGTCTGACTCCCTTGTCTCCGGTCCGGTAATCGTGATAATGAGCTCAGGCCTCCATTCTTCTCAAGGGTCCAGGTCTTTTTCTAGGCACCTAGATATTACACACATGACATCAGTCAAGCTAAACACGCGACGCGCCAGGGCCATTCGGGTTGACAACCGTTTAACTAGGGCACCTTATTTCTCTAGTGGTGTTGTCCCTTCTGCCCTCTAAGAGACGAGCAAGACAAGACAGGGTCCTGGTCCTGACTAACTTTGGTAGATTATCACCTCAGTGGCTTCTTCACCGCTGCAGAAATGGAATGCTGGATGTGGTGTGTATGAGTCTTCTGATCAAGTTCTGGAACAAGGCCAATAGTAGGGTACTGCACCTTAGGTAGGTACCCGAGAGGGTGGTGGATATGAATCTTGTTTTTTGTTTCCGTAGAATATGTGCCTTGCTACCTACCTATCTGTACCTAGGTATGTATTACATCTCTTGGGTTGCAGTCTTGTTCGTCAGTACTCAATCAGTCATTACTGTATGTACAGCCCTGTATGCCCAGACCATTCTGTGGGTGTTCTTATGAACTATGACTATGACTACAGTAGTTCGCTACCAAAAAAGTTGAAAAGTTGCTTCCAACTTGCATTGCATATTGCAGGTCATGATCCCTGTCCCCAACCCTTTTTCTACCCTTCTCCCTCTTAAAGAGCTGGGGCACTGGGCACTCTCTCCGCTTCAGTGACCCATGACGTGGGTACCTCTTGTATTTTTGCTCTCCCTCGTGGTCTCTTGATTGGGGCCTTGTAATCTAACATGCAGGTCTGAAGCCACCTGGGCCAGGGAAGCGGTAAGACCTTGGAGAGTGGTTCAGTTCAACACATTCTCGGCTCTACTTTACCAGGATATTGTTAGTCTACGTACCTCGTAAGGATAGCAGTTCTTGATCTGGTCTGCTGCACACGTTTGCTTTTTCCCTTCCCTTCTGCACTTCGTCATATAACTCAGATCTATTATCTTCCTATGGATGGCTGCTGCTATAGATTCTCAACGTGACTATCAACCAAAACACACCGCTTCACTCAACGATCCACTAACGTAACTTCAACACACAACCTCAGCGTCTATTCACATTTATTAATGCCACATACTGAAATATCCCATCGCCCATCATGGAAAACAACCTCGGAAGAAGTCACAGCCTAAAGCCGCCGAGGCGCAAACTCCAGAAACCCGACCCCAAGCTCAAAAGTCTCAACAAGGCCAAGCGTGGCTCTACCGATTCTCACTCATCTTCTACCATGGCCAGTCTAAGCCCTCAGAGCACAACCTTTCCCTCACCGTCGCAACGTCAGATGTCAAATGGTGCGCCTGACTTGAGCGACTCTAAATGGGATCATTATCTTCGACCTAAAACTGTTTTTGTTCCTTCACTACCAGAATCTGAGGAGGTTTCTGAACATAAAATGTATTCACCTCAAGGACATCAGCCGGTGCAACATCCCGACCCCGAGCCTGAACCGAGAGCTTTCTTCAGCCCTCCGCCGCAAAGACAGTCATCTCAGCGTCAGATTCCCGAATTTCATCATTTAACACTCCATGAACACAAGGCTCGGCCATCGCTGGATAGTGCATCTTATCCTTCGACAGCATCAACCACTTCAACCTCATCAGCCATGCGCCGTCAAGCAAAGACACCCGTTTTTAGGATTGGTCAACTAGAGCAACATGCCCTTGCGCGCAAAGCAAAAGATACACCGGAAAAGACATCGAGTGTCGAGTTGATCGCTGATCAATACAGCGCTCTTCTTGAATCAAGAGATGGCCCTCCAGCACTGGACTCACAAATACCATCCCGCGCATCGCAGTACTCATTCGACGACACTCCTCTTCAAATCCCTCCTTATGCGGCAAAGCGATCTCAGAGCATGCGAACAACAAATACTTACTCATCAATGACGGCTGTACCCCGTCAGCTGAGGCCCAGACTCAGATCTGCACCTACTCACGATACGAACGTGGCTGCAGTTGCAGGCGACGATATTTACTTTAAGCCCTATTCTCTCTCACCACCGCCTTCTCCCGAATACCCGGGAACACCACGACACTCGTGGACAGACGAATTCAGACCACCTTCATCATCGGGAAACTCATTCCAGGACAACATCAGTCTTCAAATAGCGCTTGATTTACTCACGAGCGAATTATCATCGGTTATGTCAGGCCGACCCCTGCGCAACGGACAGAACACGGCAGCTTTGCAGATATGGGTTATGATCGAGGCTTACGAACGGCTGCGCGATCAATTAACCAGGCAAGAGCCGTCAAACGCGGAGGCACAAAAAGTTGCGACCATGTTTGATTGCTGGTTGGCATCACTTTACTCTATTCACTCCTCTTTGACGGAGAGCACATTACCCAGCCCGACAGAATACGCAGGCTTGGAAGAAGAATTGGATTAACTTCCATGTTTACGATACCTTTTGTTTGAGGACATGATAAACGAATGTTATGGAATTGGCGTTATGGGCGCGGCCAGAGGGATACCTGGCAAGGCATGGACAAAAAGCGGCTGGAAGGATATAGCTGCGGAATTGGTAGATACCTGGATGGATTTGCTTTAGTGTAGTTTACTGAATTTGAATTGATTCATGTTGATCAACTTGTCTTACGCGTTGCTGTATGATTACTTTTGATATGAGGTCAGTTGAAGATAACAGCGGCATGCCACGTCTTGAAGATCGTCGACAGGCTCTGGGGAGGATATAAATAGAATTCATGATGATCTTGATGAATTGGCAGAGCTGGGTTGCATTAGAAGCTGATAGTGGCGAAATGATTGACATGGTTTTGGAAGAGTGAAAACGACGACATGTACTTGATGATGTAGTGTTATACTGCTGACAAGTATTCTAGGAAAGGTAATACTAGAATAGTCGTTAACATTGACTTATAAGAATATAGTTTGTCCGTTCCTGGTGTTGAACCCCATTTTATATGAGATCTAACAACGTCAGGAGTAGACATGCGGATAGGCGCGTCATGATTTGATGCTCCGTGCGTTTCGGGGACGAGGACATGGGTTGAAGCGATATCTAGGATGAAGCTTTGTAAGAAGACCTTTCAAAAAGGTAATAGACCGTGCAGAGACGTTACAAGACCTTCTTTCAGGATGCGAAGCTCGCTTGAAGAGGCCCCGCAGGATTCCCGAAGGGCCGCCGGAGACTAACCGGCAGCAGGCATCCCTAGAGGGTAGACATGGAATATTCCCTGTGAAGATGAAGAAGGAAAGTCTTCTTGAGAGGTCGACAAGAAGAGTTGAGAGAAGAAGCCGAATGCCTACGATGATGGAGAGCACCAGGGTGTCGGATTTGTGATGCATTTCACTTGATATAATGTAAACAGACCTGTGATGCTAGACCCCATGCAATGCATTAC
Source organism: Fusarium citri (assembly GCA_004367485.1). NCBI lineage: Eukaryota > Fungi > Ascomycota > Sordariomycetes > Hypocreales > Nectriaceae > Fusarium > Fusarium citri. The sequence goes on along the minus strand of QHHH01000036.1, from coordinate 261,304 downwards.
AGCCTAGCAGGGCTATCACATCGCTTCACATCACAGACCTGGTACAAAATCTTCACTTGCGCATCCTATCACAGCACGTCAATTACCAACTGAACAAGGGCAGGACGGTGCATTTCCCATTCTGGCGATAACCCTTCTAGTAGAAGGATTCTATGCAGTAACAGCAACATCAAATACCCTGTGGAATGGCGCTTGGCTTCGGCAGCCTCCCGCAATTATTGCAATCCAATTGGATAAATTTCCATTCCTTGCACACCTGTAAAGGAAGTGTTTTGACAAGTCATGCAACCATTATGATTGCAGATGGCAGATGGATGTCTTGTCTACCTTACCTACTTTTAGAGTCTGTTTACCTTGACCGCCATAACAACTCTTCTGTATTCTTGAATATAATGACTCTAGTCTAGTGCATGAAACATAAAATGGCTACTGAAGTTGAACAGTATTAAATCAAACTAAATAGAATGCGTCATCCCGTCACCGACTCCCTTGTCTTTCCGCCTGATCCTGGTCACCCACTCAAAACCCTTGGGCTCCCCACGCGTATCCGTCCAGAGGAGACAGGGCTGCCTGGACGGGCTGTTAGTGTACCTGTAAACAATTCCCATAACGCTGTAGCCTTGCTTTTACTTTCCTTTTGTCTGCTCTGCTTCAAATTCATTCGTTTGTTAGCAATTTCTATCATCCAGCAAAGATACATACATACATACACTAGCCACTACTAGCTACAGTGACCGTCCTATCACAAAAGGACCCTTTCTTTTGCTTTGCTGCTCCATACCTACCTGTGCCTAAACCAGCCCAGATCGATGATAGCTGATGCCCATCGATCACGCCCCGCTACGGATACCTACTTGTTGCTTTGCCTTGGCTTCTTCTGATACCTAATACCTAATAATTAGTTGGTAGCCTCGATACGCGACACACGCCCCTCCCCGCTATGGGCAAACACACCACCAGTTCTTCCTCCTCATCAAGCAAGAGCAAACGAAGCCTTAGCCGCAAGTCTTCAGCGTCTTCGTCCCTAGCACAGAGAGTCGGAGACGTAGACAGGGTTGCTGATGATTCCCCGACGCTCCGCCAGGACGTTGCCCTTCAGCCCCTAACATCCTCGTCCTCATCCTCCACCGTCAGGTCCACTGTGACTGTCTCACCCTCACACCCAGTCCAACAAGACCAGGGCCATGTCTTGCCGTATCAGGCTCCGGCCTCTCATATGCCTCTGCCATTATTAACTACCTCTACTACCCCGGCTGCTTCTTCTTCTGTTCCTCCAAAACTTCTCGTCGACGATCAAAATGCAGCTCTGTCGTCCCTCGAACATACCGACACAGATGACAGTCTAGATGCTACGCCTCAACCATCAGACGCCGACCTAGACATGGCTTCCAAGAAGACGCCCTTCTTGCGCTCAGCCGCCGCCCGCTCTGACGCAGCTCCTTACGGCTCCGTATCGCTAACGCCCAGTCGCAATAACTCTCCTGCTGGGAGTGATCGATATGATCCCGACTCTCACCAACTTAGTCAAGTTACCGATACAATGCGCAGCGAGACCTCGCACCGCTCCGGACTCAGCAAAAAGTCCTCCTCGAGATTGTCAGAAGAGATCGATGGCGCCGTCCTAGTTTCCGGCCTCGAGGGCCGCATGGGTCTTGGTGAACCTACACACCCTGCTGTTCTCGACAGCAGCTTGAAAGACGATCAGTCTGAGGACAGCGCATTGCTAGATGACGCTTCTTCTGCTGCCTCAGATACCGAATACCAAGAAAACTCTCCTCACGAGGCCGTTCGCGCTTCGGTTCCGCCCACAGACAACACCACTCTCTCCATAAATACACCGCGCATGTGGTGTCTCTCCGTCATATTCGCCATCCTCGGCTCCTCGACCAATTTGTTCTTCTCATTAAGATACCCCAGTGTTGCCATTACTCCAGTTATTGCTTTATTGCTTGTCCATCCTCTTGGACATCTATGGGATTTTGTGCTAAAGCGACCCTACGACCCTGAAGAAGAGTTCGTTGACGGTGTGCGAGCACCATCTGTTGGCGACGATGCGCATAGTGCACATAAGATTAAGAAGCGCACTCGTGTGAGGAGGTGGCTTGCGCAAGGCCGTTGGAACGAAAAGGAGCATACGTGCGTTTATGTTAGCAGCAATGTTGCTTTCGGTTTTGCTTTCGCGACAGACGTTATCGTCGAGCAAACTCAATTCTACAACCAGGAGGCTCCTATAGTTTATCAGCTTCTTCTTACCATATCCACGCAGATCCTCGGTTATGGTTTCGCGGGTTTAACTCGACGATTCCTCGTTCGACCCAGCGGTATGATTTGGCCTGGAACTCTGATGTCGGCAGCCATGTTTTCGACCCTTCACAAACAAGAGAATAAGCCTGCCGGAGGCTGGACCATCAGCAGGTGGAAGTTCTTCTACATTGTGTGGACTGTATCCTTCCTCTTTTACTTTTTGCCTGGACTACTCATGCCAGCGCTCAGCTACTTCAACGTTATCACTTGGTTTGCCCCCAAGAATGTTGTCATCGCCAACCTGTTTGGTGTTTCTTCCGGCCTTGGCCTATTTCCACTGACTTTCGACTGGGCTCAGGTCACTTACGTCGGTTCACCATTACTGGTCCCTTTCTGGGCTGCCATGAACGTTATTGGAGGTCTTGCTGTGGTGATGTGGATCATTGCGCCTATCCTTTACTACAGCAACGTTCTCTTCTCTTCGTATATGCCAATCCTCTCCGCGGCTGTGTTCGACAATACTGGAAAGGTTTACGACGTCAGCAAGATCCTCACCCCCGATTTCCTCTTCGATCGAGAGGCGTATCATAACTACAGCAGAGTCTTTCTTCCAATCACATATGTCTTGAGTTATGGTGTTCAGTTCGCTGGTCTATCCGCTCTTTTGACACATACCGCTTGTTGGCATGGCAAGGATATCTGGACGTCTTGGAAACGCGCCTTGGAGGAGGCTCGCGAAGATGGGCAAGCCAAGTACGAGCCCGTCGCAGACTCCCCTGGATCACCGCCTCGACAGTCAATCGACTCAACTGGTAGACGAATGTCGTCCGCCTCACATGTTGATGGGATCATTAGTCGTGAGGATATCCACAGCAAGCTCATGAAGAGATACAAGGATGCTCCCCTTAGCTGGTACTTGATCACATTCCTTTCCATGACTGCTATTGGAATATTTGTCGTCGAATAGTAAGTGTGCTTGTTCAAACTCGTATAACCGATATACTAACTAGCCTAGCTATCCTGTCCATTTGCCTTGGTACGGTCTTTTGCTCGCCCTTGCGCTCGGAGCTCTTTTCTTCATCCCCAATGGCATCATCATGGCTGTGACGAACCAGCACAGCAGTATTTACCTCATCTGCCAACTCATCTGTGGTGTGGTCTTCCCGGGTCGTCCTATCGCCAACATGGTCTTCGTAACATACGGCTATATCTCATCGGCACAGGGGATCAAATTCGCATCTGATCTCAAGCTCGGTCACTACATGAAGATCCCTCCGCGAATCCTTTTCCTGGTCCAAATCGTGGCTACTCTTGTGTCCTCCTTGACCCAGATCGGTGTGCTCAACTGGATGTTTGCCAACATCAGAGGTATCTGTACTTCTGAGGCAATAAACGGCTTCACATGTCCCATCGCTAGAGTCCACTTCAACGGCTCCATTTTGTGGGGAGTCGTCGGGCCTAACGAATTCTTCGGTCCAAAGGCCATTTATCGATCCCTGGTCTGGTTCTTCCCGCTCGGCGCCATCCTGCCGATTCCTCTGTGGCTCTACAGTCGACGTCACCGCTCAAGCATTCTGCGCAAGGTCAACCTCCCTGTCATCTTTGGTGCCATGTCGTGGATACCCCCTGCAACGGGTCTCAACTTCTCTGTCTGGGTGCTCGTCTGCTATATCTTCAATTATGTTATCAAAAACCGCCACAACGCTTGGTGGAGCAAGTACACCATGACTCTGAGTGCTGCTCTCGATTCTGGTCTTGCCTTTGGCATTGTGGTTGTCTTTTTCGGTTTCGTTTATCCTGGGTTTGCGCAAAATCTCAAGTGGTGGGGTACTGAAGTATACAAGCAGGGTTGTGACTGGCAAGCTTGCTCATACAACACCGTTCCGGAGGGTGAGCATTTTGGACCTAAGACATGGTGATATTCTGTTTTTCATGCTGGCGTTTGAATTATGGAATTGGCAAGCATTGCATATAGATTTAAGATTATTACTTGGGAATTACAATGATAGATCGAGTCCATGATTATGGGCATCATTAGCAACATGTTATTGCGATATTATCTTTGATTAGCACCTACGAGCACAGTATGGATAATTTTGGGTTTGGCTCTACGCGAACCAGCATAGTACAGTTACGCTGAAAACGAGTTCAAAATGGGAACCCGGTTTTTACGTCTATCGAATGTTCAATCCTGCCCCTTTCTTTGCTGCGCTTACGGCAGATTACCATAAAATACAGTTTAATTAGGTCTGTCCTTGTAACCGGCACCGTGCTCTAAACAAGTTCAAACCGTCTATTTCTCAGCTTCCCACTCAGGGTTCTAAAAAGAAAGTCAGTTATCAGAAAGGAATCATGTGTGAGTTATTAAACTTACCTTCCGCAAGATCACCAGGCCCTCAAGGGTGCTGTTGAGGCTAATGTACTCCTCATCTTCAAGCTCCGCCCGCTCACCATATCCAAGCACCACCGGTGTGCTCTGGGTTTGCCAACCAGTAATGGTCTTAGGACGACCGGCTTGGCCGACGACATCGACAGCCTGACCAACGCGAACGTTGACCTTGAGTGGCTTGAGGTTCTCGTCCAGTGTGACAAGGAAACGAGGGTGCATGGCGGTGACAAGGAAATATAGGAGGTAATGAGACTGTCCGGTGATGAACTCCTTGGGCTCAATCATGGCGACAAGGGTGGCGAGCAGACCGGCAGCCGAGACTCGGGATAGAACCTGTCGGTCTGTGTGGAAGGGGCTGATTGTCAGAGTTCCCTTACCCATGTGGAGGAGACCTTGAGCAATTCGCACCATGAAGAGAGCGTCTTGGTCACGGTGGTAGTAGCTAGCAAGTTGTCGCAGCAGTTGGGCCAATCGGGCGTTGTTTGTGCCGGCACCCAAAAGACCCATGGCAAAGATGGCGTTAATGGCGACCTCAGGGTCGTTGTCGTGACTGTATCTTGAGAGTGTGTCGTAGACCTTCATTTGAGGGTTGCTAGGGCTGATAAGACCCATAGCGAGAGGCACAGCCTTGCGGATGTTGGCTTCACCATAGTGCATAAGGTGACCGAACTGTCGCAAAACCATTTCTTGACCAATGTCCTCACCCATTGCCACGAGAGCAATACCGATAACGGCATAAGCCTGTAGTAGTTCGTCACCCTTCTTCTCATCGGTCTCTTCTTGGTGCTCATTGCAAATATGCAGAAGCTCCTGGATCTTGAGTACGGCACCTGTGCCAGCCCAAGCACAGATCTCAGCCATCACGGCGGTGGACTTGGCCATAGGATGCTCAATAGCCTTGAGGGTCTCGAGGATAACGTCAACCTCTTCTTGTCGGCCAAAGAAGAGAAGACCCAGGCCAAGAGCCAAGAATCGTGTCCACTTGTCAGTCAATTGGCTCTTGCGGTCGTCGTCCATTAGGGTGGTGACGATAGCTTCGCTGATTTCGGGATGAGAGGAGCCAGTAAAGATGAGACCACAGGACAGAGCAGCCATTGCCGAGATCTGCATGTCATAAGAAGAATCAGAGATCATGGGTAGAAGGTGCTCGAGGATATCCTCCTTATTCGATCCGGCGTATGCCAGTCCGAGACCCATGATACAAGCTGTTCGAATGAGGGGGTCGGGGTGGTGTAGCTTATCGCTATCGGCCAAGAGGGCAACAGCTGGGTCAGAGTCCATTCTCACACCGGAATTCATAATTCCAATAGCAAGCATGGCACCAGCCGAGATCTCGGTCTCAGAGGAGTATGTGTACTTATCGATCTTGTCAAGCCCGTTCTCAATATCCCACATCAAGAGGGTTCCCATGGATGCCACGGTAGACATCATGCCGTCGGCCTTGGTCTTCCACACCCACGTCTCCTTCTCGCCATCAACAAGCATCATCTTATCGTTTCCGAATCCTGCGTTGACGAAGGCATTGACAAATGCCGCTGCAAGATTGTGTCGAGCAGAATCAAGGTTTGTCATTCCTGCGACACGGCTGCTCTCAAGATGGCTCTTGTAGATGTCCTCGGTGGACTTGGGCTCAAGGATGTTGAGCTCCTTGCCTAGTGACTTGAAGTGCTCTGATAGCTTAATGTTGCTGAGAGACTCCGCGATCGCATCACTCTCGTCCGAGTCGTCTTCGATGTCAAGAGCTATTCTTTGGCGACCAATGAGGAAGGCAAGCTGCTTCTTGAGAGCAGGGTCTTCGGCTTTCTCGAAGTCGGCCCTAATAAGGTCGATGTCGTGTAGTCGAATTGCAAGTACAATAGCCTGTGCAAACTGCTTGTATTCCATGTAAATATCGTGCGCGGTCTTGAGGAAGGTCTCGTTGTCGGGGTAAGTGAGGAGGTTGACCATGGAGGACATGTAGAGGCACACGCGGGCGTAGGTGTTCTCATCTACGAACTTGGGCATCTCCTCGATGATTTCAAGCTCACTCATGAGATCCACCGCATCGGCTTCGGCGTTGCTCTTGAGGAAGAGGGGAATCAAGACAAGCGCAAGATCGATCAAATCCTTGGTCTGTTCCTCGTTGTTAATTCGCTTAATATACACCTCGCCAATCTCGAGAGCAAGATGTCTGGTGTACTCGTGTCCCCATGAGCTGATGTCGGATGTAGGTGCGAGGAGTCGGTAATGAAGTGTGTCTTGTCGGTCCTCATCTGAGAAAGTCATGCCGATGACGGAGAGCACATCCGCCAAAGAAGTCTTGTCTTCGCTCTCGGGCCATTGTTCGTAAAGCTTCGTCAAAGTCTCGTAGTGCGGTCGTAGGAATTTCAGGGGCTTTGGAACTGCTGTCATAGATGACGTCGACGTCTTTATCGAGGTCTTCATGGCCTCCAGGGCGGGCTTATAGAGTTCCGAGTTTGACTCCTATACATAGTTTAGAACGGTCCATAGCAGATAAATTCTATAGTAACTCACAATCAAACGCTCAACCATCAAGTCGAGTTCGTTCTTGAGTTGTTGATCTTCCTCATTGAGCTCTTCCTCAGCGGCTGGACCCTAGTCAGTACAACATTGCTTCGCGAAATGGCGGGATCCCATACTCTCGATCTTCTCGTCCTCCTTTCCATTTGTCTGTTGCTTATCCTTCTTGGCATCGTCAACGGCCTTGCCCTTGCCCTTGTCGGCCGCCTTGGGCACTTCGCTGTCTTGAGCCATGTTGACGTCGACGGCTTAAGCGGTTGTAGAGCTTCACTGAATGGACGGGAGGTATAAAAACAAGTCGGGATATAATTCTCTGTGCGTAACCGAGCTGTATACTCAGTGATCACAACGCGCAAGGTCAATTATCGATGGAGTCGTGGTGGTTGGTCGTCGTAGTTGGAAGGTGATGGAGGGCTGCTTGGCTAAGCTCAATGCTTTGCTGTAGGTAGCTCTGCTGGGTTACGCGAGGCGCTGCCGCCTGGCCAGCCTCATCACGTGCTGCTGGCTACGAGACCCACATGGTTGTCGAGGTCAAAGCGGTTGTCAAGGTTGTTCACGATAAGATCTTGATAAAAAAAATTAACCCCACCATCTGAAGAAACAACCCCTCCAAGCATCAGCGAACAAAAACGTCAATTAAACACCAAAATCTCGTGGACAGGAAAGCACATCATATATTCCCAACTTTCTGAGAAACGACTTCACCATGAAATTAGACACAAAACATATGCGCTACCTCGCCGCAGAGGATTGGCGGGTTTTGGCTGCTGTAAGTACATGTATCCTGGCCATCATGGTCGCAAATGGGCTGGACTTATACCGGATCATAGGTTGAACAAGGAAGCAAAAACCACGAACTTGTACCCACATCGTTGATCGAGAAGATTTCGCGCCTCAGAGGTGGTGCTGGTAGCGTCCACAGGAGTATCTCAGCTCTCGCCAAAGTCGGCCTCATTGCCCGCGTTAAGGAAGCAAAGTACGACGGTTACCGACTTACATATGGTGGTCTTGACTACCTTGCCCTCCATATGTATGCCAAGAAGAAAGAGATCTACAGTGTAGGAGACCGAGTCGGTGTGGGTAAAGAAAGTGATATTATGATCGTGGCAGACGACACAGGCACTCAACGAATTCTCAAAATCCACCGACTAGGCCGTATTTCTTTCCGATCCGTCAAGTCAAACCGAGACTACCTCAAAAAGCGACAATCTGGCTCATGGATGTACCTCTCCAGACTAGCAGCTATGAAAGAGTTTGCTTTCATGAAGGCTCTGCACGAGGTGGGCTTACCTGTCCCCGAACCATTTGCACAATCTCGACACACAATCGTTATGTCCTTGATAGACGCTTTTCCCCTTCGACAAATCGCCGAGGTCCCCGACCCAGCGTCCCTGTACGGCGAACTGATTGCTCTTCTCCTTCGACTTGCCAAGCATGGACTGATTCATGGCGATTTCAACGAGTTCAACATCCTCATTAAGGAAAACATAACGAAATCGGAAGAGGGCGAGGAGGTCCTTACTCTGGAGCCCGTTGTCATTGATTTCCCACAAATGGTTTCCATGGAGCACCAAAACGCCGAAATGTATTTTGATCGGGATGTCAACTGCATCAAGCGCTTTTTCGAACGCAGATTTCACTTTGTGCCGACCGAACCTGGCCCATTCTTCAAGCATGCTAAGAAGGCGATGATGAAGGAGGGCCTGAAGAGACTCGATGCTACAGAACTGGCATCTGGTTTCACAAAGAAGATGTTGAAAGACCTTGAGGCTGCTATTAAGGAGAAGGTTGAGGAAACGGCTCAAAAAAGTGACGATGAGTATGAAGAGGATGAAGATGAAGATGAAGATGAAGACGAAGATGGGGAGGAAGAGTCGGACGATCCTCAAGACGGCCAAACATCGGGCGGTCTACTCGGCGCAGATGTCATGAATTCAAAGGACGATGCTCCTGTCGAGGAGAGCATGTCAAAGCTGGCAGTTTAGATATGATACAATGATACCCATGTTTTACTAGATGCGCCTACGGTCAATACTCACCATGATCTTCTGTTCTAAACATCACTGACTCTGCAAGCAATTGAAGGATTCTATGACATTAATAAAGATCTGCTCTAAACGCCTTCGTCTGGTACAAGTGACCCCGAATCTAAGCTACAAAAGCTCATGACATCAAAATCATGGCATGAATCTCCCCAGTGTAACATCTACTTAGACCATAAGATGTTGCACGATTGCTTATGTCTCGATGTCGAGCCAGACGCCTCAAAAAGCAGAAAAGAAAATTGATAAGAAAGCGCGAGTACAGGCATGGCCGACCATACGAAGTCGGTAGCGAATTGTTGATAGAACTGAGAATTTAGACTTCCTTCTTAGGTTCCTTCTTGAGAGAAGGGGATGCGTCGAGAGAGGTGCCAGCGACAATGGTCTCGGCACGAACGGTCGTGTTCTCACCACACTCGGACGACGTGGGCGTGACGACTGCGTCATCGGCGGACAAGATGGGAGCCGTTCTAGTTTCAAGGTTAGATAAACCTCAAAATCTCACGACCCAACAATCCCGCTTCATACCCAGTGGGTTGACGCTGAGGTCCCGCACGTCGATCCGCATCGCTGGTATTAGATCCAGTGTGGTCCGCAGACATAGGACTGGGAAAGTGTTAGCATCGCTGTGAAGAATAAGAAGTTTTGTACTTACGGGCGGGTAATAGGGACTGCCGCTCGTCGGTTCTGTGCATGATGGGGGAACATGGAGCCACCGTAGCCGACAAGAGGAGTACCGTAGGCCCCAATGTTGTACTCGTTGGTTCGGAATTGGCGGCGCTCAGCGGTGACACGTTTCAATTCCTTCTGGGCTGGGGTATCGGCATAGCGAATGTTCATGAGAAGACCTTCCTCGCCAACAGGCTGACCATGAAAGTTGTCGATCACATCATCACAAACGTCGCGATTCTCAAAGCTTGTCTGTTGTTAGTGTGGCTCAAATTTCTGATAGTTTGGACATACCGAGCGAAACCAACACCTCGGCTGTTGCCCATGCTGTCGCGAAGAATCTTGCTGGACAAGATGGTGTAGCCCCGGAAGATGACACCAAGTTCCTAGGGAGAGTTAAGATCTCACAGCCAGTTGCGATAATTGGAATGAACTTACCACCTCGGTCAAGGACTTGGGCAGGTTGGAAATGTAGAGGTTGGTTGAGAGCTCGTCGCCTTCAGCCTTGAGGCGAGAGTTGAAAGATTCCTGGTAGGATGTTAGTTTCGACTTGGCCATGACCCATTCGCTGGGGGAACATACCCGAGCGAAACCAACTTCATATCCAAGGCGGTGGAATCCGCGAATGCACATCTCGGACTGGGATACCTCGTAAAATTTGGCAAACCCAAATCTAGTCTCGGTCAGCTTTCCTCTGAATGAAGGTTGATGCACAGATAACTTACCCCTTGCAAGCGCCTGTACCAGTGTCAATGATGGCCTTGGAGGTCTCGACATCACCAAAACGAGAGGCGTAATGGAACAGCAGTTCATCATCGGTGGTGGGGTGGAGACCGCGGATGTAGACGTTGCGGTTGCCAGGAATTCGGTTCTCGAGGCTCTGTTCGAGGCTCTTCATATGACCTGCGGGAGTGAAGACGGCGGGTACTGCCTGGGGAATAGCTGGGTTCTTTGCCAGGAGCTCATCCAGCGCGCGTTCAGAGACAGGAGAGGGCTTTGGCTTGATCGCGGCCTCGGCGTGCTGGGCAACCAGGAGCTGGTGTGGTGATGGTGTGGTGTAAGCAGATCGGTCACTGTGGACCCGGGGACCATGCTCGCGAGGGTGCCAGCTTCCATAGAAAGGAGTGGCAGGGGCAGACTCTGTGGTCGAGTAAGAACCACGGCGATTCTCCAAACCGGGAACATCCGACTGGGTTCGATCACGAGGGTTTGCAGCGTTGGCACGAGCTGGGGTGAATGGCATAAGGGGTCCGGGAAGGGCATATGGGCCGGCGTAGCCTCCGTTGATCTGATAACCAGAATAGTTTGACTCATTGGGATGGTTCATGGACAAAGGCTGAGCACCCTGCATGGGGGCAAGGATAAGGCCATCAGGGGAAACCATGTAAGGTGGCTGCATGGTAACAGATGCAGCTTGAGGGGCAGACATGCCCATGCCAGCGAGGCTCAAGCCGTGGAATTGGTTCATCAAAGCGTTGTGGTCGGCAGACCCGGGGATAGCAAGATGCTGAGGTCGTCGATCGGACTGGTTGGAGAGAAAAGGTGCTGCAACAGTGCTGGATTCCATGATCGTCGTTGAATGAAGATGTATTCTTGAGATATCTGATTTCATTGCATGTTAGTCGGTGTTGATGGGGCGAGAAACCAAGATGGTAATTGCAAGGTCCAGTGAGGTGGAATCCAATGTGAAGTAGGGAGACAGATGATATGAGTGATGGGCTTATCTTACCTTACAAACAACAGATCGGCTGCAAAGAGCAGTTCAAGATGCGAATAATCGGGGATGTGTGAAAATCTAGCTATATTTCCAAGTTAGCTGAACAGTCCATGGGTGACAACAGAACAAGAAGAGGGATACTGCTGGAGGAGTAGCCGACGAGCTCCAAGATATATCCGATGCCAATAGGAATCAAGTCCTCGGGCAGTAGGTAGCCAGCTCGAAGGTAGTGATCGAGAACAGCAGTGGTATGATAGGGGAAGAGAGAAGTCATGATGCACGGAAGTAAGAGACCAAACGTACCTTGAGGGCTTGGTTGATGGTCAAGCACCTGACGGACAAAGCAGGCTGAAAGAAGCCGATGATGGCGAACTCTGGAGTACCAAGACTGAGATGAAGTGAAAGTAAGTAAGATAGTCCACGATACCGTGCAAGATGGGAACGAAGGAGATTGAAGGATTGGAGGTGATGTTGTTGTGAGGAAGATGGAAGAGGAAGAGAAGAGGAAGATGGAGGAGAGGGATATGGAGAAGGGGATATAGATCGGCCGCGAGCACCTACCCAAGAATACAAAAAGTAAAATGTCGGAAAGAAGCACTGCTGCGAGTGGAAGGATGTATTGTTGATGAATAGGCAAGAATGATGCTTGAATCGATGCCAAAAGATGAATGTAGTTGATGTTGCGTGACAGAAAGTGCCTAACAATGGAGGATGACAATGAGAAAGTGGGATGGAAGAAGAGAATAGAGTTTATTTGGTCGATGAGTAGAAATTGGAATGAAATGCAGAGCGAGAACAGTCATCTGGCACTGGCATCACCCCGTGAAGGAAGGTTTACACCTGGCACTGGCAAGAACTGGGAGGTGAGCCCGGACCAGCTACCAACGCAATGCAATAAGGGAAGGAGGTATGGGCCCCAATTGCTTGAGATGCCAGACTTTTTGCCCAAGACCCGGACATTAAGGAAGGAAGGGGCCTGAAAGCGACCGTGGGTGAGCGAATCTCCAGCCTAGGTCCGCGTCATGCCTGCCTGCCATTGAGAAGGAAAGCATTAGAGTAGATCATGACACTTACCTCGATAATGTAGAGATTTTTGAAGCATTCAAAGATGGATGGAAAGCAACTGCCCAAGGTCCTTAGCAGATGGAAGCGTCGTGTCTGGCACGTACTGCGTCGGCAATATGGATGTCGCGATATCTTCCAACGACAAAGAACAGTCAAACACAGGAGTAAAATTCCTCAGTTTCTGCAAATACTGCAACTGTTCTTTCACTTGTACTAGGTAAGTTGTAGGTGCTCTTGCAAATCTGCTGCAAATTGGCTCTCCTTTTCTGTCCATATATGTTTCCCCTGATGCACTCCGCGTTGGCAAACACTCGTCTGCAAACCAAGACTGCCTATTGCTTCACCTCGTGATCTTATGTTTGTACTTATGCTCCCTGTTCAGCTTTGGGATACATAGTTTGTTGCTCGAATAAAGTAGTGAGGTTCTTCTTGGAGACGGGTGTTCTGCATCTCCTGCGTGCATTATCACGAACACATATGCATGAGTGGCCCTACAAGTCTTCTTTTTACGGACAACTACCTAGTACTTAGTTCTCTTCAAACGGCTGCCCTGGCTCCTGGGTCAATACATAATATCTATCTACTACGATTGGCTCTGGTGCATTGAATTGCTTTTTCTATTATTTTCCATATGACGTTCTGAACGGTACGTATCAGTGATATGCAGCTCGTTCTCGAATTGGTTGGTGCTGTTTACTCCCGTCGGTCTTGAAGCGGCACCTTTCCATCTTCTCTCTTGACTCGGCCCAGCCACGAACTGTAAACTGTAAGCTGAACAGGTGCCGAATACCAGCTTTTGGATTTGGTGGCCTGCATGGCATACCCAAGCTGGTTACCTGCAACAAGCCACACCATGATCGTCAAGTTTGTTTGACCAGCGTCAAACAATATGATTGAAGCCATCTGGTGATTGTAATGTATTGACCTGTTGGGTGTTGTCAGGCTGGGGCAATATGTATAGAGCCATCGGTGCAGAAGTACTTACTCCCTTCTACTACCTAGGTAGTTACCTAGTTCTGAACAGCGAACGTGATACCTATAAGCCTTGGTGACTTTTCTTTTTCTACCACTAGATATGCCAGATGCTCAATCAATCCTGTTTAGACTCTATAGTCATCTCGCCTTCCATTTCCCAGACAGTTGGGGGTTACTTTGCGGCTCATTCAGGGCGATTTAAGGTTCTATCCCACATATTTCTCGAAGACTTCCACCCTTTGAACCATATATTAGACCACTGTTATAGTCTAATCAAAGTGAATTCTAATTGAATTCCAGATCCTCGGGAATGACTCGGTGTAAATGTTGTGAGGACGCCTTGGTGTTACAACAACACAAAAGGCTGTTCGAGTACCGAGCGAATGCAGCTTGGCAGCGGATCAAAACCCTCCACAGACTTACATACATCATCTTGCCAAAGAACAAATAAATATTCCGATTGCAGCATGCAGTGTTTCAGATTGGGAAGTGATAGGAGGTCAGAAAGCTTTGTTAAACATGTGGGTGCAGGGTAAGCATCAAGGCTCGTTTGATCGCATACAACATGCCCACACTCTGAGGTTCTACAAACACGAGTAGGCTAAACACAAAAGTTTTGTACTTGAATAATTTATTTCTGCTTCTTCGAATCTAGCTGGGCCAAAAGGCGTGACAACGCAGCATAACCAATGTCCCCTGGACATGTGACATGTAATTCAACCAACAGTGTAGATGCCACAAACCATTTATCGCATATATACCAGTCAATCCCAACACCAACCCATCTAATACCCGCAAGAAAGATCCCGAGTCTACTTCATGTATGCTCATCAGATATCACCACCATCATTATAGATAGTAGTGGAGCAGAACGCCGGCCGTGAAACCCGACAAGTCATCGCCACCTATAAACCCAAATGCAGCATGCCGCCGAGCAATGCTTTCTTTTTTTATGACCAAACATCCTCCTGCAAGCCACTCAGTCAGTAAACGTTTCCTAATGGAATACGCGGGGAGCAGCATATAGCCACTACATACCTGGTATTGGTTTGCCGATCTCATGTTCTTCACAATCTCCTCACCCTTAGCCTCGGACACTCCACGTCCCTCGGCAATGATTTGCGCCAAGACAGTGTTAACTTCACGGGCCATGTTCGCGGCATCACCACAAACGTAAAAGTAGGCCTTCTGGGAGAGCAGGTCGCTGACCTCCTTGGAGCGCTCCTTGAGACGATGCTGGACATAAACCTTCTTGGAGCTCTCTCGAGAAAAGGCGGTGATCAACTCGAACTTGTCGCCAAGAGCCTCCTTGTATTCCTGAAACCAGTTAGTAAGCGGCGTTAAGGGTATTGGGCTAGCATTGAAGACTTACCTGGAATTCCTTCTCATACATGAAATCTTCACTGGCCTTTCGGCAACCGAAGAACAACAAAGTCTTGCCAACATCGACACCATCACGGGCCAGCTTAGCACGTTCTTGGACGAAACCACGGAAAGGAGCGACACCAGTACCAGGGCCAATCATGATGATAGGCTTGCCGGGGTCCGAAGGTAGCTTGAAGTTGGAGTGACGAACATGGACAGGAACGTGAATACCGTCGTACTTGTTGCGAGGACCAGTAAGCTGGTATGTCTGACCGAAGGGTGCTGGGTTGGGGTCGCCATTCTGCTTCTGCTTGAGGGCAAAGAGGTAGTTTGTAGCGACACCGCGGAAAGGTTCATCTCGGCCAGGAATTTGCTGGGACTCGACGACGGCAGTAATAGAGATCTTCTTAGGCTGGACCAGAGAGGAGGAAGAGATAGAGTAGTAACGAGGCTGGAGCTTGGTGAGACCCTCAATAAAGGCAGAGAAGGGAATCTTGGTCCACTTCTCACCCTTGCTGACGCTTGCGAGGAAACGAGCGATGTTGTAGTAGTGAGGGCCGGTCTTGTCGTGGAAATAGTCCTTGTCACTACCGAGGCGGTTCATCTCAGCCTTGACATCTTCGGTGGGAGCGAAAGCAGCGAGGGTGGAAACGAATTGACGGGAAACAGGGGCGCAGATCTCGAGGTGGTATCGCAGGATAGCATCGTAAGTTGTAGGGTTGGGGAAGGGGACCTTGGCGGTGGGTTCGAGAGCCTTGACGGTGACAACGGTGTGCTGCTTGCCAGAGAGATCGAGAATATCCAGGAATCGGTCAACCTCCTCGCCGGGGTTTGTAGGCCAGATAGCAATGTGATCACCAGTCTCGTACTTGAGGTTGGAACCGCTGATGTCGACTTCCATGTGGAGGCAGTTTCTGTCCTTGGCGGAGAAGAGCTCATAAGATTCGGCGATAGGGGCAATGTAGGGGTTGTGAGAGTTAAAGGGTCCCTTGGCAGTGCCTTCGAGATGCAGCTTGTTAGGTTCACCGAGATACACTTCGTTGGCTTCCGGGGTCAGGTCTTCACGCTCGTTGATAGCAAAGATGGGCTCGTAGACGGCTTCACGCTCTTCCAGTCCCATCTTCTTGGCAAGGGCCTCCCACATGGGATCCTTCCAGGCCAAAAAGTCCTCTTCCATAGTACCGGCACCATCGTCACCCTCACCAGCTTCGCCGATGCGGTGAGCACCAAGTTTCTCAAGAGCCTTGTTAACGTTGCGGACCATGGAGTTGTAGTGCTCGTAGGTGTTGTTTCCGAGACCGAAAGCGACATAGTTGAGGTTGCCAAGAGCGGGATCGTTGCCCTCAGCGAAGGTAGCGTCCTCTCCGGTAATGAACTCGTAGAAATCGACTGCGTTATCGGTAGGCTCTCCTTCACCGTAAGTTGCAAGAACGAACATAACAACGTTGTCGTTGGGAACAGTATCAAGGTTATCGAAATCGTAGTCTTCAAGGTCGGCAATCATGGTGTTGAGTCCGAATCGGCTCTTACCCTCCTTGGCGAGACGAGAAGCGTAATCTTCAGCAGTACCAGTCTGGGAACCGTAGAAGACAACACAGTTCTTGCCAGATTCCTCCATGGCCTCAACGATGTTCCTCGTGCGACCGGGCTTAGCAGCACCGCCGGCAGCGAAGCCATTGGCATAAGGGTCCTTGGTGACACCCCATAGCTTTCCCTTTGTGAAGTATGCGACCGTTCCGAGGAAAATGACGCCAAGGACGATAACGTCCAGAGTGTCGAGTTCAGCCATGACGGCTATTGAAGCGCGGGAGCGACTTTGCGGTCAAAGGTGAGAAAAAAGTCCTAGGAACAGAGATTGAAGCCTGTAACGAAGTAGAAACTGCCCGATTTCGACAGAGTTTCGAGATTTTTCTCCCAATGGTTGTGCTATCACCAATGGTCGTCGGCCGGAAAGGAGGCGGGGGGATGAGGGACAGTGGGATGTGGCGCTGAGCGTCTAAAAAGAAGATGTGCTGTCAGTAACGATTTTGCGCTAAAAGTTTTAGGAGATTAAATGCATGATCCTAGGATTCTCTATCGTGCGAGGCGAATTTGTTGGTGGGACGGACTTACATCAAAGGATCAGCACTAATCTTGAACTTGGGCCACTTGCTCGCAAACTTGCCTCGTTCGACAACGTGTCGAGAGTAATGAGGAACGGGGACAAGAACAAGTAGCAGATCTGTAAAGTGCAGCGCTGTTCAAACAACTCAAGCGAGAAATCAATCAGATAAGCGTTGGCTTCCGCTCTGCAGAC
This sequence comes from Fusarium citri, assembly GCA_004367485.1. Classification (NCBI taxonomy): domain Eukaryota; kingdom Fungi; phylum Ascomycota; class Sordariomycetes; order Hypocreales; family Nectriaceae; genus Fusarium; species Fusarium citri. The sequence goes on along the minus strand of QHHH01000036.1, from coordinate 244,022 downwards.
CAACCCAAGTGGACACTTCAATGGAGACGAGAAAGTGAAAGGTGGCTACTCCAACCAGACAATTCAACGGTTGGTCCCGTGGTTTTATCTTGGTCGGGGGATTCGGATTGAACCCTTTGGATTTCGGGGGGTTTCTAGGTTCAGTTGTTGGGGCTCTCTGTAGCAGGGGTTCGTTCAGTGGGTGGTTATGATCTGTAACTCAAGTACCGATCTCCAAGGTCATGAGTCCTGACTGTCGTTGAAGAGGAAGGAAGGATGCGACAGTTGAGCCCTGATGAGTCGTCCAATTTAGAAAAAGAAAAATAAATCAGAGCAAGAAAAGAGACCAAGTTTGAAACTTGAAGCGGGAATCTCTATATTCTATAGTCTACGGGTAGATAGATAATCTTGTCCAGAGCGAAAGCCGGGACCCCGGAACTAAGAGTCGGCCGTCGTATCATGAGATCTTGCGGCCGACGCCGGCGGGGTCCCGAAAACGAACACGGCCGTTCACGGTTCAGGCTCATCAGTCAGCCTTTCAGGCCCGCCATTAGCCATTCATCGCTCACCATCTCCATAGAATTTCCAGTGGAAGATACTTACCGTAATTGATTCCCGGTTGACTCTTTCACTGGCCGCGGCATTCCGGTCAATGAGATGTCTTTGACTGCCTCCCCGCGTTTTCCTCCCGCTTGTATGATCAACTAACAGCACGTTAGCTCTTCTCCTCACATTCAAGTATTGGTTTCCGAGCCGTTTTCTCCAAAGATCCCCAAACCAAATCATTTTTCGTGTCTGCTGATTCCGAAATTCCGCCCCCCAAATTCATGTGCGGAAATCAATGATTATATCCGCGGCAATGCCTCCAAGTGCCGAGCTCAGATGCCTTGTCTGCCCCAACAGCCCCTCAAACTATCAGACACAGAATTCAATCATTTGAAAATTTGAAAGATTCGCGAAGTCTGAGAAACTACAAAGAAGAGCAAGTATGTCACTTGGCAAAACATAGTTGCTATTGTTGTTCAAACATGGCTTCAGGAATCCTCACTGGCTTGCTGTTTGGCTGAGAACAATACCAAGCCTTCACCTAGTCATGATGCAGTCCTTAACCTAGATTGTATTGAACCGCGCATGTGATGGTCAGTTAAACAAACACCTTGTTATCAAAGAAAACGGTCTTACTGGAATGCGGGATATCGACGAGCCACACTGCGACTCTGTCTTGCATAAATGTTGTCTCGCAAGTGGTTCTAGTAATAACCAAAGAACGATTCACTTACGTGAACTACCCGACTCCTTCAGCTTAAAGAGTCTCTTCTTGATCATCGCCACTCACTAAGGCAGGTTAAATCACACCGCTGACATGAACACTATCTCCCAAAACGCTATATTTGTGTGTAGGCACCAGAAAATGATAACATCCCGTGCTTCCAGAAGCTTGGCCGTTCCTTTACCCGCATGCGAGATTGACACCGCCTGTTCCTCTCCGCACGGGATGAGCTGCTATTGGACACTCATTGCTTTTTAATGGTGTTTAAACAAACGTGGCCAGTTCTCGACTCATGCAGAATCCTTGGTGTTCTTCCACAACGAGTTGCCATAACCGGGAGGTTCTAGGGTAAGGCGCATTAGAAGCCTTCCATTTGTCCCACAAGAGCTCGCTTGATAACCTCCATGGGGACTCTATTGTGCGCAATCCATATTAATAGCGAGATAGCGAGGTACATACATGATGCCCACCTGAGCTTTCATGCTAACCCAAGGATAGCCTTAACGAGCAGACGAGCTCCATACCATCCCCCATACCGGTACAGCGATCAGCATGGAAACAAATGCTGCTGTGGTGTAATGTACGTTTGATGGGCATCTGGGTCCTTTTGATCCTTGCTAGGCGATTCAATTAGGCAGGTTCACATCTCGTGATAATTAGCGAGCCATAATCTGGCTCGGACTCTTATGTTCAACCTCAACGAGTCATTCTCGCATATCAATGTCTCGCGGATGAGATCTTGAACCCTGAGCCAAGGGATCACCCAAGCCCCCTTCCAAAAAAGAACCCTATTTGACAGCCGCGAGGTGGCGCGCCAGGTTTCCCAAGGGCCCGTCATCCCATGTCGGTTGATCCTAGCTCCGCTGATAGGCCGCGGCCCTTGCAGATGTTGGCAAGGATGACTGCTGAAAACACTGCGAATCGTCGACCATGTTAGCATATCTGCCATGTGTTAAAGCGCTCTGGTTTCTTTTTGGCTCCATAGCAGCCAGGCTCTTTAAAGGTTCGGACAAGCCAAACAGCGGGCCGGGCCAATGCTTGGTGGGCAAGCTGACGGTAGCGTCATTGCGCGCCTATGGTCCAGCCTTCAAAGCCAGTCAGTCGGTCGTCTTCTTTGTTGTCTTGTCAAAAAGACTCCCTCGTATGCTGCACATGCACAGTAGCATCCCTTGTCTTGTCTTGTCCTGTCAACCCAGACCCCGTCCCCGTAAATAGCCAGCCAGCGCTCTTCTCATTCAGATCTTATTTTCTTTCGTTCAGTTGCGATACTGACTTTGAAATTGGAGAATCGCCATAGATCATGGGATTGCGATATAGAACTTGAGGATGGGTAAGTCAAAATCCAAAGCTTTTGCAGGTGCCCACTCACTCTCAGCTTTACACCAAACCTGACCCCTCTCTTCCCGCACCACCTCTAAAATTTGGGTTTGGGCTGTATCGCGGGAATACCTTCGTCATCCTATCTGTCAGCGCAAGGTAGCTTTGTTGATTCGCTACAGCAGAGCTGTCTGTTCTCCAGCCTGCAGTTGGCAGTTGACGTTAGTAGCTGGCTCTCAGGCCCTGTCCTCCCGCTTCAAACGTCTCCGCTCCTGTTTCACCAATATCTTCGAACATCTGAGCAAACATATATCCATTGTTGACTAACCCCCCTTGTGTGACCCGTAGTGCCGTCGCAGCCGCAGCCGGACCACCTGCAGGATACACTCAGGTACGCTCCCCGGCCTGCTCCTAGACTCGACGAGGAGGACGAAAATGAGAGAAGCTGGGACCGAGCACTACGCCCTGTAGCTTCAGATTCGCCAGTCGCTCATCGATTTGGACATTCGCGAGATTCCTCCGCCGAAAAGATCTCCCAGACACACCAACCCTTGGCCTCCCCACGACTTTACGGACCGCACTCGAGAAGTCCACTCGGAGGAGTCGTTGAACGAATAATAGATCCCAAGAGTGCAACCTACGGCCATCACCGTCAAACCTCGATCGTACACGGCTACCAACATTCAAGAAATGGCAGCTTGGCCTCAACCAGCTCCAGTCCGTTAAGCCCACAGATGATTGCAGCCGCTGGCGTCGGCCTTGATCGCCCAGACATGCAATCGGTGGCCACCCGTATCGATGGCGACTCCGGCTATCCATCGCGGCCCCCTACATCCCTCTCCGGAAATGTAGCGACCATGGACCGTCCCAACGCTGCCGATGCTCCCTACGGCCAGACCCAACGCAAGCTTGAACGAATTCATAGCAAATCGCGGCGCGACCATACCCCCCATCACTCGCACTCGTCTCGCCATCATAAGGACGAGCAGAAGACTGTTGGCGAATATGCGTTACATGTGTTGTTCACCTCGGTCAGTGAAGCTCTGATATTGTCAATGCGCGCCATGGCTGACTTTAATAGTTTATTGCACAAGCAGAAGAAAAGTTGACGGAATGTGTGACGGTTCCTCTTGACCCCGAACCAAACGTAGAACAAGTATGCGGCCCCGGCGTCGACCCGGCCTTCGATCAATTGATTGTCGCTTTAGGCCATATTGCTAGCCCGAAGCCAAAAGCATTAATAGACTCCATGATGCTCTGGAGGAAAAGCAAAAGCGATGCCGCCAATGAAGCCCGCAGCCATCTTCAACAATCTCGGAATGCGATGCCAGGAGGAGCGCCCCTTCTTCGAAGAAACACGGAACCGGTGCAGGCTGGAATACCTGGCCAAGGAGGCCCCGATGCCGCATTTCCTAATGGCCCGCCCACTCTCGCAGCAAGACAAGAATTTGTGGCACAAGCTGAGCGTCGGTCAACTGTGTCTATATATATTCTTTGCCGTGTCCTCCTTGAAGTCATCAGTCAAAGCAACCTTCCTTCGATCACTCCTGAAATGGAAGAGAAGCTGGAGAACATCATTTTTGGACAACTCAAGATTGCTGATACAGAGCAATTGATGATGTCACCGCTCAAGCTTGCCAATTGGAATCTCTTTGCCCAACTCCTGGGTCATATGAGTGGTATTAATTTTACCGGAGTTACTAAGAGGTTCATTGAAGACCTAGAAGGCTCTCTTCAGGCACGAGAACGTGTGGTGAAGAGTCCAACCACATCGTCGCACCCTGGCCGAGACGTTGAGGGGAAGGTAGAGCTTGTGTTAGGAGGCATGAAACATCTGAAGCTCAAGATCTCACCCGAAGAATCCTGGGAACAATGTTGTGATTTTCTCATCTCCCTCGGTCGCCTCTTCCAAAAGTCACATGGTCAAAAGATTAAGACAGCCTTTTGTCAGGTGATAGAGATGCTTCTTCTCCCAATTGCAGCAAAGGCAAGCAATAGCCATTTCATGCATCCAAAATGGGCAGAAGTGGTTGCTGCTGTTGGACCTCGCTTGGCTCAGATGTTCATGAAGCCTAGACATTGGAATTTTGCATTTCCACTTACAGCTACACTTCTTTGTGTTTCTTCTCCCGACAATTTCGGTTCTCAATGGTTGCAACTGATACTACCTCTGCAGGCCAAGATCAAGGATCGGGCCACTAAGCCTCTCTGCCTTCAAGTCATCTCTCGCTTGCTGTGGACGTTCTTGTATCGCACCAATGAGACCTTTCAAAGCAGTCTACGCAAGATTGATGAGGTCATGAAACTTGTTTTGCCATCATCCAAGCGAGGCCTGGTTGCTTCTGACACTGCTTGCACCGAGCCTTTGATCCAAATTATTCGGATTGTTGGCTTCAAGTATCCTGAATATTGTTTTAGGAATGTGGTGTTTCCTCTCATCAATGCTGAGCTGTTTATTTCTAACAAGGAGCTGAAGGTTGAGCAGCTGGATCCTGATAGAGTTGTGGTGGGCATCAGAGCCTTCCTCTACATCATGTCAGATCTAGAAAATGGTGAACAAGGACGGCCGCCATTCCCTCAATCCTTTGGAACCCCAAACCACAATTCGCTACCTGACCGATTCCCTGTCTCTCCAGCTATCTCTTCTCCCCGCAATCTTCCCCTGTCTCAGCCAGCAACGGCTTCCAAAGAAGAGTATATATCTCGCCCTGTATTGACACATGTTCTGAGTGACGGAGTCCGGGACTTCTACCTCAAATTCTGTGAGATTCTAGGCAAGATTACTATTATTTGCGACAACACTTTTGGTGGACAAGCGGCACTGGATGAGAAGTTCAGCAGCCCTCTGCCGAAAACCCCTATCACAGAGACCTTCACCTTCTCCCGTAAAGACGATCACCAAAATGCTGCAGATCAGAAACAGGCTTTCTACGAACTCCTTCATGTAGCCGTCCAAGCACTGCCTCGCTGTCTTTCTGTCGACATTCCCTTCAATTCCTTAATCAATTTATTGTGTACCGGCACGGCACATGTGCAGTACAACATTGCTGAGTCGTCAGCCAATTCTTTGAAAGCTATCGCCCGGCAATCGCACGCTCAGCAGGTTACTATGGGGTTTGCCCGATTTATTTTCAATTTTGACGATCGGTACTCGACAATGTCTGATGGCGGAATGCTTGGCCATAGCCATATCGAGAACACCTTGCGCTTATACGTGGAGTTGTTGCAAATATGGATTGAAGAGATTAGACAAAAGACCAGAGACGCTGCTACAGACGAACCGGAAGCCAACGCCTCAGATAAACGAGCAATAAAACTTGATCTTTCTAGCATATGGGCAGAGGTAGACCAAGCAGAAGCTCATGGGTTGTTCTTCCTTTGTTCACAATCGCGCCGTGTTCGCCACTTTGCGGTCACCGTTCTTCGTTTAATCGTTGAGTTCGACAAGGCCCTCCGAAAAGAATCAGCCGAAGACAAGGACTCCATAAGACTCATTGATATCCTTGAGAGGGAATCTAGCAAGGTCATGGACTTCAACGACGAGCAGCTCTCTGTTGCCGAACGAAGCCGATTACAACGAGGCCTGCAGAATACCAACAACCAGGGCCCCCTTGTTGAGCTTTGCGCCAGTGATGTCTCTTATGACACAACTCTATGGTTCAAGATCTTCCCAAAACTCATTCGGATGGCCTACGAGAAGTGCCCATTCACAGTCACTATATGCCGTGATCTGATCTGCAATCGCATTCTGCAAATGTACAAACCGATCGTGTACCTGTCCGAACCTTCACGAGGTCTCTACTACAACAATGAGACTGGCAGTGCTCGGCTTGGGGCAAGATCTGCAACAACCCAACCTGAAGTAATGGTGGAGCAATGGAAGCTGTACTTGATATTTGCTTGTACGACGCTCGCAGATCCAGGTGCTTTGCCCACACCACAAGATCCTCAGCATGTCCGAATGGCCTCCAAGGCATCTTCCAAGGATAAGATTGTGACGGCTCGAATGCTGTTCAAGTACCTAATCCCTCTACTGTCTGTGTCGTCCGCATCTGTCCGGGACGCCGTTGTCGTTGCCATGGGTTCTATCAACATTCATATATATCGAACATTGCTCGAGGAACTGCAAGGTCAGGTTTCTCGATGCAACGACGAGGCACGAGCTCGGATACACCAAAGGACGAACAGTAACCCCAGAAGGAACAGGAAAATGGATCTTCTTAGAACTGAGATCACGCACGTTTTCAAGCTCACCTCCCATTTTCTCAGTGAGCCGGAGGTTTATAATAACGAGTTTTTCTTGACTACTCTCACCACATATACAAAGGACCTGAAGTTATTCCTCATGGATGGAGAGGTTCAAATGGACTGGGAATTCCAGAAACTCCGACGTCATTACTGTGGTCTTATGGAAGCACTCTTCGAAGGCATCAACAGAACCAAAGATCCGTCCCGGTGGATGACGTTCGAGTCTCGCAAGTCGGCATTTTCGCTCATGGAAGACTGGTGTGGTTTCTCACCGAATCAAAACCAGATTCGCGTCCGTGAAGATACCATGCGCCAGTCGCTGATCGACCAGCAGACGTTGGGTGAGCGAGGCACCGCCACCGCTGCAATGGAGATCGAGAAGAGGAATCTCCGCACTGCAGCCCTAAGTGCTATGGCCGCTTTGTGTGGTGGTCCAATTAGTGTCACAACTGAGAGCAATGTCGTCCTTCAATTCGATGTTCGACGCATGCTTGCTTGGATAGATTCCATTTTCAACTCCGGAAGTGACAAAATGAACGTCATTGGCAGAAGGGCTTTGCAAAACTTGATCATCCACAATCGGGAGGTCCCTTACTTGATGGAGCATTGCATTATGCGATGTTACTTAGCAGAGGTACCTAAGGTGTTGGAGAGTTACTTCACTGTTGTCACACAAGTCTTGCAGGAACATATTGACTATCCTTGTCCCTTCTGGAAGCTACTTGGCCTCTGCCTTTTCACTCTTGGCAACGATCAAAGTGAGGTCCGATCGAAATCTGCAGCTGTTTTACGTAGCTTGGAAGTGAGGCAACAGAGAAACTCAAAGATCCAGGACTTCGACATCAGCATTTCCGATAAAACACAGGCTGTCTACAAGCTAGCACAATTCGAGATCTCTACCCGCCTTGCCAAGCAACACACAGAGCTGGCCTTCCACATCTTCTCCGAATTCACCCTCTACTTTAAAGAACTGCAGCCTGCAGCCCAAAGAAATGTCGTTGCAGTCATGCTGCCCTGGATCCAGTCCATAGAGTTGAAGCTGGATCCAAGCGGCGGACCAGCAGCACCATCTTTCGTGCTTCTTGCAAACCTCCTCGAGATCACTATAAAGTCTAGCGGAGCGCTGCACAACGAAGTGCAAGCTCTTTGGCAAGCTCTTGCGACAGGGCCCTATCCAGGGAATGTCCGCCTAGTCCTCGAATTCATCATGCAGCTGTGTCTCGAGCGACGAGAACAGAACTTTGTCGAGTACGCCAAGCAGATTGTTGTTTTCCTTTCAACAACGAACAGCACGCCAGGCATCAAAGTCGTCGAATTCCTCCTTATGCAAATAACTCCCAAAGCAATGGTACCGAACGAAAAGCGAGATGCGGTAGAGCCACCAGCTGATATCAATCTTTTGCCATACTGTGCCGATTTAGCTGAGGCTCTGCCAGTTGGGACCAAGCAAGCAGGTTTCTCTCTTGGTCAATTATCCCTAATCCTTCTTGTGGACTTGATGGTATCGCCAGTTCATCTCACCCAGGAGAACGTCCCGCTTCTTCTTCAGGTTGTCACCGTTCTATGGGATCACTACACGCCGCTGGTTCAGGAGCAGGCGCGAGAGATGCTGGTGCACCTTATTCACGAAGTAGTAATCTCTCAGATTGACGATCAAACCCAGGACGTTGATAAGAAAGCTATCGAGGATCTGATAGACTTAGTCCGTCGGCACGATCGATCCGTCGTTTGGGGATATGAAGATAGCAACGGCAAGGTAGATGATCACGACAGCAAAGTGCCACCAAGCATGGAATTCCTCACAGCCGAGGTCATCAAGACCTTTGAAATAACATTCCCAGGAATTAAAGAACATTGGGGACGACTTTCGTTGACCTGGGCCACATCTTGTCCAGTTCGACACCTTGCTTGTCGATCATTCCAGATTTTCAGATGTGTTCTTACATCTGTTGACCAGGCCATGCTTGGAGACATGCTTGCTCGATTGTCCAACACGATTGCGGACGAGGACCCAGAAATCCAGTCCTTCTCAATGGAAATCTTGACAACCCTGAAGACTATTATTGTCAAGCTTGAAGCTGACGACCTCCTCAGCTTCCCGCAATTATTCTGGACCACATGCGCTTGTCTAGAATCCATCAACGAGAGGGAATTTCTGGAAGCTGTTGAGATGCTCAATAAATTCCTTACCAAGCTGGATTTGAGTTCGCCCAATGTGCGCCGGATACTTGCTGACGGTCAGCCATCTCGATGGGAGGGGATCTTCGAAGGTATACAGCCTCTACTTCACAAGGGTCTGAGGTCGTCACTTTGCTGGCAACCCACCCTCGACACGATAGACAAGTTGGTTCTACTACCCAGCGACGGGCTAGTCGGAGACGATAGGCGTCTGTTCTTCTCGCTACTTGCCAATTTCCCCCGATTTCTGAATGAGCTCGAAAAGCCCATTCCGGACGACAGCGTTGTGCAGACATCGAGACTGCTTCAGGAAGAAGCGGACAATCAGGGGTTGGGTCTTATTGCCGAAGCCCTGGACGACTTTGCTATGGGAAATACCCAGGATAGCAGCAAAGACTTCCTCATCGAGTTGTGGGCAGCTTTGCGAGAATACTACCTCCCTCAAATGGATTTCCAGATGGTCACGTTTTTGCTTGGCCTTCTCACCAATTCCCTGTCTTGGGTCAAGATTCAGACAATGAGAATCCTTTGTGTGGCAATTCCTGAAGTTGACATGCGCAAGCCGGAGCTTGCTGGGCACGGGTCTGACCTGATCTCGCCGCTGCTCCGATTGTTGCAGACAGAATTCTGCATGGAGGCGCTAGAAGTATTGGACAACATCATGACCATGTCTGGCAATCACATGGACAAGCATCACCTCAGAATGAGTATGACGCGCCCGACCTCGAAGGCGATCCGAAAGGAATATGAGCGTACGCAAAGTCTCTTTGGAATTCCTGAAGCATCAGGATGGGCCATTCCTGTACCTGCAAAGAAGACAGATGCTACGCGAGCCAATATTCATGCCGCATTTTACACTTGCCAGGGCTCAGAGGGAATGCTTACCGAGACCGAACCGACGCCGGATGTTGAGTTTCATGCCGACGACTTCCCTTACAACTACTTCGGTGCACCAGAGCGAACTGAAACCATGCTATCAGATGAGGGCCGTGGTGATGCCCACGCAGCTGATCTGGCAACCAAACTGGACAGTCTTGACGACTTCTTTGACGAGCCGTCAAGCCCTGCGACCGATGACGATGGCCGATCGTCAAGGACGATCACCGAATACACACCAGAATCATTCGAGACTGGAGCAGAGCTTTACGATGAACAGATCCTGCCCATTCTTCACGAAGCCTCTAATACTACATCTTTCCAGAATGGGTTTGCCGACCGATCTCCAGGGTTCTCGAGAGAAGCAAGCTCAAATACCATGACACCGGGTGCCTTTAGTGTGATTATTCCCCCAGCGCGACCGGGACTACATTCTAGATCCATCACGTCCCCTTCTGCGCCAGCTTCTTATCAACCACAAATGGGCGAAATCGTGTCCGACGATGAATATCTGGGAGGTTACTCAGACGCCGACGATGAGCGACCTGGTACAGGACATACCGAGGGTGCTTTCTACTTGGAAAACATGATCAAGCCTGTCACTCGAAGGCCACAGTCGAGAATAAGGCGTGTACCAAGCGTCCGACGAGATGAGAGAAGCAGAGAAAAGCCACCACCTCGGTCGGCATCACGACTAGCAAACAACGTATTCCCACCAGGAATGCAAGAGCACGCTGAAGGAGATATGCTATGATTGACTACGTAGGAAAAAAAAGACGGGCTTTTATAGCCGTACTTCTATATAACGTCGGAAATGTTGTATGACGGGTAGAATTTATGCTGCATTGGCGTTGGGAATCTGCATGTAGTTAAACCAAGGGGCTGGACAGGCACCAGCCTGTATAGTAAAAAAGCGATTTTAATACAAAGCGACTGAATAAATTTGGGGATTTCCTGTATACAAAGTGGTTGATTGTTTATTAGAAGTTCGCAAGTGAATAGCGAACATGGTATGCATGAACAAGCGTACATGCAGTGTAACATCACCAAACAATCACTTTGTTCATCTTCTAGTGCTGTATTATTATTATTGTCTCAAAGGGTCATATCTGCCAGCAGTTGTGAATGCGGTTTCGATATTCTCGACTTGATGCGATTCGGATTAGATGATATATTGCTTTGATGCATACGCAGGATATGCATCTCATCGGAATACCTAGATTTCAGCCAAGCAAAGACGTATAAACCGAGATCCTCATGAAATAATGTCTATTTTGTTTCGAGGCCTCCGAAATGCCTCGAGACATTCATTTCAGCCATCAAAATGTGCAGGTACAATAATTCGTTCAAGGCCCATCAGCAAGACAAGGAAGAAGGCCCCCAAACCTTCACAGTTGATATACCCTGAGGCACCCAGCAGAGAACATTCCGATCTCGCAACATTTCTATCATATGTGGAACGGACCAGCTTGAACAAAACCTCAACTGTCTATCGGGGCACACACTACGAATACACAGTTGCCGACACACTCTCACAGTATGGCTTCCTCCTCAAGCGCGTTGGGGGCCAATCAGATCGAGGCATGGACCTCTTAGGCATATGGACGCTGCCTTCAACGTCGCATACATTCAAAGTGATCCTTCAGTGCAAAGCTGGTGCTCGAAGCGCAAGCCCAATGTACATTCGCGAACTCAAGGGCGCTATGGCAGCAGCGCCTCCAGGCTGGCGAGGCACTGACGTACTGGGCCTACTAGTAGGAGAGAAACCAGCTACAAAAGGTGTACAGAAAGAGATGCACACTGCAGATGTGGCTCTTGGGTATGTGTGTTGCACAAAAGAAGGCGAAGTGGCGCAGCTGCTATGGAACCTGAAAGCTCAGGAGATGGGCCTGGATGGAGTGTCAGTGGGCATCAAGTATGGGGAGGACAAGAACCAGCTTGTGTTGTTTCGTGGCGGAGAAATGCTCCCGCTGTTGCAGAAAGTGGAAACTAAGGAGGAAAACGTGGTGGACGTGTCTGTGCTTGAGGCTGAAAAGGGAGCAGTTTGATGCTACGTGTGGTTGAAAGAACCCATGACCACTATCGTGTGGTTTGTATATTATGTGCCAAGCTTGTACTACCACTACTGACACGATTGAGTTGTTTAGAAACACTTATAGACTTCAGCTTTATTACCAATGATTTATATTGCCTAAATATACTGCAATAATATGAGCCAAACGGTATATGAGAACGTTATCCAAATAGTATATACGTTAACGTTCTAAGATGGCTCACGATAGCCAATGACTTCTTTCTCCATAGAGATTACTTGATGTGTCATCCTTCCTTGTTCAATCGGCCTTTTCGTCTCCCAGGCCAGGTGTTTGCATATTTATCTGCCGACCTTTGCGATGGCCTTCTTCACCCCCTCGGCGATCTCCTTGAGAAGAACCTCTGGTTTCTTCGGCTTGGCCTGCTTGGGGTGGGTCTTGACTTCGGTATCGTCACCGTATCCGAAGGTATCATCGAAGCTGAACTCTCCCACGACAACGTCTATCTCTATGAGATCGAGGTGTCGCGTCGACTTGTTGAAGTTGTGGTACTTATTCTTCATGGTCCGGTGATACTCGCCACAGAACTCATCCTTGGGCGACTGACCAGGATCCAAGCAGCATTTCCACTAGCCGCCGCTTGTCTGGTGGTGAGGTTGTGTCCATCGGGGACTGGGATTGTGCCAGTTTTTGTCCCACTTGCCGGGCGTAGTCTCCTTGAGCATCTGTGACTCAAGCTTCCAGATAGTAGTGAGAAGCTCCTGATATTGCTTGTCGGTAGCCTGGTATTTGTCGAATGGTAGAATGCCAGAATCAACAAAGGCGGGGAACCACTTGGGAACCTGGACCGAGAGGGGAACTTCGTACATGTTGTAGCGCTCAGGATCATTCGCAGTCTTGGGAAGCATATATGGGAAGTAGTTGGTTTCCCAGACAAGCCCATCTGGCGTAGTCGTAATGGAGGGTGTGTTGTCATTGTGTTGCTTAGGAGGGAAGCGGAACTCGAGCTGTTTAGAAAGAGCGTCCTTGAATGCCTTCTTCTCGACGAACTTCTCTTCATCCTTTAGCCAATCTGCCACAGGACAAGTGTCGGCAGACTGATCTTTCAACCACTGATCATACAGCGAAAGCTCTTCTGTATGGGCTTTTGGAAACAAGTCCTTGATATCTGCAGACTCTCTCAGGACGGCCATCTGCTCTTCAGTAAGTGGCAGGTGGGCGGTATCCTTATCGCGTATGAACTCGCCGGCAATGATGCCCTCAATAGTCCCATTGCACTTGGCCACCTTGCGCGACAATGCGGCAATGTTGACGTTGTCTTCGTAGATATCTTTCTGCGTATCAAGGCTGACTGGAGGGAAATCGAAAGGCTTCTTGGCCTGGCCGAACTGGTATGACTTGTTGGCTTTCTTTTCGGCTATGTCATGGCGCTCTTGGGCAAGCTCGTTCATATATTCATCGTGTTCATACTTTTCATCAGCAAGATGAGCCGTATACTCATGGCGGATAGCGCTTTGAATAGCGATAGGTTGAGTAAAGTTGGTTTCGGTGTGTTGGATGAATCGATCAATGAGAGATTCAGGATCAATAGGCTGAGCGAGACATTTCGGAGTGAAGTTGAAGACTTCATCGACAGGATAATCCTCGTTTGAAGGCGGAGGGAAGCGAGCCCATGTCTTTCGCATAGCCTGAGAGAGATCATTCTCAGGTATTGTGAACTCGACCGTGACCTCAGCTGCAGGAGGTCGTCTCATAGGCTTGAAGCCTCTAGGGACGATGTTGATTATAGGAGTTGCTTCTACTCCCAAAGTGCGGTTGATTTTGGCCTTGGGAATATCGATAGGCGGAGTATGTTCGTCGACTGAAGATACAGCGCATGAGTTTGAGCTGAAGATGGCGTCCCTCAACTTTTGTTTGGTTCTTTCCATGAAAGACTTCCCAAGGTCTCCTGAAGAGGAGGAAGCAGAGCTCTCTGATGACTTCTTGTCTTCCTTCTTGGGAGAAGTTGGTTTGTGAGGGTTCTCTACGAGGAGAGAAAGGGGCGGCTGAGCGCATGAGGCCGCAGAAGTATTCGACGCCATCGCGAAGATTGATATTGCGTTGTAGATGTTTAAAATATCTCTTTCTGGTAGAATATCTGCAGTAAGAGAGATTTTGGTAGATTTGAAAGGGGAGAAAATTCCGAGTGCGAGAGGAGAGCGGGATATGGTAGTTATTCGTGTAAGTGAACTTGAGTTGACAGCTGCCACGGCAGTGTCAGTCACTTCTGCACCCGCTCCCACTCACGAACAATGCCTGAACAAAGCAAATGTGAGATGAATAACAGGATACTTTCTGCGATGCGATGAATGAATTGAATCTTAATAATGACGTGCATGAACATGCGATGATAAAGACTATTCACCTGGGGCCAATCGTGGTAACGGAACCCCCTTTCGCAGGGTTTAAATGCGAAGCTGAGAAGCAATAAATTCAGCCACCACCAGTGAAAATGAGCAATAAGATATAGAAAGTTCAATTCAGATAATTTGACTTTGTAATAAGAATGATATTGCGGGGGAAGAAGATGTGCATGTCCTCAACCTTAACTTAACAACGAAACTCCTCCTCCCAACTATCCTGATGAGCTGACGACTCCCTCTTGGTGTATTCTCCCTCCCAGTGAATCACGAGATGAAGGACAGATCTCGATGTCGTCTGAATGCAAGGAACGAGGCTGCTTTTGAACCGTTTGCTGCCTTGGCCACGAGTCGTGAGTGTACACAAGAATCTCTTAAACAGTCGCATCTTCGGAGCAAACCGGTCCATTCGATTCAAGACTCGTGGTTCGGGTTGTTTGCAACGTTAAATCGTTGAGCATTGTGACCGGTGAGTTTTCTAGAAGCCTTCCCTAAGCGCTTGCTGTAAGCTGGTATATACAAAAAGTCCTGGTCCAAACGCCCCCTCCATATCTATTTCCCGTGTTATACATGCTGTCACCATAAAACCAGTCACCGCGGCATGTGGTTCCCTTGTTAGGAGGCCACAGGTCCTACTGTAACCCGCTCTCGGAGCCGTTTAGCCTCCGCTGCTCTGTTCTGTTTATCCTGTTTTCTCTGTCCTGCCTCTATTTTTGCAAACTGGCCACGCGCACCGTGCTTGAGCTTTGTAATCATGTCTGCAGCCTTGCCTTTGTTCAAGTCTTCGGGCTTCAAAGGCTCTGCTTTGCCGCGCAACTTGTTGATAAAGTCAACCTGTCCTTGTGTAGGAGGGTATGTTCGCCACTTCTGGTAACGGTGAATGAATGTGTGCGGGAACGTTTTGGCCGCGAAACTATCCGCTCCATGCACTGCATCAGTGAACGTCGATGCAGTGAGAATTTCCTTTGGCATTGCGTATGGTGTTTTGGCAGCACCAGGTGGCAGAGCTCGCACTTCTACTGCTCGGTAAATAGGTGCCGACGTGTTGAACGCTTCACTACTGACTCTTTCGATGCGGATATAAGAACCATTGGGTGAGGAGAGAACAAACCTGTCCCCTCCAACTTGAACCCATGCGTATTGACTGATAGCACGGATGTGTTTCTCGCCAGATGTATCGGCGATTAGATCTAAAACCGAGTCATAGTCTGTGAATGTGACACTGCCAGATCCGGGCCCGGGAGTTGAGCGGTACGACAAAGGCTGTTCAGTCTTGACATGTTCCGTATCCTTGATCTTGCGCATTTCGTTCACTGTTGCCCTCTCCACCAAAATGTTCGGGTCAAGGCCGAACAATGTCGGAGTGGTCACAATTCCAGTGTCCAAGCTTGACACAAGATCTATAATATGGCAGTTCTTCTTCCCTGGATGGAGTCGCATTCCTCTGCCAATCATTTGTACAAGTAGATTTCGCGATTTTGTCGGCCTGCCAAGAATAACGCAGTCAATGTTGGGGATATCCGTTCCTTCAGTGAAGACACCGCAGTTGACTAATACTGGAAATTCGCCCCGTCGAAAGGCGTCTAGAGTCTCACCTCTTTCGACTTTGGGGGTTTCTCCGGTTACGTATCTAGCATCAAATCCATGCTGCCGAAATTGATCTGTTAGCTCAACAACGTGAGCAACATCGACACAGAATACGAGTGTTGACTTTCTTCCTTCAGCCTTTGCCATCCAACTGCGCACTGTGATGTCGTTGATTTCGCTAGTATTGACAGCCTTTGAAAGTTCGCTAGGGAGAAAGTCGCCAAAAGCACCCTTCTTGACCTCTGATAGGTTGGCCTTGGACTCGACTGTAGTGAAAATGACATCTGACAGCCACTTTTTCGATATCATGTCGACATAGTCTTTGTGGTAGACGATCTCATCGATGGCTGCACCAAGCTTGACTCCGTCGAAGCGCGAAAAGGTAGCAGATACACCAACTAAATTTGGTGACTCTGGTCGCTTTTTGTCGAGTCCAAAGTAGCGTAGGGTCTTAAGGTAACCTGGAGCAACGATGTGATGGGCTTCGTCCACCAGTAAAAGCTTGAAGCGAGACGGGTCGAACTTCTGAAGCCGACCTTGTGACGTTATACTTTGTACGCTGGCGACAGTGATATCTGCTGTTCCAGTTGCGTGGACATTTCCCATCTCAATCTCGATCTTTTTATCTGGATACGCACGTTGGCAATGGTTTGCTGCTTGCTCCACAAGCTCGCGGCGATGAGCCAAGATTAATGTCTGTTGAGCATCCTTTTTTGGTGGTGGAATTTTTTGAATGAGTTGTGTGAAGATGACCTTTTCATGGTTAATCGATTGGACTTGAGATCAATAAAAGACTGCTTACTGTTTTCCCACTTCCAGTAGCGAGCGATATGCCGACTCTCTTATGTCCATTTTCCAGGGCGGTTAGAACTGAATCGATGCATTCTTCTTGATAATCACGAAGTTGTAACTTGGGCAATTCATGAGTATCAGTCGAAGCTGGTGCAATGGGAGTTTTAGTTTTCTTTGAAGCTTTAACTGAAGCGAAAGCTCGAAATGTCTGTGGTTTAGCCACAAGGAGATTTCCCACGGTTTTCGGCCGTAAAACACATCTCGATACAAGTCGTAACATTGCACATGATGAGATGTGCAACGAGAATGGGTTTTGTCTCATTGAAATGTAGTGAAGATACTTCATGCATCATCGCATGCGCCTACTGAGATGAACATGCGGCTAAGTGTATTATGTAAGCACCCTTCACTAACACTTGGTACTTGCTTCAGGGTCTCCAGACAGGCCTTTTACAATCTTTAAAATTTCACTGAAACTGCAAACGATGAATTGACAACCGATATTGAAATTTCTTGCCTGATTTCTCAAGCTTTTGGCGATTTAATCTTCACTTGCTCTATCTTTACTCCTTAGTCGGAGTGCTGCCTTATAGTCCTCTGTTACCATGTTTTCATCTTTTCTTAAGCCACTAGATATCGTCAACAAAGCAGCATGGAGTCGGAAACCAATTACGAGCCTGTCGAAGAAGAATATAACGAAGCAGAGCACATCGAAAGCCTGAAGTTGGAAGATGACGGAATTCTATCACCGCTTGCTTACGGACAACATGCCGACAACGACAGTGTAGTATCTGGTAGTGCTTATGCCGGAAGCGACGATGAAGAAAACGTGCAACACTCGCTTAAAAGACCTGCCGAAGATGATTTGCTACCCCGTCAGTTCAAAAGACAAAAGGGAGTGCGGAATGACGGCTATCTGGCTCTTCTCAACGGAGACATCAAGGACGCAGCACATCGTCTTTGCTTTGCACCTGACGAGGGGGAATCCGTCTTGCACCCATCCCAAATAGGTCTCAGTTATTGGTCGGTACCAGAAAAACGCCTATTCTTTGAGGCCATCGGTCGCTTGGGACAAAACGACCTCTCAGGTATTGCGGCTTTCATTGGAACCAAGAGCGGTGTTGAGGTGAATCAGTACCTCGAAGTACTCCAAAGAGCTCGACAGTTGAGACAGCAGGCCATCAGACGACCGGCGGTAGAGTTTTCAGAAATCCCTGCTGCTGTCGAGTTGAGCCAACCATGCTGCCACGCCTTGGACGAAGCCGCAGATACAATTTCTGTGCTCCAGGAACGAAAGGAGGAACTTAGAGAAGAAGGCAAATGGGGAGAATGCTGGGAAATCACTCCAGAGATCGCTCGACAACTCGACAATGGTGAAAAAATTCCTGGAAGCCAGGATCTCCGTTTCAAGGGGCTTTTCAACCTACAGGCCTGGCTGAGACTTTCGGATCGCATCTTTATGAACTCGTCTATTCCTAGTGAGAATTGGCATCATATCAGCGAGAGCCCGCCGGCGATGTGGGCTACGACATATGATGATTTTCATTCATTGGCTGTTTCTATCACAAAACGACTCGTCCAGACAACCATCTTTATCAGTATGTCGAGAATCAAGGCCAAAAAGGAATACCGGCCCACTACTCGCGAAACCGTTAGAGCACAAGACGTCCAAGCAGCCGTCGATTCATTAGGATTGAGACCAAACTCACACCAGTTCTGGAGCAAATGCGCACGAAGATTACGATTGGAAGTACACGAAGAACCACCTGATAAAGATGAGGAATACGAAGGCGAACCTCTGGATTATGAAGAAGTTGAAGATCTTCTATCACCAGAAGATGAAGACATCGAACCAATTATCGACCCTAAAGTGGAAGAGAGTGACGATTCTTCCGAGCCAGAATCTTTAGGCGCCGATTTCGAAGAACCACCATTATTATCCGATGAAGAAGATGTTGCCGTTAGAAGAGAAGCAGACGAAGTCCTACAATTCTCCGCCGCCGATTTCCCAGAAACATACCGCAAAAAAGAAGTCCTTAAAAGTCGAATCACGACGGAGCGTCGCCAAGAGCAATACGCCGAAGAGCGCGACCAATATGCAAACTGGCAGGCCGAAAATGAGATGTGGGATCTGCTGCAGAAGAAACCGCCCATCGAACTGCCCAAGATGGCAGAACCAGGCCCCCTGCAGCGATCGAATAGGGACGTGGAAGGTATCTTTCCAATAGGAAGGGATTGGAAGTCCAAGACTAACTACTACAACGAGTGGGAGCAGGAATAGGAGTGGATAGCTATAGCGTTTATACTGGAGCTTTGCCAGTTATTGGGTATTAAAGCTAAAGAAGCTTGCATGTTACAACATGTCTAATAAGAAATAAAACACAAGACTCCCACACGAAGGGTATCTGAATAGTCCCACCTGATCTTGTATCATGCAGAGGCGAGAAGCACCGCTCAGCGTCTTCTTTTTGGTCGTGCCTTCGCTTTCGTCGTTGTAGGCTTCTGGCTCTTCTTGGCACCGCGAGTCGACTTGGACACTTGCGTTCCGCTTTCCTCGGCACTTTCCTCCTCGTCACTAGATCCAGAGCCTTCGCTTTCCTCTTCCTCCTCCTCTTCTTCGGACTCATCGTCGTCCTCTTCCTCTGTAGTCTCGGCCTTTTCTTGCTTTTCGGCCTTGGCAGGCGTGGCCTTCTTTTTCTGCCGCGAGGAGCCTCGCTTCGACTTGGGCGCCGGTGACGGGGCGTCCGTACCGTCCTCTGTGTCCTCCACTGAGGTGCCTCGAGTCTTCGTCTCTCCTCTCTTGCGTTTCTTGGCTGGCGAGGGTGGTGGTGATAGATCCAACTGTGCAGGTGATGATGGTGCTTCGCTAGGATCGGCCAAGCGGCGCTCCATCATCGCGTCGAGGAACTGATCCTTCGGAAGGGAAAAGTCGTTATACCTGTCTTCGGTATCATCTTCGTCGAAGTTCTCTCGTTCATCAATGACTTCGAGGTTGTAGTACGTCCTAAGCTTCTGCCATATGTAAGGAATGCGCGTGTGTTGGTATAAATCAGGGTCGAAGCCGTGATTCCGCAGGTGTTCCGAGATCGCTATCATTCGGAAATGTCTGTGCATGCCTATAGGTTGCTGTTCAGCGATAGTAAATTCTTGAAGGAGCTATCCACCTACCGGCTGGTTTCCAACGAATGACACCCTTGAATAACGAAGCTACCTGGTCGTCGGTCCATAGGTCATTGTAGTTGTTGTCTGGCTCCTGCTCCCTTGTTTCGCTAGAGCCCTCTTGATCACCGGTCTGGGGAGTATCGACGTCCATCGCATCATCGTCTCGCGCGGGAGTTGGTGTTGCAGCGGTTTGGGTGCTAGTCCGCGCACGCTTTCTGGGTGCCATTGTGGATGCGATTTGTTGATTGGAGGAAGCCTGAGGATATTTTTCGTATGCGTTACTCTTTTAAAGATGACTGAGCGTAAAAGAATAGCTTTCGTTGTCTTGTGGTTAAGTATTAAGTTGTTGGTAGTCCGAACAAGCAAGTTTGGAATGATTCAAAAGTTTGGCTGATCGTCCAATTCGATGTGCCCTGCACTGACCTAGGTGGTGCTGCTATGAAATCATACCTAGCTGGAGGAAGGTGCGGTGCAGTGCCCGCCCAGGAAGGTGCTTGGTTCAGCGCATCTTTTAGCGCAAAGAGCTCTGAAACGCGGCTGACTGAGCAGGCGCGTCACGCAAGTGCAGGGGTTATGAGGTCGCGTTAATTGGATTCATTGGGTCCAGTGTGTATACCGTACATGGCAAGCAACTTCAGGCTTGACATTGAAGTCAAGATATGTCTCCGGACACGACGATAACGAATTTTGAATGCTTATGATCGATAATAAAGAATATGGATGATTCTAAAGAAGACCCCGCAGCTGTGTTTGCGATACCTGATTTCTGGAAATCGTCAAAATGGTTGCATAGCTTGAATGGCGATCCTAATGCGAAAGATCCCTTCTTTTCGCCTGGACTTAGAGGTACTTTGCATCGTTGTTATTCAAGAATTGTACTAACTCAGAAATATGCAGATGATATAGATTCGGATCTGGTCCAGCTGGGCGAAGTCTCTGTTGAAAACAGTGGCTTCTTCAAACTACCCACACAGTTTGGGCTTCAATTGGAGCCGGAGCCAGAGACTGATGTTACCGCCAGTGATGATGGACCCGTTATTGCAGAAAGTGTGCATAGCTTGGAGCCCGAGGCCGATATCTGGGCAAGTACAGATGAGCCAGTCGACAGACCGGCCGAGCACAAGACTTGGGATGGCTTCATCGCGGGCACACCAGCGGGAAGACAGCCACTAATGGTTAGCGAAGCTGGAGCGCCTGTCTACGATGCCTTGCTAAGTTGGTCTATCGATCCCCTTGAGCTCAAAAGCGCTGGAGTACCGGTTGTCGACATCAAAGCCTACCTATCCTCCTTACTTGCTTTAGCCCTAGGTCAAGAATCGGTGTTCTTCTCAAAACAAGAAGGAGGCCGCTCATTTAAAACGGCGATCCCAAGCATGAGAGTCACAGGCTATTCCAAGGATGTACTTCGAGGAGTGGAGAAGCAATGCCACAGGTGCAGTTCGATGTTTTTTGAACTGCGCTCTTTCGTCAACTCTACCTATGCAAAACGCACATCGAAGTGTGGTGTTGCTCTAGCTGGTGCTATAGATCAGATTCTCAAAGACGTCCAGCGATATGTCGCTCTCCATGGACAGACGCCGCGGTCTCTCCTAGAGCTTCAGTCAACTGTTAAAGGGCTTCTGGCGATCCTTGTCCCTTTCCAAAGGCTGACCTCCAAGTTTCGCAAAGGTTATTCGGACGAACATGTTCTCTCCTACGTGTTTCACGAGGCATACTCCGTTGATTATGGCGAAGAGCAGCTGCGTGGTATTATGCGTGAAGTTTTGCAACGCGTTTCGTCCCCTTGGATCGAGTTCCTAGAAGAATGGATTGGGACCAGGCAAGAAGAAGGCATTCCCTTGACAAAGGCCAATGTGGGAGGTAGCAAAGGGTTCATCAAAGTCGACACGGAGAAATATACGGATGACTTTGGTCACGAGTGTGAAGATATTGACTTCCGTTTGGACGACAGCAAGATGCCTCATTTCATGCCCTTTGATATTGCCAAGTCCATCTTCGAAACGGGCAAGAATCTACGATTCATCAGGGAATGTCACCCAGAGCACCCCTTGGCTTCGGCGCATATCATCAATGCAACCAAGCCCCCAAAGGTTGGGTGGCTTTATGATTGGGATGCTATTGAAGACCTGGAGAAACGAGTTACCAAGTATCATGATGATCTTTTGCGGGCGATTCGTGACTGCTCACCTCATCAAGAAGTGTCGGTGTCAGAAGGACTCAGCCATACTATTGGACATGACAACAAATTTGGTGGCGAGGATGACGGATCAGAAAACCCATTTCTGAGCGCTCTTACAGCACGCATGGATGAACCCCTTCCTGATGTTGTGGGCAAAGAGGATACGTTAAGCCAAATCCTCCGTGAACGACTGGTACAATCTGTCACCCGAAAGTCCAAACCTCCTACTAGCGGATTTGATTTTACACCCCATCCATCACTTCTTCCGGTGCTTTCATTCGGTAGCATTACCTCAGCTCAATCAGAAGTCGTTAACCAAGAAAGTCTTCGGTTACTATTCAACAACCACGACTTGCGTAGCCACCTCAAGATGCACCGAGACTTTCAACTCTTCGGGAGTGGCATGTTCCTTAGCCGCTTATCTCACGCTTTGTTCGACCCCGATTTGGAATCAGCAGAACGACAAGCGGGAGTTGCACGGCAAGGAGGTGTCATGGGTCTTCGTCTGGGTGGCCGAGATACTTGGCCACCAGCGAGCTCGGAGATGCGTTTAGCGCTTATGGGGGTTCTGACTGAGAGCTTTGATTCGGATAACGATTTCACTATGAACAGGATGGCCAGCCTCTCAAGAGATGCATCTGAGTTGCCGGGTGACATGAGTTTCGCGGTACGGGATCTGTCGCAAGAGGAGATTGACAACTGCATGAACCCGGACTCCTTGGAGGCTCTGGATTTTCTGCGTCTATCATACAAAGCGCCCACCGCATTATCGGGTATCATCACTCCTGTCATTCTGACACAATACGATCGGATCTTCAAGCTTTTGTTGAGGATTATGCGGATGGTTTACGTCGTGAACCAACTATTCCGGGATGTTAATGCCAGAACTAGTCGTTGGGCTGATCCCGAGGACATTTCATTCCGATTCACCCGTGAGGCACATCATTTTGTTTCTGGTATTACCTCATTCTTCATGGATGCTGGAGTCGCTATCCCATGGCAAGCATTCGAGGCCAAACTCGACAAAATCGAGGCCGATTTGAAGAACCCCTCCAATACGAAGAGCAACCCTGATAAAGTTGAAAGCCCCGACCGACTACGTGAGTTTCATTCGAGAGTATTAGATCGAATCATGCTGTCTCTGTTTCTCCGAAAGAGACAGCAGCCTGTGCTGAATCTTCTTGAGGAGATCTTCTCTGCTGTTCTAGAGTATGCAAAATTCTCTCGGATGAAAGCTATAGGGAAGAACCAAGCTCCAGATGGGGAGGAGATGAAAGAAATTAAACGTCTATATGGGAAATTCAAGACCAAAGTACAGATCTTCATCACTGTTTGCCGAGCCCTGACAGAAAAGAGTCGTTCCACGAGCAACAAGGTATCAGATGATCTAGGATTGAAGCAGGAGGGCATTGGCGAGGACCATATGGTTGCACAACTTTTGATGAAGTTGGACATGAGCGACTATTATACTAAACACTAGAGTTTCAAATAGATCTAAACATTACAATAAGAAACAATTTTGTATATATATCCCATCAAATAGTCTTGGGCTAAGACCCATGGTCATGATCCTGGAGCTCTACAGCTGCACCCCGCCAGACATGACTGGTTCTAGCGGACGTGCCCCTCCAACCCCCACGCGTCCCATTGGTTTTACAGTACACTTCACTCTGGGTTTGTAAACAAATCATCATAGCAACCCAACTCAATTCATATCAAGATGTCGCGACAAAGCGTAGCAGCGCGCAACTTATCCTTGACGGAAGAGCTCGAGAGAATCGAGCAGTCAATTACACTAACTCTTCAAGGTATGGTGATTCCCGTCTTTTCTTTCACAAGCATCTCGCTGATAGCTAGTCAAGAAATCGATCGTAACTTCAGCAAGTCGCATCGCATAGTCACGACAAGCATCCTGCCTCTCGTAGAGCAGTATGGCGACCATTCTCGCGCTGTCTGGGAAGCCTCAAAGGTATTTCCGATCGTTTACATTGGGAATCGGTTCTAACAATGTACAGTTCTGGAAGCAATTCTTCGAGGCTTCGGCCAATGTATCGCTCTCCGGCTACGAGGAGCTTGCCAACGATGACGAGAGCGAAAATGTGGAAGAGAGCACAGCTATGAGAGACGATATAACGGACGATTACACGGCCCAGCATAACGAAGATGTCACCACTGCCACAGGCGCTGAGCAATCCACTTTCCACGCAGAGGATTCCATGCTTGACGAGGCAGAGCTCTCAGGAAGCACACCTAGACCCGGAAGAACAAAGACTCGATTCTCCGACATGGAATCTCCCTATGAAGTTATGAAGCGAGAAATGGAGGACGAAGATCATGGCGGCAATAACACCACTGTTCTAGACGACAACGAGGACTCAACCGTCTTGTTCGCCCAGCACACCGCCAGACTGCCCGATATGTCAATGACGCCGCAGGGCCAGCGCGATTACACCATGACGGGCGAGCAGTCCGTCCAATCCCACAAGGATCCCCTCCTACACCGGATTCTGGACAAGAACTATCGCATCCAGGCTACTCCTCACAAGCCCGCCCTACGAATCTCGCCGCACAAGAGTGCTCAGCCAAAGAGTGATAAGAAGGATACATCAGCCTGGGCTGATTCACCTGGGTCTTCTCCCGAGATGGCAGTACCGACTTTGCGCAGCGAGGTCTTCATGTCACCCTACAAAAGCAATGCCCGGCAACGTCTTGCAGCGGCAACACAAGGTCCTCGCACACCAGGTGTCAGTGTGCAGACACCAGCAACAGCTCGCAAGACACGTGATGTGTTTGCTGCTGATGAAAGCGCCAAGGGTAAAGATAAATACGAAATCAATTGGGATAGTGATGAGGGAGACGAGGATATTGATCTGTACGCTGGCATGAGTCCACCCAAGACAATTCAATTCGCATTTCCTCCCTCGAAACTCCTTCAAACACCTGGTAAGCCTGTTTACATTCTTGAAAGAAAGGGAACTCTTGCGCTAATGTTAATTTACAGCACGCGAAGCGAGTCAGAGAATTGTTGGCGATATTCTTATAGACGCTGGAGCTGATCCGAACTCATCTGAATACAGTCCTTCAATGGTAAAGATGAACGAAGATATCCTCGACGATAGCTTCTAGTGCTACCGCTTTCAAATCAAAAGAGCGAATATCGGTGTTTATTTAACGATCGCGATCCTCATATATAGCCAAAAGATACCCTTCGCTTTCCGCCACATCTTTGTGCCCACCAAACCCCTTTTATTAATTCGCTGTCTGGATCAGTGTCGTCCAGCAAGTCCAATGTAATCCTTCTACATACAGAATCGGATTTGTGACTTTAGAGCCTGCTCCTGAAGCTTCTTTGCATCGACTTCTGTTCCGCTCTTCTGCTTTTGCTCATCCTTCTTGACCAGCGGTGCTGAAGAGGAGACCGTAGTGATGGATGCAGTTTCAGGGTCAGCTGTCTTATAGCTGCCGTATTTGGAAGCATCAACCTGAGCTATAGTCGTTGTTAGTAGAATACCTAGTGTCAGAAGGTCTTGTAAGTTATGCTTACAGTTGGAGCCGGTGGGAACGTTGCTGCCTGCGTTGTTGGACATCTTGGTAGGGCTGAAGGGTCTGGTGATGTGCGATTGGTTGAAGTTGATATTAAGATATTAAGCTTAACAGTTGGTATTGTTTGATAGAGCTGTTGACTGCTTGCCTGAGAATAAAGTCCACAAAGCGCCGCCCCCAAGGCTTTATACATCTCTTGACTTGGCATTATCCTGTATAAGATGTGCTACTACCCTCTACTCTCACGCAAACAACCACCACTAACAGAAGTCTTGCGTATCCAGATATCCAATAATTGCGTGACTCATGACGAAAGCCACTCTGCCTTTCACTAGGGCTGACGAGTGAACAAAGTGATAGTCTCATGCTGTAGAGGAGGTTAGGAGGATAGCCTACGCGTTAGGGTGCAACCTGACAAGACAAGCTTGCATACTGGATACTACCCTCCTTGTCATTGCAACGCTTTGAGTAATACGGATAGTTAGCATGCAGTTGGTATTGGTCAGCCGGGGTATAGCAGATTCCAAAACGAACCTCGTCTGTCTTCTCAGCTTGGGAATAAGCCGGGAACTCACTCCGCTTGACAACAAGAACTTCAACTCTTTCGTGTTATTTAGAGAATATCGCTTAATTGATATATTGCTACAACTACATAGGTAGGTACTAGGTGTATACAGAAGTTGACAAAATTTGTAGCCAATGTGTTATTCCACAACACCATCATCGTGTATCCGTTCAATAAGTCGCATCATATGTGATTGATTAAGCAATTCTGCACGTTGACGAGACGTTTGATGGTCGTCATTTGGCCGCGTATGATTATGCAGACTGAGACTAAGTTGAAAAGTTCTCACCGAGACCTGTTCAGAAATTTAGTTTGAGTCATTCGGGAGAGCAATTAGGTACTAAAGCTGCGTCACTGCCGAGTATGTAGCCACGCGTTAATCCTGCACGCTTGACAACCGAAAGATCTATACTCAAACGGGCAGTTACTGAGAAGGGACAAAGATCTTGGAGTTGAGGACGATTGATGTAAGCCACATGTGGCACCAGAACAAACTGTGGCGCATGGTCCCACCTGTTCGAGGTTTTGTGGATCTTATCGATAAGCGGTCGCTAGTAGCGCGACTGCTTATCGGACAAATTTTCTAAATTTTTGGAAGTCGAGGCGACAGGCCATGCTAGTTTAGTTGATGGTTCTTCGAAGTTGGTGAAGACGCAGCACGCAAACATGGAGGACCAAGTGCACAAGCCGCATCGCAAGTCCAACAAGGACAAAAAGGAAAAGAAAGAGCATACTGGAGGTGAGTTATTGTGCTCTATACTTCTCTTTTGCGACAGGCGCATACTAACGATCCAGCAGAGCGCAATCCGAAGGCGTTTTCCTTTGCTAGACCAGGCAAGCTTCAAAGACAAGCAGCTAGATCGCAAGATGTAAGTCTCTTCTCATTGCCTTCCTACATAACTCTGCAATGCTAACCATCATCAATAGATCAAAGAGAAGCGTCTTCATGTCCCGCTCGTCGACCGATTGCCCGAGGAGGCCCCTCCTCGCCTTGTTACCATCGTTGGCCCTCCCGGTGTAGGAAAGACGACTCTGATGAAGTCGCTCATTCGACGATATGCCAAAGAGACGATATCTGACCCCCAGGGTCCCGTTACAGTCGTTACGTCCAAGAAGCAACGATTGACCTTCGTCGAGTGCCCCAACGAGCTGGAGGCTATGGTCGACATCGCAAAGGTTGCCGACATCGTCCTCCTGATGATTGATGGAAACTTTGGCTTTGAGATGGAGACTATGGAGTTTCTCAACATCCTTGCCGCTACTGGTATGCCTGGTAACGTCTTTGGTATTCTGACCCACCTCGATCTCTTCCGCAAGCCGCAGGCACTCAAGGACGCCAAGAAGAGACTCAAGAGACGACTTTGGACGGAGTTGTACCAGGGTGCTCATCTCTTCTACCTTTCCGGTGTTATGAACGGCCGATACCCTGACCGAGAAATCCATAACTTGTCGCGTTTCCTTTCTGTTATGAAGAACCCTCGCCCTCTCGTCTGGCGCAACTCCCACCCTTACTCTATCATCGATAGCTTCCGAGATATTACACACCCCACCAAGATCGAGGAGGATCCCAACTGCGACCGATCAATTGTACTGTCTGGTTATCTACGAGGTACAAATTTCGCTTCCCAGGACCAAAGAGTCCATGTTCCTGGCCTAGGAGACTTCACAGTGTCCAATATGGAGGTTATGCCAGATCCTTGTCCAACACCAAACATGGAGCAAGCAATGGCCAAGATTGCAGGAAAGACTGGACGAAGACGACTTGATGAGAAGGAGAAGAAGCTCCATGCGCCTATGTCAGATCGCAGCGGCCTCAAAATCGACGGTGATGCTATCTGGATTACAAACGAGAAAGGCTTCAGCTTTGACCGGGATGAGGACGAAGCTGATCGAGGAGAGGGAGAAGAGATGATCGTTGGTCTCCAGGCTGAGCGAAAGCTTCTTGGTCAGATGGATGGCGGTGTGCAGCTTTTCAAGGGTGGCGAGAAGGTCGAAGCAGTCCCTGAAGAGGAGGATACGGGCAGAAAAACACAGCGAAAAGCCAGATTCGCACAGCAAGAAGATGCCGACGACCAATACGACGACGGTGAAGGTCTTGCCAGCGACGACGACGAGGCCGACTCCGATGCCGAAGTCGAGTTTAACGAGGGCAAGCTGGGCAAGATGTTCCGCAAAGATGCTGACAAGGACCTTGGCGACGACGACCTTGCTTTTGCTGACAGTGACTCGGATCTCGGAGCCTTGTCTGGAGAGGACGAGGCGGAGGATGACGAAGAGTACGATTCCGACGAAGAAGCAGCAGCGTTGAGATGGAAAGACAACTTGAACGGCACTGCGATGAAGCTCCACGGCAAGAGACGCTCATATCACACAAGCGATCTGGCTAGATTCATGTATGACGATTCACTGAGCCCCGAGGATGCGCTGAAGCGATGGAAGGGCGATGAGGATGAGTCGGAAGAGGAGAATATTGAGGATGATGAAGATGACGACGATTTCTTCAAGAAGTCCAAGCAAGAGAAGGAAGACGCTGTGGAGGATAGGTCAATACCCGCTTATGATTACGAGGATCTAGCTGCAAAGTGGGCTTCAGAGAAGAACGTTGAAGCTTTACGGCGAAAGTTCACATCAACAGCCCTTGCTGCAGGCGACGATGAGGATGACGAAGGCAGTGAATTTGAGGGCTTGGATGATGAGGACGATGAAGGTGATGGCGAGTTTGAGGATCTTGAGGCCGACGGCGATGAGAAGCCAGCTGAGCCCGCACAGCCAACCCCTAATGATATCGAGGCCGAGCGAGAGAAGAACGCCAAGCGAAAGGAAGAGCTCAAGATGAGATTCGAAGAGGAAGATCGTGAGGGTTTCCTGAACGACAAGGCCAACGCCCGACGGGATGGTGGCGATATCCAAGAGTTTGGCGAGGATGATTGGTATGAGGCGCAAAAGGCTATGATCCAGAAGCAGCTCGACATCAACAAGGAGGAGTTCGAGAACCTCGATGAGCGTCAGCGCTCTGTCGTCGAGGGCTACCGCGCTGGCAAATACGCCAAGGTCGTCCTCGAGGGCGTTCCAGCTGAGTTCGTTAAGCTCTTCGACGCTCGCCGACCCATTGTTGTTGGTGGTCTCTCCGCTACTGAAGATCGTTTCGGCTATCTACAGGTTCGCATCAAGCGTCATCGATGGCACAAGCGTATCCTCAAGACAAACGACCCCCTCATTTTCTCTCTCGGCTGGCGTCGCTTCCAGACCATGCCCATTTACAGCACCACCGACTCGCGGACGCGTAACCGCATGCTGAAGTACACACCTGAGCATATGCACTGCTTCGCTACCGTCTACGGTCCGTTGATTGCGCCCAACACAGGCTTCGTCTGCTTTAACTCGATGTCCGCTTCGATGCCTGGTTTCCGTATTGCCGCTACTGGCACAATCCTCAGCGTCGACGAATCCACCGAGATTGTCAAGAAGCTCAAGCTCACTGGTACCCCTGCCAAGATCTACAAGAACACCGCTTTTATCAAGGACATGTTCAACTCATCGCTTGAGATCGCCAAGTTCGAAGGTGCCTCTATCAAGACGGTTTCTGGTATCCGTGGTCAGATCAAGCGTGCCCTATCCAAGCCTGAAGGCCAGTTCCGTGCCACGTTCGAAGACAAGATTCTGCTTAGTGACATCGTCTTCCTGCGAGCATGGTACCCCATCAAGCCTCACCGCTTCTACAACCCGGTCACCAACCTGATCGGCTGGCAACCCATGCGTCTCACAGGCGAGGTCCGCCGCGATCAAAACGTCCCTACTCCCCAACCCAAGAACAGCCAGTACCGTACCATTGAGCGTGAGACCCGCCACTTCAACCCTCTGCGCGTTCCTCGTGCTCTTGCTGCTGAGCTGCCTTTCAAGTCTCAGATCGTTGAGACCAGGAAGCAGAAGAATGATACATACATGAAGAAACGCGCCGTCGTCATGGCTCCTGGTTCCGAAGAGAAGAAGGCACGTGCTCTCATGCAGCAGTTGCTCACTATCCGCAACGACGCCGCTGCCAAGCGTCGTGCTGCAAAGGACAAGAACCGTGCTGCTTTCCAGAAGAAGCTGGCTGAGAATGAGGAGAAGAAGGAGGCTCGTGAGAAGAAGGAGTCCAAGGACTTCTGGCGCAAGAACGGTCGCAAGCGTGCTTCTGCCGAGGAGGGAGGTGGTGGCAAGCGCAGGAAGTAAAGAGAAGAAAATATCTGTCTTGGTTACCTACGCTACGTGGAGGATGGTTAGAAAAGTGCTAGATGTATACCTTGTTGGGTTGGCGTTCCGAGAATTAAAAGATCAATCATACTGCATAAAAAAGTATAAATAATTGCTTGACATAGCACAATACTATTTGGAAATCTCAAGCTTCAATTTGCCCTCACAGTGATATCAAACTTTACGAACAGAATAACAATAACCATAATAAAGTTGAAATGGTGCGCGTTGACAAAAAGGTCAAGTGCCAGTGGCACTTCCTTTCCGCAAGGTGCACAGTGACAATCCTAAACACCTATCCTCGAGACACAAACGTACAAAAGCAATCCACGAACCAGATGCTGGGTTCCATCCTCCGACGCATTAATCAAGGGTTCTTCTTGAAACCCTCTCCCAGAAACAAGCATCTGTTCGGTCCATCCGTATTTTAGTCGCCTTTCATCAACGTCAACTAGAGTCATTTGTCGTCGCATTGCGTGTTAAGGAATGCTCCCAAAGAAAAACCAATTCACGCCCAGGTCCAATCTGACAATCCTTTGCTCCCGGTTTAAGGAAAGACATACGCCCCAAAATGCTGTAAAAACACATTGTTTAACCTAGGCTAGTTATGCCTCTCTCAGTTCGTGTACACATGGCACATGCTTCGATATGTCGTTTAGGAAGCGAGCATAGGCTCCTTGGCGGGGACAACATCCTCTTGGGGGAGCTCAGGGGCAGCGGTATCAATAGCGGTAGGCTCGTTCAACTCCTCCCTCAAAGCGGCAGGAGTGGGGATCTGAGGAGGGTTTGCCTTAATGGGCTCGTCAGTGGGAGCAATGGGAAACTCAGGCTGCTTAGTGGAGATAGCAGAGTTGGAGTTTTGAGGCATGTCGATCTTCTGGCGAGAAGGAGTCTTTCCCTGGAGGAGGTCCTGGACCTTGCCGCTGTAGTCGCCGACGTACTGCTTGCTGATGTTGGAAACCTGCTCCATCTGCTTGGAAGCAACGCTCTGGATCTGGGCAGTCTGGCTGTTGATGAGCTCGGAAGCGTGGTGGATTTGCTCATCGATGAGCTCCTGGTTGGAGGTGTAGATCAAGGGCACAACGAAGGCAACGGTAGTACCAATGAGGGCAAGTCCCCAGAGGGGGACAAGCTTAACAAGGTAGTAAGAGATGAAAGCAGCAACGAAAGCCTAACAGTTGTTAATTTCACCAACTAGTACACGATTGTGTCCTAAGACTTACAGCGGCGGAAGCAGCGACGTTCTCGGCAAAGATGATTCGCTGGGCCTCAATGACGAAGAAGTTAATGAGCTCGTGAACGTCCCCAATAAGGGCGTCCAGAGTCTCACGGGGAACTGTGTAGTATCGTCGAGGGCGAACCTGAGTGGCCAGACCGTTGTTAAGAACAACCTTGCCAAGGACCTCAGCGAGGATGGTTACACCAAGGACCATCCACGAAGTCTTGAGAGTCCATCGGAGAACATCCAGGTAGCGGGCTGCGAAAATAGCAGAGATGATAGTACCGTATGCGATGGCAGATGCGCCTATTGCGTCATTGACGTCAGCTCAAGCTCGTTGTGGTAAGAACAAATATTGACTTACGAGGGTTGTTCCATGACAGGAGCTCGGAGAAGAATGAGTGGTAGTGAGTCAGAGGCTGACCAGTGGCAGCAGGAGTCGCAGGAGTGCGTCGGGAAGCAGCGAGGTTGGACAGCTCGTTGGAAGCCTTCTGAGTGTGGTCGTAGACATTCTGAGCAACGGGGCCTGAGATCCAGTGTCAGTAATAAGCCAAATAGTGTGGATTTTCTGGCGGTGTTCCATACCATTGGCAACAGATTGGTACGCAGCGGCGGCGTCTGGGAATAAAGTCAGTTGTTTTGTTCTAGGTCAGGTCATAACGAGCAGCGTAGCTTCTACGCCCAAATCGCAAAAGGTACTGCAAGATGTTGTTAGCATATCTGTCCAGATTGTCCCGTGAAAGGGTAGCGATTTCGGATAGCGATAACATACCTCACTGGTCTTTGTGGTCTCAAGAAGAGAGTTGCCGTTGGCGGCCAAAGAGGAATCAGCCATTTCGACGATTTGGCTTGAAGATTGCGTGAGTTAAGAAGTGGTGCGCTTGCGAAAGTACCGTCGTTGAGGTGTATTGGAGGTGGCTCGAGAGAATATGTTCTGTAGAAAACGAAAAGCGGCGTGAGTAAAGGTGGCCAGAGAAATTTTTGGAAAGATGTTGAAAGCCAGGTAAGGGAAAAAAGCGACAAGGGATGCTGCGACGAGCTACCACGCTGCTCCATACAGCAGCTATCTCTCTCTTCCTAACTACCTCGCTCGCTCCGGTCCCGTCTCTGGGCCTACGGACGCAGCGCAACGCAACAAACTGCACCGTTGTCCGTTCTGTCTGACCAGCCGAAGAACTAAGGTAGACTTAAGGGGCGGTCCAGTCGGGGGAGCGAGGTGAGTGGTCGTGTGAGAGAAATAGGCATGTCAAGCGAAACGAGTAGCCCCGTCGCAGGACGAGGTCCAGGATATGGGATAGCATGTGAAACATACCTGAAGAGTGCTGCTACCTTGTGCGATGGTATGAGGTGAAGAGGAGGGCTGTATCTCGCCGGAAATGAAGAGATAAAAAAGTCTGGGAGGTTTTGTTTGTAGTTTGAAGGTGATGATGAGAGGATGGGGAAGAAGGAGCAAGGAATTAAGTTTGTAGGAGAAGGAGACAAGAGCTGAGAAATGACGTTTGTACAAGAAGGAGGCTTCTCTTTTTGGAGGGGCCAAACACCAGACGGGACACAGTGACGACAGTGACGCCTGCTACAAAAATCAGGAAAAATCTAGACCTGGCTTCTCTGTCTTCCATTCACTGATTGACTGACTGCACTGTACCTAAATTGGTGTACCCCACGTATTATCCATCCATACACTGTAGCATTCCCTACCGAGATTTGATTCGATCCGGTTGACTTGCTCAGCAATTCTATTATTTTGTGTGGACCGACGTCTAACAGCACCCATCGACAGTATCATACAGTGAGTTTGGCAAGCCCTTTGTTCTCTGTTCCGTAGGCTGCCAAAACGAAAGCTGCAAGATGGAGCTTGGATCCAATCCATCATCCATGATGCCCGCCAGTGGAGCTCTCTCTAGCTCCAGGTCAGGATGACGCAGTGCTACGCAAAGTCTAGACCTATGAGATACCTCTGTCGCACTCTCCACAAGGCGTCATCTGCAGGTACCACCAAGGTCACCTAGGGCATTCTCTGCCAAAAAACCCTCCCGAGCCTTCCTGAGCAGCCCTTCAACCAGACAAGGTTGATCCCGTCATAGAGCACTGTAAAGACAACATTCCAGGCTCAGCTCTATACAGTGGGCTAAGAGGTAAAAGCTTAGAACCAAGATTGTGGCAGACGACAGTTTGCTGTTTCAAGCACAGCCTATTCTTACCCCGTTGTTGTAATGGTCCGCAGAGCTGCATGAAACCAATAAATGATGCTTGCTTTGACGTGATGATTTGGTCACTTAGGTAGGTTTCCAATGCATGTGAAAGTCGCACTAAAAAGGGGGGGGGTTCTTTATCTGGGAGCCAAGCTGACATGGATGGTTTTCAGCGCTCTAACTCGAAGAGCACAGGCCTATCTTCTTATCATGAACCACCACCACCATGATGTAGCATCAGGAATATTAATAACAATCTACTCGTCCACAAATAGGAGACGAACAATTTATGCATTACTTTACGGATATAGCATATTGCAGCATGAGCCAGTCACTATTACGAGACTCAAGTTTGGTTTCATGGAAACATCTTTCCACTCAGATGCTTCTTGACACCTATCAAGGTCATATCAAACCGGCTGATCATGCACATCAACAGTACGTACCAATATGATCCACGATTTGCTTTTAGCCTCGATCCAACAGCGTCAGCAGCCAAGTCTCAAGGATGACAAGAAAAAGCATGTAGGAGTATAAATAGTCTTTTCCATTATATAGACTTATATATCTATCAGTCCGCGATTGTGCGGCATTCTTAAAATTCTCCACAGAAGCTGCCAAACAAGCAGCACCATCTTTTGACTCCAACTCCCGTGCTAAGTAAACAAACGCCTTGACATATGACGACCGTGATAGCGCCCTTGGTGGCACATATGAAAACAAGGAAGAAACAACCATGAGGGGCACGTCTAGTCCAGCACAAAACAGTAAAGTCCCAGAGCTTCTCGCTGTAGCCTCCCAACAAGAACGCTCCACTCGCAAAGTCTCATACTTCCCAAATATGTACAAAGAATCGACAACTTCCATACCGGGTCATGCCGTGTGACCCTATCGTAAATATGACCCAATACCAAACGCCTCTTTACCTTCGCCAACCCCAGAAACTTCCTCCAGATCCTGGGGATCCGGCAGTTGTCGACGCCGGCTTCACTGCAACATCGTTCGTAGCGGGTGCCCCATGACCGGTAAGCAAGCTGAAAACTCCCGCAGGTCCAGATTGCGATGTCGACGGTGTGTGGCCTGATACCGATCGGCTCAATCCATGAGACTTGCGCAACGACTCGAGCTTCTGTCGAGCTTCCTCGGCCTCTTGTTTGGCTACCGCCTCTGCCGTCTTCGCCTGTACCAGCTCAGCTAGCAATGCTTCATGTTCGCTTTGAGAAGGTGCAGGTCCTGTTGTTGTCACCGTCGGTACGTTCGTTTCGTGGTTCCGGGGCAACGACGACAGTCTCTTGTTGAACTTGCTCGTAGTAGTTGGCACATGCTCTGGTTCGTGATGATGCGGCGGGTGGGGGGGTGTGGTCTTGCTTCGGTTGAGCTTGAACTCTCGAAGACCGGCTCCGGTCTTGCTGCTTCTATCCACCTCGACTTCCTTAGTTGTCTCGTGCGCTGAGCTGGCTGACGACACTCGCGACTTCAACCCGTGTACCTGTTTCTCGAGCCGCTGTTTATCCTGATGAAGCGCTCTAACATGGGCATGGCTCTCCCGCAGCTGCTCCTTCACGTTCGCCATCTCTTGAGTCAAATCCAAAATCTGGCGGCTCTGCTCTTGTGATTGCGAAGCGGCAGCGGCTAGCTGATTCTTGGCGTAGTTTAGCTCATCCTGCAGTTGCGATTTCGAAATAAGCATCGATGACCGGCGTTTATCATCCTCGACCTGGAACCGCTGTTCGACGTCGTTGAGTAGGCTCTCTAGGTTATCGGCAGGGGTAGGTTCTTCCTTAGGAGATTCGTCTTTAGGAGATTCGTTTTTAGGAGATTCTTCTTGTGATTCTTCTTTAGGGGGTTCGTCGTCACTCGACACAACATTTTCCTTGGGGCTTGGTGTTGCGGAATCATCTTCACCAGTTGCTGGGCTATCCTCTTTGTCAGGCGAAGCGACAGCTGGTGGACTGCTGGATCGAGACGACGTCGAATCGGCCTTCTGTCTTAGTCCATTGAGAAGCGACTGTACTGCTTTGCGATCTTCTTGCCGGTCTTCGCGCTCTCGTTGCAGTTGATTCGATAGCAATGCATGATTGCGCTGTAGTTCGCTCAAAGCAGTCAAGAGGTCTTCAATCTGGCTATGCAAGTTGCGTTCGTCCGTATTCTTGTGAGCCGCCGTTGTCTTGTTGCCGACTGGGGTTGAATCGCGTGCATCTTCGGTATTGGAAGAATCTCTAGACATTGTAGTAGCATCTGTGGAAGTTGAACTGGTTACGCTCGCAGAACTCGCTTCCATTGAATTCAAAGTTGATGCGAGGCTCTGCTTTGACGCACTGCGTCGCAGCATACTCGAGGGTCGTGCGGGTGCGCTAGTACCAGGGCTAAGATTTGAGGATTTATTGTTGTTTGATGCCCATATGCGACCCAGAAAACGGCTAGCTGCGGTAGTTATTTCGGAGCCTCTCACGGGGTTTGTAGCGGCCGTTTTAGAGTCTCGGTAGCTCTGCTCAAGGTGTTGCATGTTCTCGGCTGTGACAGCACCTGTCAATCCGACAAAGTCCTGCACAAACTCATCTGCGTTGTAATGGTAGCAATCCCAAAGGCCACGAGATAAAAGAAGCTGCATCACATCTTCCATCTCAGTGCAAGCCAATAGACGCGCCTCGTTCTTCCTCATTAGGGATAGCGCGACTCGCATCAATGTCTCTGAAGCGCCCTCAGCGAATATCACATCATATATGCGAAACAACATAGGCAAGGGACAAGTCACAGCGAAAAAGCTGAGAAACCATTGAGAGACATAGGCAGGGTCGACTTGCAACTCATCAAGGTGATTCGACATAACCGGGAGACTTTGGCGCAACAACTCCTTGAATTGGAAAATGCGTACGTGGAGACCTGAGAGATCAGGGAGGAAACACGCCCTTAGATCGTACTGCTCCATGAGGCTGAGATTGTTTGTTAGCCGACGCCACTGTGGACAAGATTAGGGAGGGAAATTGGTAAACTCACCGAACCAAAACACAGAATGCCTGTTTGTCAGGCATATGCATCAGCAATGGGCCGACCAAAAAGGCCAGCCCCTGACAATAGCCAATCTTGGTGTCGTAGAGACTGAAGCACTTGAGGACGCGGCCAAGCATACGTTGTCCATCACCCTCTGGATCGCGGAACATGTCTACTCCTGGGAAACTTCTTCCCAAGTCTTTGCCAATTATGACTTCGTAAGGACTGGTCTCGCCGCAGAAACGATCAAACTGTTCTTCCAAGTGAGCGTCCCGGGCCCCCGACATGCTCTGCCAAACCACACCACGCAGTGGCGGCGGGATACCTTTACGGATCTTATTTGAGAGAAGTGTCGGGAGGCGGGCAGCGGTTTGTTGGTAGTCTTTAACGAGAGCGGCATAGAATTCAAGGTCTGTCATGGGTGGAGGAGGTAGCATCGAATATCGTAGAGCAGGCGGCGTTGGTCCTTGAACCATTTGACGAAGCTGTGCCATCGAAGGTGGGCGAGGCCTGCTGACTGCACTACGTTCAGCAGTAGCACGGTCAACGCCTTGGACTTTGACGCTTTTCGGGTTCGTAGCCAGCTTTGCATTCTCTTGTTCAAGTCGGGCCAGTAACAACGCGGTAGACTACGCTTGTTAGCATTTATCGATGCGAGATTCGCAGATGGCAAACTCACATTGTCTGTTTCCTCATCCTTGGTTTGTTCATCTTCCTTTTGCTCAAGCTGCTCCCAGTTCACCTCGTCTTGATCGTCTGATGAGTTGCCATCATCAGCCAACTCATCTTGTAATGACCGTGTTGTAAGAATTGGTGGTGGCATATTTGCTATTGATGACCGCACGGCTTCGGTATCGATGGGCTCTTCCTTGATCACAGTATTTGATTCGGTGTCCAAGATCTCGTCCTTATCGTTCACTAACACGCTAAGCTTGGGTGATAAAGGAGATACGGGAATCTCAACAAGGTCGTCGACTGGGTCTTTGGTCGGTGTTGTTTGATCTGTATCGGTGACCGAGTTGGCTATGGGCGAATCGAGGACTATAGGATCCGGTTCAGAGAGACGAACGGTAACCAAAGAATCGTGGGCCATCTTGGGGGTCTCGGGAGCTGAGTCTCGTGCTGTCGTGGAGTCTCGTTCGCTAGACGGAGTTAAAGGGAGAGGCTCATGGAGGCTCTCTCTCACTTGGGCGTCCATACCGGCCCGCCAAGTAGGTGGAGAGCTATGGGAGAGTCCTGAAACTAAGAGAGACACGGCCCAACGCCAGCGGACGGACAGGAATTGGTCGTGACAGCGACAGGCGAGACTGTAGTCTCCTGTGGCGTGTTGGTCGAGTTTGTGTATATCGAAAACACAGTAGAACAGTAATAACAGGTTCGAAAAACAAGTTTAGAGGTCGAAGAAGGGACCAGCCTGTCGAAAAAACTCAAGTTCGTCTAGGATGGCTCATCGAGGGGTGGTCCCAGAAGCTGAAACGGAACTCCTAGGGGCGATTGTTGATTTTCGGATTTGGATGGAATCCAGGCCAAACTTTAAGGGCAAGCTAATTGCTTACCGTAGCGGGCAGTGAAGGGCACGGGATGGAGTGGCGATGAAGTAACGGATGAAGCACGCGCAGTACAGAAAGACAAAGAATCTCAACAATCGAACGAGGCTGGCGGTGGAGATTTCAAGGTTGATATGGATTGTTCTTCACCTACAATTCTCCCGGTAGGAAGTTGAAGCCAGGGGTAGCCCATCCCAATCCATAATCTGGACCCTTGCAGGTGCAGCGCGCAGTAGTTGGTTCGATTTAGTCTTTTAGGTAAGGTACCTGCTGTAGGTACCTACTGCAGGCTGCCCTAGAAGGTGAGATTTGCACTGAACTGAACCGAAGGCGGGTGCATTGACCTGACTTGCAGGATACAGCCAGTCACGGTGCGCAAACCTAGACCCGCTTCATTTCGCTCATTCGTCAATGTCGTTTTTGATGATCCGCTCCAGGGCCGGTCAAGCGCCTTCACTGGCTTCTAACTGGGCACTGGATGTGACTGGACTGGACGGCTGTCCGGGGGTTTAGACTGGGGATGGACGGTGACCGCCATGCCGTAGACGGGAAGCATGAATGAGTTCCGTTCTTTTTAATCTCAGCTATTACTACTGTACCTATACCGCGGACGCGTCTGGAACAATGAAAGTCAATGAGTGAACAAAGGTCTTTGAAGGTGTCACTGATATCGTTAACGATCTAAAACACCAAGTCACTGCAAGACATACAATGTTTTAGCCGCTATAGATAGTCCTCTCGATTAGGTATTTTGTTGTCAAGGTGATGAAACTCTTGCAACAGCTTTCATACCCAACGTGAAGGGGAATGGGCTGTTTGTTGACTCCAGCGATATCCATCAGATCCATAACTCTACTTGGCCAAAACACGGACCTCACTAACAACGTCAGTGCCTTGGCCGGTGACCAGTCAATGGTTAAGTCATGCATATCCATACTGTCTTTCTACGGACATGCACGAGCTGAAGGCGTCGGTTGTGGCTTTTTACTGTAATGCACGTTTCCGGGTGCCTTGCAGCCCATCCCTGAGACCCTGATCGGTCAATGAATGACAGCCATCCATCTCATCATCCAATAGATCGAGGCCTCTCACTAACACATCTTGATCAAGGTTTACGGTCTTTTAAACTTTCAACGATCTGCCTCGCTAATTACAGTCCGTCCTTATATCTGGAATGAAACGATCTAGTCAAGAGTTGTTCTGGAGCTTTTCCTCCAATTCCTTCTATTCATGAAGAGCATTGCGACCTTGAGCTCCTGTAATCTTTATGTCTTTGATGCCCCGGCAGTGCACATTCCGCATCTCTATCGTAATATAACCATAAATATTTAGATTTCTTAGTAAGATCTTAGGATAGAACTTTATGATATAAAGTATCTATTTTCATTCATCAGGCTTCTGATTAGCTCCAGACAACTGGAGGTGCGGGATGTACACAGCCGGGGCATCAAAGAGATAAGGTGAACCGGTACTAATGCTAACTAATTACAGTAGATCTTTCCTTCGCGGTCGATTTGAATTTTTGCCAGGTGGATTACTTCGGGTATTGAGATGCCGGTTGGAGCCATGCTTTGTGGCAATTACTTTATTCATGATATCCTTTTGCTAATCGGTGCGCATTACGTAGGGTGTGATATTCGTTGTGTACATTGTATCGTTCGTCATTCCTTCAAATCGTATCCTGACCGTCCGTCCTCGAGGCTAGAGGCTCCCACAATGAGGATATAGAAGACTCTCCAACGCTCCCTCGTCATTCATCTGTTCATCTGCCCACGGCAGCACTCGCCGAGCTCCTTTCGACATCGCGGCAGAGCTATTCATCACAGTGGCAATCTCATATGTGCCTCTTATAACCTCCCTCAACCATCCAAGTCCTTGCAAGATCCGGCACAAGAACTCGTATATGACATCAGACCCCATACGCTCCCATATCATCAACCCACATAGTGGAATCCAGCAGTAGCTGGTCAGGGCCCAAATCGAAATCAAGAGTGGTAAAGTGCTGAAGAGCATTGAGGGTAGTTCCGTAATAACGTCAAGCGAGGGGCTTGAGCGAGTCGCTTTGATGTCGGCTTGGTCCCGAAGATAGCGTATTAAAAGGTTTTGGGCCGGTCGAAGAATGGAATGTGTACAGAGGTGATCGTTGGTGTTCTCCGAAAGTTCTTCTTCTATCGGAGAATCATCGTTGGTAACGCTTTCAGATGTATGAATGGCATTGTTGGGTATTGGCTGCTGATCAGCTGCTGGTGGCTTGCAATCGAACGCTGTCTGTGTCCTTTGAATAGACCCGGCGTTTTCCATCATGGAACCGCCATGTTGTTGTTCATGGTAAGCGTTCAGCCAAAGTTGGACCCTTGTTTCTGTGTCCATCTGCCGAAGACAAGTAGTTGCAGGCTTCCTCCACTCACGGGCATCAAGGATAGTCACGCCAAAGTCATCATTACTCAGAAAGAGGAAGGTTCTGGAGACTTATATGTGTTTTAGAAAGGCTTCTCATTCTATTCTTGAGACCGCTTACACCACTCTCCTTTATGCACCTCCTGTCGAAAACGTATATATCTGTTACCATACCTATAAGAGCATCAGCCACGTTGTTCCCAAAGCGGAGCAACAGGTGTCTTACAGGGAACCCTCATTGGCACAGACAACTGTCATAAGCGGCCATTGCAGATGTCTCAACCAAATAGATCACTTTAAATCCGGATTCGAAAAGTCATATTCATCAACCCGCATGGTCTTTGATATGATAAAGTTGCTGTCTTGCCGTTGCATGCGGGGCTTATCGTGACTTCAAACGGTATCCGAATATCTGGGACGTCTCGAAACATGGGTCCAAGCTGTTGAAATCGACGGATGCAACGCTTCGTTTACGAACCATCGATGTCCCAAGGTAATTGGTCGTTCTTGAACTATCTGGGATGACTGACAGAAACACAATGTAAGCAGTGGATATCAGGAGCAACAATAAAACCATTCAGGGTAGATATTTCTCTACCAGTACCTAAGCAAGGTTATATCTTGAGTCGCCGATCAAAGAGTATTAAGTAAGCATGGTTGTACTTTATTCCACCTGTGTACCGACCTCATATTCTCCTATAATTGCATCACGCTTAAGAATAATGCAGGTCCATGCTGTTATGATGAACGCTAAAGTAGTAGTCTTTCGGTTATCTCGCACTTCTTTAGTCCATCCATATCGTACAGTCAACAATGGATCCGAGCCATGTATCGAAAGAAGGGCCCTTGCTCGCCAGCTTGATGTGAAAGGTTCTGTGTTCAGTCAAGTCGGATATTCATCGCCGAATGAGAGGCTGTCTTGTTGGTTACCTCCAGTAGGCGAAGGAGGCTTGAATCATGTCGTTTCCATCAAGGCGTGAGTGAGTGGTGAGACAATCAATCACATATCTGATGCTACAGGTTAGGTCTGGCGAGAGCATCAGAATCGACCGGACGGGAATGGCTACACTCAAGCCTCATTTTTCGATGAGGGGCAGATACTCCGATCCATTAAACAATGTTTTGTCACAGCGTATTGTGCTCCCCTCGAGAATAATATCATCCGTACTATCGTCCACTACTTATTGCAGCGGTGTGGCTTGATCATCGGATAGATCGTGTTCCAGACTACTATTACTTCCATCCGAAAGTCGTTGGAAGCACTCGGATCCGAAATAGGAAGATGCAATTGATCAGGTGAGAAGGAGAAGAGATCCATTTCTCGTATGAAAAGCATCCCCACATACGTCTGTTACGGCGGTGAAGCAGTCGGGCGTGGGGGAATCGACATATGGCCGTAGTGATACCACCCTGAACTGTTGCAAGCTGCATAGAGTCTGCTTCCAATGCGGGAACTGACCTATCAGAGAGCAGTCGAGATTGGAGTCGAGCAATGGTTGATCTCATGAAGCGATGAGCTCACGCAAACATACATAGCCGGGGTTGTTCTGCAGGTCAAATGGCCCGGAAGAGGTTCCGTGTTGCAAAGCATGAACATGGAGAATATTTTGGTTACTTTGAGTTAGTTAGTCGAGATCTGCGCAACAATGGTCCGTAGTTTGTGCTCGCTCAGGATGAGGGTGAGGGGATTGCGATAGCGCAACGAGGCTATCGCGAGGGGTTCATTGGTGTCTGACTCTGGCCCCCCGGATTATAACCTGGAGGAGTCTAACTGCAT
This sequence comes from Fusarium citri, assembly GCA_004367485.1. NCBI lineage: Eukaryota > Fungi > Ascomycota > Sordariomycetes > Hypocreales > Nectriaceae > Fusarium > Fusarium citri. The sequence goes on along the minus strand of QHHH01000036.1, from coordinate 201,538 downwards.
GTGTAATTGCATCGAGATGGCTTCTGATGAGATGCTTTCAAAAGAATGCAAATGCCGTCTCTGTCTTGTGTTTGTGTTTGTCTAACGCAACAAGGGACGAGACGATAGAGAGACAAACATTATTACCTTGCATGCCTGTACAGTTCGTCTCCTCATGATGGAATGAGTGGATGGTGAGGAGGAGGTCGAATGTCTGCTGATCATGAGATCGGTCTTTCGTTACAGAGGGAGTGGACCAGGGCTCCAGGTGAGACGTCTGGTCGGGTCTGGCTGTTTATTTACAGACGAATGAGTGGATCAACATCCCAAAGGCCAAGGTTGTTGCTTATTGCGACGACATGCACAAGGGAAGATGCAGGACGAATAAATACAGCAAAGCACAGAGACAACACTACGCCATCATTACCATCATAGCCTACGTAGTTGTCAAGGAACCTCGGTTGTAATTGTGTCGGTGAACAAGAGTGAGGTCAGACTGCGACAAGGACAAGGACATGGACATCAGCCAGCCTCTTATCTTGAACTTCTGAAGATCTTTTACAGATCGTCCAGCCATAAACAATCGATGTCCATCCACCCTGTACAGTACTGCAGCAATGGCTAGCCTTGGCGCTGCGAGTCAGAACAGGCCATGGCTTTTCCCTTTCATCTCCAAAAAGTTGCAAATTGATGCCCGCCGTCCCGCAGATGGTGCAAATCTACCGTAAGTTAACAAGGGGACCTTGACAAGCAATTTGGTGATCCACCTCCCTGTTTTTCTCTAGGTTCATGTGTCATCAGTAAAAAATCTGCCTATCTTGGTGACCATCGTTTTGAGGCTGAAAGAGTGCAACCCAGGATGGATCCTGTCTGCTGTCAGCAACAGTATAGACCTCATCACTATCGTGAGTTACACACACAAGTTTTTCTTCGTCTCCTGACTTCGGCCACTACGAAACCTCCCATCCCTCACATGGTCCTCAAGTCCCGCAAGCCATAAATTTCCTTGGTTTTTCATCCTCTAGTAGCGCATGTAAGTCGACCGTTCAGTGGACCTCTGACATCCGTCCAAATAGAACCTGGTCCATTGGCGTTACACCCTCAAGATCCTGGAGCCGCTAATCCGCTAGTTCGTTCAGGGGACTTTCCATGTATCTATTGGCTGTGGAGTAAGCGAATAGGTACGTGATACTCGCCTGCTTTAGCGTCGTCTGCCCTCCAAGGTCCCAAGGTTCAGTAGCGACAGCGCCCCGGGCCTTGAAGTTTGTCTCCAGTCGCCTCAGTTAGCTTGGACCCCGGGCCAAGCAGATATTGGCAAGGAACATCTTGCTCCTACACCCTCTTCCTCTTCTTCCCTAACTACCAAAATTGTAGAACTCGACTCCGGCAACGGATTTTGTTGTTTGATTTTTCTCTTTTCTTATCATCCCTGGTCCTCCCCCACACTCGTTGCAGAGATCCTCTTCCTCCCTCTCTAAACACCTACCTCAACCTCAACCTCTACCGTTCTGTATACTCCGCGTTACTCCCCTTCATGGCGCGTTGAGTCGACATCAAGCAAGGCGGAAAGCTTGCTCCCAAGTCACCGAGTCACCGACCAATGTTTCCCTCTCTGCTGCGACGCCCCAGGGCTGGCCCCAATCGAATCGATCGTCGCCAGAACACAAGTGCTTCCCCTTCTCCAGGCCCTGCGAGACGACGCTATACCTTGGAACGACATGCAACGGCCGATTTCACAGAGGCCGATGATGACGATGCTGATTTTACCCACGACGAAGGCTTGAGGCGTTATCGAAGTAATGACCGGCGTACGAATAACGATGGCGATGAGGACGACGAAGACGACAATGACGGAGATGGGAACGGGATGAATGAAGATGGACGACGGAGTGGTCTCCCTGTTCTACCGCTGTTCTCTGCTTCTCATTTGGGTGTGTGCTATTATTTTCTTATACCACTCGCAAAGTTATAAAGCCCGGCTGAATTTATACTAACATCACTTGTACAGACTCTCTACCAGTGTACAGTATAACACACGCTATTCGAGTTATCATTTCAACGCGAACCGAAACAACGTTATCATGGGACCAGCTTCGATCGCCCCAGGTTTCTCAATTCCTTGTCAAACCTATGCAGCAACAGATTCGCGCTCAGCACTTCAGTCGTGCAACTCTGTATGCTCTCATGATCAACTGCCTCCAGTTTACCAAAGAGGGTGCACGCTATCCAGGCAATGCAGGCATAAGTAGCACTCGTGCCAAGGTTTGCGAATTGCTGACTCTCAAACTTCTGAAAGAGTACAATACCCGTGAGCTCATTGATGCCCTGGCCTATGGCTTTTACCCTCTTCAAGGACTTCCTGGATCGCAAATACCTACCTCTCCACGGAAATCACCACCGGCCAATGGACTGCCCTTGGTTGCATCTCGCACATCAACTCTTGAAGTTGCAATTCGAGCCTCCGCCAAGCATTTGCTTGCGCATCCGTTGGTCGTCCAACAGCTCGAGGCTATCTGGAGCGGCGCAATCACCTTCCACTCGGCTGCCGACAACCTACATCGCGAACCCCCACCGATCAACAACCGCAACCAAAACGGGTTTATAGGAAAGGCAGATGACAGAACTCCGTTACTCGGGTCGTCTGCTCAGAAGGACTCTTACTTTGCTCCGCCAGGGCGTCGTACGGCGTCGCTCTACGATCCCCGACAAGCATCTCTTCTGAAGCTCTCCCGACTTCGAGTTCCTCGATACAGGTCTTTTCTCTCTACAATATCTCTTGCGGTTTTGATTGGATTGTTCCTTGCAGTTCTCGCCGAACGTTCTGTTCAAATTACCGGTTTGGAACTGATTTTCTGGTTCTGGAGTGCCGGCTTCATGCTGGACGAGCTGGTCGGTTTCAATGAACAAGGATTCGAGCTTTACATCATGAGCGTTTGGAGAGTATTTGACCTTGGTATCTTGCTGTTGTTGATTGTCTATTACTGCATGCGAGCATATGGCGTTTTTCTGGTCGATCCCCATCATTGGAACGATCTAGCATATGATGTCCTTGCGGCTAACGCAATTCTTCTTCTGCCGCGCATCTTCAGTATCCTGGATCATTACCAATACTTTTCGCAACTGCTTATCGCGTTTCGACTGATGGCCGTCGATCTTGTGGCGGTGTTCGTTCTCATTGGAATCCTTTGCAGTGGATTTTTCTTCTTCTTCACATTGACGAAAAATTCGTTTGGGGCGAGCGATGTTGCCTATAAGATCTTTCAGATTCTTATGGGTTTCACACCTGCGGCCTGGGAAGTGCAAGTATATCAAATTAGAAATTTCACGTTGAGAAGCTAACATCTGGCAGATGGGATGCGTATAACTGGTTAGGGAGAGCTTTGCTGGTCCTTTTCCTCAGCATTTGTCATTTCCTTGTCGTGTAAGTCACATCGAAACCCACTTCTCAGACCCAAGTTCTTGAACTGACCAACCCAGGACCATCTTGATTACTGTCTTGACCAATAGTTTCATGGCTATTGCGAGCAATGCAAACGAAGAGCATCAGTAAGTGACCTGTTGGATTGGCAAAATGAGTTTGTTCTAACTATGTCTCAGATACTTGTTTGCAATTAACACCATCTCTATGGTGAAGAACGATGCATTGTTCTCTTATATTGCTCCCAGTAATATCTTTGCTTGGCTTCTTATGCCTCTTCGATACTTTATGCCGCTGAAGCATTTCGTTTGGCTGAACAGGACAGTGATCAAAGTCACACATTTTCCCGTACTCTTCTGCATCTACCTGTATGAGAGATATTGGCTGGCCCCCTCAATGTATGAGCCTACCGACTTGGTGGAACATCCAACTCGTGAGCGAAGTCGACACATCTCCTTCATGGATCCTGCTGGCCGAGCAGCCATGTTTAGTCCAAGCGTTAGGGTTCGCGAGGAATCAGTGGCTGGCTTCCAGCAGGATCGCGCTCTTGAAGAAGTATTCCGACGCATGCCAGACCCTCTCACATTGAGGACACAGAGACGCCAGGAGAGACGGAAAACGCAGACAGCGATCCGTAACTGGATGGACCAGCACGACGAGAACGAAGCTTCTCCAGGTACATGGCAAACACCAGAGGCTACTATGCCTCCTTGGCAGCGACGATCCAGCATGGGCTTTGCTCGAACCACCAATCTGAGGCGCGTTTCAGATGTGAGATCAACAGCGAGTGATCCTGCTGATCTGATATCCAACGCTGGCCAGCCTCTTCGACCATCTCCTTTCTCAACAACTCGCCTGGCCGGTGATCCCGAATACAAGGACCAAACCGATGCGGACGGAGATGATGAGCTTGTGACAAATGATGAAGATGAGGACGACCATCATACGAATGCTGCCCAAAGCCAAGTTGCCAGGAGTCACCGAATTAGCGAAGAAGCTGACAGCTACTTTGCACCCAATGCCAACAGTTTTGGAAAGCTAGCCTCGTCTGTGAGCTCATCGGGCAAGAGCAAAAACAAAGCACCAACCCCTCGACCCAAGAGAGGCGCGCATAACCGAACGCTTTCCACCAACACGATACTGTTTAATCCACAGGATTTTAAGCAAGCGTCAAAAGCGTCTTCACTTTCACCACCTCCTGCTGCCCAACCACGCCCACGCACCAGTGGGCGTCTGGCAACAGGAGAAAAGACCCCGAGACGCAGCTCGCCCCGTCGTTCCATGTATGTCACCAACACCAAGCCTCGACCAGTGATGCCACCGCGAGGCATGACTGAGGCTGGAGCTGTTAGCCGATCGGCCCTTCTCAGCATTGAGCCACGCAACCGACCTAAGGATGTCCGGAGATTATCCTCAGTTGATCTGAGTGCTATCTCTGACCACGTTGGAGCGGATGCTATCGGAGCTATGCCAGGCAGTTTTCAGACGCAAATGGCCATGGCCATGATGAAGGACAACCAGCTGCGGGGAGTTGGTGGTAACGACTCGGCTGACCGCGACAGGATGGGAAGACTAGTGTTGGCTAGAATGAAGACCCTGGAGGAGAGTTTCGCGGATGTGATCAAGGAGATGCGAGACTTGAAGAAGTCGTCAACAGTTCCCACAACGCGACGCAATTCGTCAGGAGACGAGGGAACTGCGACACAGATGATCGAAGTAGCTGGACGAGACCGGCTAAGGAAATACACTGTTGAAAACAATCAACGCAAGGTGGCGTCTAAGCGACCAGTTAGCCGGCGAAGTTTCAAGGAGGCCAAGCCGGGCTGGGATGCAAAAGGGAAGGGAAAGGAAGTGGCCTATGAGTCTGACGACGAAGCTGAGACGGACGACAGTCTGTTGCAACGGGGAGGCTCACTGTAAAAAAAAGAGACATGGCATGTGTGGGCGTTTTGGCACAGCTTTATTCGTGTATATGATATATTTTGACGGAATGCATTGAAGGCGTTAGAGCATCTAGGACGACCGATGACCTGGTGGTTGTCGTCGACGGAGTGGAGTAATGAGGTGGTGGTTATACTGTAATTTTGACCTATATATAATTATGATGCATTTGTACTCGAACTTGACTGATACTTGAATATGAGCTTGTATTGAACCGTGCTTACTTGGTCAGTTGTCAAGATGTCGATCATGGTTGTTTGTGAACATGACGCAACTATATCTAGGCTGACAACTGTCCCTGGGTATCTACCTGATTTGAGGTTCATATTAAGTTCAGGCTCTTTATTTATAATTAGCTTCTGTCATGTTCCTACTATAAATTCAGTTCCTTAATCTCTCCGTGTTAGTGATCTTTGACGGTAGGCTACCCTAAAGCCAGTCGTAACAAAAGCCAACGATGTCATTTTCAAGCTTCCTTACACCGGAGCGTTTGAAGCAGCGCTTGGATTTAGTGTCCGTTAGGAATTGAATGACATCCAATGGTTGGTTTGTTGCCACTTGAAAGGTGAAGGCTGCATGAACTAAGCAGGCAGTGACTTACAACAAAGTGACAGATAATTCATTGTTTTCTCAAGATTGCTTTGCTCTTTACATGTTTGTCTCTCATGTTGATAATAATCAAAGACACAAATTACAATACCGTCGTTAAAAGATGACGAGTACTTTGGTAAGATCCAACGTACAATCTACGACTAAAGCCAACACGTATATTTCTTGTCTTACTAGCTTAGTGGTTGGTCAGGATAGGTATGTATGTACTGTAGCATCCATCCAGTAAAATAGGCAGCCTCAAGGCAACCACCTTCCAGTCATCCAACGCTCAGGCATCAATCTGATCATGAGGGGTAGCTGTGCTGTAGGTATTTAGGGAGGCAAAGGTAGGCGGTTTTCTTGTAGGGCTGGCTGAATTGTCTGTCTGTCACTGGCAGTCCATCCGTCAGCCGATCTTCCATTGTCTGTCCTTCTTTCCTTCTTTCCTTCCGGAACTCTACATCTTACATCCCCTCTTCTACAAAGATTCCCTTGATCAAGCAATACCTATTCTTACCATCTCAACTATAAACATAAACATAAACGTCTACAAAGACTTCATCTCATAAAAACTATATTCCGGTTGCCTGCGCCACATCGGTTTCTTGTCTGGTCGTGCACAGCCCATTGGCATTGCAACTCGCACTGCATACTACAAAAGTCGAGTCAGCCTTGGCATGTGACATATATCAGTTATACAGCTGAACTGTTACATCTGAGCCCGAATTTGCATCTACATCTACAAACGCAACAATATACTATCGCATATTATATGTGATTCATAAATTCAACTACCTTATAGACGTTCCTTGCATCAAAATATCCCGTCACCAAGAGAAGACCACCCTATAACTACCATGAACGTCCCCGACGAGTGGCAAGACTATCAAACGAATGGCGGACCAAGTGCTGTACCTGGTGCCTGGAGCAGCAGCCTCAGCAATCCTTCAGACCAGAACGATAATTCGTTACGAGATAGAAGACACAACCAGCCTCGGTCTACACCAACAACCAACATGATTCCTGATTACACTTATCCTACAATCATGACCGTGCCTCAAAGTCAGCCTCTGGACAGTGGCACAGTCACTCAAGATGGAAACGAAGACCAGGAACAGAACCAGAACGTAATAGAATACGATCTGTATGACCCTCTTGAATCTGCGTTGCCAGTTCCAGCTCCCATGTCACGTTGGACTGGATCTGCATTCAACAAGTTCAACAGCGACTTATACGACAACCGTATACCAAGACTCATGTCAGACGACGAAATTGAAGACGCTCGCAATTTTGAGCGCTATCGTCTCCATTCTCTTGGCTTCGAGCTTAGCGAGGGAGATGTCCTTGTTTTCATCGACTACCCTACCTATCGCACCGACGCAATCAGCTATGCAGATTGCAATGGCATTCCTTACAAGTCGCAACAATTCCGCGTCCACTCCGAAAAGCTCCTCGAGACTCAATCTTCTGTGTTCGACGAGATGCTCCGCGGTACATACCAGTACAAGATCCAGAGGCGACGTAAGATGGTGAACAAGATGCCTGAAGGAATTAAGTATTTGATCGATCTGACGCCACCTTCAGAAGGGGACGACCTGGTATTCCAAATGACTGAGCTATCCCTAACCCCTGCGCTTATCAAGTGGTGGAGGTCATACATTGAGAATGACACCGATATGTGTTTGGTATCCGGCCATGACGATGTCTGCATGTGCAGTAGAATAAAGCTTTCCGAGACTGACCAAGACATGGAGGAAGACCCTGATCCTGAGCAAGGAAACACAGAAAACTCTGGAAACGCGAATAGCACGAGGAAAGGAGTGACAAGGACCCGAAAACAACCACCACCTGCCACTCGGGTCGAGATCGCCCTACAGATGAAGGCCAAAAACGAAACTGAGTTCTTTACGACGCCTGCGTATCGACAGATCCCAGATTACTGCCCGGTCCGCCACAGAAATGGAATCATTAGACTTCTTATGCTCATCGAAGGCAAAGGAGCCATCCTCGACTCAGCGCCTCGCATGTGGACTCTGGTCAAACTTGGCAACATCTTCGACTGTAGTTCTCTCCTTCGTGATCGAGTCCACCAGTGGATCTTGCATGGCACGAATACCACTTTCATTGAAGTGGCACCTGAAGAGGCTTTGCAAATCGCATTTTCACTTCAAATACCAGAGGTTGCTGAGTGTGCTTTCAGAATCCTTGTTAACGAACTCGCTCTCAAATTGGCTGATGATGGGAAACATGAGTACTGCAATCAGACGACGATATTTGGCCGAAGATTAGGAAATCTCCCTGATGAGCTTAGCAATACCGTGCAGCATGCAGCTCAGGCATATGTTGCGAGGATTTCTGATATCGACAAAATGATGCGTAACAACCGTCTATTCGATTTCTGGGACATCGATGAATGGAGTGGGCTGCGAATCATTGAGCAGCTTCTTGAACAAGAGAACTCACGACTGGCGAGCGATGCACTTGATGCTATCGGTCTCCTTATGGACGCACTGGTCGTCGAGGTCACGGAGCCGTGGGACCACATCATGTCGAATCCTCCGACTTACAACCATTTGACATACCAGACTATGGATCAGGACCGATTGACATACATGGACCTGCAGGACTTTGAGATGACGACTGTGGTAATGCAAAAGTTCAACCGAATTCAGATGGCACTCTGTGCTGCAACATACAACGAAGTAGGTGTGATGATGGACGCCCGACGATGGAATTCCGATCGGTGCAGACTGCGCAATCACGAGCTCAAAACATTCAAGTTTCTGGCACAAAAAGCAACAGACTCACTTGCCGTTTTCCTCGCCCATAACCAAAGGCTCAAGGATGATCCGCTCTGGGCACGTACCCTTGGTCTCAAAGACTACGAGTACCCAACAGAGGTCTCCATTTCTCGATTCAGAAGACCTATTGTGTCTCTTAACCACCTCGAGGCTGCAGTCAAGGACCTAATTCGCCCAATAACACTCTCGTGGCAGCGCAACTTTGAACCGTCGCTCAATCTCACCAGACATCTTCTACTCAATTTGACTGACAATGAACTCAAATACCTTCCATTGTGGTGTGGAGGATGCGATGATGGCACGGGAGGTGTCTTTGAGGACCCTATCCCTTCAACTGATATGGGACCTAAAGGGCCAGGACCGAGCTTTCACACGGGACAAACAATCCCTTCGGCGCCTGCAAGTGTCAGTGGCTCCATGATTGAAGACATGGATGCGCTGCGAGTTTGGGGTAGCTCGACAGGCGCTTCGATGAATGTTCAGGATAGCATTTCGACAGTCTATCGACCCGACCATGTCATCGCTGAAGATGAATCTATAGCTTCGGAATCGTTCACTATTGGTGGATCCGAGTACTCAGACGCCAGATTCGCCCAGCCAGCAGACCACCAAGGTATGGGCGAGGCAATCGACATGCAAGTCGAGACGTTCGATCAACTAACAGACTCTGATGCGAGATCTGTTACTCAAGGTAGAAGCATAAACAACAACGACAGTGATGGTGACAATGACTTGTATATGTGGGATGATGATGGAGATAGCGATGACAGTTCGGATACAATCTTTTAATGACCGGCATGGTAGGATTACTTGTTTTGTTTGGCAAAAGAAATGGGTACTAAATATTGGAATATCATGATATCAACGAGTAGATGCATTAATAAACGGTCCATATAGCACAAGAACGTATGTACTGAGGGTATCATTTCTTGTATATTTTCCTTTACCGGCAATGCATGTAAAAACGCTGAACCCTCCATGTTACCAACCCATTTTTATCTAACGCCAGTACCATTATCCATCCTATGTATTTTCGTATGTCCATATTGCATCTCATACATACTGCTAACCTCTGTTGAGAGTGTTACCAGCCCCCTTGGGGTTGTGATCCACGAACTCATCCCACTCACGCTGCTTGTACATCTCACGATCTACAGCTTCCATATCATCCTCATCCACCACCTTCTTCTCCTCCACTCCACCCTGAAGAATGTTGCCCTGCCTCCTCTCTTCCTCGAGGTACTCGTCGATAGACATAGTTGGCAAGTTGTGTCCTGAGCGGAATACATCTCGTGACATTTGATCCCGCGAACCGAGTAACGTAAAAGGTTGGAGCGGCTTGCCCTGCTTAGATAGAAGAGGTCCACCAGGAAGCGATTGCAGGCGACGCAGAGGCTGGTCGACGCGCGATAGGTGGTCATCGGCAGAAGGCGTGGCATTAGATGAAGGACCAAAAGGCCGGGGCGCGTGCCCAAGGATATCGACCTCACGATTCAGTGAGTCAAGAGCCTGAAGAGCAGAGTGTACCGCGAAAGTGACTTGCGTCAAGTAAAGCTCCCGCACAAGCTCCTCATCACCATGCTCAACGTATCGAGGATTCCGTCGCAACATCTCCAGCTTCTCCTTCAGCGCCTTCTCCGCGCGAAAGTTTGCAATCTTGCCATCTCGTCGCGCCGCAGCATCAGTGCTCGCAACTACAGCAAAGCTCTCAGGTTCGTCACGGTATCGCTCGAGAATACGATCGTAGGGCGCTTTTACAAGACCGTATCCGTCTACGGTGGCCAGGAAGCGTTCGTATGCGGCGCGAGACTTTGCGAGGACTTCAAGGCGCTGGTCAGGGCTCTGGTTGGGAGTCTTCTGCACGAGCTCTGCGATATGGGCATCGAGAAGAAGGTATGGAATATCAGTGGTGGAGACATCCTCGATGCCCTCGTTGGTAGAGAAGAGAGCAAGCGCCGAGATCTTGTCGCGCGCCGAGTTGTAGAGGGAGAGGGCAGCTTCGAGGTCGGAGCGGTAGGCGGGGGCCGTTGCGTCGAAAGAGTTATTTAAGGCATGGCGCTTTTCTTCGGCGGCTTCATAGAGGGAGCGAAGCGATTGAGGCTCTTCTGATGACATTTTCAATATGGATTTGATTGTTCGTGAAGATTGTTGGAGGCAAATGAGAGTGAGTGGTCGGATGGAGGGGATGATAAATTAGACCCTTGAATGCTCCTAGAACCCCGCGCTAACAGGGAAGAAGCTCTTATCGATAAGCAAGGTTCTGGTGAGATCGCATTCTGGACATCTTCCTGGAGACATCACCAATATTGTATGAAGGTATAAAGTTCAAAAAACTATTATGAATGTGAATATGATGATAGCATTTTGGCTATCGTTGGATATCAATAAATAGCTAGGCCTGGGCCCTATGTAAAGCAATTGTCCTGCACCCTGTACGCCCCCGAACCACTCCAGACTTAATGATTTTCAAGTTGAGATTCAGCTCCCTTTATCATGTCTCCCCTTGGATGTTATCAACATGCAGCGATGTATACTCGCGGAACAAAGAAAGAATAGCAAACAATCAATAATCGTGAACAGAATTATCCGACATTCCTGGTATCTCCGGTGTCTCATTGCATCTAGTCTTCATCGTCATCCATTGAGAAAGGATCGTCGCTTTCCTCTGCTTGGGCTTCTGAAGACTCGTCGTCGACGACGATGGGACGTCGTGAGGCAGCAGCACGTCCAGGTCGCGCTCTTGACGCAGGCTTCGGAGGGGGTGACTCTGGATCGGCCATCTCATCATCGGAGTCATCGTCAAGCGCAGACTTCTTGCTGGCCTTTTTAGCAGCGACTGCCTTGGCTGCTGGCGAGAGTGTGGTTTGTTTGGTCGCGGGACGTGCGGCAACCTTTGATGCGGCGGTCTTTGTCACCTTAGTAGCGGCCTTGGGGGCGGCCTTGGGTTTCGCCGGCTCCTTGCTCTTAGCAGCAGGGCGACCCCGAGCCTTCTTAACTGTAGAAAGACCGGCCGGTGTTGGGTCGTCAGACTCAGCACTTGTAGACTTGGACTTGGCAGCGGTTGGCTTGGCTGGAGCCACAAAAGGCTCGTCGTCAGAAAGGAAGCTGTCTACGTGATCGTCCTTGGGTGCTGTCTTGTGTGGCGATGACTTGGCGAGAAGTTCGTAGTTAGTATCGTCAGGGCTGTCGTCGTCGAAGTCAAACGCCTTAGCCGACTTAGCCTTGGCCTTTGGAAGGCTGCTGGCGGTGGTGTTGCCATGGCTAGAGTCTGGTCGGCTCATGGCATGTAAACTAAACCTGCCCTTTTCGCTGTCGCCAGCTGGCTTATCAATGCCCTTGACCAAGGCGCCAACATCACCAAGCATCTGATCATCGTCGCTTTCGGAGTCATCATCGATGACTGTCTTGACCTTAGATGCAGCGGCTCGTTTGACTCGTCCGGTGTCCGGTGCCTCGAGTGGTGGGGACTGGGATGTCTTGACTGCGGGAGCTGATGACTTGCTGCGGCTTAGAGCGGCGTAGTCATCATCAGAGAAAGCATCCGAGAGCTCCATGACATCGGCCGTAGGTTCCTTCTTAACCTTTGGCTTGGCGCTGAACATCTCGGCAAACCGCTGAGCACTCTTTGTCTCTGTCTTGACAGCTGGCTTAGGAGCCGCCTTGGCTGCCGCAGCACCAGCCTTGGGCCTACCGCGGGCCTTCTTCTCAGGCTCATACTCATCTTCATCCTTGGCTTTACGGCCACGAGCGGTGCCAGCACCTATCTTTTTCGAAACGCGGCGACCCAAGCGACGGATGTTTGTCTTGATTTCGGCATCGACTGCAAGTTGGTTCTCCCACTCGACCATGAAATCATCAAGGTCGCGACACCAGAGGTCCTTCTCACTGAGAGCGAGAAGTTCTTCATGCTCAGCCTTCTTCTTCTCGATGGCTTGCTTGAGCTTCTCAAGACGCTCGGCGGTCAAAGACCAGATAGGCATCCCGAGAAGATAGTCGTAATCGCGGGCACCGCCTTCAGAGTCTCCTTCAACGTCCTGGTTTTCATCATCTTCCTCCTCTTCATCCGCGGTCTTTTTCTTGTCCCCTCGAGGAGGGAATGCCTCGTAATCGCGATCGCGAAGCTCCTCCACAAGCACGGCCTTCTTCTTCTTACCAACAATAAGCTTGTTGTCGATGATTTCCTTGATGAACCTCGCTTGGTTTTGGAGCTTACGCAAGTCTGCGTGGTACACACCCAACCAGTGTTTCTTGCGATCAGTATACATGTCAAGACGATACTGGTAGAACTCCTCGAGGATGTCTTCTACCTTCTCGTACTTGCGAATTCGGCCACTGGTGTCAAAGGCAACCAAGTTCGAGGTAGCGACTTGTTTGGTGAGCTTGAATCGCTCGAGGACACCCTCTTCCATCACTTTGCCCATGTGCTTCTCGTCCACTGCAATCTCGAAATGAACAGTGCTATGATCGTTGAACTCTTTGTAATCCTTGATCCAAGAAGGGCCACCTTCGCCAGAAATGATCTTTTCCAGTCGCGCCTTGAAATCGTCCGTCCACGTACGGATAGGCAGCTCTGTGATAACAACCTCGTTATCCTTCTGATCGTTGGGGTATGCCACACCATTGAACTTGTAGCGATCGGGCCCAGCAGCTTCAGGGGTACCCTTCCAACCACGGAACCATGGCATCATGGTCTCAAAAGGCCTTTCCTCGGAATCGTTCTCATCAAAACGACCCATTCGACGTTTCAAGTTCTCAACAATGTCTGCAGGGTGGTAGTTGGGGATGGAAGTACTCCAACCTGTGCCAATACCATCGGCACCGTTGACCAATACCATGGGAAGAACTGGGGCATAAACCATTGGTTCAATCTTCTTGCCATCTTCATAATGGTGCAGCAGGTTGGGCTCATCCATAGGGTGGAAGATCTTGCGGGCAAAAGGCGACAGTCGAGTGAAGGTGTAACGAGGACTGGCAGCATCAGAACCACCTGCAAGTCGAGAACCGAAGTTTCCACTGGGTTCCAGGCAGTTGATGTTGTTTGAACCAACAAAGTTCTGAGCAAGACCGATAATGGTCTGCTGGAGCGACTGTTCACCGTGGTGGTATGCTGTCTGTTCGGACACATAACCAGCCAATTCAACAACCTTCTTGTCTTTGACCAAGTTTCTCTTGAAGCAAGCGTAGATCACCTTGCGCTGACCAGGCTTGAAACCATCTAGAACGGATGGAATGGATCGCATGTTATCAGCCATACTGAAGAGAATAAGCTCTCGGTTGATAAAGTCAGAGTAGGTGATCGACTTGGTTGAGTGGTCCAGGAAAGTACCAGGGACAAAGTTACCCAGCCATTCCTTTCTAGCATCTGCCTTCTTCTTGGAAAAGGCCAGCTCTAATAGGTTGGATTCTTCAGGCTTCATAGTCTCAAACTCCTTCAAGTGGTCATCGAGATTGGTGAAGTAGACTTGTGCGTCTTCGTTGGAGCTGGTTCCCAGACCCTTGAAGTACTTGGAATGCCATCGGGTAAGCTCGTTCTTGTGATCGTCCTTCCATTCCTCGTACTCGGGCTGTGTGAAGAAGGACTTGAGCTTCTGGGGCTTCTTGGGGTTGGGACCTTGCCAGACTTTGACAATGGGGGTGATGAACTCTCGGAAGAAATCGGGAATTTTGAGAAGTGAGGGAAACTGCACTTCGAGGAAGTTGATGAGCAATCCTTTGATATGACTACCATCGTGATCCTGATCGGCCATGATCATCAGATGGCCATATCGAAGGTTCTTTGTATCGGTGTAGGATGCCTTGTGCTTCAGTCCCAGGAATTGTTTGATGTTTTGAATTTCTTGGTTCTTCGCGATCTGATCAGGTGAAGCATCGCGCACATTCAGCAGCTTACCACGCAGGGGGAAGACACCAATGCGGTCAGGATCGAGGATAGCACGACCAGAAACAGCCAAACCCTTGGCGGAGTCACCTTCTGTCAGAATCAAAGTACATTCGTGACCCCTTCTTGTACCAGCAAAATTGGCTTCGACCAGCTTGGCATTGTTTACTCGGGATCGCTTGTTTCCGTCGCTCTTGGCCATCATCTTGTCGGCCTTCTTCTCGGCAAAGTCCAAGATGTTCTGGATAGCATCCGACTTTGCCACCTTCTTGAGAAAGTCGTCACCCAGCACGCATTTGCTACCGAACATGCTAGGCTTGGTTGTCATCTGCTCCTTGGTCTGTGATGTAAATGCAGGATTGTCGATGTAGCAGTTGACAAAGATGAAAATGTGATTTCGCAAGTGAGCCTGCTTTAGAGTGTGACCTTTGCGCTTCTTGTTGAGCGTGGCGAGGAGGCTTTTGGTAACCTGATCGGCGATGTAGTTGACATGTGTACCTCCGCTTGTTGTGGCGATGGAGTTGACGAACGACACTTGCTGGAAAGTACCGTCTGAGACAGCGAAACCGACCTCCCATCGAGGGTGCGACTTGTCCTTGTCCATCTCTACTGTGCATGTGGGGGCGCCGCCTTCTTCACTGCTTCTTTCCTTTGCAATAGACTTGGCGTAAAGATCGCAGTAAGCCTTGAAGTCCTTGATCTTGATCTGCTCGCCGTTGAGGTGCACCTTGATGCCTCGGATGGTGCCTACCATGTCGTAGACTCTGCGGTATAACAACGATTCCAGATCGTCGTCAATGCCGTTCTCCATACCAAAGCGCTTGAAGTCGGGCTTGAAGGTAACTCGGGTGAAGTCAGCAGTTTTGCTGGTAGTGATCTTGGCCTTTTGGATGTTTGTCATGTTGTTGGTCCATGTCTGCTTGTACCTCTTCCCACTTGCACTATCTTGACACTCGAGATTAAACTCGGTACTGAAGATGTTACATAGCTTGGCACCGTAACCGTTACGACCACCAACAGTCTTCTTCTCATCATCGTCGAAGTTGGAACCTGCCAACAAATGTCCGAAGATAAGTTCAGGAATGTAAACCTTCTCACCCTCGTGCATGACGATAGGGATACCCTTTCCGTTGTTCTCGACGCTGATGACGCCAGCTTCGCGGTCGATGTTAATCTTCATGTATGTCATTGAGCCATCGCGCTGCTTGTTGTCGGCGGCGTTGACCAGAATTTCGTCGAAAATCTTGTAGAGACCAGGCACAAAGCTGATGGTCTTGTACTCCATCAGCTGAGTCTCTTTGTTCAAGACCCATAATTGTTGCTCTGTTCTTTCGACGGAACCGATATATGTGTCAGGTCGCTTGAGAATGTGCTCGAGCTGTGTGAGCTTTTGGTACGTTTCGGTGGCAGTCTTCTGCTTCCCCGATTTGGCAGGTTTGGCAGGGCTGTCGATGGCCATATCATCATCCTCGTCATCCTTCTTTTGTTTCTTCGCCTTGGGCGGCGTAGAGGTAACGCTCACATCGTCGTCATCGCTTTCTGGAGTAGGGCGCTTCTTGGGCGCAGCCTTTGTTTTGAGGGTAGACTGAACCATCTTCTTAGGCGCGGCCTTCGCGGCAGCCTTTTTAGGCGCAGCTTTGGGTTTCGATTTCTGTAATAACACGTTAGCTTCACTGTGCAGTAATAGTTTGCATGTGCAAAGATGAAGGTGATGTTGCTTAATGTCATTCGAAGGTTGAAAGAAAACAGGAGGCTGCAATGCGCGTTGATGAAGAAAAGCAGGCAGGCAGGCGAAAGAGGATATGCAGTGAATATGCTTTGATGTGAAGCAAAGAGGGGTCAAAAGAGGAGGTTACTTACGGTTTCGGGGACGAAGCCGTCGGACTCGTCACCCATACTGAACATAGATTCGTCGGAATCCATTTTGTTGGTGTTTGGTGGGGGACAAAAGAATCTGACTTGAGGTGGTATCCAAACAATATTTAAGGAGAAAAGTGAATACAAGGGTTGAAATGATTGACAAGCTATGAACAATGGGTTGGTTAGTACAGGACAATAAAAGCGAGCAAAGGGTATTGCTCGCGCATAAAGTCGCGAAGACGAAGTTGAACAAGAAAAACCGAGACGTGTCAACGCTAGGCTTCTCATGAATAGCCAAAACGAGATTATTGTTGTTGTGACAATCCAGGGTCTATGTGTGTAAACAAATCTTACAGGGGACGCGACTACGGCGGCCCACTAGCCACACCGGCCGATGTGGGGCCGTGTTTAATGCCTCAGGCTGCAAAGTGAACGCCAAACCACGTGATATAGCACATGATCTCCTTCTCTGTACTTGGAGCCTCACCTTCCCTCTTGCTCGCTGCTTTGCCATTTATCTCTAGACATTTAGAGGGAATGGTTTTCTTATTTCATCTTGTTTCTAAAGAACCGCTGTAATTGGCTTGCACCACGTGTCTGCAAAAACGTAGCTGTTTGCTTCAATGTCACATCTCCACTTGCAGACGGGATGAACTCCAAACTCTCATCATGAAGCGAACTCTCGGATTGAGTCCTCTTCATTCCTGGATCCGATTCAGTTTGATTAAGTGCACCGAAAACACCTACAGGAAATAAAAAGAACTAGCAAACCTGCACTGTTGCCTCGTTTCATTTGCTCTTCGGCTCGTGCCATACGTTCCACGAGCTTGCCAGATTAAGAGCTTTCCCCATGGAGATTACGGCAACTTGACAAGTTCCGAGGCCGGCCCTGCTCTGATCGCATCGTGGTCGTCTATTGCCCTAAACGAGCCTGTCAAGCTCGAAGTCAGACATGCACCGGGCTCAGACTGGATTAGCGGGCCGAGTCAAGATGTGCAACTTGAAGCGGAGGAAGCTCTCTGTCAAATATACCTGTGTTGCCGTGGGATGGGCCTTCAACTCTTGCTTATTCTCCTGGTAGCACCGTCTTCGAGATTAGCTTGTCTGAGGCTGGTCGCGTCACCAACGGGGGTCTTCAACCAGGCATCTACTATCGCCTTACTGCCAGGTTAGCTTCAGGTCCAGCTACAGTACCACTGTCTCCATTGCAAAATTATTTCGGTGGTCGGCTTGTCGACTTGTATGTATCTCAGCACGTCCGTTGATCAATAGCCTGTTCATGTCATGACGATCTGACCCATACTGCTGTATAACCAATGCGGCTGTTACTCCGACATGCATCTATTCTATTATTTACAATCGCTTCGACTTGGGCCTCGCAGCACCATCATATATCCTCATAAGCACGGTCTTCATCTCTCGAAGTAGCCGCTCAACAGAACACGGCGACATATGCCGCACCGATGGGGAAAGGGGAGTGGTAACACTGGATGAATTCGATGCAGGGAACCGCACTGTCCCTTTCTCTGCACCTGGTGCAAAAGAAACGCCAGCTCGCCATGGTCTCCCGCTGTCCTACCTCGCTGAAATCGTACAATCTTCTGAAACCAAACACTCAGAATCAGGAAATCATTAACAGACTTTGATACCGATATGGACGATCCGTTGTTTCCGAATTCGTCAGAGCTCGGTCCGATAAAGCTGGGTGGGAGATCAGATACATTGTTCAGCTTGCAAAACAGGCACGGGTATCATGCGCAGTTCCTAATTGGGAATGTCTAAATACCTAGACAGTGCTGTATAGATCCAAACTGCAGATTGCAACGGTGTTCAAGCCAGAGATGTCAGATCCCGCTCTTGGGCCCTGCTTCCACCCTTTATATGCCCCTTTTGGGGCAGCTATCGAATCACAACCAAACCCAGATAGTGCCTTCAGTGGAAACCTGCAAAATATGAGCAGAGAACCCGACTCCGGAAGTGTGTCGCAGCCCGAGCCGTCGGCTGGTCGCGTTAAGTGTGATGAGTTTGGCGAGACGATGTTGACAGGCCTGTCAGGGGCCTCCGGTCCGCAGGAGTGATTGTGGCCTAGGCCAAGTGATCAGAAAGCAGAAGGAGGCTCTGGCATGCATGAGCGACGCATCTTGCATGTTAAGTTGTGTAGTCATACTGCGCAACTTCATGTTTTGAACGACACGACTCCTAATCATATCCAGGACATACAAAGATTTGGACGTATAGCACCTTGATCAGAGTACAGTTGCCTCTTGCAACCCGGTAGCCCACTAAAAAAGCTGAGGGGCGGGCGTATCAGGCATAGGCTTGTGTTGCCTCTCGGGGATTTTTCTTGTGCCTGTACGCCAGAGAGCCCATGGAGGTAACGAGGGCAAGAAGCATGACAGGTTGTTTACAGCATCTCAAAGATGGCCATCTCAAGTGGAATACTTGCAGACCGACTTCTGGAAGCGCCATCGAACTCTCACCCAATAGTGTATTGTCGGTGTAGTATGCAACGGCTATGTACAGCTCTGCTAAGATTGAGAACCTATCCATGGCAAGCCGGAGCCACGTCATAATTCCTCTACTTACCTCCGGCGCAAGGAAAGGGGTCTGATAGGACATTCGGCAGTGTCTACTAGCAGGATGTGCCAGCGAGAGGAATAGTACTTACTCTAGCTGTCAGTTGTCATACCGACACGTGGGGGCGACTCGAGCAAGTCTAGAGGAGCGCTGAGATTGACCCATCTCTCAGTAGCAACAAGACCGCCGTTCTTTGTTGTACAGACATAAGGAAACAGACTGGGGTATAGACTCTCTGGACGATGTGGCATGCAAGCATCCGTGTGTACTTCGATTTTGCTTTGAGCTCGTGGGGCGGTTTCAGACAAGGTAGAGCAGCCAATTCGTTACGGAGTCGTTCTCTGTTGCGGCTCAAGGCTCAGCTTCCGGTTCTGGCTCTATGAACGTACCAAGCATGAGAAGGATGGTCAAAGAGAGACGAACCGCAATATGCTCAAATAATCTAATGGCCGTGATGGGCCTTGTCGAGTTTAGGGCAGAGTCTATGAGGTATTGTGGGAGTGTAACGAATAACACGGCCTGATGACTGGTCTACCCACGCCCAATAGCTCCAAACTACACCCCCTGTTGCAGCTCTGCCTTATGGTCCTCCTAATGCGGAGGGAAAGTCTGGGGGGAATATGGGAGCTGTTCGATGAAGCGGAACCCAGAACTCACACGCAATTCTCCTGGGCGCCTGGGGCAAACCGTAGCGGCGGGACACGACGTATCTATTTCTCAGATTGTCTTGAGCCCTCATCCTTGCACTTGAACTCAAGACTCCTATTTGAGTCCAATCTCTCTAATTATATTCACGCGACCCTGTTCCGACATCGTCCCGTCATCTATCACT
Source organism: Fusarium citri (assembly GCA_004367485.1). Lineage (NCBI taxonomy): Eukaryota > Fungi > Ascomycota > Sordariomycetes > Hypocreales > Nectriaceae > Fusarium > Fusarium citri. The sequence goes on along the minus strand of QHHH01000036.1, from coordinate 181,661 downwards.
TGGTGGCTGTTCCTAGTATATACTAGCACCAGGCGGTGGAAGCTCGTAAACAGAGCTCCTCCCCCTTTGGAAGCCTGCGTTAATACCCAAGGAACAAAGGAAAAGCAACAGAGACTGTCGGACTAGCCGAACAAAAGCGTGACCGACTTTTGAAGTTGCAGATTCCCAAACGGCGTTCGCAGGGGAGTCAAAACGTCCTGGGCTTCTGGCTGGTCATCATCCATTTTTGGTACACGCAGACATATCTGTCTTCCCCGGACTTGTTTGTCAAGCTGAGGAGTTACTTGAAAGGCGAGTAGTTTCCACCTGCTGGTGTGTTGCTGCCGTCTGTCCTTCCCTGCAACCCAGAAGTAGTTATATCACGGCTTGTCCGCTGTGCTATCCAAACCACTTGACCAAGCCATTTCCTTACAGCCAACTGTGGACTGCTGCATCTCGCAACCTTCCATTTTTACCCAAAACTACGACCTCTAACAAGTTGGCAAACGTTACCGGTTGTCATCATGTTGTCCCTCAAGGGTCTCCTGAACCCAGCCCCCCAAGGAGAGGATGATTCCTCCTACTCCCAACCAAATTCCCCGCCCGAGTTTCCACCAACTTTCAACAACAGAATGCCCTCGAGCCAGCCACAGGGACGTGTCATCATGTTTAGCGATAGAGCTGGATATAAGGACGCCAACCTGACCAAGTCCAAGTTGCGCGGCCAGGTTAGGTTCCCCCCCTATGAGCGCCTGGACGAGGTCGCTTTACAAGAGATTCGCAGGCACCGAGTGACCCCTTTTGGATACATTCACGAAGCCTGCCTTCATATTCCCTACAATAGTGGCAAAAAGGACTTTTTCGAGAAAACGGGGCGCGAGAGCTTCGAGGGTAAGTTGTTCATGATGCCCTGTTGCTGTTTAGGTGCTAACACAAACCTGCTAGTTTTCAAGTATGAGTTTGTCTCTCTTGAGAGCGGCACTGAATATGCTGTTATGTGGGACTATAACATCGGACTTGTTCGAATGACCCCTTTTTTCAAGTGCCTTGGTTATGGAAAGGCAAGTTGGAACAAAAGGTTGTGGCGCTGCACATGTACTGACCAGAGTAGACCATACCTGCAAAGATGCTAGGCCTCAACCCAGGTCTGAAAGAGATCACCCATAGCATTACTGGCGGTGCTATAGCTGCTCAAGGTACGTTTATCCTCGATAGCCGCCTAGTTGCTCTTCTGACCAGTTCATACAGGCTATTGGATGCCGTATCAATGCGCCAGAGCTATCTGCGCAACATTCTGCCATCCCATTGCGGGTGCTTTGATTCCCATCTTCGGCCCAGATTTCCCAGCTATTTGTATTCCTCCTGGCACGCCTGAGTATGCTCGGATGGTCATAAACAGACAGATTGTCATCGACGCTACTCAAGAAGCCCATGGTTGGCGCATGCAAATGAGTACAATCCCACCGAAGTTTCCAAGTCCGACAAGCTTTCCTAGAGACGATCGAAATGCTCAGCAAACCTATCCCCCAGACGAACGCCGGAACAGAAACCGACCACGCTTGTTTTGTGATCCATCATGGGCGATGGAAGACCCAGACCGCCATTACCTGTCGGCCCCCGACTCAGCCTCAAGTACTGGATCAGGTCTTCCTGGCTACATGGTCACATCTCGACCAGGTTCCAGCTGGGCTTCTACAAACCGGATCACCCAAGAAGCGAATCCTTGGGTCACTGCCATACCTGGCAACCCAATTTGGCGCCGCGAATCCAATACTCTTCCTCCTCTGGACCGACTCAGCCAAGAACCACATCTTTTGGTCAGTGCCATACCCCGTAACCCACATTGGCCTAAGCGACGCTTTGAATATGAGGATTCGGAATACAACTATAGAAGGAGCGTCAGTCCGAATATGAGTATAAGCTCTGCCATGATGGCCGCGACTCCCGAAGCAAGCCCCATGAGGCAGCGAGTCGCACGAGGACCAACAAGCGCAGCTCATTCCGTTCGGCAGGACGCCACTCAGCAGGATGCAGCCCTGCTTCTGTTGAGCCTCAGCCATCAAGAACAAGTCACTCCAGCTTCTAATGCTGTTGCTTCGCCTCCCAGTATCTCCGGAGAAGACTCTACCGCAGACGAGGGGCATCGTCGCAGCAAGAGAAAACGAGGCGTTCAGCCTTGAAGACGACTGAAAAGGAAAGAAGTAGAAGGAGTGACAGGAGAAAAGGGTTTATCGGACTGGCGTTTTGTTTTTTCAGGGATATATGACCACAGCGAATAGAATGGAATAGCTCAGGCGCCTTTACACTTAATGATTCCCATCACTGTTGTCATCTTTTACAGCCTGAGCTACATCACGGCGGCATATAGCACATTGTCAAAGGGGGAAGCAAGGATTAGCGATCCAACCACCATTAGTTAGCGGCGTAGGCATCATTGTAAAACACATATACTTTTTATTCTTTCTTGGTCAAGGATCAGCTCGCCTGACCCTTCTCGGCTGCCCTCTTCGCCTTATGCTCCTTCGTCCAGGCCTCAGCCTTATCCTTGGGCACAACAAAGATTCTTACAACCTCATCCACGACCTCAACCTTGCCTGTTCCCAGAACCTTGAGCAGCGGCACTCGCTTACCCATCTTGAGCAAACCGCCCTGAGCAGTTTCCACAAACGCCTCCACGCCCGTAGTCGTATAAGCACCCTCCTTGTCCCACGGCAAAGGAAAGATGTAGCTCAGGTGATCCTCAAGCGAATGTGTCTCCTCAAACGCCTTAACGAAATCAGATTCCAGGTGGAGAGGGTAGAGCAACACTGTCGGGAAAGCAAGCGTGCTGCGAGGGTCATCAGGGTCTGGCAGGAGCGCAATACCCGCATCTTCCATCTCTGGTGGCTGGGGTGTTGTGCGTGTGGGAATGTTCCTTGCTCGCAAAGCAGCCTTGATGAGCAGCGCTCGTCGCTTCTCCTTGGCTTCGCGCTCTGCGTCCCTCTTTCGTCGTGCATCGATTTCCTTGGCTCGCTTGATGATATCGTCTGCTACAGCTCGAAGCGATGCGTTTGACTCGTCTAGTGAAAGACCACGGGCACACACATCATCGGCCTCCTCGATGCGATCCACCGCAAGAAGAGCTCGAGCACTTCGGAAGTAAGCTTTGATGTTGCGAGGGTTGAGGCGCAGCGCTGCAGCGCAGTCTAGCCAACAGCTGCGGTAGTTCTTGACAGAAAGATGGCAAGCCGCACGGTTGACATACAGCGCCTCCAGAGTCTCTTGCTGGTTCTTAATCTCCTCTTCCGTATCAATCACACCCTCCTGATTCTTGGTCTGCTCTCCCCTGGCGCGCTTGCGCTCCTCACCCGCAAGAATAGCAATACCCTTCCCATAAAACTCCTTAGCATCAACGTAGTTCTTGATCTTGAAGCATTCATTTCCGCGTTCCTTGAACTCTTGGCCGTTCTCAAGAGGAGTACCCTCATAGGCAAGGGCCTGCAAAGCAGCGATGTCGTCGTTCTCCTCACTGGCATCGAGATCTGTCATGAAGAGCGGCGACTTGTTGAGGTCTTCCCATACTTCATCCACAGTCTTTCCACTGGCGATAGCGTGCGCCGGTGGAAGTTGAGGTTTTGTCTCTTCTGCTGCGCTGGGTTGAGGCTCTGGTGCAGCCTGCTCTGGCTGGGAGACCTTCAAAGTCTCCTCCATCTTGTTGGTAATCTCCTCGATATGCATTTTTGTCTTTTCTTGGCAGATTGCTCTGCTATTTTTCTCTATCCCAGAATTTTGTTGTGTTTCTTATGCCTCAATTGTCATTGGTGGGTTGGTTTTGAGGTGAGCAACTTGATGTTGCTAAAATTTGAGATTCTCCAACTTTTGGTGGGTGGCGAAAATTCTATTGGGCATCAACCATCTATCACGACTCGGCATCTAGTCAAACCATGACTTGATATACTTGGACCAGCAATACCAAGATTAATTACCGCAATAGTAGTTGTAAGTAGTTTTTACACTTCAATTTATCGCACACTGTTTCACTTGGAAAGATCAAGATATTTTAACTGTTTCTATTTCTACGTCTCAGTCTAAAACTCCAACCGCCTCAATGTACCATATCTCGTTACATCAAAACCATTTTCATGACCAAAACGCGCACCGGCGACTTTCCTTTTGTTGACCAACTCCAGCTCCTCATGATAAACCAATCCAGCCCAAAAAAAAAACGCTTGACCTGGGGATATATACATAAATTCATAAACAATGGCCGTAATAAAAGCAAACCTTCTACCAGGCTCTATGCATGCAAATCATAATAAACCAAAACTCCGAATTAATGCGGTTGTCGTAACGGGTAACACGCAATATTAGTGTCTCGTAAGATATCGACTCAAATATGGAATAAGAAAATGTAAGGTCGTTCAAGTACGTCTGAACTCATCGGGTCGTAAGTCGTCAACTTCTTAGTCCGAGTCATAGAACTCAGTCTCAGTGACGGTGACAGTCTGCTTGCAAGGCAGGGCGGGGGCCTCTTCAGAAACCTGGTGGCAGCGCTCACGAGGGACCGAGAAGCACTGAATGGCTCCAAAAATAGCTGCAATAGCACTGCCGTACCAGGCCAGAGCAGAGCAGTTGGATTTGCTGCCAACAGCCCACAAGAATCCAGCAATAGGGGAGGCAATCATGCGGCAAGCGGCGCCAGCGCTGGCTGCCAGACCGTTGACCCTGCCGAGAGCACTGGCAGTAGGAGTGGCCTCCTTGATAAGGATCATCAGAAGAGGGTAAAGGATGATGGAGAGAATGTTGCGGACGATGAGGCAACCATAGATGGCAAGATACATGAAGTCCTCAGGGACGAGGAGAAGCATGGGCATCAGAATGTAGATGATTGGGTGGAGGACAGTGACGAGAATGAAGAGGCGGTAAGTTCCAAGCTTCTGAACAGCCCAGGGGAAGATGAAAACTTGGATGAACAGAGCGATACCACCATCGACTGCGAGGACCATGCCAACATCGCGCAAAGTCATGCCAAGGCCACCAGGAGAGTAGAAAGGGAAGAAGGAGGCACCCTTGAGCATTTCAGCTGCCTCAGCACGCTTCTCTTCAAAGAAGATGGGAAGAAGATGGTCGAAGGTCATGGAGTGGTAAGTGAAGATGGATAGAGCAACGATGAAGCCCACGACACGGGGGTTCCAGGCCTTGGTAGGAGTAGCAGCCTCATCCTTCTCGTTCTCGATGCAGAGAGCATCCCAGTCCTCGCTGGAGATATCACTTGGGTTCTCAATGGCACCATAGGTCTCGGCCTGGACCTCAGTCACCATTCTGTTGTTGGTAGACAGCATCAAGGGGGTTTCCTCAGTAGGGCGGTACTCGACAACGGGAACATGCTCAGTCTGCATATCAGGGTGGGTTTCCTCAAGGAGGAGGAAGCCGAGTACGATGCTGACGAGTAGCAGTCCAGAGCACATGAGGTTTGGGAGCAAGTAAGGATAACGGTCGAAGAGGCCGCCGGCAGGGAAAGCTCCAGGCCAAGAATCGTGAGGGCTGGCAAACATGCCACCGATGGAGGGTCCTACAATGGTTCCGATACTCCAGATGAAAGGCATGATGGAAAATGCACGGGCTGTGATAGGCGAATTAGTCTACGCGACAACATACCATGCAAATGATCTAAACTTACGTTCATGCTCAGGCTTGGTCACCAGCTCGCCAACCATAGTCTGAATGACACCAATGTTTCCGTTGAGGAGACCACCAAGGGCGCGGCCAAACAAAGCGACACCAAAGCTGGGAGCCATTCCCACCATCAGCATACTGAGCATCGTACCGAGCGATCCAATCATCAAGACGGGCTTTCGGCCGATTCTGTCGGATAGAGCGCCCCAGTATGTGCCCATAAGAGCTTCTGCGAGGGAGAAGGCCGAGATAAGGATGCCCGAGTAGAAGGACGCATGTTCCTCGTTACCGATGTGGAAGTCTTTGACGAGAGCCCAAGCATAGGGGAAGATGGACGTCAAAGCGATAGGCTCGGCGAGTCGAACAATGGCTTTTACAAAGTTAGCGCGTGATGTTAAAGCAAGCGGTTGCTGAACTTACCCAGCAGGAAGAGCTGCATGGCCGGAAAGGCATCAGGGTCACGAGGACCGGTACGAAGTATACCCATGGCTTTAATGGAAAGCGTTGCAAGTTGAATTGGAATAAAGGCCTGGAGTCGAACTCAATCAAGAGGACAGTGGCTGGGTTTCACGATCAAACACCCAAACTTGAAGGAAGTGGCGAGTCAACAAGATATAACACTTGGAAAGCAGGAGCGTTCGTTGACTTGGTGGCAATGCGAAGGATATAGACCAAATGTTGTCAAGACGACAGGATATCCGGACAACAAACGGGCAAGACGAAGGAACTTTGTTGTTGAGATCTCGCGGGTGGAAAGTGGCTTGCTGTTTGGTTGCTTTGGAGTGGTGGAGGAGCAGCCGAGGGTTAGTATGGCTTCACGAAGAAACTCTCAGCAGAATCACGTCAGTCAAGATGGAACAAAGACTGGATTGGACTGGACAATAAAGTGATACAGGCTTGAAAGCGAGAGAGAGTTAATTGAACAAGTGGAAAAGTTTATCTCGACGGAAAGAGGGTGGGAGACGAGATATTTCTACACGCGGCGAGTCGCAAAGACAAGAGCAGGAGCAACCCGTGTAAGTGCGGCGGAACCTTTTTGGTGGAGACAGAGCAAGAACCGAGACCGCAGTCAAGTCAAGTCAAACCAATTCAAGTCCAGCCAAACTTGGAATTAGCCAAGTCAAGCCCCAAAGGCCCTGGCCGATAAGGTCGACTTGGCGGAGAAAAAAAAAGAACCTTGCCCTGGTCCTGTCGCATCGTATGGGTTGGGTAACAGTTAGAAGCTTCGTTTGCAGCATGTGGGGCGCGCTTCGCTTGTCCTTGTTGCTGGGAGTTGCATACACCATCAGCCATGGAGGAAATTTGGACCAACAGATGCAGACGACAAGTCCGAGAGAAGGAAAATTAAATGGTAGAACAACACCGGGCGCGGTCGGAGTGAGACAAACCTTTTGCCTGATCTCCCACTTCGACGTCGTATTTGTGTCAGAAGTTGAACCAGAGATAAGAGGTTCTGACTCTGACTCTGAAATGTCTCTGGTGTTTCCGTCCACAGCCGCATGGAATTGACGCGGACTTGCCTCTCTCGATCTGATCGATGTTTGTTTCTCTGGTTTGAGACTTTTCGCGTACTACTGGTGACTGCAGACGTAAAGTGTCTCGTGATACAGAGACAGAATTCTACGGATCATCGCAGCAGAATGCCCGGACTATCGGCATGTGATCACCTTGGACATGGACATCAGGAATGGATGGAGCCATCCACCGTTGGACCAGACCGATGGCCATTGCTTCACATTCACGGTTACAGTCACAGCCCATTTGGTGTCGCGTCCTTCCTTGTTCTAGCTTTGGCTTGAGAGGGGAGACGATGGAGGGGGATGGAGGGGATCCTTCGGGAGCGTCCTGGATTTTGCATGCAGCTAACGGGAAAAGGTCTCTTGATTGGGCGGCTTGACCGAGGGCGGTCTGTGTGTCAACTACTCGCATGCATGTCGATTGCCGGTGGGTCAGCGCCATAGCTTCTAGCGTATGACTCTATCCAGTATGTGAGATTGTCCGTATGTAATGATTGGCCAGCTCGACCCGCCACTGGAATTAAAAATTCTCACTCCTGATCGTTGCATTCGTTTTCCTCGGAGCCGATGACCGGGGCTGCGATTAAGCAAAGAGACGACCTGTGAATGCCCACCTAATTATTTTCGTAACATCAACTCTCTAAGCGCTGTGCAACGACTCAAACCATGGCTTGGCTTGTGAACACGCTACTCAAGCTGCCGCATCTTCCATGGTCCTGGTCATGGTCAAGGGCTTGAAAACACCAAGCCGAGCTTATCGTGACGACTACCGCAGTGAAACCGAGGCAGACGTTGAATTATATACACTCAGAGATACAGCATCGCTGGTTCTGACTAGCTATGACGAAACTGTTCGAGATCCTCTCCAGAGTTTCTGATCAGTATTTCATGCCCCCTTGTGTATCGTATCCAGCTCATCTCTTCTTCGTACTCAGAGCCTTGCACAGATCCCAGTAATCCAGATGGTTCCATGCCTGCAATGCAACTCAACGGCCAGCCAGGTCCGTGCTTGAGGCCACGGTAACCCTGACCCTGTGCATTGCCGGTCGAGCTCCGCTACTGGTGGATTCAGTAACAAACATCAACAAGTAGCAAGGCACGAGCAGATGCGGCTCAACAACAACGTCAGTGGCAGATTGGGTTTCAGATTCCAGAATCCATGACAAGAAGTAGGCATGGTTAGGGTGCTCAGGCAGATTCTGGGTGCCTGGGCATCATTTACATCAGCGGCGCGCTACCAACCGTCAATACTCTAGAATAAGGTCCAAAGTCAACAAACCGACCCTGAAAGAGACGTCCCGAAGACCGGATGCACCCAGTCAGCGGATAAGGGGACCTTGAGGCTAAAGCAGAGAGATTAGGCGGCTCAGGCTGCAGGTCATTTGAAAAGGGAAAAGCTGATATCGCTGCAACGTGCGACTTTAGGCCTGTTGGGTTTGGCGTTGGACCTCTAGCACATTTCTTCATTTCATGGTGGGAGTCTGTGCGCCGACGCCCGCTGGTTCCATCTGAGACGCAGTCAGTCAGTGACAGTGACTCTCCATCTCGCAGAAACTCTACGGTTGACATCCACCCTCCCTCCATCATTTTCTTGTCAACTTGTGGCTCTTCCCGTCCATAACACACACCTTCTGATCAATTGGGCTGTGCAATTCGCCTTTGTCAAACATCGTCATTTTCTCCATCTGACCCTCAATTGCATGTCACTCGATTGAATTCGGCATTCTGAATGCGTTCAAGTCTCGAAATGCCATTGCAATTTTCTTTTTTGTTTCAGTCTTGATGGTTGGATTGGATTGGATGCCTGTGCTCATTATCTCGCAGATCATTCATGATTGTCTGACTCTGGCCCGTTGTTGTGCGACCCACCAGTTATTGACCTGCAGAATGGACGCTTCTCAGGCCACAAGGCATCTATCTGCTGCAATCATGGTTCCATGCAATTTCAACTCCATCGCCGATAGTGCTCCGTACCGAGTAACCATTGCAGCCAGTCAGTCACTTGCTCATCTCTTTGCTCTGCCTTAGCTCATAGGTAGCCCAGGCTCTGGTGGTAGTGCGCGCGACAGACCCAGCCACAACAGGACAGGACAGGACAGAACAGGACAGCAACACAACGCCCACCGCCTTTTCCCAATGCCACCTCCTTCACTTGCATCCAAGGCATGGTATTAAACTGCTAGCAGCCGATAACTAAACGCCTTAGCATTCGAATGCGGGGGATGAACGCCTTCTGAGATCGCGTGGTCTATGCCTCTATGGCTCTCTCTCTTACTTGGCCTCGTGCTCTTGCAGAGATTCTGTTCGTGTCATTGCGCTACGCATTCAAACCCGGGACTCAAAAGTGGAATGGAAGTGTCTGGGCCCACTGTCACCTGGGACCGGACAGGGACCTCCTGCACTAATTATCCACCGCATCTCAGCGTATGCATCTAACGAAGCCGCTAAAAACTGCTTGCGCTAGTTCCCGCCTTGTCCTCTGTTCGACTCCACCAGTTATGGTGGGACTTATTTTCCCTATTTTCAACGACACACCATGAACACGGCTGCCACAACGGCATTGGAAGAGACAGAGAGACTGTATTTCTGAGGTGATACAGAATTCTACATGATAAAAACTGGCTATGATCATCATCACGAAAATCTTGCCCAATTTCAACGTCCTCAACTCTTTTTTTGCCCAAAGTTGAACAGATTATCAACTCTCACGTGTCTTGTCGCTGTGCCTTCCAACAGTCGGACCATCGGCTTGCTCACCGACCCGAAACGCGACTCGTGCTCCCAGCCTGGCACTTCCTAGGACTTCTCTTCTCAAAACGTCCCGATGGTCCGCAACTACCACTCCAGGTAAAGCTCATAAGCAAGGGCATATGATCCAGAACCATTTTATTTAGGGATATTGTCATTGATCGGACGTTAATACAACCTCCCCGCACTACCAACATGGCTTGTCTTGTGAAATGTGGGGTCATATCCCAGCATGTTTTTCCCCTCTCGTAAGTAAACAAAAAACAACATCTTTTAGCGAGGTCTGGCTTGAAACCCACTATGGAGACTATCCCGAAAAGCTTCATCCGACGACTGTGCCCCTCACTCATGATCTCAACAAGTAAAGAATTCCCGCTCGCCATTGTCACATGCGCGACAGTTAATTGAATCAGCATGGACAGCTGGCTGCACTCAATATTGATTGGGACTGTCTCGCCTATCGAGCACAGATTTTCTGCTCATCGTTGCAGCAGCAGTAGGTTTATCACACACTTACACTACTGATGCATCCTGTATGTGACCACGCAAACGTTCTCCGAACCGCCGTAGCATCAGCACAACATGTCTCAGGCTGACGACAACCATCAATTCGTCTGCGGTCCCCTTGGTCCCTTAAATTGTCTCGCTCTCGGCACCAAATGCAGCTTATCTTGACCCCTCATTTCTGGCCTCAGCTGCAACCTGCATCAAGCATGGGAAACTAAACAAGATGATGGCACCGCACCACCTAGATCCTTATCGCTCTCAATGGAACGCTGTTGTTTGCCAATTCGAACTAAAAGCGGGCGCGATAAGATGGTGCCCTGTCTACCGCAGTTGGTCTAGAACCAGGTGATCGGTCGGCATTCCAGTTGTGAGCTTGTGACAGCCAGTGGTGGCGAGGGCGTTGAGAATTCGCCATCGTCTAACATTAGGATGTGGCGTTACGTTGGATATGTCAAATGGTATATATCGTTGTAGTGAAACGATAGGCACAGGGTTTTGGCGTACTGCTACATATAAGCAAGAGGCTTGTTCTGCATAATTCGGGCCGTCAGTGTTCATCCGTTGCGGTTGATGTGACACCTCTTTTGCCTTGCTATGGACTGCAATACCTGATGTGATTTAGTCCAGTAATGACACGATATTATGTGGCTCTTGAAGGATTCACGAGCTTCCTCAAGATAAGTGGTTGCTTCTAATGGTTCAACACAATTTCCTATCTTCATCCGAGTATCAGCCCAGACAGAACATCTGATGCACCGAGCCGTGTTACAGCATTGTAGTAAGTAAACACGGCTCGATGCCTATGCTGTGGCAAGATAATATGCTATCAGGCTATCTGCATGGAGTCCCAACAACCCATGCATGAACGTTCATCTACATCGCTGTTGTAATTCGAGATCTATAATCCACTGCTCTTACAGTTCCTCGTCCCATTACTGGATACCCATCTCTTTCAATATCGCCTTATACCGCTCCGCCTCTTCCATCATCTCTTCCGCACTTCTCGGCTTTCGATCCTCGTCATCAACTCTGTTCAGTCCCCCGCCCGGCTGTGGTCTGGCACCCATCTCGCGATCCCACAATGCCCCGCCGACATTACCTTCCTCGCCCGCGAGCTTAACATACACGGCGTCCGGGCTTCCCATATCCCCCGCCGTTCGCGGGACGACGTGGACATGCACATGCGGCACCGTCTGGCCCGCGTCGGCGCCGTCCTGCACAGCGACCGAGAAGCTTCCAGCTTCGAGCTCGGGGGTGCGGAAGTGAGCGCGCGCTAGGAGGCGTTGCGTGAGCTGCACCGTTGTGAACAGGTCTGCCGTCTCGGTGGGTGTCAAGTCCGTAAGACGCTTGTGTGGATTGTGCGGACAGACAAGAACATGTCCGGGGATGAGAGGCTTGAGGTTGACCAGTGCGAAAGAGTGTGGTGTTGTGAGAAAGACCTGAATGGTTATCAGTACGAGAGTGAGGTGCAACTTGGAGATAAGATCACTCACCTGATTCGTCACCTCGAATGGTCCGAACTTAATGATTCGCCCGGCTGCTCCGGCTGCAGTCATGATGCCTCTCGTTATCACTGAACAACTCTTGACTGATGTCCAAGCCCTTGACGTAAGCATGCTCCAATTGAAAGGAGATGTCAAATTCTGAAGATGGGGTTGAGCAGTCTCGACTAAAGCATCAATATTGCGTGATTGTAGCCTATCTTTGCGATTCAAGTCACTTTTTGATGCGGCTGAAGGGGCCTCTCCATCAATGGATGTCAAGAAGAGGCTGACCTGATGTCATGCATGAGTGAACTTCGTCCTCTGTGAGAAGTTTAGAGCTCGCCCCACATCTTTTGAGCCAATTGTCTAACACTGCTGGAAGCTTGTAAATACTTAAAAGACACGCTGCACTATGCATCACTAATGAAACATTGTATTCAAGATGGTCTTTGTATTTCTGGGTTGCTTCGTGTATGATATTCTAAAACCCCAATGCTCCAGAATGACGCCCTAAGCTATTGTACAAGTGACTATCAACCACGGTGAACCAAGCACCTTTGTACTGGATTTTAGTCGTACCAAATGATCAAACAAATAGTCACGACAAGAATAATAAAGTATCTACTGGATGCGAAGTTGGTCCTCCTCATCTATAGGAAGCTGATCACTTGATAGTGCAAAGGCTTCATTCGTAGGATTGAGAGGCTCCCGTTCCTCTTCCGGCTGTTCATCCTCCCATATAACTACTTCATGTCAGTATTTGCTATCACTAGAAAGAAAAATGCTATGTTACTTACCATGGGGTCGAATCGTGAAGCTTATTACTAGAGCGGTTCCAAATACACTTGCTAACAAAACGAAAATAGCCTGATCGAAATGTCCAGCCGTCAAGGCGAAGACTCCGTTGAAAATGACTGGCCCGAAAACACGTGCCAGAGCATGTAACATACCAATTGCTCCTAGAAGCTGACCGACCTTCTCAGAAGGGACATGTTTGGTGATGATGGCTTGACCGGTAGCACTACCAAGGCCACCAAGAGAGGTGATCATGCCACTCGCAACAAACACTCCGGAGGAACGGGCAAAGACATAGCCAAGAGATCCAACAACATCCGATAAAAGAGCAACTCTAAGAACAAGGATGTCTAGGCTGTCTGCTCCGTTGTTCTTCTCGACAGCAGCGACGCCTGACTCGCGACGGCGACGAGCTGCTGGACGAATGCGACCAAAATAATTGATGATGGGGAAAATACCCATTAGGATCACCACTCGAACGAACGACAGCAGAGAGACAAACTTGGATTTGTCCAAAGTATCCCAGTGATACACGAGTCCAGTGTAAAGAACGATGACGGCACCTGCCGACATACTCGCTCCCAAAATGATCGTGTCATCGATAGCAAGGGCAATGAGGTTTCGACGAAGAGCAGGCGAAGTTCCAGGGCCCGTGGGCCACAGAATCTTCAAGGGTGCGAAAGGGTTTGCGTTCTGGAGGGTGGCTACCCAGGAAGCTGAGGTCTGTGATCGCATCTCCTTTTCCTTTTGATGCTTTTCTCGAGCAATCAACTGCCTCCTCTCGGATAAGGACTCGGGAACAACGAGCCAGACGAATAGCATGAAGGCGAAGTGGCATCCCATGACAACATAGAAGATGGAAACCAGACTACCCGTCCACTTGACAAAATAGCCACCGAGAAGAGGACCAAACGCAAGGCCTGCGAATAGGCACGCGTGCATATAACCCATGAACACAGCACGTTTTGAAGGAGGGGTGCAGTCGCTTGTATAAGACTGAGACATGACGCTGCCAGCTGTGAAAGATCCCGTCATACCGTCAAAGATGCTGCCAAGAAGCAACCATCGATAATCAATAGTGTCGGGGTATTTGGCGACTAGGATTGTGATGAACTCATTCAGTACTCCCCCTACAGACGCAAGAGCCATAAGTCGTGTTCGGCCGTATCGGTCAGACAAATGACCAATCTTTGGCGCGACAACTGCACTCAGGACACCAGTGAACAAACCCATTACCAACAAGAACTTGGCCGAGTCTGCCGAAACCTCTGGGATCTGACATTGAGGGTTATCCGTCCCCAGCAGAACAGGCATAAATACTTTATCCGGGTTACGGCTGTGTTGGTCTGCGAAGTATTGCTTACAGACAAGATCAAGAATCCTGATCAAGCAACTTGGTAAGCCACGATTTTTTTTATATTGGAGCAAAGCTTACAAGTCGAGTTTCGGAACCACCACGCCTCCAAATGCGAGTGTAAAGATAACATATGGACCGAGGAGCCAATAGACCTACAACAATGTCAGAACCAAACGACATAACTTTGATGACCATCTATAGGCATACCGAGGGTTGGCGCCACCAGGGCAGGCCTTCAAAATCCTTCAAACCATCCCAAGCGGGAGTATTCGATGATGTTTCACTAAGTGCATCTTGAGATTCTGAGCTGCTGGGCAGCAAGTGTGTGGCTTCGTTCGCGATCGCGGTGTCTTCCTCGTGGATACTATCGTTCTTGGCCATGATTTCTAAGCTTTCGGCGTACGCGCGCGCACGTTCTTTGTTGCAACTATATCGGCCGGTTCGGTTCGGGTGGGAGGTGGATGCTGCGCGCAGCAAAAGAGTATAGGCGTATAAAGCCTATGTAGGTAGAATGGATCACGAAAGTCGCTGGAGCATCGCCAAGAAGGTTTCAAGATCAAAAAGATGGACAAGATTTGGAAAGCTTGGGGCAGGGGTAATAAGTCAAAGACTGCCAGTCGTGTCGCATGTTTCAAAGCGAAATGGTTGTGTCGCTTGTAACTGGAATGAGATAAGTGTGACGATGAAGAGGATCAAGGCATTAGGATTAATAATTGATCTAAACGCCTTTAGGGAGTTGTCTTGCGGATACATGATGAGTCCAACGGCCGGGATGGTGGTGGAGGTGGAGTCGGGAAACTGATCCATGCCATTGCAGGCCATGGCCATATGGAGATAAGACACGATCGTTTTGATGTCTGATAAGCCATGTTTTCTTTTTTACTTTTTATAAGCGACAGTTGTTGACTTTCTACTGGCTTTTCGTCCGCATTGATTTATGCTGATGAGTTTCATGATTCAGTCGTTATAATTTGATTCGGTATTGATTCATCCACGATGTAAAAGTTGCTTTTTCCCTTCTGTGACAAGCAGGACAATAATGAATGACGCATTGTCTGGTTCTCTGCATACCATGCAGCTAGGATCTGGCAGTATCTGATAAGCTAGAGCTCTGCTGGCGTGGCTCGTGGCCCTCCAGGCTCTTGTTGGCTTAGCGTGATAGGCTACAGCGCTCAACGTGTGCTGTAGCATCGGACTCGGGCTCCGCAAAGTCCGCAAGCTACAGTACAGGAACGGACGACTCCATGGTTTCGCGCGCGGCCTGGAGTCGATGGAGGTTTTGATATTATAAATCCAATTCCAACTCGTCCGTTTCTATGACCGCACGTTGTTTAGTCTACCTATATATCGACTTAATTTAGTCTGCTTACTCCCCTCTTCGGGATGTTTACGGTCCATACAATCCGATTTGATATGAGTCCAAGATAAGCACTATCTAGCAGCTACTTCCAGCACCCATCTTCGACTATAGCAATGTGATCCATATGGAGCTTGTCCCGGATCTTTAAAGCGAATATTACGACGATCAGGCACTTTTGACCAAACATCATGATTGGCCTCCGGTCTGAAGCAGATATGTCTGGGATGTCAAGTCGGAGAGCCACTCCATAGCAACAGGTACTAGACAAGGAGAAATATTAGCCATTCATGATTTTACCGAGCCTTAGCTGTGGCCTATTCAGGCTCTTGGTCTAGAGTGTTAATAATACTCCTCAGTAAATCTAACCAATATCATGATGGATAATGCGATGATGGGTGGTCTTGATTGTTTGCAACTGTGGGGCCACAGGTAGCTGCCGATAGCCCAATCACAAGCTTATTCTGCATGACTCAGCAATTTTCGCGCGCTGCAGGCAGTTGAACCTTGGATATTTTCAAGAAAGCGTGTTTCGCAGCTTGGTTGAGGCTCCATCGCATTCAACCTCCATACAACGCGCCTTCATCAAATACCATCACGATGCCCGTCGTCAAAGGAGGCGTGTGGACCAACATCGAGGATGAAATCCTCAAGGCTTCCGTTTCCAAATATGGCCTTAATCAATGGGCGCGTGTTTCGTCACTGCTTGCGCGCAAGACGCCCAAGCAGTGCAAGGCGAGATGGAACGAATGGCTCGACCCCAGCATCAAGAAGATCGAATGGAGCAAGGAGGAAGACGAGAGGCTCTTGCATATGGCCAAGATTATGCCCACTCAATGGCGCACGATCGCCCCTATCGTTGGTCGAACTGCGAACCAGTGCCTTGAACGATACCAGAAGCTCCTTGATGAAGCCGAAGCCAAAGAATCATCTAGCCTTGGGCTGACAGGCCCCGAAGGTGGCGAGACACAAGCGCCTAGCGCCGATGATGTTCGAAGATTACGACCCGGCGAGCTGGACCCCGATCCTGAGTCGAAGCCTGCGCGACCCGATACCATCGATCTCGACGAAGATGAAAAGGAGATGCTGAGTGAGGCTCGTGCTCGTTTGGCCAACACACAGGGTAAAAAGGCAAAGAGAAAGGCTCGAGAGCGCCAGCAAGAAGAGTCACGTCGTCTTGCTGCTTTGCAAAAGCGACGAGAGCTCAAGACAGCTGGTATTAATATCAAGGTCACAAGCAGGAAGAAGGGTGAGATGGACTATAATGCCGATATTCCTTTCGAAAAGAAGGCTCTACCCGGTTTCTACGATACATCAGAGGAGCAGGCCCAGAACGAGGCGCAACGCGCAGCCTTCGATCCTCGAAAGCAACAATTAGCCAACAAGCGCAAGGGCGAGGGCGAGGAGGACACCGATCGAAAGCGCAAGAAGACCGAGAAGGATGGATCGTCAGAATCATACAAGGCCGCGCTGAAGGCTGGTCAGCTACAAAAGCTTCGAGAGGCTGAACAGAGCAGCAAGCGTCGCTCTTTGGTCCTGCCTTCTCCCCAAGTCAGCGAGGGCGAATTGGAGGACATCGTCAAGATGGGCAGGATGGGCGAGGCTGCCAACCTGAGGGCTCGTGAGAGCGAGAACGATGCCACCCGCGGACTGGTCAACACATATTCAACCCTTAACTCAGCTACCCCTATCCGCACACCAAAGGCTCCCGAGCAAGAGGATCATATCGCCAACGAGATCAGAAACATTCGAGCGCTCAACGACACAAAATCGGCTCTCCTTGGTGGCGAAAACACTCCTCTGCACGAAGGCGCTTCTTCGACTGGCTTCGACGGCATCACTCCTCGTAAACAGACCATTTCTACTCCCAACCCCATGGCAACACCCATGAGGGGAGATGGTATTGGAGCTACACCAGGTCGACCAGGACAAACACCCATGCGAACACCTAGAGACACACTGTCTTTGAACCAAGATGGTGGCATGTCAATGGTTTCTGCTACACCCAGAGATATAAAGATGAGAGACCTCGCTTTGCGCAACCAGCTCAAGTCGGGTCTTGCATCACTCCCTAAACCAAAAGATACTGAGTGGGAATTCGACATTCCCGACGAAGAGAAGGAGCGTATGCAGGTCGATGAGATGACAGAAGAAGATGCTGCGGAACGAGATCGCCGGGAACGAGAGAGACAGCAAGTAGAGGAGGCTCTCGAGTTTCGAAGACGAACTCAGGTCATGCAAAAGAACCTTCCCAGGCCTGTGCACGTCGATCTGCCAAATTTGTTGAAGAAGGCTAGCAGCATCACTGATGTTGCCGAGTCTCTTATTGCCAAGGAGTCGGCGAATCTCATGGCCAATGATGCCATGAGGTTTCCTGTTCCTGGCGGCCAGGTCAGTGGCACCGCTAAGCCATTGCAGCAATTCAACGACGATGCACTCGCTGAGGCTCGTCTGTTGATCATGTCCGAAACGAAGCCCCTCCCCAAATTCGAAGACATCCAGACTGCCTTTGAGTCTCGTGCAAGCAGCTCGCTGCTTCTGGGTCTAGGATGTTATAATGACGATGAGGAAGAACAAGGGGCAGCTATGCAGGGGGCATTCGACGTAAGTTCACCGTCACGACGGAGTTTCAGGCATTTATTAACTATCTTGCAGGCTGTTCAAGACTCCATCATGGCTTCCGCTGAGGCAGGTGCTAAGCTCGAGAAGAAGTTATCTCTTCATCTTGGCGGTTACCAGAAGCGACAGAAGATGCTTCGCGACAAGATGGGCGATGCGTCTGATGCGCTTGAGAAGGCACGTGTCGCCCTGACTGGGTTCAAGACGCTTGCCATCTCAGAGGATGTCGCTGTTGAACGACGTCTGAGCGCTTTACGTGAGGAGGTCGGCTTCGTTAACCGACGTGATAGAGAAGCACAGGAAAATTACAGAAAGGCCAAGGAAGAGTTGGACACACTCATGGCAACAGGAGTCAACGGGGTGCATTAATCGGTGTGTATTTCATGGTGTATAATAAATAAGGACTCAATCAAGGCTGGCATGCTGGGGTCTAATCTAACAATCTGGTTCGCCAGGTATTTTCACGTTTGTAAACTTACGATATTTCTTATCCTCCTCTTGACTCACTGTCATTTAAATATGTAATGCCGTGTCAGTGATCTATTTGTGCTTTCTCACACCCAATCGAGGCAGCCTTATGGGTGCAACAATAAGGACAGACGCCAATGCCGTAACAATACAGCATATGAATGTAAGTCGTAGAGCCGCCTCATAGCTCGAGATGACCTGTTCGCGGTACTTGGGCTCGAGCTTGATGATCTCCTCGACTGATTCTCTTACGCGGCGGATGACCTCGTCACGGTCTTCTCCACTCACGAACTGTTTCAAGTAATGAACCAGTGCATTCTGCACAACGAGAGAGCTGCTTGCCACTCCCAGGACTTGACCGAGACTGCGCCAGAGCATGAGCGTGCTTGTTACGACAGCTTGCTCGGACTGATCAGACGCCGCGAGAATGGCCATGAATGATCCAGGGAACTGGAAACCTTGACCGATGGACGACGGTAGAAGGATAAAGAGGTAAACCCATGAAGGCAGATCGCGTTTGAGTAATGCAAGACCAATCGTGCCGATAAGAGTGCAGATGGTACCAGTTTGAACGGGCCACTTCAGCTTTCCTGTATAGGTGACAGCAAATCCGGTGAATGTGCCTGTTGTAGACGCAGCGATGGTTGGTATGATAAGTCGCAGACCAGATGAGGTAGCAGTTGTGAGGAGAACTGCCTGGAAATAAAGAGGACTGTGAAAACACGTTAGCATTGGGTCGAAGAGCGTGAGTCATGCATACTACCAGTCACGGGCAGTTTATGTATGCGGATATGGCTAATTAGGAGAAGTTTGTAGGTAGACATCGCTTGCTGACAGTTATGGAGTCGGCGATGCGACAGCCAATGCGCAATTAATGCTCTTTCACATATGACAAGGGGACTCTTCACTTACATGTTGAACAAAATCGAGTTTGCAATGAGAGCGGCAATTGCGTTCGAGGCAACAAGGTTCGCTCTAGGGGCCTGGTAGAGGAGATGCAGGGGCATGATGGGCTTGTGAACCCACGACTCAACCCAAAGGAATAAGGGGAAAGTAACAGCGAAGGACACAAGACTCGCAATTACAAGAGGATGTGACCCTAAGAGTTGTTAGTTCATATTCTAGGTTCAACGCGAATGTGGATCGACTTACATGGCATAACATTGCCTCCAAGAGTCTATACCAAGGTGGACAGGTTAGCACTATACTTTCTTTCAGAGTTACGGGAGAACCTACCAGGCCCAAAATCACGGATGTGATGGCTGTAGTCAAGAGCAAAGAGCCTCGAAAGTCGAACTCTTTGAGAGCCTGCCACACACTCTTTCTCTGTCCCTGAATACCCAAGTCATCCGGAATCGCGATCCACGCCACGACCATACAAATCAAAAGTGGTGGAACCTGGATACCAAACTCCCATCTCCAGCCGAGAGAATCTGCAATGTAACCTCCAGTAGCAGCACCTAGGGAGGATCCTACACCATAGTTCATGTTGATATATGACTGGTAGGCACCACGATTCTCAATTGGAACCAAGTCGGATACGATAATCGAACCTAGTGTCATCACACCTCCAGCACCTATTCCACAGAAGGCTCGGCTGATGATAAAACTCTCAATGCTACCGGCAAGCGAAGACCAAGTGATGGATGCTGCGAAGATACCCATCGCTCCTACGAAAAGCGGCTTTCGGCCCAAAGCATCGGAGAGACGGCCTAGTAGAGGCTGGAAAGCAGAGGATGTCAGGAGAAAAGCGGTCGAGAACCATGAGGCAGAGTTGGATGCATTGAAATAAGATGAAACAACAGGATGAGAGCTGGCCATAATAGTACCATCAAAGCATGATATAAAATAAGCAGCCAAAATCTGTGAGAAGATGAACCAGAAGCGTGTAGGCGACGTATTGTTCAAGAATGGCGAAGGCGGAGTATCAGTCGAGATATTCGATCTTCCCGTAAGAGAAAGACGGCGGCTCTGGTGACGAACCAGAGGGGTCTCTTCATGAGGCCCTTCATCATCCAAGTCTGTTGAGATCTCACTCTCATCGTCGTCTTCGGTTATCATCCCCTGATCCTCCTCGTCTGCACCACGGTGAAGGTAATGGCTAGCCTTATAGGAAGAGGGCCTCAGCATAGCACTTTCCAGTGACTCGGGCTGCAAAAAGTGAGCACCAGTAGTCAAAGATCTTGAAAGGGCCTCGAATTCTGCTGGATCAACGACATCTTGGTCGCTTTCACTACTCCGAGAGTTGGTCCGGACCGGAACTGGTACCGGAGCGGGAGTGGGGGCATCCGAGACCGGACTGGTCTTTTGCGGACTCATGACTGCGGTTGAGTCTTTTGTACGAGACCTATTAGACGATATCAAAGATTCAAGAGAGAGAAGCAGAATAAGAAAGAAGGGGGAATAACAGAAAAGATAAAAGGCTTTAAAAAGGAAACAGGCTGGGGGACAAGGAGTTGAAGAAAGAGTGGAGTCTCTGTCGTGATCGCAGACTTTTGCAGCCCGGTCCCAATCCCGCGCAATTATAATACCAAGTTCGCCCCGCAAAGATCCACGCCATGCTGACTAGGTACTTACAACCACAACTTCCTATATGAGAATGACTGTTTAGAAGTTGAAGGATCCGATATCCGATATCTCTCACTCACAAGCAGTTTCTCGGTGTGAGTATTAGTGCGAGTGTGAGTGTGAGTCGAAGGTTGCCGAAAGCCATACCGTATTGCGTATTCCCGGCAACCTTCACCCCACACAAGGAAGAGTCATCTGCACACTTGGGCTGCAAGTGGTTGAACTAGAGGGGTCGCTGGCTGACTGGCTGAGTGACTGATAGGCTAGATAGTTGTTGTCTCTTTTGACTTCACTTCTGTATTCAACTACCTATACAACAGTTAGTACTTGTCAATTGGAAAGATATGATCAAGATATACACGCACATACAATCTAACTCGTGAGAATGATTCTTGTGTCTATGAACGAAGTCAGTCATAAATAACAGCTTTATCTCATAATATCTCCTCTTCCCCTCAAATATTTACCCCGGCTTACAGCCATCCATGCTCCAGTGAACTACCCCGGCATGAGGCCCATCATGTGTGACTGATCAATTACCGAAGCGGTCCAGCCGCCCCCAAACACCCCAATGTATGCAACCCTCCAACTCGAACGCATTCTACTTCTTTATCGTCTTGCTCTGCGATGCTGCAGCCACAAGTATTCCCGCTCCTGTAACGCCTCCGTCGTGACACGGGCTGAGTACGACTCTCAATGGGCTCTCGTTACCGAATCGCTTGCTCAAAAGCTGATCGAGAAAGTTCTGACAGTCCTGCAAATAGTCCTGAAAGTGAACAATACATCCTCCTGTGTAGCCCACACCGAGTTCATAGTCGTGTTCCAATGTTTGTGTTCTGTCTTTGGGGACTTCGCCAGCCAGAGTCAACAATGCCAATGTTGCAGCAGCTACAATACCAGCTGCTCGGACCTCAATGGCTTTGGCAATGTGATATAGTGCAGCAGCAATATCTTCAGTCCATTCAAATGGAGCTGCCCCTGAGGATTCGGGGAATTCTTGCTGGAGGCTGTTCATTAGAGCCGATGGTCGGAGAGGTCTAAAGTGACTCAGGAATGTGGTTGTGAGGTTGTGTCGTTGCAGCAGTGCCTTTGGTAACGTTTCTGCAGCAATGCCTAAGTGTTCCGTCAAGTAGTCGACCAACATGATTCGTCCCAGTTCACCCAGATACCGACCGGAAGTTAGATACTCCAATGGTTGAAAGCTGTTTAACTCGCCTTGTTTATCGAGTGCTTCGTCCCATTTTGTGACCAGCCCAACCTTGTGCATGGGAGGTGCGGTGCCGTTTATGCTCCATTCTGTGTTGATCGCGATCTTGACATCTTCTGCTCGTTCTTCTGGTCGGGCAACAACACTAGGCGGGCGTTTGGATGGGTTGAGCTGGCTCAGCTTTAGGGGAATCGTTGCGTTACAGCCAGTACCTAGAATTAAACCCATACAAGCACGTCGATTTTGAGCTTCATCGAAGTTAAAGATGAAGGAGACCAGTGTTGATACTGAGTCGTTGGCGATTGCCTCGACTCGAATAGGCGGCAGCTCTGGTGTCTTTGCACGGTTGTATCCATCGGTAAGTCGGTCACCCAGGTCCTGATCAGAGGAGATGGCGAATCCTTTCCCCATCTGCATGATTTTGGCCTGCGATATCGAATGCTGTACCATAGGAAAGCTGAAAGTTACGCCAAGTGGCATTGGCTGGTCTGATTGAAGTTGCAGCGTCTTGCACCCATCTTGGACGACTTCGGCGATGCATTTACCAATCCAGAGAAAGAGGCTGTCGGGGTTTTCGTTCTTCAGGTGCTCGTCGATGGACCATGATTTCTCCAAAAGTCTCCTGACTTTCCTTGTAACAGAGCTCTCCCCGAGTCCGTTACTTATATCTCCGTTGGTTTGGTCAGACGTAGCAGATGACGCGGCATCGTTGCCGAGTTGGACAAAACCCACTCTCAAGTTCGTGCCTCCTCTACCTTCGTGTTAGCTATATATAAAAGGGTGAGAAGATCAGTTCTTCACTAACATGTCAATGGCTAGGTGACTTTGATTATGTCAGTCAACGGTTTGCAAATCCGGTATCCATGGAACACATAAAACTTACCATCCTTTCCTTCTCTTAGCATCTGGACGCAGAATAGCCTCTGAAATTGGTGTTGGTAAGAACTGGTTCTCAGAGTCGCTGGCAAGCTTCTCGAACGCTTCAAGAAAATGTTGGGATAGTTCATCAATCTTGTCAATATCGACTGACAAGGGTTCTAGGAACTCATCGATTGACAAGGAGGAGCTCATCGTCTCGATCAGTGGCGGAAATAAAGCCGGAATGGCGGCTTGTTCATGTGAAGGTAGGTAGATGCTGGTAAACGATTTCAGGGTATCATGATAAATGATTGGCCGTCGTAGATATGGTGTCGATTTTGGTGAGCAAAGGAGGTAGCTGTCCAGAGAGTTCTTAGATGGTTGAGGAAAGAACCAGGCTGAGACTCTTATAGTTAGGCAGGTGCCTAGTTCAGGCAGCTGTGAAGCAGGAAAATGTTCTGAGAAGCAGCCAGTCTGGAGCTGTGTCAGAGTGCGAATCCAGTTTCGTGAAGGAAGGTGCAGGTTAGGTTCTCACGTTGGGGTCTAGGGCAGGCGCTAATCGGAGAAGATGCACTCTGATGTAATGGCAAAACCCCAAGTAATTCGGCTCTTATAAGCTGTGCACTGAGCTTAAGTATTGTTCTGATATTTTACCGCGATAAAGAGATTGTTTTCGTCGTATCATCACATCTCATTCATGCATCAACCAAAGAAATCGATCGATATCCAATATCACACGCCATTCACCTGCGGGGTCACCTTTGCAGCCCTGCGTTGGGAAGGTTAATGCCCCGCTGTCCCCCTGAAACGGTTGACTTACAGCACCACACCTTTCTGCTGATCATCCAGATTACTCAATCTATGGATCCTGATTCATGGATCTTTGCCTGAAGGGGATCAATCAGACGGAATAAAGTTGCAGAGAATCAGTCCTATCAAATCAGTACATACAATCTAGGTATCATGTTGACTTTGGTCATAGTGAACACATCACACAGTGACATAGCTCATCTCCTAAAACGGCCTCCCTAACCAAACTCGGATAAACAATCCAGCCGCATGTGATGCGCATTCAGCTGCCTGTCGTAGCTAACAACATCTCCTTCACCTCCTGCATCGCCCCTGGCCTTTATCAGCTACTCGTCGTAATTCATCATCAACCAGCAACCTTAATCCATTATGGATGAGAAACGACCATCTCAAAGAGTCATGTCACCGCTTCAGGCTCGCCGCAGTCGCCCTGCCATGACACTAATCGTCATGGCGATCGTGACATACACTTTCTGGATATGGCAACCCTTCAGGCCTCTCATCGACGACGAGCCTTGGGTCAACATTACACACCAAGACGCCCAAGTTACTGATAAGCTCGTACCTTTAGAAGCACATATCATGAGTAAATGCCCTGATGCCAAGGTAAGATTGGTTCCTGGGTTGTGAAGTTTGTATCATATGCTCATTAGTTACTAGGACGCTCTTGAACTTTTGGTGCTACCTGTTATGCAGCGCGTCCATGACAAGGTCAACTTTACTCTATCTTATATCGGCCGGTATGTTCATACTCAAAGACATCCCCATGTCGCGACTAACGTATGTCTCTTCAAGACCAACTGCCAACGATGGTGTCGACTGTATGCACGGCCCTTCGGAATGCATGGGCAACATCATTGAACTCTGCGCCCGCGAGCTTTACCCCGACCCCAAGATCAACCTCGGCTTCATCATGTGTCTAAGTCGCGATTACCGAGATATTCCCGGACGATCTCTCGTCGAAGACTGCGCTCTCGAGTCTGCTATCGATTTCCAGCAACTTAACGATTGTGCTGTCAAGGAGGATGGCGCTTATGGTTTAAGTCTCTTGCGCCATAGCATTAAGAGGACCGCAGACGTATGTCGAAACCGAGTAACTAGTAAGAACATAGGCATACTGACATTCGCCAGGCCGGTGTTACCAAGAGTGCCACCATTCGTTTGAACGGCGAAATTTATTGCATCCGCGATGGTGGCGAGTGGTCCGACTGCCCCCATGGCTCTGGCGTAAACGACCTCCTTATTGCGATCGAGAAACTTCGCCGCCAGTCTTAAGTGGCTCAAAGATTTCAGTCCACAACTCACTCGCCTCTCCTAGCGTATAGCTCATCGCGATGCCATCCATACCCGCCTCGTCGTCTCCCGCCATCGCGCCCAGCGTCTCCATGATAGTCTCCAGACCGACCGCCTTGCCCGTCGCTTGCGTTGCCCCTGCCTCGAGTTGAACGTGTACAACATGGATGTGGAAGTGGTAATAAGTCGGCTGGTAGTGAACGTAGAGCTTGAGCTGGTCCGGCTCGATGGACGGATACGTCTGGACGGTGGCGTCGATGAGGCGGGCCTTCATGTGCTGCAACCAAGGGATGTGCTTCTTGCGGAGATCTCTCAGCGACCAGATATCCCGTCGCTCAACCAGCGCCAGTAAATGCAGCGCATCGAGCGTCTTGCGATCCCAGTTGAGATCTGGCAGCATAAGGAAGCCTTCGTCGCCAGCCTCGCCCAGCTTTGTTCTGTAGATGACATCTTCCACTTCTTTGCGTCCTTCGATAATGTTGAATACCCAATTGAGTCTTCCTTCTTCCCTCTTGCTGAGCATATACGGTCGAATGTGGTCTCTGTAAATCTCTGGTGTCTCCGTAACAAATCTCACACCCTGCTTGCTGTACTTCTTGATGTGTGTTTCCGTGCATGGGTAAATAAGGTTGATCTTCAGATCGGCAAAGAAATCAGAGTCGTCCGGCTTGCTCGTCTCGGCACCGCTTCGACCCATGAACCAGTGGTAAATGTCGTTGGCGCCCAGGTTCTGCACCCGCGCGAGCTGAGCAGGCACATCAGCGAGGTATTTCTGCGAGGTAGGAAAGGGGGCGCGTTCGAGTATTAGAAGAGCCGGGCTATCGTCGATAGTTCCGTAGAGAGAGATACGGCGACCTGCTTGATCTAAGGAGCTTTACATTAACTGAATGAACTGAAGAGAAAGGTCTGTAGAGGTCATGTACCTTGGTTAAGAACACGATCGAGCTTGAACTTGGGCACGAGAGCCTCTGCGTTTGCCTTGACGTCAGCCATTGTTGATTGAGGTTCTTCTAGCTGGCAAAGAATGGAGATAAAGATTAAAGAAAGAACCAAGAATTCCGCCCCTCTTTGCAAGTCAATGGATTCAAGGTGAAGCACCCCGCGGTGGGGCTTATGCATCTGTAGCCAACTCCACAACGGTAAGCCGATCGAAGCATTCCAGTCACAGCATATCTAAAACAACTTCGAGACAAAGACCCTTAGCACTCCCGACTGGAACTTTATAATTCAACGTCACTTCTTGGGTCATGTATTGACATAAAAGAATTTGGTATATCATCAAAAGTTAACTTATTTACAATATCGCTAAACTAAGTCGTTAGACGTCATCGTAGCCTGTGATGAAAGTGCTCTATTGAACATAATCGTCAGAAACTTGACGTAAAGAATGTGGTGGAGGCTCTCCATCGTGCCTCAAAAATGCTATTACTGCATGCTCGAATGACCCATGCAGTACTTGAGCGGCGTAAGGACCGTTCAATCGCATCATTACTCGACCTACTGTCGGTCTCGGTCCTCCAAAACAACAAGCCTGAGTGCTCACACCGGGTATATAATTCAGCGCTAGATTAAGGACATCAGTCCCTCGTAATGTTTCGGGTGTCGAAGAGAGGAACAACGGCGGAACGTAGATGATATGGAAGTTGATCAGAAACTGAGATATCTAGCCAGCCATGGAGCATGGCAAGTGATATTCAATACTGCAAATGGAGATGTGCTTCAAGTTTGTGCTGCTGATGCGAACAAGAATGCCGAAAACCCAGGACGCCATAAACAATGCACCAGTAACGTATCCCTTCCAGGGCTGTGTTCAAGGTAAAGAATTCAAGGGTGTGTTCGTCATGATGAGAAGGCGTTGAAGTTGGATCCGGATTCCGTTGATCCATCGCCGTCAATTGTCTTTCTCCAGTGTTCTGGTCGACAAACACAAACAAGAGGGAACGCCTTGATCTCGCCTTCTGCAGCCGGTGAGCTGTCTCGGCGACCCGACGCGTTCGAGACGCCACTATCGCGTTGAGCTTGTCGTCGAGTCTCCCATTCGTCTGCCCGGTCATTGAGCATTACACCTGTCGCCCAACCGTCATCCCATATGCCCACAACCTTGAGCATGTCGCCGCGTTCCAAGGTAAATTCGTCAGCTGCTCGTGGCTGGTACGCCCAAAGAACGGCGATCTTGTCGCCGGGATGAATGTCGTCCTGGGAATAGTAGTCTTTGAAGAAAGGCAACTGTTCTGATTGCTGGCTAGCAACGCCCTGTGGTGACGAAAACCCCCCAGCGCTAGATGGAGATTGCGGTACAGAGCTGCCAAGGGCCGAGTTGCTTGATAGAGATCCTTGTCGACGGGGTCTTGCGGGTGGTGGTCGAAGGATTCCGCCTCGGGTTTCGGACGAAGGGGGGCTCGAGGCGAATTCATCTGAAGAAGAGTGATCGGCGCCTCTTCGTTGATAACCCCCTACAGCAGCCATTCCTCCTCCTGTGATTGATGAGGTATCGCGATGGTGAGAAGGTGAATCGCCGGAGTGGCCTTCCAGGGCAGACATGCGTGCTATACGTCCACCAGGAAGAACTTCATATCCTTGAGGGGCGGTCGAGTTTGTGGCTTGCGCCATTGCTGTTGGACCTTGTCGGGCAGGCGCAGGTTGGTTGAAAATACTGCCCTTGGGGCTGCCGGGTCTCCGTCTTTTCCTGAGGCACAAGAGCAGAGCCAAAGCAAGCAAACCAACTCCTGCGAGGGCTCCAATAACGATCCCAGCAATCGCTCCGCCGCTCAGCCCACCACCCCCGCCCTCGTCGGTCTCTTCATCGTTTCCGTCTGCAGTGCTCGATTCAGTCGCCGAAGATGTTGGGGATTCGCGAGAGAAAGTGACGGTGGGGGCTATTGATGGCAGCTCTACATCCTTGCAACGATCCTCAGCGTTAGAATTGTAGCAGCAGGTATCGGTCGAGTTAAGACCACTTGAGCCACAGTAAGAACAAAGTCCAATGGTACTGTTACCATAACCGCAGTTCTCCCCCTCATTGTCAATCGCCTTGATGCACGTCGAGGTGTCCAGTGAGCCTCCGGG
Organism: Fusarium citri; assembly: GCA_004367485.1. Taxonomy (NCBI): domain Eukaryota; kingdom Fungi; phylum Ascomycota; class Sordariomycetes; order Hypocreales; family Nectriaceae; genus Fusarium; species Fusarium citri. The sequence goes on along the minus strand of QHHH01000036.1, from coordinate 153,373 downwards.
GAGAGCACAGTTAGTGAAGTCTGCCCTAATCAGCGGCAAAAGACCGTCTGATGGGTTCGAACAAATGCTGTCGTCTGATGTGAGATAGACCTCGCTTTGGGCGAAGTCAGCACAGTCATCAGCGCACAAAGGCCGAGACTGCTCCTCAGAAAGACCGCAGGGTTCAATGGAGTTTTGAACTATGGCATTGCACAGTACACTTGTTGTGAAGCGAGCATACAAGTCGCTAGTGTTAGTTAGATCAAGGTCCTGGCAACCAAACAAAGACTGGTATCTGGGAGCTGTAAGTATTTGGCTGCCTTGGGAGCAGTTGCGGGGAACTTACTGCCTCTGCACATAGTCTCTCTCGACAAAACCGGAAAGCTGACTATCGAAAGATGCTGTGTCCGAAACGTATTGCAAGAACGGGCTGTTACCCCGGTCAGTAAGAGTTGCGCCTCGAAACCTAAACAAAACATACTAGAAGTTACGAACGTCGCCTCCGGTAGCGATAGAGGCAGATGTAAACGCTGGGCAGGCCTTTGAACCCTTCAAGGAGATACAATTCGCATCCTGAGCTGAGACCAACATGGGTGAGGTAGAGAGTAAAGCGAGAACAAAGGTCTTCGATGTAATATGTTTGCGCGATTGGCGAGCCCGCGTCGGGCCCGCGCTCTGGCAGGACGCATCCATCTGAACGGTTGAGATAAGGGTCCTAATTCGACAGGCTAATGCAGAAATCGGTGATATCTTGGGCTTCAATAACACCTAGGTCATGGTCGTCGGGATAAGAACTTGCGATGAATGCCTGGTGAGTTCGTGGAGTCAGGTCGAAAGAGCCCTGGGTGGTCGATACGGTGGTCGGTGGAGAGATGTTGGGCGGTTAATAATCGTAGCCAAAAACTGCTCTCCTGAGCAAGCGAACGTGTGAATGAGTGATTGACTGATTAGTTAAGGTTGATGAGAGAGTCGAATTGTCGAGGCGCAATTGATTTTGTGATACGGTCAAACGATGGTAGCAGTTGGTTGAAAGATTAAATTACGATTAATTTTCCACGATTGGAAAGAGCGAATGTCGTCAAGAGAATTAAGGAAGGTGAGCGCCTGGTCCGTGAGGATCGAGTCGGTTCCTCTTAAGAGTAAACACGACAAGTTCTTTCCCGCCTTTGAGTTGTCGCTTCGAGCTCGAGTTGATTGAGCGTGCGTACGATCGAAGGGGAACCAAGCGATGAGACGCACACAATGGCTGGGCACGAATGAGGAAGGAGGAAGGGGGGAGAAGAGGAAGAAAAGAGAAAGTCGATACAAGCGAGAGAAGATCCCGGTAAAATCAGACCCAGCAGTGGACGCGACGCTCGGGCTGGTGGTGAAGAGAGTTGACCTGGGTGTTGATGTTGGGATGGAGGCCCTGGTCGAATTATTAGGGGAGGTACTCTGTACTTGTTAGGTACCTGATAGGGCCTTGCTTGGCTTGTCTGGGGTCCGTGTACGGTCAGGCAAGTCAATGGGAAAGAAGAGAGGAGAACAGAGGAGAGGGAAGAAAGAACCCGATCCGAAGATAGAAAGTACGAAAATAATTGCAAGCGCCTGGTGTTTGACCCCATGCTTTGGCCCAAACAACTGACTGGAGGGAAATGGCGATGGCCAGGGTGAGTCGAGCTATTCTAAGCCCAGAAAGGAATAGTTCAGGGCCGGCTCGCAACAACGGCCCAGTCTTGGAAGTACCGTTTCCCCGTAAATTGTATGACAGAGATACCTATTCCGCTCAGCTGGGACTAGACGTGTTTAATCTTGCGGAACAGGGATCAAACGGAAGCCGACCAGGGTCCAGGTAGCGTCATTATACCCGTCCTCCACTTAGATAACATCCATAAAAGCCTTGCATAACATAACCTCTGAGTGTGTCTCTCCGTGGCTAAACTAAACATCACTGTCAGTGTCGGGTCTTTTCTTTGAAGCTTTGACGATCAATTACCACTGCCTTGGATCTTATTTTCTATCTCAAATTGATCAACTCTGCAAGGAGGCATCCTTTTCAATAGTCGCCTCGTTCAACAATATTTTGTCTGCAAGTCATCGTCATTCTCTCCCCCTCACAGAAGATAGCAGTAATAGATCGTGACCCATTTCTAGTCTTGACTCAGATTCATCTTTTTGACTTTCCTATTCCTAATTGCGTTCGTCTCCACGTGTGCTGATAACTAGCCCGAGACTCACTAGACTAAAAGGTAGCTTATGGAGCTTGCAGCCCAATGAGAGCTGTCGGCGTTTGTTTTGACTCTTGGAGGGGACTAAACAACCTCCTTGCATAGAAGAAAACTGTCGCTATTGCATTGCGCAACCACGCACAGCAGCGAAAACCGGTTTCGATATCATTTGACGAGGTCTTTTTGTTTCTTGCTACTGTATTCCGTCGGCCCTCTAAATGTTTCCCTCTCACACATGATACACATAGTGTGCACAAGAATGAGGAGTAAACAAAAACTTGGCGATGGAAGCAACCATAAGAGAGGAGAGAAGAAAATGAAACCTATCGGATGCAACCCTCTCACCATTTTAACTTGTCATGCAGCCACAAGAATCTCGGCCGACTGTTATTGTTAGAGATTGGCTGCTGAGAGGCTGAGTTTCTGAGACAACCCCCAGTTCAATCTTACTGCTATTATTGCTTTTTTGCGCATCATCGACCAGATGTTCATGTGCAATAACATAATTTAAACTCGTTCATTTCCTTTGCGGTATAAAATGCGAATGTTTTCTTTTCTTGATCTGCTCTATCAAATTATCCTCAAACTCAAAAATCGCTCAGCAATACAGTTTCAAGTCTACATCGCCGTGCAGCGTAACATTGTGAAGCTTAGCCTGTCCATCATCCTTACTACTTGTGCCTCTTGCGTGCTCTAAGTCTACGGTCTACGGAGTACCCTACCGAGGGTCCTTTTGATAGTGGACCGCAACTCAATTGCACAAACGAACTTGTAGCCTTGTGTTATGCATTCTGAAACGCATGAACACAATGCAGTTGGGATGAAGAGTCCAAGCTTTACCCCATGAATCACGGCTTTCTGCAAAGCCGTTCCCTGAACAGTGACGATCAAGCTAAAGATAACTTCTATTTACCATTTATGCTCTGCACAAAGTATCCTTCAGCTTCCTGCAGATGCAATTTCCCAACCCTTGTAAGATCCCTTGCCCGTTCTTGGAGCGCGTTTCACTCGCTTTGTCATGCCACGATGCTACCTTGTCCTCTGTTGCTGTCCCGTGTGCTAGTGAACTATTAGCTGCCACTACCGAGCAAGCGAAGTGAGCTGAGAGTTTGGTCGTCGATCTACAAGAGAGCTGGGGAGTTCAGGGTAAGCAAAAGTGGTCAAGAACATAAGAGACGAAATGCAATTATGAACTCTGTAGCTTGCTCACTACCGGGCTTTCTACCTTAGTAGCAAACGCTGGAGTAGGGAACAGAGAAGTTATCATGTAAGTCTTTGGATGCCAAAAGAAAATAGTCTAATATGGGATAAGGTGACCAAGTTACTTCGTCTCTTATGCTCTTGTGTACAATTCTTCTGATAGCCTGACGACTCCCTTGCCTAGGTACCTGCATCTATTTACAAAGATTCACCGTAAAGCCACCACAGTTCAGGATCTATTGGTATCGCCTCCGTCATGTCCACCTCCAGAACCGGGGCATTATACAGCAAATCCAAGTTAAGATCTGAATCATGACTCTCCTCTGGACTGTCCTCTTGACTCTGCCCTGGAGTATCCTCCATGCTTACGTCTTGAGACTCTTCTTGAGACTCTTCTTGAGACTCTTCTTGAGACTCTTCTTGAGACTCTTCTTGAGACCCTTCTTGAACCTCTTCTTGAACCTCTTCTCGGGTCTCTACTGGACACACTTCTGAAGTATACTCTGGGGCTTTTTCTAGAGTATCTTCTGGCGTCGTTTCTGGACTTTCTTCTGGACTCTTCTCGGGGCTCTCCTCTAGACTCTCCTCTAGGATCTCCCCAAGATTTCCTTCTGGAATCTCTTCTTGAGCCTCTTCTGGAGCATCCTCCATGGTTTCGTCTTCCACAGACTTCTCTCTGCTCCCCAACATTGATGCGATATGTTCTGCCATGCAAGACCGGTCAACGAACTCTTGGGAATGGGCCCTGCTGATTGTTAGCAAGCAATACATAAATAGGAGGGCAACAGAAAAATTGGCGGCCTAGGCATAAGAGACGAAATAATCGAGTCACCTTATGCTAGCTAAGGCTAGCACTTAGGTTACTTTATTTTGACTCTCTAACCCTTAAGAGGACAATTCTTCTGTTACCCTAACGATAAGTAGGGTTGACTTACACTGGTAACTGTCCTCTCTTCCATTGATATTCATCTCTGGGGCGCGGCATAATCTCAACAAGCGCGTTGTCGACCGTATAACGGCCTTCTTCGCCTGCGAGTCTCGCAAGTCCGGCGCCCTTATCAGCGAGCATGTTACCAAGTGTTGCGCTTCGAGGCACCCAGTGGAACTCGGCATGCACACCGGCTTCTTCGAGCTTTTTGATCTTGAGACTCACATCTCGCACTACCTTCCCGCTCGCTATTGACTTTCTCAGTAGTTTGGACATTTTACGATTTGTCAAGTTTCGCTTCGCATGTTGTAGGAGTATCAGTGAAGGTTGAGAGTCCGTATATACTTCGAGGATCTGCAGTGGGATTTCGTCCTCTGTCTTTCTTTCAACGAATTGTACTGCGTACTCAAGGGCAAGACCGATAGCCTGGAGCTCTGCGATGCTGACTTGGGGCTTTGCCTTTTTCGTTACTGTTGGTTCTCTTGCTGTGATACGCACCCAGTTGAGGCCATCCCAAAATGTAGCCGCCCATCCTGCAGCTGTGTTTTTTTGGGCTGACGCATCAGTCCAAAAGACCAGTTGTGACGCACTTGTAGGCTGAGCCGATGCACAAGTGGCACGCCTGATAGCTTCATCTCGATGGTTGATGATGATTTCTGGTTGAATACATAACGTCGTCGTGGGATAGGCTGGGACATCTGCGGCAGTTTCTGGAACATCTGGGACTTCATTCCTCTCAGCAGCATGCTTGATAAAATGAATCGGTGGTCTCGTTGGAGCATCCGGGACATCGTTCCACGCTGCAAATGCAGTCTCGAAGGCTCTCTGAAGTCTACCAAAATAGCCTGGATCTGAATAGAGGTCCGTTCTAGGTTCCGGAAAGTTGGGTACGACGCGCATGGTATCGGGAGAGTCGAGCGTTGAGAGTGGAGTGAAAATGTAAGTGAGGAATATGTTATTTCGACGGGTGATGGAAGGAATTGTCCCTCCTCCACAGGGATATCTTTCGAATATAAATCATCTATTAACTTTCCTTCTTGTGAAGGTTATCTGATTTGAGTTGCGTTGACGCGATATCGCTGAGTATGTTATTGAACTCTCGTAACGACACTTACAGACGAAGTATCCCCTAAGCCTTAGAGCACGAAAACAGGATAGACTAAAGTGTTTATCTAAGTGAAATAAGACATCTGAAACATTTCGTCTCTTAGATTCTCTGCTTCTGGTAGCTTTAACTGAGTGCTTTGTCAACTCTCGTAGCAGCGTGCATGGCCTTGAATGAACTATATGTGTCTGCTTAAAAGTTTAATGGAATGACTCACTATACTTATGTCCTCCTGTAGAGAACTACACTCTTATGGAATATTGTTTAATGTATTTGTAGGCTAGTCCAGTCAGTTAGAGATGAGTGACAATACAAATCTATCCCAGGTTGTGTTCTCTAGATAGGACCCTAGGAGCAGAGGACATGAAATAATTTGGTTGCCTTATTCCAAGTTAGACTAATAGTATAATTTAAGCTGCTTCTAGGTATCTACTTGAGTATTTCATCTTATAAAGGATCTGCTGTTGAGTGAGTCTTGTTCAAAGTGATAAATGCAGTCTGAATTAATCGCAACTTCCAAATTGGTAATAACCTCGTTGAGCCGAGGTACGGATATTTTGTGTCCGGGGTAGTCTATATCCGGCTCCAACTCGTCTCCATGTTTCGTCAACACCATTCAACCTCACCAAATCAACAAAATGGCAGCCCAAGGAACGACTAAGCTTTTTACTCCGGTCAAAGTTGGCAATGTCGAGCTTAAGCATCGAGTGGTGCTGGCTCCTCTGACACGTCGTCGTGCAGACGAGGCAACCGCAGTCCCGCCCGATTATGCTGCCGAATACTATGCTCAACGATCCTCAGATGGCGGACTTCTTGTTTCCGAGGGTACTTTTATTGCGCACGAGGCTGGCGGTATGTCCCGTGTACCAGGGATTTATTCGCCTGAGCAGATTGCGTCATGGAAGGCCATTACCGATGCTGTTCACGCCAAAGGAGGCTATATCTTCTGTCAACTCTGGGCCTTAGGGTAATCTATACAAACATCTTCACAACTTACTGGGCGACAAGTATTGACCATGTCTTCAGTCGAGTTGCGAACCCCAAGATTGTGCCCAATGTCTGGAGTGCCGGCTCAAAGCCCTTCGATGTTAAGGGCACTGGATCTTCCGAGCCTCCTCCCAAGTTTACGACCATGACTGAAGCCGATATTGATCGATTCGTGGGACACTATCGACAGGCCGCGCTGAATGCCATCGAAGCTGGATTCGACGGTGTTGAACTTCATGGAGCTAATGGATACGTAAGTTTTGGTATAGCGTATCTGAATACTTCAATCGACTGACATGGCATATAGCTTATTGACCAATTCGTGAGTACATGAAGCGTCAGTTAAAGACTAATCGCTAAGACATGATAGCTTCAAACCAACAGCAATGACCGAACAGACTCTTACGGGGGCAGTCTCGAAAACCGATTCCGCTTCCCCTTGAGAGTCCTCAACGCTGTCTGCGATGCCATAGGCCCTGAGTGTGTCGGTATTCGGATGTCGCCCTTCTCTCGCTTCCAAGGCATGCGTGAAGCTGATCCTCTGTCCGTTTTCGTACCTTGGGCAAAGGCTATTGTCAATGCTCAGCCATCTCTGGCGTTTATCCACGCTGTCGAGCCACGAATCGAAGGAGGAAGTGACTCGCCCGACAATGTCCCAAAGACAAATGATACACTTGAACCCATCCGAGAGATTATCAGCAGTACAGGAGTCAAGTTCATCGTCGCAGGAGGATTTACTCCCAAGACTGCTATCAAGCACGCAAGCCAGACAAATGATCTTGTAGGCTTTGGACGTTACTTTATCCGTAAGTCGCTTCGTGGAAAGGTTGTTGATGACAGGCACTGAACTTTACTACCAGCCAACCCGGATTTACCGGCGCGAATTCAAAATGGTTGGCCGCTGACCAAGTATGATCGCTCGCTCTTTTATACACCTGATAGAAAAGGATATACGGATTATCCGCCTTACAGCCCTACAGCATCTAGACTCTGATGGACAAGAACGCGATGATTTAACTAGAGCCTGATGGAAAGCGTTTTGTATGAAGAATATGAATGAGTGCTCTGGCATTAACACCTTAGACATTAGATCCTCAAGAATATAGATACAGTATTTGTGATTATGATGAATCATGACTTCCACAACTACGGAGTATGCTAAATAGGCTTCTCTCTGTCTAGAAAGTTCACCTACCACTACCACATGGCATAGGCTACTCCATAGTTAGCTTCCTCGCGATAAGCATAACCACGCGCTCCGTCGGACAAGTAAATGAGATAAATCTCCAGGCCGAAATGTGTCTAGAACAAAGCCTAGATTAAAATATTGATTTAGTTGAAGAGATCGGACAATTTCTAATGAGCCCCCCCTCTTCGCTATCGAGACCAGCCCGTTCACCCTAAAGTCTCTAGCTCACCAATCATGTTGGTCTTCGCTCCTTTCGCGCTCAAGGGAACCTCCGACATGCCGACTTTCGACATTGCCTAAAGAGGAAACGAGCCAAGGGCGATCTCCCGGCGGTTTCGCGACGCCGATGACCGATACCGAATATTGGATGCTAAGGGTCTGGTCTGGATGCAGACAGAAGATGGTTGTTTCACTTATTGGTCAAGGAACATGGCATGCATTCGAGTATGTATGTAGCTTAGATACCTATATAGGATTACTGATATCCTGATTATCATGCCACTTCTTGTTCATCATCGAGACGAGTTCTAATCCTCAACTTATACACTGCTACTGAATGTGTATCTGATCATACCAGACACTCAAAATGTCGTCACAAAATCCAAACAACATGCCTCAAGGCCCTCCATATCTTCCTCGCACAGCTGGTCTCGGCGGTCGTCCAACGCCCTCGGTCGATGATCCTATCAGTGGTGTCATGTTGGGTTTCTTCGTTACAGGCGCCGTCCTCAACATGACTATCCTCCAACTCAACCGTCGACGCTCCCACAAGTTTGTTCTATCTGGCCTCCTATTCGGTTTCTGCATGGCCCGAATCACTGCGAATGTCCTCCGTATTGCATGGGCTTCCAATCCCAACAACTCGAGCCTCGCAATCGCCGCCAATGTCTTTACAAACGCTGGTGTTGTTCTTCTATTCGTCGTCAACCTCATCTTTGCCCAGCGCATTCTGAGGGCGTATCATCCGCATATTGGTTGGAGCAAGCCTGCTTCGTTGGCTTTCAAGTTCTTGTACTTTGCTGTCGCTGCGAGTCTTATCATGCTCATTACTGCTGTGGTCTACAACTTCTACACCCTCAACCCACACACTAAGCAGCAACTTCGCGACATTCAACTCACTGGCAGCACCTTTCTCACCATCCTCGCATTTCTGCCTCTCCCTATTGTCGGACTCTGCTTTGTCCTTCCTCGAAAGACAGCCATGGACAAGTTCGGCCAGGGTCGCATGCGCACTAAGATCCAACTCCTTGTCTTCACCACCATTCTCCTAACCCTGGGCGCCTCGTTCCGAACAGGAGTATCGTTTAAAGTCCGTCCAGCCAACGATCCAGCATGGTACCACAGTAAGGCATGCTACTACTGCTTCAACTATGTCATCGAAATCATTGTCGTCTTCTCATACGCCCTCTCACGATTCGACCGTCGCTTTCACATCCCCGACGGCAGTCATGCGCCTGGCGATTACTCTGGCAAGAAAGCCCCTCAAGATCCCATGTATCGTGTCAATACCGAAGAGGAAGTCTTTGGCGATGATGAGCGACCACAAACAGCAGAGCAAAACCAGCAAAGACAACGGCAATGGGCGGCCGGTCTCAAGGAGGAACTTGACGAAGAGACTGTATGAAGTTGATTCTTATTAAGACGATGTTACACGAATGTCTTATTTGTAACACCAAACAAGATTGCGGAGGTACATGTGGTCATGGAATCTTGTACTACTACTGTTTTGTAGCATCGCTGGGTTGCGTGAGAAAACAAGCTGCATATTTAGATTAATGAGCTGACGCCACTCGTATGATTAATTGGAGCCTCGGATGGTTCAATGTAATAAAAATAATATATCCGTGCGGAATCAATACTTGCCTATTTAGCCCATGATGCTTTTGTGTTCGTCTATGTTCTTAGTATTATCCGTTCTTTGACCAACTTTCAAATGCTCAATCCCAACATATATAGACATCACAACGCGAGGAGCAAGACTGAAAAATGATCATGCATGCGTGTTTCTTTCTCTTACAGCGCGGAACTCAAATATGCGTATCTAAGCAGTCCTGAGACGGAGCGCCGCAACGTAGTCTACCAAACCCTTCCCAGCAAAGGTATAGCCGCACCAATGCTATCGTGCCTTCGCCGCAATGTTCGGGAATTTGCCATGAGCAAAGGTGCTGTATCCGTACAATTCCTGCGCCAGAGCTTTTTTGTTCGTTTGGGAGGTTCGTCGTATGGAATCGTACAAGGCCGAGCTGCAACATCCTTGAGGCTGGCGCAGTTGCCCCAAATCTTGCAGTTCGACATTGGCTGGTTCGAGATTGGCCAGACGTGGGTATACGTGACGAGATTAGAGGAAGTAATCGGGAGTCCCTGTGATGATTGTCAGCTAGATCGGATAGGTTTCTGCGATAAAAAAGACTTACGCCTTGAGACCATAGGCTCGCCGGCTCTAGGGCAAGGGTCAAATTGCAGGCTGCACTTAGTTAGCTTATCGAACTGCGTTCAGGCAGGTATAGAATCGAACATACAAGGTGTACTTCAAGTGCTCGTCAATTTCCATAATAGCGGCTTGGTTACCGCATCGGTAACAGTAGTTGGGTGCTGCATCATGTTAATCTTGCGAAAGTCGTGGCGCATCTGAAAGTTCTTGACAAACCTGAGAAAATGGTAACCACATTACGGTCTTGAGACCAGTTATAACCCTCCATAACCAGCTGATGAGCTCGCGCAATCAAGGTCAAGCCGTTGTTATGGTTAAAGGCTTCTGAGATATCCTGACCGAATGTGTACCCCGCACCTCGAGGAGAGATTCCCCAGCCGCATCGGTCGTCGGGGTCTGACCAGAGAAGATCACACATGGGACCCTCGTGTGGAACCTCCTGGATACGGTCCAGAGCTCGGATGTTATCGAGTGTGTCGATGCTAGGTGAGAGACCGCCGTGAAGACAGAAGATCTGGTTGTCGATCAAGGCAGTGAGGGGAAGGTAGTCAAAGAGGTCGGTGAAGTACTTCCAGACATTAGCGTTTCCGTATTTGCGAAGACACTCGTCGTAGAAACCGTAGACCTGGGTGATCTGACGGGACTCGTGGTTTCCTCTAAGAATGGTGATTCGCTGAGGGTATCGGATCTTGAGGGCGACGAGAAGGGTGACGGTCTCGACGGAGTAGTAACCTCGATCAACATAGTCACCTATTCGTAGTAAGTATCGGCTGCGTAAGGTTGTAGAATGGTTGAAGCGTACCCATGAATAGGTAGTTGGTGTCGGGGTTAGGTCCACCGATCTTGAAGAGCTCCATCAAATCATGGAACTGGCCGTGGATATCACCACAGACGGTAACGGGGCATTTCTGGCGACGGGATTAGCTTGAGCATCTTGGCCAAGCGGCGCATGTCGACAACATACCACTGGCTGCACGTTTGACTCTTCCTGTAGAACTTCTCGGGCCTGTATTGCAGGTCAGCATTCGGTCGCCATCACGCGAGAAGCGTTAAAGCTTGTTGAGTGATACACGGTCGCCGTTGTTCGCGACTAAACGGTCGTGTGCATCACATGCACAACAGCTCCATCGCGTCCAGCCGAATTGACATCCTGCTCACCTTATCGCACAGTCTCTGAACGTCAGCTTCGGCCAACTGCTTGCAGGTCATCAAGCTCTCAATCCAACCGTCGAGAGTGGGGATAGTAGTGGGCTCGAAGTTAAGCACGGGCGAAGCTTCAGCAGGCGCTCGCCCAACATCCTCCATATTGGTGTCCATGGCTCAGCGGTATAGAAGTCGAGTATCGGAATGTGTTGATTGTGGGAGTGAGGTTGAAATGACGTTGACGTTGGATGCGGTCACGCCTGAATCGCGAGCGGTGGGGCACGAGGCACAAAGGCGGCGGTCGTCAGGGGAGGGAGGAGAAAAGGGAAACAAGAGAGATGAGATAATCAATCAGCTACCGACACCAGCAGTAGCAGCTTCTGTCGCTATAAAATCGATCTATCGCAGACGGGAGAGGAAGGCGTAAACAGAAGCCCAGGAAGGGAGAGGGCGGGCGAGGCTCGTTGGTGAAGAATTTTTGGTGGGCGTTTGTTAGGTGATAAGTTAGATGGTGATGGGGAGCGAAAGGAGGAGGGAGGGATGGATGATGTTGGTGGTTGCCAGCCTGGGTTCGGGCCAGCCTAGCCAGCCTAGCACGCCTGGGCCTGGCCTGGGCCGCTACCTTCCATTTAGCTGCACCACCAGCTCAGCAGTCCCTCACAGCTGGAATTGGAGCATCATGTGGCGTATTATAGCTAGTAGATACCTGTGTTTATGGCCAAAGCTCTATTTAGATTTAAAATAAAACTCTACTGATAGATTCATGCCGGGTTATATTTTTGAACGTATGAAATCAACATCGTACAGCTTGTACTCGATCAATATTACTGCATCGACCTGACGCTTGTCCATTTCGTCATTATCCATGGCCCCTCGGTTGCATCAGAGCTTACCTCAAGCGGATGTGGCTTAAAGGCCAACATAACATTGCAACATTAAACAGCCATGTTTCATTATATCAGCTTCTCAATACTAATCATATCATGCATAATTACTACAATGGCTCTCCAATTTCAGCCTGGGTATTGCCATACGGATGATCCCTCATTTCATCGATGCTGACAAGTTAACCAAAATGTTGCCAATCAGCATCGCCAACTCATAACCTCAACACCTTGTGATCGGGTCATTTACGACAATCCCAATCCCACAGAAGCTTCCTGCTCAACTAGTTCAAAGACCATCAGGTTCTTTCCGACCAAGTTTTCAAAGTCCAGTCCGACTTCGGATAGAAACTTGGAGTGCTCCTTTGCCCTCTCCAAACACTGCGTCCAGACTTGGCCTCTGGGCTCCGTACTACTAAGCTGGCGTGCCAGAATGACATTAAATGCATCGACCTCTTCCTTTGCCCACTTGACGCATACACTCATCATGGGTGGTGGGAAGCACGACTGAAAGCATTGCACGGTATTATGGATGACCATAAAATACACAAATGAGAGCTCCCAGATGTACAGATGCAAATCTCCCTGGAAAATGCATTGCCTATGATATGTTAGTAACCGTCCCTTAAGAAGTACTTCAATTCTACTCACCTAGCTCGTTTGTGAATTGTGCCGCTCCTCGCCGCCAGATACGACTCTCGGGCGCTATCCTCAAAGCCAAGCCGCGTCAACCAGCTGACGTTGCGTCTTGTCTTTGTGTTGTTGTCGTGTGTCATTTCAAGTTCACGGACAATCATATTAGCCAATTTGACACATCGTTCGTTGACTTTAAAGTTGATAAAGTCTTGAGCAATCGCATGGTTCTTCAGTCCGCGAGCAATTGCTTTGAGCTTCTCAACACGGACAACAGCATCTTCGAATCTCTGCATTGCAACGTCGATATCGAGGTCGTCCATCTCGCTTTCAACCCATCGCAGGTTTTGTTGCTTGCCATCCACTTCAATGAGCATATCCTTGATGTCTGATAGCGTCGCAAGAAGCTCTGTCTTTTGCAAGAGACCTGGATCTCGAGAGGCAAAGTAATTGATGGTCTCACGCGCCTTGTTATTAGCCTCCATCTCCGATCGAAGGCCCTTGCGCAGCTGTTCTATAGCCTTGCGCACATTAAGGAGCAGCTGTTTCTTTTCGGGGTCTTGGGGTTTCTCCGTCCGATAGATGAAAGATTCCTGACCAACACCTCGCACCATAATAGCGTCCGCAAGCTTATTGCGTCCGCTACTTGATGATTCTCCAGTGCTCGACATGTCCACCACTTCCACATCCAACAGGGGCCAGCAGCGATCCGCCACCAACTTCATCATCGGCCCTCGTGCGTCTGAACTGGGCGCATCTGCCTTTCGCTTCTTACGCGATGCGATAAGAAGGTGATCGTTAAGCAGAAAGATCTGCATTGCTCTGCGTGATTTGTATGTGGCATTGTCAAGCTCAATCCAAGGGCCGGCGTCTTGGACAACATGTCGTCCTGCCGCATTAGGGAGGAACTTTTGCGATCCCTCGACGCCCTTGTACAAGGCCTGCATTTGAGAATTCCACATTGCACTTCTGTCAGCAATAGACGTGCGCCTATCTCTTCTGCTACTGATGCCAGGGGCAGCCCCCAAATCGCTCGGCGTAGGCTCTTCACTTTTTGCTGCAGCAGCTCTCATAGCCGTCGTGTTTACCTTGAGCTCCGACATGAAATTCTTTAGGTTTCTCATCTCGCTCTTGAGTTTCTCGGCCTCCTTGCTGATTTTGATAAATTGTGTTCTGTTCTGCATGACACTCTGTTGCAGATCCATGCCTACACGTGTCTTGACTTTGCGCAACGAATCTTCGAACTCGCGGATTTGATCCTCAGTCGCATCGCTCAGAGCCGCTTGGACATATCGATCTGGCTTCAGCTTAGGATCGCGCAGGCCTTTGATATCGACAACTGGAGCAACGCCAGGTCCTGAGCGTGATGGGGGCGGCCTGGAAGCGGCAGCGCTCTCCCTGGACTCGTAGTTACCCAGTGAGGGCATCTGTGGCATCGGGGGTGCTGCGCCATTGGGACCAGATGACGGCTGATTGAATCGTGTGGAGTATCGTCGCTTAACAAGGTCCGAAGTCTATAGAGCAGTGTGAGTATGGCGAAACAGGAGATGGGTTCTTGAATCAACTTACCTTTCCACCAGCCATCGGAGGGGGACGCGGACGAGGTCGAGCTGGAGCTTGCTGACTAGGATCCGCATCTGGAAGAGGTGGTGTATTCGACGCATCTTGAGGAATCGGACTTGAGATCTGTCGAGGCGCGCTGATAGTTGGCCTCTTCTTTCTCCTGCCGCTGCGAAGCGATATCTTGTTGCGATCCTCCATGTTGGGCGAGTATTGAAGCTTGGGAACAACGCTGGACAAACAGGGCGACGGAAGAGAGGTGGAATTGGTAATAGGATATGTCGTTGAGTCGTCAATTAGGAGAGTTTATACGATAAGGTGCAGAGATGCCTCGAAACAAAACAAAATGCTGGTCTGGCCTTGAGCGCCAGCCGAGCTCTATCATGAGGTAGGTACGTGTAGGTAATGGTCGAGGCTCCGAGCTTCAGTGAAGCAGCCACTGGAATGGGGTGCATCAGGAGGTGGGGGTACGTACCCAGCCTCTCAGCCGCATTGGTGGGCTTAGTTGGACCTTCAGATGAATGTTTGTTAGTGGACTGGTGACAGAATTTGTTCAATGGATCGGGACTCAATGTATCATATCAATATATACAAAAAAGAAAGTTAAAGACAATGCTACATGTATCAAATACAACATTCTTAGTATGTTAGTCCCATCGACTTCTTATCCCTTAGCTGGTCCGCAGGGTGTCAGAAGAATTGACCGTCATAAGCGTAAGAGACGAAATAGTTTAGTCATCTTATGCCGATTTAGGTTAGCATTTAGGCTACTTTATTTTGGAGGCCTAAGCCTTAGAGGACGTTTCTTCTGTTGCCCACCCAGCTGGTGTCCAGAGGTTATCGTTATCTAGTAGGTATCAACCCAAGGCTTCGAGTCCATTGATAAGATCTGATACGCCAGTACCAATCTCAGAGCACAATTTCAAAGGTTCAGTATTCAATTATGAAACATCACGAGAAAACCTCTTCAATTTTAAGGGTGCATAGTACTTTTCATACAACAATAAATTCCTATGAACTTTTAGCTATTTATATCCATGCCTGCCTACCTATGATGTATGAGGATTTATGGCAGCCCACTTGCCAGGAAAGCTCCCACTCTCCCAATCGGGCTTAGGTTCACATCATGTGCTCCATTGCTAAAAAATTAGGAAAGCAAGCGACGTCTGAAAGCTTGCTGCTCGCTCCCGACGCTCGAGAAAAGCGAACTCATCTAATTGACGACGTAATATCCTCCGTCACCCGATCTCCGACGTCGCCAGACAACACCTCGAACCCCGAGTTTGCCCATTGTCGTAGTGCAGTGGGAGTGTCTTTGGTCTTCAGTTTACTGAGTGCGCTCCAATTCATCCACCACCTCCGCACTCGCACCCGCATCACCATCCCGCCTCAAAAATGGTTCAGACTTCAGCTTTGGTGACGGCATCCGTCGCTACCGCCGCCGCCGCCATTCTCGGTATGACCGCGCATTCATCACGTCCTATAAATACGAAATAGCGACTTGCACTATACAACGATGCACATTGGCTAATCACGTATATCCTTCGAATAGGTTATGCTGCCTACTTTGACTACCAACGTCGAAACCAGGCCGAGTTCCGCCGAAACTTGAGGAGGAACGAGCGCAAGCAGGCCCGCGTCGCAAAGGAGGAGGCCGAGGCTTCTACTCAGCAACAACGCCACAGCATCCGCTCCAAGGTCGAGGAGGCAAAGGAGGAGGGTTTCCCCGCTGGTGTTGAGGAGCGGGAAGCTTTCTTCAATGAGCAGGTTATGGCTGGAGAGATGCTCAGCCAAGATCGTACGGATACCTTGTATTCAGAAATCGTTTGCAATATGCTGACTGTTGTTCTACAGCTACCAAGACTCTTGAGTCTGCTTTGGCCTTCTACAAGGGCCTCAAGGTCTACCCTGCTCCTGGCGACCTGATCCGAATTTACGACAGCACTGTTCCCAAGGCAAGACCAATCTAAAAGCTCGATGTATTGAAAGCAATCGCTAACAACTATACAGCCCATATTAGACATCCTCGCTGAGATGATCGCATACGACTCATCTCTCGACATCAGATCCGGTCCCGCCCCCGGTGGTATCAATCTTTCTGACATTCCCAATGTTGGTCTCGACTAAAGAGGGATAAGACCTATCCGAATTTCCTCTCCGCTCTTGGCACATATATACCCAGACGTTGGAAATCATTGAATTAATACCCTCCCTCAAAATCTGTACCATGGAAAGCTTGCACATTGTCAAAGCTTTCCGAACAAGAAATGTCTAATGGAGACCTGACGGCCTTCAATGTACCATAGTTTCGCTCTTCCCACTTCCATAGAGCTTTGTGTAAACAGATGTACGTTGAAATGAATGAGTTTAGAAACAAAGATTGCTGGCAGCGTTTCGGCAAACATCATGAAGTTATTATTCTTTTTAATTCGAGCAACATGCTGTGTTGATGTCATGGAAATGCCCTGTGTTCATTGAAACGAAATCTCTGAAGATTGACTCCATTTGATATTCTGAATGGAACGTTCAAATTTCGAATTCATACTTAAATCATTTATTTATGTAGGGAGACTCATGATGCTTCAATCTTTCGTCCCTTTCTGTCTACTCGATCATCACGGGGATCAAAACCTCCGTTACCCCACAAAGCCCATTCGGGAGTTGGTTCACCCATGTACTCCTCTGGGGTAAAGTTGCCAGGTCCACGCTCCTCAAGAAGCTCGAAGAACTTCTTGTAATCGATCAAAGTGTGCCACTTTCCATCGACGTTGAATCTCTCACTGGCCAAGAGAATACAGCAACTGTGTGCGTGCTCAGCAGCGATGCCGTATTTCAACCCCTTTTCCTCCAGTCTCTTATTGAGAGCCTTGACAAAGTCGCAGACCTCCCAGTAGAATGGAACATTGGACATGCTCAGGCCAGCATTAGATGAGGTCGATGTACCACAGTATGTGACACCCTTGACTTCAACGAAGCATGGTAAACCTTGTTCCACGAGTCGGGCGTATCCCTCAGCCTCCTCCTCAACGTTGAAACCCTTGACGAGTGTCAGGCGGAACACTGTTCGGTGGCTGAAACGCTTCTCACGAAGGATATCAAGGCAGCGGTTGAAGCGTTCCCAGAAGTCTCGGTGAAGAGGTCTGTCGATTTTCCGTAGTGATTCCTTATCAGCTGCATCGATGGAAACGTAGAGTTGAGTTACAGCCTTAAGGTCAGCGAGCTGATCAGGGTGCTGGGCGTTGCAGACGAGGAAAGAAGAGATACGCTCAGCATGCAACATGCCGAGGAATTCGTTGATGTAAGGATAGAAGATGGGTTCTCCGACGAGTGACAGAGCGCAGTGTCTGATCTGCATAGCTTCGGCGAATCGCTCAGCTCGCACACCAGGCATACCACGTAGCATCTTGATCTTCTTGTAATGGTTCGTCTTGACGCCATCAAAGATAAGCTCAGGAGGATCCACAACCCATCGCCATGTGGTTCCAACTGGGTTTGTACCGTGGCGCCAGCAGAAGACACACTTATTGGAGCAGGACAGCGAGGGCGTTGTCTCCATGCATTGATGACTGGCGATACCGTAAAATGACCACTTGTAGCAGGAGCCACGTCCACGGAGAGCTGATTTCGTCCATCGACATGTCTTGACTCCGGAGTGAGATCCGACAATGGCGTAGCCTTGCTTGGTGAGTGCTTTGTATGTAGGCGATTCCTCAGCAACCATCTTCTTGGGTCCTTGAGGTACCGATTTCTTTGTGGAAGAACCGTAGTTGGTAAAGTCAACAGCGAGAGGGGCTTTCTGATTGGTCGAACCGTCATCTTTTCGAATCATACGTCCGAGATCCTCGACATCGTCGAGATCCCTTCCACCCTTTGTCTTGTTACTGGTAGCGTCGTCCTCGATGATGACTTCACCATCGTCTTCGTCTTCGGATACGTCCTCAACGTCACTTTCTTCAGCCGCTCCACTGCCAGGAAGACCTTCTCCCAAGTTTCCGGTGCGGGCAGCATGTTCAATAACTTCTTCGACACCCTTGGCCCATTCCTGTAGACGCTGTTCGTGATCACTTTGCATATCGCCCATTCCAACAGGGTAAGCTCTCTTGCGAGCAGTAAGCTTAGCCATCCACCTGTCGACTTCCTTCGCCTGGAAACAGAAACCGTCTGCCTCGGTAGGCCAGTTTTCCTTGTCGCCGAAACCGAAAACAGAGTATCCCATCAAGCCCGACAAAGGCGCGGTATCAATTCGGAAGTCATGATGCGTCTCCTGGAGATGCTCGAGGAAGGTGTCGTTGATGGTATCGATGTTGTAACTGGGAATCAGAAAGAGGTAGAAGAGGTCGGCATCGCCATGCGCCTTGTAGGGAGTAAGGAAATAATCATCGAAGTCGATCTCAGTAAGGTCTCGGGTTTCGGGCTTGAGAAATTGTCGGCCTGACTTCTTGGAAATCTCATCCAACTTTCCTCCCAACTCTTCAACATACGCTTCCGCAATCTTGGCCGTCTTAGTCGTGATGGAAGAAAAGAAGACAAGAGGGACGACAGGTCGAGTGACGTCCTTTTCTTCCTCAGTTTTCTTTGATGGCTTCCTGGCTACGCCACCTTTGATTCGTCGAGGTCCTTGGGATTTGGCATTCTTCTTCTCTTCGGCTGGCTCAATGATGGGGGTCTTTTCTTCGATCTTGATTTCGGGGTTAACTTCTTCGACTACGATCTTGGGCTTGAGGGGCTCCTCGTAAGCCTTCTTGAAAGCAATAACTTCTGTCTTTTGACCATTGAATTGGAAGTAGAGTCGGACAGCGACGAGGATGACGCAGGTGGTCAAGAGAATTGGCACTCGGTGGATATGCCAGACATCCACCAAATCTACAAGAGTCAGTCAGTCAGCAGCATGTTCTGTATTGCGATATGCGAATAGAATATTGAAGAGAACTTACCATCAACAAGCGAGTCAAG
Organism: Fusarium citri; assembly: GCA_004367485.1. Lineage (NCBI taxonomy): Eukaryota > Fungi > Ascomycota > Sordariomycetes > Hypocreales > Nectriaceae > Fusarium > Fusarium citri. The sequence goes on along the minus strand of QHHH01000036.1, from coordinate 134,174 downwards.
GCGCGAATGCGATGACTGATTTGTCCAATCCATGATGACGATCAGCTTGAATTGAATCAGCCAGACTGCCACTCAGGGTTTTACAAATGTATGAGAGTTGGTTGGTGAAGACCGCACAATCAATTGATAAGAATTCCTTCTAAAGAAAAATAAATTGCCCCGCGCCTCCACCTCCAGTAGCCTTAAATCATTCTGGGAAAAATTGCCCCGCGATAGATTTTGTACTGTAACTTACTCGGCTGTGACTAATCCTTGTTCCCTTTCATGTAAGTGGTTCATGTGTGTTCTTAGTTCTAATCTTGTCTATCTAAATTATTTTACAACTATAATTCATAAATGCAGAGTTAAGAGGATCTTAAACTCTTCTATCTGATCCGGCAGCTTGTGACTTTTCTCGAAGGTCCTTCAAACATGGTGCATGAAACATTTCTCCGGTAATCGCCAGCTTGAGAGTTCTACTAGCAACGATAATCCACAGCAATACCACTGCGAGCGAGATGATCTGTCAGAAGGTTAGCATGTTAATTTAACAACTGGAAAGAAGGCTTCGTACCATAGTAGCAACCCTGAAGAAATCACTATCAAGATTCTGTGCGAGAGAATTCGAGCACGTTGCCAGCACACCAAGCGGAAACGTATAACCCCAAGCTCCCAAGTTGCGCGGCACGCTTGGCATCATGGCGATACTAATGAGTGCGAAGGATAGCCAGACAAGTGCAAATCCCCACATGACGATACCAAAGAAGACTCCAAGGACATACAGCATCTCACCCGCTCGCGCAGCTACTTCACCAAAGGCATTGCTTTTGGGAATAACATGCATAGCCACCTTGCCAAGCTGCTGAATCCCAAAACCACCTTGCCCAAGTGGTCCTATCGGCAGAAAGACACTGACAATCACCTCCTTAGGCGGGATTGAATGGATGGTGAGTCGATGGAAGTAAAGAGCCAGCACAATAGCCGAGAACGACTCTCCGATGCCCCAAAGGACATAAGATGCAATCACCGTCGTCAGCGCATGATGATGATTGGGGAGCTCCTCTGCGACTATGCCACCTGTTGCAGCTGCGACTACAGCCGGCACGATGGGAAGTAGTAGAGCCGCAGTGATGTTTTCCAGACCAGGACGATGGCGGTGCATGACGATAAAAGGCATGCTGACGCAAGTAGCGACGGAGATCCAAACATCGAGCCACCACAATCCCCATGCTAGGTAGATGACCCATTCACCCCAGTGCTTACAGCTGAACACCATCATGTTTATGATAGCTATGTAAATGTCAGCAATTGTGTAAGTAGCGTCGCTAGATAGAACTTACTTGCAAGCCCCATAGGGAAACAGCCGAGAAATAGAGACTGGCCTGGATGTGAGATCATGGCAGACCAGATGGTTGGGTACAAGGTGTATCGAGCGATAGACGTGGCTGTAAAGACAGTGAAGAGAACGACGTTCAGCCCAAAGAAGATATATGATATGTACTGAAGCCATATCGCATTATATGGTAGATTGTGCAACAGTATAGACACGATACCAGTGCCCATGTTGACTGCAAACCATCTTTGTAATTCGTGTTAGTGAGTTGTGACGATCAATTGGTTGTCTCACACTTACGAGGGCGTGAAGTTGCGAATGACCCTTCGCCAACCAGTCTCCTCCTTACACGGCAGATTTGACTGGCATGGCTTCGGTGTAGAGCCGCTGCATGCCGGTTGGACTGTGACTGTGCCGGTAGAAGTCGTCAAGTTGCTACAGCCAGGCATGCTGAGTGTAGACTATTGTATTCAATGTGTGACGTGAGCTGCTGATCGATGTAACTATCAGACGCTAACAAGGTTTAGAGGATTGTCTGATTCAAGGGTTCAAAGAGAATTATTGCAAGGCCTCAGAAGATAACAATGGAAGAAACAAATTAATATTTAATTAGATGTACTTAGCAATGATTTGCAAGTCAAGATCAAATTCAGGAAAAATGCTTTATTAATATTCTCTGACCAAGTCGCAATCGTGGCGGTCATGGCTAATTCCGAGTCGTTAGGTAACTCAGCACCGAGATCCGCTAATCGCCTCTTCTGAAGAACGCCCGGCCTCCACTTGGAGGCTCAGTCGGTAGTGGTAGATAGTGGGTATACCGCCATAATTAAGAATTGCGTGCCCGGAAGAAAAATGGTCAACTATTGAAGAGTTTTAATAGATAGAAAATTTCATAAAGACTCTCCAAACAACCCCATAACAACCCTTGAATTTGTCCTTATGAAAATTATCCTAGACTCAAACCTCTTTGTCGTACCAACAAGGTAGATACCAATCGTATACCGCAAGATACTACTGACAAAGAGTTTCGGGGGTTTTAGCGTCGTCGTATCCAACCAGCAGCCTTCAAATCAGCTCACAGGACCAGTCCCAATCTTGGATCGCCGACTGAAAGCTCGCCGACCCAACTCGACTCAGCCAAGTCCGTCTGTGCCTCCCGTAAGATACAGTATGATGTCGGTAGCAACCCACGACCCACATCAAAGATGCGGTGATACAATCTGCCGTCTTGTCAAAGCCCGGGTCTGACCCATGACAATCGAGTATGGATGGCCACACACGTAGTGAATCCCCGCCTGGCGGTCTGGTAATAAGGAGTCAGTCGTATCGTCTTCTTACTTATTAGAGCCCCTTTCCCTTTGAATAATTCCAAGTGAAAGAGCATCAGCATTCTTAGTACTCAGAAGTAACAACCATCATAAGCAATCATGGCTATCGGCATCTTTTCCAAACCGGCGCTGGGCATGGACCACAGTGGGATTCCCAGCGTCGGTCCCTGCCAGCGTAATCGATTCGAAGAACTCGTCATCCGCCTCAAGGATGCCCTTGGACCATCATCAGGGTTGACTTCGGACGACGTAGATGTCAACTACCTTCAACAACTGATGGAAGGCTACGATAGCTCCGATAACCAGTGGAGTCGATACGCCTTTGGTGATAGTAGCAGGGGATACACCCGCAACCTCGTCGACGAGGGGAACGGCAAGAGCAATCTGGTAAGCCCTTATACAAGTCAACTTTGACCTGTCCCAGCAGTGACTGACGTGTTGTATAGCTCGTCCTTGTATGGTCTCCAGGAAAGGGGTCACCCATTCACGACCACGGAAAGGCGCACTGCCTGATGAAGATACTCCGCGGCGATCTGACCGAGACTCGATATGCTTTCCCAGAACATAACCAAGAGGAGGAACCAATGCAAGTCATAGCCGAGACAGTGTATAAGTCGGGCGAGGTAGCATATATGAGTGATGACCTTGGTTTGCATCGTGTGTCCAACCGCGGCAGCGACTTTGCTGTCTCGTTGCATTGTAAGCATTACCCCAACCCAAACCACGACACTTGTCGCAACAACTAACATGCAACTTTGCAGTATACACTCCTCCGAATGTAGCCAAAAAGGGATGTCATATCTTTGATGAGAAGACAGGGCGAAAGAGTCATGTGCCGGGCTGCCACTACTACTCAGCATATGGGCGGCTGCTCAAGGAATAGATGAAGTGGGTATGGCTTCAACAGCCAGATGTTTGATGAGAAACGACCTTTATGTTGTCCACTGGTGGTTCATCCAGATTGTTTTTATAAGCAGGTAATGATAGGCGGAGGAGGATATCCATGGGCCTCAGGAATGCGTGATATTAGTATAGCGTGGCATAATTATAGCATAGAATTGACAGACTGCCTTGATCATGAAGAGACCCGCATTCTGTGCAAAGAGTGAATAATGATAATGAACGGATTATGAAGGAGGAAAAGAGGAATCGTGACTGCTTGCTATATTGATGGCTCTTGCCATGACATGGAGCGAGCACGCAATCGACGCTTTGTCCCAGAATGGTAATTGACTCTGGGTTCGCCATACCGAGCCGTACCGACAACCGACTACACAATCCCAGCAATGACTTTAAGACAAAGTATTATGTTGTAAAGTAAGTAGCTATTCAGCAGAAAGTAAACTCGATGTTTATTGAGTTATTCAGTGGTATTTCCAAGTTTCTAGCGAAGGAAATGGATGATGTTGGGTCGTCCCGATAACCGAAACTTGGTGTTGTACCATTGTGCAATCCAGTCGAGTAGGAGGAGCCTTACAAACAGAGGGAAGCATTTCATAGACCTTTGTCGACCAATTACAATACGATATATAGGATCTCAATCATTCGAAATCCTATTAGCCCGTCTCGAAAATACTTTGAGTTGTCTTTGTGAGCCTCCACTGCTATTGGCCCCCGGGCCTCTCCAGCTTAGAGGCGTGTTGTTCGCATCCATAAGTGATCTCTGTCGAATCTACAGCACCTAACTATTGCAATATCTGTTGTTCATGCCTCCAGCTACATATGTGCCTATTTTCCCGTAGCTCACATCTACACTACGTCAGGTCTATGCCATCACTGTTCAATACTCGTAACTCGGCTGAGGATGGGATGTTTGACCACCATCATCAACTATTTCCCACCACTCACGCAGTGCTTCAACTCCATTCGAGCGCTACTAATTAGTTCTTCCAGAACCCCTCTCAGTATTCCGAGCTTCAGAAGCTGGGGCTATTGAGATCTTGAAGTCATGACAAGTCCTGTGCTCAACCCCTCATCGAGTTATGCGCCGTCTCTCTACTGGAGCGCTTCAGCAGCGACAAGGGTAGTCAAATCCAGGTCCCGAGATCGACAGTTAAGCTACCAAATGCTAGTCTCTAATTGGAAAGAAGTTCAAGTCAAAAACACCGTTTGTTCAATTCCCCAGATTGTTTGTGTGTGGAGAGGCGGGTTGATCATCGTAGATGCAGGGGAGGACTCGTGATGACATCTGATAATACTCGGGATATTGCTTCATCACCGTTTTTACGTGGACTTGTACAGGGGTGTCTTGCGAGATGCTGAAAGCAGGAAGAAGCGTCCGTTCTAGTGAGTACCTCGGCGATGAACAGGATACATAAACAGCTACGTTTCCAACCTCAAACTTCACTTGCATACAATCTCTAGCCCATTGACATCAGCCCTTGAGAGGATTGAGAAGCCAACATGCGTGCCCTTACACTCCTAGCCGCCGCTCTCTCGGCGTCCCTCGTTGAAGCTGTCCCTGCTCAGAAGGCTGCCCAAACTGACTATGCCGGTTATCTCATCTCAACCTTTAGTGACCCAACTCCGCAAGTCCAATGGCATCTTTCGGATGGGAAGTCGGCATCGAGCTTCAAGTTTTTGAACGGTGGCAGCCCAGTCTTGACGAGCAATGTCGGTACCAAAGGCGTCAGGGACATTTTCCTTGCCACCAACAGCAAGCGCTCTGAGTACTTTACTATTGCCACCGGTACGTGATGTATACCAAATCACGTGACATGTTACTGACGGTTCTTGGGATAAATAGACTTGGATATCAACGCCCCGGGCTTTTCATGGGACTGGGCCACGCGAAATGGAAGTCGGGGTCTTGTTGTTTGGTCCTCCAAGGACCTTGTTAACTGGTCGAAGCCTACACTCAGGATGTAAGTAGACGAAGCCGTCTTTGTATTTGAGCACTCAGCTAACATCTGGTAGCATTGAGACTCCCACTGCAGGTATGGCATGGGCACCTTCTGTTGTATGGGACGATGCCACCAAGCAATACTACGTCTTCTGGGCATCGCGACACTACGCTGCTTCGGATACCCAACATAAGGGCGAAGCAACTCTGAACAAAATTAGGTTCGCTACAACCAAAGACTTTGTCAAGTTCAGCGCGCCAAAGGATTACCATTCCGTCAGTGGCACTGGTCTAATCGACCAGGAGTTCCAGTACCTCGGCCAGCCAGGACATTTCGTCCGTTTCCTCAAGAACGAGACCCTCAACCAAGTCTATCAAGAGACCACAACGACAGGTCTCTTTGGTACTTGGACTCGTATCCCTGGATATGTTCGACCTGAATCTCCGCTTGAAGGACCTGGCTCATTTGCCGATCTTAACACTCCTGGACTGTATCATCTACTTCTTGATGACTACACTCAATATGTGCCTTTCCAGACCTCCAACATCTTGTCACCAAAGTGGGAGAAGTCGAACTTCCCTAACTTTCCCAAGGGTTTGAAGCACGGTTCCGTAACGCCTCTTACCAAGAAGGAATATGATGCGGTTGCTGCCAAGTATGGCAAATAAGCGGTAGCAAACCTGGAATGGTGTACTTAGTAGCTGTGCAAGAGTAATAGCAAGAATTCACGGCTCACTTGAGCACTGCCTTCGTTTGTATCCCCCAGAAGCGAGATAAATTTGTAAACAACTTCATGAACTCAGTTTATCTGATCCCGATTAAAAGGGATCAGTTGTCATCATCGTTCGAGTGACATATTTCCCCCATGATTACCCACGTTCATCTTGCCTTCGCAGCAAGACAATATATTAAGTAGTGCGACCAATTTACAAATGCTTTTCATCCATGGGTTTGAACAACTCTGATAGGAAAAGGCTTTGATCCCAACCTGGGCTCTTTTCTGCACTTTATATTGCCTGCTTGTCCATGCCAAATCTAATTTGACAGTACAAACTCTCTTTCACTTGTAGGGCTGTCATATATTGTAAATTCTAGAAGGTGTATTTTATATCCTCACTCCAGGCGTTCTTCAATGCAAGTCGACCTAGGTGCTGACCTACACTATCGTGGTAGTACCTAGAGCGCTGTGATATAGGCCAACTCACGTTACTGATGAGCGACTGGACGCACAATAAAATCATTGCATACATTTCAATTACAATTATAACATCCATTTTCTCAGTGCTGTCGAGATTCGTAGTAGACCAGTATTCTAAGTGTCTCTGTCTCTGTAAATGCTTACGTTAGCCCGTAATGCGGCGGTCTCCGACGGTATGCGGGGTTTTCGCATCTCATCAATTGCTTCATCTCATCCATAAAGGCAGCAATAATGACTGGCAAAAGAACCCAAGATCAAGACATTTCTGCTCAATCACCACAGGTTCCAAATGGAGCGACACAAAATGATAATGAACCTTCCAAAAAGCGGCGTCGTCGCATCCTCTCCTGCGATGCCTGTCGACGACTCAAAACAAGATGTGAAATCGAGTATGGCTCAGATACTTGCTCAAGATGTCGAAATCTGAGAATTACTTGTTTAAAAAGCGATGGCACTGAGGGTTCAAATGGAAATAACGAGGCAAACTCGAATACGGATCTTGTGAAAAGGTGACTTCTTTCTTCTGCTCCTACTGACAAAACACTCTTAACCTTGTGTTAGTCTTCATCAAAAGGTCTTGAATCTTGAGAACTCGATGCAGGAGATGAAAGAACAATTAGCAAAACTCCAATCTCAGCCTCAGAGAGAACCGGTAGAACCACAGAGGGAGCAACAAATCATCTCACCTGCAGTATCGGCCAATAGCCATAGACAGGTAGTTGACCAAGTCGAACCGGCTGACCAACATGTTCACGCTGCTCCTGCTGAAGTCATCAGAAGAGTCGCTTGTCAAGTAGTGGGAGACTTTAGAAGAGCCTTCCACACCAAAGAAGATGTCGTGTCAATAGGCATGCTGGATCCTGCGACTGCAGACTCTCTAGTCAAAGCGTAAGCTCAAAACACATTCTCATCGATACCTACTCACATCATAATAGTTTCGTAAAGCGACGTCGACACGTTCTTCTGATAGACAACGAAAGTGACCTGGTCACTCGAGGGACTCTAGCCCAGACTTCACCGTTTTTACATGCTGTGTGCTGCACGCAAGAAATGAGATATACACACCGGAGCCAAACGGATGCTTTGAAGCATAGACAAGTATACGAACATGTAAGAAATATGCTGGGACAGGTGATGATGGCGAGTCCTTTGCACCTGGAAGAAATCACCGGTGTTCTTATATCCACGTTATTCGTAGGGTCGCCATCGGTAAGATTCTGCTGCGTTCCAACATCGGGTTGCTCTAGCTAATTGGACGTTCAGTTCGAAGGCGAGTATGTTGATAGCTGGCTTTTGAGTGGCCATTGTGCCCAACAAGCCATGTTATGCATCCAGTTCTCAGACATCATCAAGCGAAACAATGCTGGTACTTCAACGATGATTGACCTTCGCTCGATTCGGCTGTGGGCCAACGTGTGTTTGGTACACTTGCAGTGAGCTGATTCCAATGACTTACTTTCTTTGGTGACTCGTAAATGCTAACCAGTCGGAAACAGTTGGTCGGCTACGACAGGAAGACCATCGATCCTGCCAGGATCCTACTTCAGCCAGTGCAGGAATTTGCTCAACTTTGAGCAGGCAACCATGCGCGATGCCATGTTGATTGCCGAGGTCTCTCTTTATTGTACGCTCCAGAAAATTATTTGTGGGAAGCCTGATTTTGCCAGTGATGGAAGTTGTGAGCATTTTACAACCTGGAAGCAGAAATGGGGATACCTTCTTGGTGAGTGCTTCGATATGATCTTGTGACGCGAGGCTACGATTTACTGATGTTTATCAGAGTTACCTACCAGTCTTGTCTTAAACCTCAGCTATTGGACCGCAAATCTGATCTTGGCCAAACGATCTCTAGATGAGATCGAAGCTCGCGCCTTGAGTGCTCCTACACCTATCTCCCCGGCAACATCTCGCAGCTCTACATCACAATTTCAAGCCATACCAACAAAGGATTTACAAGACCACGTATACGAGTTAAGCTTCCGAGTGACTTTGGCTTTTGTGGCCATTCCAAGCTCGAGTTCGGGAGACTTGCCAGAGTTCCATTCCCTCTGCGTCGCCTACTCCATGCTCATACTATGTCAGTACGAAGAGTTACCTCCTTCGATACCCCACGATGAACTCTTTGCAGCTTTGACTGAAGTCAAGCGTCGCTGCAATGACTTTTCTGTTGCAGTTGAGTTTAGTGCTGAAAGAGCTTTGGAAAGGCTCCGGGCAGATACTCAGGCGCTTGATACAGCAAATTCGGTGAATCAAGAGGCGCAGTTTGGTGCCCATGCGGGCAATTCTCAGAATCCAGGCGTCGGTAGAGCGAATGTGAACATCAACGAGGCTGGGCTCGATAACCTCGACTTTTTCTTCAACGGAGGGTATTTGGACATTCTAGATATTGACAACTTTCTTCTTTAGTAGGTAGCATCCATCAAATTTCCATAAAATTGTTGTCTAAAAGGGTATAATCTTGAAGTTCGAAATATAGTTACATTCATCCTCATCATCTTCCAAACCATTGCTTTATTCTCATAATCATAGGCGTCCAATACAGTGTATCCAAGGAATCTCTCAAATAATGATTGAACCCATACGTCGCTGCGTTTGCAAATCCAACAAATTGTGTCGAGGTGTTCAAAGCAGCGATAGTCGTTTCTGAGACAGGCGTCCCCAGTGCTTCGAGCAGTCTGTTCACTAGTCCAGGCGTCCAGAGAAGGACGTACATGAATGGATACCCGTTTAGTAGCATCATTCGTTTGATCTCAACTTCGACGTCGCGTGTGTTTCGACGCTGAGGAAATTCGCTGGCGTTGGTCTGGAGAACGTTGGTGTTTTGTTGTTGTGAGATTGGTGTTTCTTGAAGAGGTTCAGTGTTAGTGACTGTTGCATAAGCTAGGTCTGATCCTCTCTTTGACGACGTCGGTCTGTGGCGGATGGATCTGCCATTATATCTGCTATTGCTAGCTTCGCTCTCACCTCGTATGTCATCTCGGATTTCCTCGATCTTGTCTTGATGCAGGTTGTTCCAGAAACTCTTCCTCTGGTCAAACATGGTTGGTGAATTTGGAGCAATGTTTGGTTCAAAAGTATCAAGCTCCGTGTCATTCTCCTTCATCATCTTAAAGCCCATTTCTTTAGAGCCTTTTGAGAACACGGTGTTAGTGTTGTGCGTCGAGAATGAAAGAGTTCGCCTTGTCGTTTTGTTTCCCAGGCCGAGATGTCGTCGTAGATAAATCCATATATAAATGTAGATGACGATAGTCATGAAGATGACAAAGAGACGCCAGCCATGTGTCATTCCATAACGTAGGTCAGGCCGAGTCGCTGATATCCAGCACCAGTTGCCACCAACTGGCTTCATCTCACCCGCGATGGTAGGAATGAGACTTGTAATGATTGGCATGATCCATATTGCGCCACAGATCAAAACCTTTCTTGTTTTTGACGTGGTTGGGATATACAAATAGCGAGTTACTGTGAGAAGAGTTGTCACAGAGATTGCCAGTACCGAAAAGTCAGCTGCAGAAACTGAGAGTTGTCCGATGAATCCATTGACAACACATGGTGTTCCTTCTTTGAGTTCCCATGTATTAAGGTATATAATTCCAGACACTGAGTTGTTGAGAGTATTAATGAATTCTATTACATGGTTAGTCTCGTCGTAATTTTCAAGGTGAGTTTACAAACCAGCAACCATGAGGTTTAGAACAAGTACATGGCGGAAGTTCTGAAGATGTCGACGATATATGGCAAAGGATATCAAGACACAAGTCGTTGCTACACATGACAACAGACTTCCCGCCAAGGTGACAGACGGAATCACCTTGTCGACCTTGTCTCCCATATTGGGCAGTTTCTGATGTTCATAATAGACTAGAGACTGACAAACAAAGTTTAAAGGGAAAGGGTCCGACGAAAAAAGAGACGTCGAGTTATAATGTCTGAGTGTCTGTATTTGTAGATTTTATCCACTCTGTAACAAGGGTGAGACCGGGGAGCCTAGTCTCCGTATAGATTAATACGGGGACTAGTCTCGGCGTCTCCATGAAGTGAAGCTCAAGCCATTATCGTGAGTCAGTAGATTGAGAATCTGTAAGCTCTAAAGGAATTCAGTCTGTAGTATAAGAGTATCAACATCTAAGATATGGACAGTTTGTCAACACAGCTTTATTTTCATGCTATTACCATAGCCAAGACAAGATCACATTAGACGGTCTAGAAACGATCAAAATAGAGTTTACACATGATACAGACTATCCTTTAGCGAGTTTTATAGAGCCTGTCAACGCAAGGATACATCCATCCTCGTGGTTATACTTACACGAAATTCCACAAATAAGACCCCGACAACAAACTCTGGCAAGTCCCTTTGACCGGAGATCACAGCTCTTTTGGGTTCGGATATCTTTGTCATAGCGTGGCCTTACAGGGCAATTTGAGAGTTGGGACGAACGAATTAGGAAAAGAATTCGGGTTTTAGAGAGATGATCTTTAGTCGGAGGCTTAACTCCCGAAGAGCATGACACTGCGAGATTGCGTATACTCGCTTAGTGACATGCTACGCGGGTAATGGTCAATACCGTGGTTTCAGTTACTCGATCGAAACTACCATGGCTTGGTCTAGAACTGAACACTATACGGAGGGCTGAACAGGCACTTTGAATGGTGGGTATTTTGCTCTGTTTATTTCCTTACGCGGAGATGTTATTACCTTTCTCTAGCTCATATCCATCATATCAGTCCTTCATACCTTCTTCCATCGTGTAATCTTGTCACCCTCTCAACCATACAACTCTCTCGCAACCTCATAACTGTTAATATACTCAATCTGCTCCTTTCTCCAATCATCATCTTCCACCCAATTCTTCGTAGCATTGAGAACCATGTTCTTGGGCTTTGACATATCGTACTTGGGCCACTTGGGCAAACTGCCTTTCTTTGATCCATTTGGATTAGGATCAAGATTGTTGACGAATCTCACATAAGCTTGGCCGATACTATTAGCCAGCTCAGTGTGACTATCGTATTGAGGGCTTGGGCCCAGAAGACCGGATATGTTCTGGAAACTGAACGCCACATTATCAAAATGTCTGACGCCATCCCATTCGGCTCTCTGGGACCACCGTTGATCGAAACGATAACTGTACACAACATCGCCAGTCTCTGTGAAAAGCTCAGCTAATTTGCGACGTCCAGATATCATTACGATATCACCGCCTATAGCACATGCTCTTCGGCCTTGAAGATTTCCCTTTTGTCTTGAACAATCCGTGATGTGATACGGTGGCTGATGGCAGGGATCGTCAGGGTAAAGCTCAAGTAATTTTCGAATCGTTGGCGCGCTGAGTGCATAGTTTCTCCATCTATAAGCTTCATAGAAAAGATCTTGTTCCGTGTTGGCTACTCCCACGCAGAATCCTTCGTCTGTGTTGGCTCCAATGATGCTTGGCACGGAAGAGAATTTCTTTTCTCGTATGAGTTGGCTTGGGTATCCTGTGAGGTATGTGCCGTCTATCAAGGGGTTCCAGACAAAAGAAGGGCGTGCTTCATATAAGGTCTTTTCGTCTAGTCCACGAAGACAGGCCAGTTGATCTTTTGCGTTGAAGCAACCAACTGTTCTTGTGAGATTTTCAAAAGGGACGGTGTAGTAGCTTAGATCATGAACCTAATCGAATCAGTTAGTAAATATCAAACCAATGAAATAGTTTCCATACCTGAGCACCAGTGATCCCACCACTTTCGAGAATAGCTCCACGATACAACTTCTCATCCTGCCCATCAAAGCTGAACATATGATACGCAATAGACTGGGCTCCTGCACTTTCTCCCCATACAACAATTCGATCTGGATCACCTCCAAAAGCTTCAATGTTCTCTTTGATCCAGCGAAGAGCTAGTCTCTGGTCCAAGAGGCCAGCATTGGCATTCCCTTCTTTGAGAAGGTTGAAATTCTGTAGGAACCCCCACATGCCTAGTCTGTAGTTGAAACTGACGGCTAGGATAGGTTCTTTTATGTCTTGACTGACTTTTACTATGCCAGAGAGGTTATACTGAGGATCTGCTGAACTACCAGCATAAAGGCCGCCGCCATAAATCCAAACCCTGTGTCCAGTCAGTTTTGGCATATCAAGACTCTCTAGATTTTACAACGTACAGGACTGGTAAAAGTTTCTTGGGCTTTCCAGCTGGTCTGATAACATTTACCGAAAGACAGTCTTCGGACATGGTCCAGTTCTGCGAATATTGCATACAGCTGTCTCCATATTCCGTTGCTGTGCGTTCTTCATCAAAGGAAGAGCTCAGGCTCTGTGGCCACTTGAATCTCAGGTCTCCTGTAGGTGGCTGAGCATAAGGAATTCCAAGAAAGGCATCCTGGTTCCAGCTGGAGATATGGTTGCCGATGTATGTGCCGTTCAGTGTCTTGGCCTTGGGCGAAGCAGCACTGATGACCTCGGTAAAGACAGCAAAAAGAAAGATATGGAATATGGGAAACATCTTGAACTTGGCCATGGCGGCTTACTGGAAGGAAGAGAGAGTGGTATCAGTCCCTCTAGAGCTCCAGACCTAATCCTGAGTGGTGGGCGGGACTTATAAGTCCCGTCTTCTCTTTATTCTATATGCTGTAAGACTCGGAACCTGTTCAATAAACCCGTAACCACGGCTATCTAAGATGATCATCTGGATTAGCGGTCTGATTATTTCCACCAACGATGAGCCATGCAGTAGCATTGTATTTAATGAAGTTACATTGCCTTTGCCAGAAGATACAACTTGAGATGAATCCAGTTACATTCCCCGCGTTACTAGCATGGGGATGCGTCGATCTGGGGTAGCGCCGTCGATGTAAGTGGTCGGAGTTATTCCTATATGGGAAGGAGATCGTGGTCTCTAGTCTAGATGCTGTATGTATTGACAGAGCAGGTTCTTTGAAACTCTTCTGAACTCTTTTCTATACACTGCTTTGGCTCATATTACTCACATTTGAAAAGTCCACTAGAGACATCTGATACTGGACACTCCAGACTGGCTGGTAAGAACAAGAAAACCAGTTCGCCTCTCTCTCCTCGCTAACAATGCACCGTCTTTAGGCAAATTGTCATGGTCAACAACAGCACTAATACGACCCTAGTCATTTGATATTCAACCGGTAAAATCATTTCCCCACCAATCAGCATCCTCTATTTGAAGAGAATCCAACCTCATGTCCTTTATACTGATGAGTATTTGCCGGGATATTTGCCAACTTATGCACATAGCTTGAAATTGAACTTTACCAGTCCCGTGACCACATTCATAGAGTTCTTCCTCTTCAAGTAGTGAAAACCATCCAGCTTCGCCCTCTGCTCCGCTGTTCCGATTCCAAGCTGCTCCAGAACTTCAGCAACCACTGCGTATAAAATCTCAAGACTTCCATCTTCGATCTTTACAGAAATGCCAAGCGGACCTTTTGCTCCAAGACGTCGAGTATCTTCAGACTCTCGGATACCTATGCCGTAACATGCATCAGCACCAACCTTGCCGAACAGTTGGCCCTTGTAGCTATGCATGAGGTCGGTACAGAAACGTCCCGTGCCGCCTACTTGTTCTGAATGTTGTGCCATGGCGTTGAACACTCGAGCGCAGTTGCGAGTTCTCTGTGTTGTAGATGATCCAGATGTTTCGACTTCATCGGCTGCTGCTGCGAAGATTGCAAAGGCACAGCCCATATCGTAGAGAGGATAGGCTGGCGCTGGGAGGTTGCAGCCATCAACGCCCCATTTAACCTGTTTTGGGTCAAGGGATAGTTCTTCCACGACTCTCTTGACCTCAAGTTGCATAGGATGGTCCAACTCATGATAGTTGACAACTTCAACGCCCAAAGCCTCAGCGCCGGCCATCATGGCAACATGCTTTCCAGAACAGTTGTTGCAGATGCCCGTCGGTTCAAAACCAGCCTTGATCCACGCACGATTCACTTCCTCAGAAACCGCCGGGTGACCGCCACACTGAAGATCTTTCTCCTCTGCTTTGATCTTGCTGAGCATGTTCTTGGCGCGTGAGATATGGAAGTCTTCACTGTTGTGAGAAGCACACATGAGAGCCAAGTCAATGTCATCGAATCCGTATTTCTCCATGGCGCCGGTTTCGATGACAGCTACGGCTTGAGCTGGCTTGGCTGCTGATCGAGATAGAGTCATTCGAGAAGGGTTTCCGGCCGAATAGAGGATATTGCCCTTTGTGTCGGTTACAGCAATGTGTACGCCGTGGGTGTTTTCAATGATGCCACCTCGGTCTGTGACTACACAGTCTCGGTCGAGCAAAGAAGTTCGAGTCATGTTGGGATGAAGTATATTGATAATCTGCTGGGTGTCAAGTCTTTGGTATTTGTTGAACCCAAATCATTTTGCTCACAGCAAACAGCGAGATTTTATAAGTTGGTTGAAGAGGATATGTTAGAGAGAGAATCTCTTCTGTCTATTGTTGTCCAATCAGACATTACCCGTGGAGATGAGTCAGAGTAAGGGCGCAGATGGAGTCTTCATTTTTGACAGTGAAAGGAAGGTGCTTGAGTTGATCTCGAAATATTACCTGAATAGGACTATAAAACCATCCACGAGTGTTGGTGATGAGTGATATGATCTACTATGACTCACAGTAGTAGCGAATCAGAACTGACGTATCTTGCTTGACTCAAGAAACTTTGATTGACACAACCAACAGATCTTGTCGGGGATTAGACGGCAATTGTACAAAATAAAGTTGCAGTTGAAGGCGTCGAGAACGGGTTTCTCCATGTCGGCAAATGCCTTTTCACGACAAAGAGAGGCATTGAAGAACATGTCTCCTATTTTTAGATCTCGTACGCCAAATCTCAGGAGGTATGGGATGGGGATTGCCGATCGTTGATCATGTCATTGAACCATGTCACTCCAAGGGTTGATGTTGGCCTTCGCCGAGTACCCATAACATCAAGAATGTTCACATGTAGAGATAGACGAAGGGATTGATCTCAATAGAGGATATTTTGTACTGGACTGCGGCTTTAGAAGGTCTCTGATGACAGTTCGCTTAAAGCCGCAAAGAGGCTGTCATGTTAATTGGTGGTGGAGTTAGAATTTAAACTGGAGGCAGGAATCGGAGACTTTTTTTGGAGTCGTTCCTGGTTCCAACGGTCGGTTAGTGAGTTTCAGTGTGTCCCCCACTAAACCAACCTCTGATATACACGTGATCTTGTCAACTGTCAAGTATTGAAACTTTGCAAGACAAGATTCAACTAAATACAGTAAAAATGATGGGGCATTAATTATCAGCCTCTATTATCGAAGAAATAACCTCAAAATGCCAAGTAGATAGACAGACTAAACTCAAATGGTAAAACCCCTTATTGTCAGTTACGTTACCAGCCACACCCACTACGTCACATCATGGCCTTGATCCCTGTCGGCGACACAGAGAAACAGGATTCTAGACCCGTCGATACCTGGCAGCGTCGTCTTTATGACGATTTGCACGTCAGCCTCTATTTCATCTCGATTCCTGTTTGCGGAGAGAAAATAACGGTTATTTAACTTAGTATCGTATTCTATCTGGTGGTGGAGTTTCTCTATCCTTCTCTCAACATCTCTCTTCTCTACCACCTCTTCAACTCAAATCACCAGACTTTACGACTCTTTCAGTCTCTCCCAGGCCATCAACATGTCGTCATCTGTATGTACCCCTCCAACTCTACTGCAACCCATCCATCGCACAGCCACTGACAGTCCCAGACCGAGCAGAGAAGCGATCTCGAAGAGGATCAGGTCGAGCAGGAGAAGCCCCAACGCAAGACAAAGACCAAGAAGTCAAAGGGCGAGCGACGCAAGCGACGCGCCCGATTCGATGACTACGATGACGAGCAGGACAACAACCAAATGGCCCAGAGCAACTACAACGCCCAGCAACAGCAGATGCAGCAGCAACAAATGCAGCAACAACAACAGCAGCAGCAGCAACAAATGCAGCAGCAACAGCAGCAGGGCGGCGGTGGCGGAAAGAGTGATGCTCTCAGTCTTCATCTCGAGTTGAACCTCGAGATTGAGATTCAGCTCAAGGCGAGAATCCATGGTGATCTTACCCTGTGTCTACTGTAAGTTCTACTACCCACAGATACTCTAGGCCATCACTAACAATTCACAGGAACTAAACACCTTTACTACTATAATGTTCATAAACACTACCTATGAATGACACACGACTGTTGGAATTATCACGGCGTTGGGGTTTATGACCGGATTGGATTGGCATTTCCTAGCATCTATCTACTATATACACGTACACATGTACCAAACAATTCTCTTCGCCATGTCTTACCTCAAAAGACATGGCATGACTATTTTATATACTTATTATCTATCTGTCAAAAGTCAATTGAAGTCAGAGAACTAGTGACGGTTAAAACGCTCGGTCGTAGAGCTAATTGTGAGGCTATCTCAGATCCGCGATGCTAGCTCCCCTTGCAAACGTCGCACGGTGATCCAACGATCAACTAGCGTTGTCAAAGTCCCCATTGAATTGAAGATCTTGGCTTGGCTCACGTTCACCAGCCACGTCAGCCATCTTGTACTTGTCATTCTTACACGCGACTCCACTGTCGATATCGCGTCACGATTACTGTATCCTGGTGTTGACAATAACTTGGCAGGACAATTGGTGATGATGCAGATAAGATATCGATAAGAGATAATCTACGCGATCTCCCAAGCGAGGTATCTTACCCTATACCGTCAATTGCATGCAGTATTGGAAGCTTTTTACAACCAGAACTTGGTGTGAATCTGCACTGATAAAGCCTATTTGTTCTAACTTAAGCCGAATAATGCATCCCACATCGAAATTAGATTACTCTCGTTTGTATGACATTCTTGAAGGAGTGGTTTGCTATCGCGACCACATTCATTTGTGGTGTCCACATCAAGCAAGTCTATAAGTCATTGAGAAACTGAAACTGATTGTATCGAATTGAAAACCAGTCACAGCTGGGCATCAACTATTTGAGTGACTCCAAGTGCCGAAAGATACCCGATTTAAGTTTCGTTTATCAGTCTGGAAATATACGCGCAAGATTTAATGACCTATCCGTGATCCTTTGGGCTTAACTCTCTCTAATAACTCAATCCTAGCCCAACGAGCTCATTCTCTCTTATAAGGTTACATGTTCAGTGCTTGAGGCTGAAGATAACGGATCGTTCTTTAACAGTCATTATCAAAGCTCAGTCTCAGTACTGCAGTTTGGTCAATGGTCGATATCAAAGGTATTTTGTTGAGCCCTAGAGGGGAGTTGAAAGAAATATATCAAAGTATCACAGATATAGCGGAATAGCAAAGAGATAATGGATACTCTATAGTCACTGTTCAGTCTGCAGTTCAGTTTTCAAATATTTCAAAAGGCTTCCTAGAGAGACTTTTGTACGTTTGATACGATGAAACTGCAAAGGTAAAGGCAGGGTCATGATATAAAGGAAGACATTTAACGGTCGTTCAAATGACAGCAAAAGCTCAAGCAGATTCTGGGCATAACAAACAAGCCCTGAGGCAGTTCTGGAGTGCCAAGTCAATAGTCTTATGGAGTATTAGGTAACGGGGCTTAATGAAAGCCATCGAGGTTGAAACGATCCAAATTCAAGTGGCTGAGGTGTGGAAGTGATGTGATATGCAGACAAGGTTGACTCTGTGGGGAAGAAAGGACAACAAAATGTGGATTCCGTACTTGTATGCCGAAGCTGAATACGAAAGGCTTTTCTAGTATTTGCTTTTTACCAGATCTCGGTGACCATTCTCTTCGGCATGTTACGGTAACCTCGGGCATCTCCAGCGGCTGAGAACAGAGAAACAAAAAGGAAGATTTAGATCTTCAAGTCGAATGATTATTGCATATTCACCGCTTGAAAGGACTCCATTTACATACCGAATTAGGAAAGACATTGCAAAGTGGGAGATCTGGCCATGTGTCTTAGAATCCTCTCATCTCCGATATTGCATAGACCCAAGGATCTCGTCCGGATCCGATACGGGTCACACGGGAAGAAATGCAAGTCATGCGGAGACGGGAAGATCAAAAGAGGCCTGACCGAGTGGGTATCTTGTAGTTGAGCATGTCAAAGTGAGAGGTTGATTGGGAGAGAGCAAGGTCTAGGGTTTGTGAGGCTGAGGTCGAGGCCGAGAAGCTGATACTCGATATAGACTCCATCAATTTGACTTTTCTTTTTGATGTTCAGCGCTAATGTACATAATGAATCCATTCTCTCAGCCCTTGGTATAATGTTGATTGACTCGCGGAATTTCTCGGACTACAGGAAATGTCTCACTCATCTGTATGTCACGCATAACCGCTCGTCCGAGGTCACTTCTGGAACCTTTGCCGCCCAACGAATTATATCTCTCTAGACCCTAGTCCCTGTCCATTCTCTTCTTCCCCTCGCCCACTCTTTAGGGTCAGTGTTGGAGGGTTACATGATCTACCTTGCCTTCTCTCCGTCGACAGCTACCGTACTGTACTGTAACAAGGGGTTTTACGACGTGAAGGAAACAGTTACAGATCTGCGAGACAAAAAGTGTCGCACCTGAAACAGATTGACGAGAAAATCGAAAGGTTTTGGAATATCATCATGTGTTTTTTTCTTATTCTAAAACAAGCAAAAGAATTCCCCTTAAATTTTACCCTCTTCTTAGTTCTTCATCTTTTCGTCTCGGGTGTGTTTTACTGAGGGTTTCTGAATTTAATGATCTGACAACAGAGTGAGGCGGGTAGATGCATGCCCCCAGGTACTGAGGGCAGTTCTCAAAGTGCATCGCAGGGGATGCTTGGCCTTGCAGCCCTACCTGGCCTTGTTCTCTATCAAAGGCTGGTCCTTGTCCTTGAGTTGGCTACAGCGGCATTTTTGGGACCGGATGGGAAACCGGATGCACGACAACTCATCAACGTTATTCTTGCAGTGACAGCGGCTATTGTCTGGTCGATCATGATCAGCCTGAAATGATATCCAATTGGAGTACATGTCGATAGTAGATGCAATATTCATTACAGTATCATTAAAGTACAGCCAAACCTATAGTACAGTAGTTTCCCTTCATGATATGATGATACGTAGTCCAGTTCAATAACGCCAGTAAACAAACACGAACCAGAGATACTTGCTATCAAATATCCTCAACTGTAGGCTTCCTATACGAGCCTGTCTCACTCATTGAAGGATTCTTGTTATGACCCTTGTCCTTGTCCTTTTCTTTTTCCTTTTGCTGCTCCCCTCCCCATACCGAGCTCGCCACAGTGGCGTCCTCGTCATTGTTTGTACCCTCATTCATCTTCTTGGCCAGTGAGAAGATAGAAAAGTCCTGGCTGAGACTGGTCAGAATGCTACCATCAGAGCCTCCCTCACTCTTGGTAGGGCTGTCGATGTTGAGGCGACTGAGAGCATCGGCGATGCGTTGGCGCTTGGCCTCCTTAGACTCTGGATCAAGGAAGGTAGTCTTCGTGATCTCAGGAACCTTAGCAGGAGAAGGCGGCTCAGCCCCAGGATGACGACCAGTTGCGATGAATTTGGCCCTCTCGGCCTCTTCCTTGGCAGTTTGTTCCTGATGCTGCTTCATCTTCTCGTCAACCGTCTTGGGTGCATTGGGATCAGGTACAGGCTTGGGTTCCTTCTTCTCACGACGAGTGAGCTCTACTTCGAGAACACGAGTGCCCATAGCGACTTTCGATCGTAGACCATCGTCGTCGCGATCGTAGTAGAGGGCCCAGATGCCAGGGAGTTCTTCTACAGCGCAGAAGCCTTCCCAGCCCTCACATGTCATACGACGATCTTGCTTGGTGCAGTCAAAGGGACCAGTGATGTGGCCTTCAGTGTCAGCACGAACTCCGTACTTGACTTCGTAGGTGTTCTTGTCAACGTAGATCCAGTTCAGGAAGGGAGGATCGTCGCTGATGGTAGTGACTAGACCCTCGTACTCTGCATCTGGGAAAGGGAGGAAATATCCTGAGAATGCATAGCCTTTGCTGATGTTGTTCTTGGGGTCATGATTGTAAAGAGGATGTTCATTGGCAATGTAGAGCTATGATATAAGTTAGTGATGTGTTGGGAAGAGTCGATTATATCAACATACCTTTGAATCTTTCAAGACAACCAACTTGTTGTTGATATCACGACTTCTGATAGAAGGCTTGACACAAGAGACAACGAGGTTGCAACGTCGACCACGGTGCTCCTCTCGCTTCGACTTGCTCTGACTCTGTCGAATCGCTTCCTGCGTACCCAGCATAGCGGGGCAGACAGTAAGAGCAAGGAGCATGGGAATCGACATGATGACTTTGTCTTTGTCGTCCTTCTGAACAGCTTCTTTGAGTTTATCGACTTCTTCCAATAGCTTCTGTTTACAGACACCACTTAGGAGTTGCTGGAGTTTGCTTTCGGCTGAGTCTTTTTCTTGTTGGGGCTGGGAAGAGGATGAGTATGTTGAATCAACGTTGGGAGTCGAGGACGAGGGGGACGACATTGAATGTCGCCGGACAAGTGGCGATGTTTACGGTGGCAAGGAGAAACCAAACAAGGGACACTTGGGCTCTCAGGGTAGTGAGTGTAATGTTTGAGGTTGGGATGGGTTGGATGCGAGACACGTCCGATGCACAACGTGGAGAGAGGGGAGTGTTATTCCAGGGTGCTATAGGTAATTTCTGAGCGAGAATATACAAAGACTCAATATCATACCGGCTTCAGATGTATTGTACTAGAATACCTTGAGTATAGAAGAAAATGCGGTAGCTGAATGGACACCCTGTACCTACCAGCCAAGAATACAACACCAGGATAATTGCGTGTCATACAGGAATGACTGCCGGTGTTTCCCAACAGAATCATGCCATCTTTGTTTGATGCGTGCTACGTTGGAGACTTTTTGAGTTGGGATCAAAAAAGAAAGTATGTTCAAGGGACCTTGATCCCTGTCTATATCCGACGCGACTCTCTGAATCGAGATGTTATACTACTAATGTGAAACATAACTCAGGCACGGGTACCCCTGTCAGCAAAATGCCACCGTCGTTCTAAAACACGACCCTTGAGGACTGCTAAGCGAGGCCGATTAAGAGAGACCCTTTCTATAAACGCCCAATTCAGGCATCTTTTGGGTCTGGACAGCTAAACGAGGCGTTTCTAGTTGAATGATAACCAATTGAGTTATCTCATAATTAATTGACTGAAAATGCCCTCTTGGCAGGTGATTGAACCGGCTACTCTTCCCGGTGCTCAACACAAGAGAACCTCTGTATACATAGCAGCCACCGGCTGTTCCCATGTCTACAGATAGTTACAGGTACTAACCATGTCTTGTTTCTCAGCTCCAATTAACTAACTCTCAACTACCCTTGTTTCCCCAGGACAGGATCTGTAACTAGCGTCGCCACAGCACACGCCAACATCGGATGATATCTCTAGAGATGTGTAACTCAAAGACCCCCTCGCAAGTCCCTATGTGTTGTTTCTGTAACTAGCCTCGACTCTTTGTGGATTGTCCCTTTTTGTTGAATGGCCTTATCTTGAATGACAGCCCATTCCCCATACCGGATCGGAATACCCGTAACAGGTGAAGCTCCCCTTGCGACCCTGAACGTCTAGCCCTAGATCCTTACAGCCCTGAACACTGGGTCTAGAAACTGTCCTTTTTGTTCTCGAATTGCGGCTGCGGCTGCGGTTGCGGCTGAAGTAGTCTCCAGTCAATCTTTCCTACCTAAACATGGACATGGCTATCAACATGGGTGGCCTTGCACGCATCGCATGATATCGTGGAGCATCAATCTAGGCTCTTGATTGGAAGTGACCCCAGAATCTAAACCTCAGCCGCGCGCAGTGACCCAACTCTATTGTACAGATAACCTGGACCTAGACCTAGTACCTCAGTGTGAGACCGCATGAGTTGGACTTCAGTACAGACAACCTAGATGGACAACTCATCAATGACCTTCCATTGCATCTAATACGGAAATGCCGGGCATTGCTTCTGCCACTGCTTCAACAGACCGGGGCCGGGTCAAACCTCTCTCGTCTACGGTCCTCGGCATCGGGATGTTTCGCAATGAAGATCATACTACAACGTGCAGTGCGGTGCAGCATGGATCTAGACTCAGATATCGCAACTCTAGACTCAGTCAACAGACACAAATGTCACCCCTTGCTGGGGCCAAATCTTCTATATAAGATGGCCTCTCCATCGCCTTCAATCCATCTCATCTCATCAGCACTCACCATCCAATCCATTCAACAATCATCTACTTGAGCCTCAGCCTCGACCATCTTCACCACTACTTCAACAAACAACCAACTTTGACAACTCTTGTCCAACACCACCCAATCCAACACAATGTCTGCCCCTACTTCGTAAGCAATCCCCTCTCCACTCTCTTCTCTTCTTCACTGTACACTTCCCTCCTTCATCGCCAAACCATGACTTCCAAGTCAAAGCGAAAGTCTCAAGACTGACTAACTTAGCACCGCTTCTCCCCCTCCTGCCTCTGAACTCCCCTTTGCCAACCTTCCCTCTTCCCCTGCTCCTGCTCGCAACTCGACTACCGCGTAAGCACACTTCTTCAGTATGTCTTTAAGCAATTGGCTAACCATCTTGGCTCTTGCAGTCTGTCCAAGCCCGCCTACGCCTCCGACTCTGACTCCGACGGTCAGGCTCGAGGTGGTCGCCGCAGCCAGAAGCAGCAGTTTGTTGTTCCTCTGCCCACCTCCACCGGTCTCTCCCAGCCCGCTGGTCAACTCCTCAAGGGTGCCACCGACGAGAACGGCAACCAAAAGGCCGCCGCTCTCCTTGTCGGTATCAAGCTCGACCTTGAGGCCGAGGTCCACTTGACTGCCCGAGTCAAGGGAGACATCTGCATTGGACTTTACTAGACGACTGTCGCTACTACTATTTCTTCGACTTCTTATTGGGTTTATGCACTCGGTGATTTGGTCGCGGGACACGGTTGATGGCCATGTTATGATGACGAATGGGATACCTCAACATGCCTAACTGTCTGGACGGGCTGGCAAGCGAATCGGGGTGTTAAAAATGGATGGGTTTTCTTTACTCTGGACTGGTATATAAAATTTGTAGCTGGCATAATGATAACACTTTGCTACTATCTTTTTTCTCTATCGAACTGCGCTTTGTGATGTGATTGAATGAACATTGGTGAGTCTTCAGTGACCAATTAAGGAGTTAAAGGTCTACAAAAAGCTATAAGATCATCTGAAAAATAATAGGAAATTTATTGAAATCTGCCCATTAAGCTATATTCACCGTTGATAGAAACATGGTCGCTAACGGTGATTAACATGCCCCATGTCAAGCCAAGACTTGGCTCTGTCCCTTTCCAGGGTCCGTAAAGTCAGCCACCGAAATTCTCAGGGAAAAGGTCGCAACGGTCGCTCCCATCCAATGGCCAGTCTCAGAGCATTCAAGAGTGGAAATAGTTTACTATAATTCTCCGAGAGATCGTAAGATGATAACCAGATGTGGTATCCGCTGCGCCGCAACCCCGCGTAAGGAGAGTATCGAGTTTAGATGGCTCTTGCAAGAGGTTGCAGCAAAGATGAATGGAATCGTACGTCGTTCATCGGATCTTGGTCCCTGCAGATTGGCCATCCTCAGTTATCTGTTGGTCCAGGGTAGATGATGAGAAGCCATTGACATCGGATGAAAACACGATGGAGTTTGGGGAGGTACACAGGAATCGCTCCAAGTGAATGTGCTATAGTGTTTATTCAATTGATCATCTAGCTGATCTTTCATGAATGGGTGAGAGAAGTGAAGATCGAGTACTCATATCGCTTAACTTAACAATTGATGTCGCTGGAGGGCGATACAGCTTAACTTAGACGGATCAGACGGAAGGACAGTATTGTGGAGACAGACACCAAACTCCTGAGCTTCTTGGACTCCCGCATCGTAACCAGGCCCGAACAACGAAGAAGGAGAAAGACTTGCATGCAAAACAGCCATTTCATTCACTGAGATTGCTTTCAAAGAGCTGTTAATGTGGTGTTGCTATTTAAGTTTAAACCGGGTTATCTGATTATTCCGCCACCGGCTCGAAGAAGCAATTCCAGAGGTACGAAAGTGTAAGAATAAAGGGAAGGAAGCTCTCCACTTTCTTCAAGCTATCAAGAGAAGGAAGCAAAAGCAACTCGCTCTTTCCCTCGCTTTTTTAACATTTCGTAATTTTGCGACGACGTCGAAATGCCGAAACGCGCGCATGACGTTGTCGACCTTACAGGCGATGATGAAAGTGAGACGCGTCAAAAACGGCCCGCTACCGGCCAGCGCCAACACCAAAGCTATCCTGGACAAGGTGGAACCAGCGTCTATGGTGGTTCTTCGTCGCAAAATGTCCCTACATCTACTGCTGAACCAGATTATCTTGATCTGACTCAGGATGATGAGGGCCCTCCTCTAGAATTATACGGAACATTCCGTATGTCGCATTCCTACCTTATACATCATGTCATGTTCTAACATTGTGAAGATGGAAAGATTGTTGGCGTAAGATATTACGCGGGATACGCATCACCAGGTGGTATGTTCTGTTCTTCGTTCTCGTGATCACATACTAGACACTCACAATTACACAGAAGCTGTTCTCTGCAAACGAGAACCCAACAACCAGGTTCGTGCTACCTTAAGTAGCCTCATTCTCTGTCAATTTGGTGACATCATTCTACTGAACATATCTAACCTACTACAGTACGATAGCAACGCTATTCGGGTAGACAACGTCCTTGGTCACCAGATCGGCCATATCCCGCGAAATGTTGTGTCGAAAGTCGCCCCATATGTGGTAAGGCAAACCATTGCGCACGTTGAACAGCCCCTGTCTGACAAGAAACTCAGGATCGCGGCGATATTGTCCTCGAGGCCCAGCTCACGGGCGAAAAGGCTTTCTATGATTGCCCAGTTAAGCTCTTCTTCTATGGACCTAGCGACCCGCAGGAGCGCTCCAGGATTGAGGAATTACTCAAAAAGGATAAGCTAGTCAAGGTGACGGAACTCAAGAACACTAGAAAGGAAGCTGAGGCACGCAAGAAGGCTGCAATGGGTCTAAAGAGCGGCAACTCGACCCATGGAGTTGGTGATGCACTTGCTGTTCCTCAGAAGCCGGAGATCACCATGGATAATGTGCTCCAGAACAGTGAGGCTGTTGAGATGCGCAAAGGCGGTGATGCTATTAAGTCTCTTGCGATTGGCGAGGATGAGTTAGAGAAGATGCCAATGGCTGAGCAGCCCGAAGACCTCAAGGCACAGCTTTTCCCATACCAACTACAGGTGTGTCTAATCCCGATAACGCATGGGCTTCACTGATTAGTTGAAGGGATTGGCTTGGATGACTGCCAAAGAAAACCCCCAGCTCCCAGCCGAAGGTTCCAAGGAGCCTGTACAGCTCTGGCTGCAGCAGTCTAAGAAGAAGTTCTACAACGTTGCGTCTGGCTTCGTAACAAGTACCGCACCGAAACTGCTCTCAGGAGGTATCCTTGCCGACGACATGGGCTTGGGCAAAACTCTGCAGATCATCAGCCTGATCCTGACTGGCGGCAAGGGCCCAACTCTCATCGTTGCACCTGTCAGTGTCATGAGTAATTGGAGCCAGCAGATCAAGCGACATGTCCGTGGCGACAAGCAGCCCAGCATACTCACATACCATGGAAGCGAAAAGGCGACAGCGAAACAGCTCCAGGGTTACGACGTTGTGATTACCAGTTATGGAAGGCTGGCCAGAGAGCGTGATCAGGGTGTGAATAGAGTCTTGACCTCACACCAAATCAAGTGGCGCCGTGTGGTTCTCGATGAGGGCCACACTATTCGAAATTCCAGTACAAAGGTGGCCCAGGCTGCCTGTGAGATCAATGCAGACTCTCGCTGGGTCTTGACAGGAACCCCAATGTGAGTTACGCCCTACTAAAATGATATGCAAGCTAACCTAGGTAGTGTCAATTCGGTCAAGGATCTACACTCTCTTGTCAAGTTTCTTCACATCACCGGAGGTATCGAGCAGTCTGAAATCTTCAATGCGCAAATCAGTCGCAGACTGGCTTCTGGAGACAAGGGCGGCGAAACGCTTCTTCAGGCGCTCATGCACGACCTTTGCCTGCGTCGCAAAAAGGATATGAAGTTTGTGGATCTCAAGTTGCCAGCCAAGAAAGAGTACGTCCATAGAATCCCGTTCCGAAAGGATGAGAAGCGCAAGTACGAAGCATTACTGTAAGTTTGCAAACCATGAGCACTCTAGATCAAATATTGACAAAGAAATAGGGATGAAGCCAGAGGCGAGCTTGAGCAATGGCAGGCAGGCTCCCAAGCCGGACAAAAGGGACGCTTCCAGAATGTACTAGAGCGCCTTCTTCGCCTTCGACAGATGTAAGACCACGCCTTTGACACTATTTGATAATGTGCTAACCAAACTAGTTGCAATCATTGGACCCTCTGTAAAGAACGTGTCAGCGATATTCTTGATCTACTCAATGAGCATGAGGTAGTTCCCCTCAACGACAAGAACCGTGGCCTTCTTCAAGAGGCTCTTCGTCTGTACATCGAAAGCCAGGAGGAATGCGCAATCTGCTACGACAACCCAAACGACCCCGTTATCACAACCTGCAAGCATGTGTTCTGTCGAAACTGCATCACTCGCGCTATCCATATCCAGCACAAATGCCCAATGTGTCGTAACAAACTCGAGGAGAGCAGCCTTCTCGAACCAGTGCCAGAAGACCCTGGTGAAGAAGAAGACTTTGACGCCGAGTTGCAGAGCTCCAAGACGGAAGCGATGCTGCAGATTCTCAGAGCAACCATGCGCAAAGAAGGATCTAAGGTTGTTGTCTTCTCTCAATGGACGTCGTTCCTCAATATTGTTGAGGCACAGCTGAAAGCTGAGGGAATGGGTTACACACGTATCGACGGTAGCATGAAGGCGGATAAGCGTGACAAGGCCATTGAGGCTCTCGAAAACGATCCCAAGACACGTATCATGCTCGCCAGTCTGGCGGTCTGCAGTGTTGGTCTCAACCTTGTAGCTGCCGACACAGTCATTCTCTCTGACAGCTGTAAGTTTCCCTGTTTCTGTATTTTTAAGTCAAACTAACACCAATTTTACAGGGTGGGCTCCTGCCATCGAGGACCAGGCTATTGACCGCGTTCACCGACTGGGCCAGACCCGTGAGACGACCATTTTTCGCCTTGTCATGGAGGGTTCGGTGGAGGAGCGCGTGCTTGATGTACAGAGCGAGAAGCGAGAGCTGGTGACGAAGGCGTTCCAAGAAAAGAACACCAAGAACAAGAAGCGCCAGAATACACGCGCAGCAGACATTTCCAAGCTGCTCGGCTAACAAGCCATGATTTGGGCGTTTAGGGCAGGCGTTTGATTGTAGATATCCGGAATGGGGCTGCGACAAGGGCGTTATTACACGCAGCGTCATGGGTTCAGAGCTGTGAACCTACCGCGCTCTCTAAGTAGGAGTTAATATTACTCGCAGAGTCTATACACTACAACTGGACGTTGTTTTTGTGACGAACACATTGCAATTGATCGAGTGTTATCATGTAGAACTTGCTTACTGATATCTCTTGTTCGTCGCAACATCACAACGTAGGGTTCTCGGAGTTCCAGAAAGTCAAGACATTGTATGGCATTTCTACTCATCAGTCGTTTATGCAATCTAGCTATGTGTATAGAGTACAATGGTGCTGTTTCTACCCGCCCAGCAAGGGCTAGTATACATAAAATATCGTCACACTCATAACAAACTCCAGTCCACTAGCTGCTTAATGAAGCCATCTAGCGTAAGCCCATCTGATACGCTCCAGTGCCCTGGTTTGCAGTTGGATTCCCTTCATGTTGGATAGGTCGTCAAGATCCTCGAGGAATTCCCTGCCAATCTCACGGGGCATGAGCTTGTCGACAAGGTTTCTGAGAATGTGGACTTCAGCGAGCAAGAGACCGTGATCCTTGTATGAAAGAAGATTGGTCTCTGTAGGTCGGGCCTCAGATAGAATGCGGTCCACATTGCGGAGAACACGGACGGCCTTGCCAGCCTTATGGGTTTGACGCTGTCCAGATCGTCCACCAAAGACACCACGAAGGTATTGGAACATGCTATACGAGACGAGAACACCGGGAGTAAGACCAACGAAACCGAAAACAAGCTCTTGGCTCTTGAGAAGAGAGTCAATGCCAGTCATAGCAACCTCAAGGTCGACCTTTGTCTTCTGGACCTGGATGAGGAGGGATCGCACGAGATCTCCACGGATCGTACCCATGAAAGGACTTCGGAGATCTTTCTCGAAAGCTCGCAGCACAGGGGTAACATCGCCTTCAGCAACCTTGTGTCGGATATCATCAACTTGAATATCAGTCAGAGTGCTTCCAGCTTCCGTAGCGAAGTGTGGCTTATCGAGAGCAAAGTCAACTACCATGCGCTCGAGGCTCTCACGGTCGGCCTTGAGGCTATCCCTGCTCATGATTGCAATTTCGCTGGTCTTGTCGTGTCGAATAGTTGAAATAATCTTCGAAGTCGGTTCGATGACCCAGTTAAACCAAAAGTCCCGGATAGTAGCGCCGAATCCAACGAACCATTCAATAATATCAGCTTTTCGGTTAACCAAAATGCGTAAGACAGTTGTTGAAGAAAGAAGGCCAATGATGGTAGGGAGCCAGTAGCGAACGAGAGCGCTAGGTCGACCGTTGTCCCTCGCCAATGCATGCATAGCAGTGAGATGCTCAGGAAGAGACTTATCAATAATGGTGAGTAGTCGTCGAGCCAGGACAGCTGGTCGATCCGCGGTGGTGTTACCGTCCATGTGAACGGAGAGCTCAGGATCCTCCTCGACTCCAGCAAAAACCTTGTCCTCAAAATCGCTGATGTTAACATCTAGAGTAGAGACTTCTTTCAAAACCATATCGATAAGCGCAACACTGCGCTCGACGACACCCTTAAGATCGTGGTGGTCCTGAAGATCAGCCTTATCGTCATCAAGCCCAAACTGGAGACCTTCATCCATCAATACACCAAGTCCACTGGCTGTGATTTCCCGCAGTTTCTTTAGTTGCGCCTGCTTGCGTCGAGCCTCTGAGCGAGACAAAGCAACCGGTGACAGGACTCTGCGTTGAATGTTCGCAATTGATCGCTCCCGAATACTGTCTTGCACGATGCCATAGAATTGAGACCACTGTAGCGAAATGTTTTCTGTTGTAGAGTCAACAAGTTCACCCGGAGCATGGTGGAGAGAGCCTGCTTGAACCCGTAACTTGGTAGCAGTGTAGACTTCCTGGGACCAAGCCCAGACCCTTAGAGGGGACGTTTGAACAGCATAGAGACTACTGTAGGAATAAGTCCCCAAGACTTCATCCCAGTACCAAACGTCATCATTAAGGGGGACAATTTGATCTAGGAGTGTGTTGAGGATAACACCATGAAGTTGAATGGTGGCTTTGCTCACGAGAAGCCACTCCAGCTCATTTTCGTAAGGGCTCTTGGCGTCATCAGATTGAGTTTCCTTCACCGAGAGGTTTGCAGGGGCAGGGATTTCAGATGAGATAAGAAGATCTCTGATACGCCAAGCCGGTAGAAGAGGTTGCGAGGACGAGGTGGTACTCAGTGACTGGATGGTGCGAAGCAAGTGATCGAGACGCGGAGTTGAGAAGGCATTAGCCACAACAAAACCATGCTCTTCAGTCTCTGACCGTTCATCTTCAGAAGTTGCCTCGGATAGAACTGGCAGACGGTCCAGGTAGGCGTCAAGCCGCCGCACTTGACTACAGGCACGGTCAGTGGCTTGTAGGATTTGAACAGTAGATGAGGGCAGGAAGCATGAGGTTTTAAAGGTCGGGGATAGAGAAGATCAAGGTTGGGCAGACGAACTCAGAGACAAGCGTCATGGTAGTAGCAAGAATAAGCTTGTTTAGATCTGATAGCTACGAAGCCAATGGCTAGAGCACCGCATCAGTCAGCAGGAACCCGGGCTCGTGAGACAAAGCAACCCTGTGCCGGGGATAGCGAGTGATGAGACGGGAGCTCGAGCTCCAGAAAGTCGGTGGAGAGCTCGGCAGGTAACCCCGGACGGGCGGCGGGCTGTAACGGCGATTGCGGCAGTTTGCGGCCGGTAGGTAAGCGCCGAATCACGGGGAACACGGACAGTAAGCTCGGAGGCTGCGCAGCCGCTGGACTGGGCGTCAGGTCGCGTGCGGATGGCGAGGGTGAGAGTGTGAGTGCAAGCTTCTCAAGAGCTTGTACAAGCTCAACATAACACGAATGCGATGCGGGAGATGAACCAAATGTGGGGAAACAGGCTATAGCATGATGCCACACGTCAATCAAGATCCATTAAAATCAAGCAAAACTGTTGGCTGTCGTAAAAACGGAAGCTGAATCACAGGGTAGAAACGCTATAAGGCTGTTTATCCATCATATGACTTTGCACCGATCAATTGCACTTCTCTGGGAAGGGACGCACAATGTAATGCATAATAATGACCTTGATACATGACGTGGTGTTCATGGGGAAAGAAGGTGTGAGTGGGTTGGGTTGGAGTTGCTCAGATTGTCATGGCTTATTCGTATTCGGATCGCCTTGTCAGATATCGCCATCTGGAACTGTCCAATCACGTGTAATAAAATTGTTCTCAAACAATGGATTGTTTGCGAGTGCTAGATATGTATCTTATTGCAGCGATAAAGATGTAATGCTGTCATGGTAGGTTCGATGCAGTCAGCTATGCGCATAGATGTTCTACGCTTATGGTAGACTTTTATTATATCACATGCAGTTCAAGGTATTCGTATTAATGAGGGTTGTGTCCGAATGAATGCGTTTTCATCCATTGGATATGCTTGAAGCTAAGCAATTGTGCTTGATAAGGTCTCGAATGCTGTTGAAACTTGAAGGACATATCAATAGACTGTAGTGACAACCACATGATAACCTATACTGAGAAATTGAGATTCCTCCGTTATGTACAATCTGTAACAATTTCAGACGGAGGGAGACATTAGATGACTCGTATTCGGTATCGCGTTGAGACGTGCCGGGGAGTGAATATCACTAATCCCAATTCAGTATCAGCATGGTGCTTTTTTAACAGCCGGACAATAACGAAAAAGTCTCTGATCGCACCATCTAAGACGATTCCATTGCAAGGGGTTTAATTGAAATGCAATGGAGGTGAACAATCGATTAAACCCGCTATTAATTGCACGAGTTGTAGGAACGAAGACGAACGGGAGAGGCGTAGATGATGAGAAATGTTCTATTCTAAACCGAAAACGAGGAAAAGAGAGTTGCGTTGTGCCACGCGGAACAAGGCGACAAATCTGGAGTAAGGGGGTGTTGTATGACCCAGCAGATCGGAATTGATAATCGGATACTTTGCCCCTCGACCTGATCGGCACTCAAGTAGTGGGTATCTATTTAACGACTTTTTCTTGTCGCCTCACAACGCTTTACCAATAACACACCACTTTCCCCAATTCCTTGACGTCGGGAAGACAGCCCTGCCGACGCTTTCAGGGACTTTTCCATCGAACGGTCGGCAATATATGGACTACGGGTAAGATGAGATCCTAGGCTCGCAGACCCCTGTGCCAATATGCTACCATACAGGACGCATTGAATGTAAACATCACCTGTTATTATGAGGATACGGACAGACCTGTTGCAGGGATACTGCAGGTACTCAAACAGGACGGGAACAACAGTTACTCAATGACTTCTAGATCAATTTCATCTTGGTGAACGAGATTGAAGATGCACCAATCAGCATTTGTAGTGGCAAGTGCATCAGGCTTGATTGAGATCTTCACCGCCCTCAATCGCATATACCAAGCCGTTGTAAAAAGAGACGGACAGTGCCTCTAAGCAGCCAGCCGACCCCTAGTCATCGAAGGAAAAAAAGATTAAACAACCACGGATCCAACAAGGACTCTCGGATGATCCGACTACATTCCTTAAAATTCCCGTAACATCCCCGCGAATTCGATAGACTCACATACGATTTTCCTTGGAGCGGTGACAATCATCTATCGATTAATGTTGGCTTTGACTGCTTAACTGGGCCCGGATACCGGAAACACAATCTGGTTGTGGCCTCATTCTGGAACCATTTCTAGCTGCCATCTGCTATCGAGGCTGCCGAGTGCACGGGCCAGAGAAAGCTCAGGGGTCCTCTGATGTGGTTGGCTGACTGTCACAGGGTTTGGAGATTTCAAGTCCCTAATTCGGCTTAGTTACATGGTGTGTGATGGCAAATCTGAGGTGCAATTTTCGCGACGGTGCAGAGTACGTACCGTTACAATGCGAAACTGTGCAAGACCTGGGTGTCTTTGCTTTGCTTTCCTGCTGCAAACTTCCATCTGTAGGTTCCCTAACGTATCCGTAAAGTTAAGGACGCTGGGCGTGTGGCCAAGCCAAGACAAGGCCCGCTGCCCACCATTTTCAATGGGGACCCCCCTTTGAGATTCTTTGGGCCGGGCGATCGAGGAAATGATAAAACCTCCCCAACAGCCACCGTCTTGTCTCCTTTTTCAACACCGCCATCGCCATTGTCGACCTTTCCCTACTAACAAGAGCCGCCTTCGTCGACGACTCTTGACTTGACCTGGTGCCTTCTGGTGTCTTACTTCTTTCCCTAGAGGATCATTTCTTACTCTACTCTTGTCATAAGTTAACACCTTCACCATGGATGCGCTGTGAGTATCCCTTATATTGCAATGCAAATTGCGCCAATGGTTCCGAACACTTTCTAACATGATTTGCTACAGAAACGCGACCACTTTCGCGTCCTTCAACCAGACCAAGGACTACTTTGTTGTCCTTGAGGAGGTTTCCAAGTACAATGTTCAGCTCAACTTTGCCGAGAAGCTTTGGGCTGTATGTCCACCCGATCCCTATCGCGAAACACAAACACCAATACTAACAACCAATTCAGGCTTGGTACCTTTGGATGCAGAACGACACTCTCGCGACCGGTATCATGAGTTTCGTCCTCCACGAATTCGTCTACTTCGGCCGCTGCATTCCCTACATGCTGATGGACTACATCCCCTACTTCCAACAATTCCGAATTCAAAAGCAAAAGGTTCCTACCCTTAAGGAGCAATGGGACTGCGCCGCCATTGTTCTCATTAGCCACTTCACCGCCGAACTTCCTCAGATCTGGTTCTTCCACCCCATCGCTACCTACCTCGGTATGGACTACGGTGTGCCTTTCCCTCCTGTGTGGAAGATGGCTCTCCAGATCGTTCTCTGCTTCATCATGGAAGATGCCTGGCACTACTGGTTCCACCGTGCTCTGCACTACGGCCCTCTGTACAAGGCCATTCACAAGATGCACCACACCTACTCTGCTCCTTTCGGTCTCGCCGCTGAGTACGCTTCGCCCATCGAAACCGCCCTCCTCGGAATTGGTGTCGTCGGCTGCCCTGTCGTCCTCCTTGCCATCACTGGCGAGCTCCACCTTTTCACCATGTACACCTGGATCACCCTCCGTCTTTTCCAGGCCATCGACTCTCACAGCGGCTACGACTTCCCCTGGAGTCTGCGCCACTTCCTCCCCGTCTGGGCCGGTGCCGCTCACCACGATCTTCACCACGAGAAGTTCATTGGCAACTACTCCTCCAGCTTCACCTGGTGGGACTACTGCCTGGACACCGAGGCCGGTGCTGATGCTCACAAGCGCCGTCGCGAGAAGAAGCTCGCTGCCATCAAGGCCCAGAAGCAGCAATAGATTGCTGTAGAGAAAATCCGGCCCACCGACAAATAATCGATTGCGGTGAATCGAGTCTGGCTACGCCAGGATTTCACGACCTAAATAAAAGAGAATGGTGTTGATCATGATGGAGACTTAGACCGGTCGCTCAGCAGACATGCATCGTCTGCATTGCTGTACTTGCGACTCGAGCATTCGCACGGCGTTTGGGATGTTACTAAGAACGACTTTTTACGCTTGCATATACAACCATTGCCCTGGAGAGGCTTTTAGACATATTTAATAATCAACTTCGTTCGTTGTCTACCTGTTGGCTCGTATCAGTGAATGTCATCATGACACCTATCATGAGAAGTGATGGCCTTGTTTGAACCTTATAGATATGCAGATACCTCCTTCTGAATCGTTGAAGGCCAGTAAACTCTCCTGATAAAGCTTGAAATATGGCTCCTCAATAAACTTTCAGCTTTTTCTGGGACTCCCTAGGTAGGTATATACAGAAATTGTCTCCTTCAAGCCGGACGCCGCAACCTCTTCACGATGACGCTCTACATAATACAAAACTCTATCATGAAAGCAAGGTGCCATGTTAGCCAACTAACAGTTATCATTCCACCTGTCTGCTCTTTGTAGTTGTATGAACCTCGTCTTGATATCTAAGACAACAGTACTATAGTACAGATTGCCTACTTGTATCATATTATTTACTCTTGGGAGTGCAGCAGTCTCCCGCTGCTCCAGCTGCCTGGTCCGCCAAGCCACGAAATGCACAGCTTTGATCTCCCGTCTCGGCTGTAGATGGGGTCTCCGGCTCCGGAGCCAGCTCGCCTAATTGTGCTGCGAGAGCGTCGCATTGCGCAGCCATGGCGATGTCCTTGTCTGAGAGACCAGCAGGGTTGTGCGTCGTCCAGCGGATGAAGGTGGTATTATAGACCTTGTTTCGTTATTGGCTATCTGTGATGGCTGGAATACAGAAGGATACTCACGTTGGACCATTCTGGGTGGTGGTTTTTGATCTTGCATTGAAGAGAAACTCCTGTCATGAAGTCCTGTGTTGTATTAGCCAGCATGCTCATACCTTTGGCTCATATTTCCCAACTACAGAACACCAATGTCTCCCGCGACTGGGATTCCCATTAGCTCGCTAGACTTACCCATGTCTTTCCAAAAGTCTTAAACTTGAACTGCCTTTCCAGAGCTGTGCCATCCTTAGCCAGTGTCCAACGTCCACCCTCAGAAGTGAGTAAAGCATTCAGCGCCGGCGCTACACTCGCGGCTTCAGTACCAGCAGAGAATCGTGGCTGGGCCATGGTCGATGCAAAGCGGAATAGTGATGGAATGCGAGCTGAGGGCTGGAAAGGGCGCATGGTAGGGCGCAATCAGTTAAGGTTGCTGGTGATAGTGGGTGGGTTGATGAGGTTAAAAGGATTGGACGATGAGAGGCAAAAATGGAGTGAGAGGCAAGATCGAGTGTACTTTTCGCCCAGCCTGTTATAGGTGGAGTGGTGTGTATCCACTAACACATCCATCGATGATCTGATTTATACAGATTATGAGGTTGACTTATACGTTTTAATGCCTTCGAGTACGCTACAGAAGCTGAAAGTCGAGTTTACGATTTTGAAAGTAGTCTGAATGTTCCGATTATCTCTTTTGTAACTCCATTGCCTAGGTAGGTATCTAAGTGGTGACTGCGAGCTGTTACCAGGCCGTGGGTAGTTCTCAAGTCTATCAAGTTAGATGGATGTACCTACTGCTGTCTTTTGCATGATGAGCCGATAGATGATAGATGACCTTCAGTAAATGATGAATGGAATCAAGTAATACGCCATGCGTTCCTACACGACAGATGCTGCTGAGTACCCGATACAATGGAAATATGACAGCTAGTGCACACCCTCACAGGATATTAACAAACGCCTATGTGCAACGGGTAAAGTAAGTATGTAAACTTAGTCATTGCGTCCGTCAGCGGTGATTATAGCTCATGATGGAAGAATCCCTCTCTTGATCAGCCAGTATAGCATCTTCTACTTACACCATTCCCACTTGTATCTCGTGCATGTTATTGGGGGCCGGAAAGCTCGGAAGAGGCACTAGATCTATTGGGTAGCTCTAACGAGACGAAACAACTGGAGGAGCTTGAATATTTGGAAGCCACAAGTTGAATGTACGGGATCAGAAAGATCTCAAGTGGATGAAGAATGTGGTAAGATGGCAGCATGGACATGGGTTTCCATAAGGCGTGAATGAAGCTTCGGCGACCTCGACAAACAAGCCAGCTAAAATATTAGTCGGAATCAGAAGCACGTTGACTCCCGAGTAAGCGCTCTTATATGCGTGCATAATTAGCCATCTGTAAAATCTCTTGTTCGATGTACAGTGCAGTATTGAGTGAAAGTGGATGTATATCTGTGGCGCTTCTTAATCAGGCACTTGGGACTTTGTGATTTCAGCCCCTGTGATATGCCGAAATCAAAAGAATTTGTGCATGTTCTGCTGCGAGATTTAACGTCACATTCTACTTCTTTATATGCCAAGTCACATCAAATCATTCCGAAGTCAAAAAGCCATGATAGCCATATTTGGACCTTTGTACTCGTAAGTGGGGCTGTCGTACACGCACATGAGGAAGGTACAGTACTCTGTAGGTAGGCGCAGGGTGCAGGTGCAGGTGTTCGGTGGTCCTAGCTCCTTGCCTTAGGCTGCTTCCTGTCTTGTCCGCTGACAAATATTTTCCCTACTGCAACAACGTTCCCTTCTTGCATCAGTCAGCAAATCCATCCAATCTTCTCATCCGAGCCCATCGTTTATTCCCATCGCGTCAAGTATCAGATTGGCCGGTGTCGGAAATAGAAAGAGACATAGAAAGAAGGGGTTTGGAATTATTTCTTGAGAAGGGATCGTCAGTCTGAAAGCTTCTCAACAAAATCGCATTGGCCCGTATCAGTTGACGCGTCTTTGTTACTCGAATTGAGGCTTCACCAAGATTACATTACGGCTGAGACAGTATACCTGACTTGGATTCCAAAACGAACCAGTTCGCGCGTGTTTTGAGCTTCCCGCACGAGCCGCCAAAATCGTCGTCAGCACTGAAAAAGTTCGTTTTAGTTGAAAACCAGAACCAGAGACGGCTTCGAGTTCCGTACGTGCGTACAGTAACAACGCCCATCCGCCATCAGATTGCAGATTGCAGAAGCGAGCAAGCGACAAGCAAGCGATTGACCAAACCAATCTGTTGAGCTAAACCTATCTAAGCCTAGGTTAACCTAGTCCGTCAAGCAAAGCGGAGAGCAGAAGCGTCCCCGGCCCAGCCACGCCATTTTCCGACTTGATCACCACTCACACGCTCATTCAAAAGGTCTACGGATCGAGGTTACATAATCCATCTCTCTTCCACCGGCCTCTCCTCACTCGTGCTCCGTCAGTCAGCGTCAGGTCCCCCCTCGTCGCAGTAATAATCATCGCCCTGGGTCACTACTCCTTGGATGCTGAGTCAGACTCTCCCCCAGAGCTCAAGCATGCAGAACTCCTCAGCAAGCGGCGCCAATAATCAAGGTTAGTCAAGACAACTCTTTTTACTTTTCTCTTTCCTTTCTTATTGTGTCTCGTCTGTTTCCTTGTCCGAGCGCGTCTTGGTTCCTGTTCTGAAACTAGGAATCTGTCTATTATCTATACTACACTACACACTGCGCCTCACTTTGGCCTTGGTCACTTGCGACACTCATAGCGCTCCTTGTATCTCTCTACCGTCTGAATAGCATCCTTGTCGCGTTTTCGCGCAACCCGATATACAATACACTTATAGCTCTTTATTCTCATCACTTGGACACAATACCCATTTTCGGCTCTTTCGGTTCCGCTTCTGCTTCAATTACTGTTGACGTAGCTGTTGAGCGCATTGGCTAAACCCGACCCCTCCAAATAGAGCAGCATCTGCGCGCACAGCTCGAGCTCCTCAAGAGCCACGACGCGACAGGCTCATCCTCGCCGACCTCTCCTGCTTCTCGTGATACCCGACATCAACCTCTTCAGCCGGCTCCTGCGCGGCCGTCGAATGGATTCGATCATTCGCCCAATCCTCAAGATCAACCCCGAGCTTTAGCTGTTAAGAGCGAGGTCGAGTCTCACATCCATCCCGAGCTTCGCGCCCGAGCCAACAACGCACCTACCGCAAACATGATGCCCATCGTTCCTCCCTCCGGGCACAGCCCAGGCGCATCTGCTGGACCATCGACCGCTCCAATTGCCCCCGCGCCCCCGCCTCACATGTCGCCGGACGATCATGGTGAAGGTCGCAGTAAAGCCAAACGTGAATTGTCCCAGTCAAAGCGCGCAGCGCAAAACAGGGCTGCCCAGGTAAGCTTCTAGACTCTGGTTCAGTCCAGCGAGATCGAACTACTACTCGAGCTATTTGACCAACAATTCTTTAATAGAGAGCGTTCCGACAGCGAAAGGAGGGTTATATCAAGAAGCTCGAGCAACAAGTACGCGAACTCAATGAGATGGAACAGTCTTTCAAGTCACTGCAATCCGACAACCATTCGCTGAGAGAATACATTGTTCACTTGCAATCAAGGTTGTTTGACGTGACAGGCGAATACCCCCCGCCTCCTCCGAATGTTGACGTTGCTCAACCTGCACATCAGCCATCGGCCCCGGCCCCTGCACCAGTTCCGGCGCCCGCCCCAGCGCCAGCTTCGATGGCTTCTGCCCCTCCCGAACCTGCACCTACAAACTCCGCCGCCGGAACGCCATTGGAAGCTGTTGCGCAGGCCGTTGCAGGTCTTGCGGCCCAGGAACAGATCGAGCGTCAACAATACTCTACGGCGCACGAATAATGAGTTACGACGATGTACGTCGAAGTTTGGTCTTTGTTCATGGTGACAATAGCTCACAATGCCAGATTGGGTGTCTACAACATCCAAAAATCTGCAATTGGTCTACCGAGAATGAGAGCGATTGAGTTTGAGCAGCACCACGAGGAGCCGAATTGATTCCAAAGAACACGATGAAAGTAAGAAAGGTGGTTTTGATATCCAAGATGGTGCATATTTTGCGACGCTCTGACAGAAAGGTACAGTTTGGAGTGAACAAGCTGTGCCACGCCAACCAGTGTTCTTGGCCGCATGGAACTCATGCGTGATGGCGGATACGTCAGTTTTTATGGTGCTTTGTTCTCGATGAATCTTCTGGCTTGTATGTACAGGCACATATGGAGTGTAACGAGTCTGTAAAGATCATGCTATAGAGAGACATCCTCCATTGAAGGATGACAGGATAGAAGCAGATCAGTGTTAATAGTGGGAGTTAGGGGTTTCGGTAGCAATAGAGGGTCTTGTTTTAACATACTCCCGGTGTGATCATTATGCGGACGGAATTCCATTGGTATTTAAGAGGGAGATGAGAAATTATGTGTATTCTGTGTGTATTTATTGAGAGAGTCCATCCACAGTTTGATATTATTGTCGTCGATGACTGACCAATAAGCTTACACTGTGACCGTCCGACCGTCCGCTGATGGGCCCTCTCTAGGTTGCCTCCGCATAAGATAAGCGGCTTCATCCTTCGTCGCTCTGCAATGCCATGAAAGTCGAAATACAAGTTGAAACACTTGACTTATCCTGCGGCCTACCTGCATTATCAGATCAATGATTTGAGGCTTCGCTACAAACATTGTAATTGGTGGCTTCAAGATCGCACTTAACAGATAAAGCTAGATATATTGCTGAATAATAAGAACAACATCGCCTGTATTTCTAGAACCACAGTACCTTGACTGATTTGATGCTTTCAGTAATGGATGATATCAGTCACGTGCGTTGTTGGTCTATTCAAGGTTATAGTGAAAATGCCTTTACGCAGTTTCCACTAACATCCATGACTTGGAAGCTGTGTCAGATTCATTTGTCATAGTCGTCGCCAGCTCTAAATCATGGAGGACGACCATTCCCAACCAGTATCTCATAGAAAAAGGCGCGAGAAACCTATTCTCAGCTGTACCTTCTGCAGGGGGCGCAAGTAAGTCTCAACCCGAACAAAAAAAGACTGGATATTGATCCGTCATTGTGGTAGGCTTCGATGTGATAGGCAGCCTCCATGCGGTGCTTGCGCACGACGGGACAAGCCAGATGAATGCATATTCACTTGCTCGGAACAAGAGCGTAAGGATGCAGTGGATTATAGGCCTCATAATAGGACGCAGAAAGCGCGTCAGAGGATCGCTCGCCTCGAGAATCTGGTGACGGAGTTGAGAGATAGGACTGTGAACCCGACTCAGAATTTGGACGATACACCTCTCTTAAACAACGACTTGGTTCGTTCAGAGCCTCCTCTGACAACACCCTCAACAGCTGCTAGCATGGGGAATTTAAATCTCACAGAACAACGGTCTGTGTATACTGGTAGTTCCCATTGGGCTACAATCCTGGAAGATGTAAGTATGGCCATCTCATCTCTGCTGGTGACTTCCTACTAACAGGATTCTAGATTCAACAACTCAAAGATGACCTCTCTGACGACTTTTCGGAGAGTGTTGATGGAGTGTCTCCCCCTTTTGATGGTTCCAACCATCAATCGTCAGCGCCGAGAATCTTTCTACTCAGCAGTGTTACCTGTTTTTCGACGGAACAAATATTGACCATGCTGCCTCCTCGAAGAGTGGTTGATAGATATATCTCACAGTATTTTAATACGTTTGACTCAAGTAGGCCTTCGCTCCCCGTGTTTCGAGGTCCATGGCTTACCTGGCATGCCAGCCTTTCTACATCGAGGTAAATTCCTCGCCGAAGTCAGGTTTCTCCAGATACCACATACTATACAAGTTAACCTCATCCATAGTATGCAAACTTCTGGGCCAACCCCTCAGTCACGCCTATCACTTGGTTGGGACTGCTCTTCAGCATAATGAGCATGTCCGCATCTATCCAAAAGACAGAGTTAGGCGCCCATGACCCATCTGCTCAAGAATTACAGGCAAATCTTGAGACGTTCAGAACACTAACCATCCACTGCTTGGTTACTGGTGACTATTTTCATGCTAGCAGGTACGTCGTCGAGACGCTGATGCTGCATTTTGCTATTGACCAGCATGCCAATATTGCCACACATATGGGTAGCTGGATTCTCATGGGCGTCATCATCAGAGTTGCTATGCGTATGGGTCTACATCGCGAACCATCACACTGGCCAGGCATCCGGCCTTTGCAAGCCGAGCTTCGGCGACGAGCTTGGACATTTCTGTATAGCGTCGACTTCTTCACCAGTACCCAGGTCGGACTGCCACGCATTATCAAAGACTCTCAGTGCGATACGCGCCCTCCCTCGTATTTACTGGATAGTGACATCAGTACTGATAGCGACGTTCTTCCACCCGAGAGGCCATTCTCAGAACCTTCGATGCTGGCATTCTTTATCAAGAGGCATGGTGTTATCAAAATAGCAGCTGAGATATACGATACTACTGAAGCCGGACCTCCATCGCCAGCTGCTGTTACCGCCCTCGAAGCCAAGCTTCAAATCGTCGTTGATGCTTTGCCTGCTTGGCTCAAACCAAAGCCACTTGAAGAGTCAATCGCAGACAGCCCTTCTATTATACTGAACCGCATGATGCTGGATATCATTATCCAAAAAGCCATATATCTCCTCCACCGGCATAGCTTTATCAACAGTCCAGCCGGAGAAGATAATTCCAGGTCCCATGAAGTATGCATCGGGGCAACTCTTGCAATTCTAGAGTATCAGCGGCGCATGAAGGAGGAGGCTCAGCCTGGAGGTCTCATGTACGCCATCCGTTGGAGAATCTCTGCACCGCTTAACCACGACTTCCTCCAAGCCACCATGATGCTGTGTCACTCTTTGAGTAAATACGATACAAGACGTGCTCTAAATAGGCGAGAAGATATCTTGCAAGCTTTAATTGTGGCTAAGGATATTTGGGAACAAGGCTCGGACAGGTCGACTGAAGCACAGAGAGCTATAAAAGCCATTTCAATCATGCTGGAACAGGATCGAAAGAATTCGGTTTCTCTGCCA
Organism: Fusarium citri; assembly: GCA_004367485.1. Lineage (NCBI taxonomy): Eukaryota > Fungi > Ascomycota > Sordariomycetes > Hypocreales > Nectriaceae > Fusarium > Fusarium citri. The sequence goes on along the minus strand of QHHH01000036.1, from coordinate 91,726 downwards.
GTCCATTCCTCTGGTAAGAAGTCTTAATCGATCTTCAAATCTTGATCTTGCTGCTAATCATCATGTCGATAGTTTCTGAGGCTTCGCTCTTTAAGCCAGCGGAAGATACTTTCGATGTTTTCGACAACACTTTCGGTCAAACCATGGCATTGGATCCGTCGTTCTTCTCAGTTCAGGACGATATGCCGACATTGAGCAGTGTTATCACTGGATATATGACTGATACAGTTGCGCCTGGTCTTTCGGGTTCATTGTTCGAAACCATGAGTTGAACGGAGTCTGTTAAACTATGAGTCAAATCGTAGTGACGAGAGTCTTTGAACAGTTCCGAAGTCTTCCTATAGCATCGCCACTTATTCAATCCAGGAATAGATCGTGACTTTGACTGTCAAGGTCTTGAATAACATGGATGTAAGAATAAAGAATGCGAATCATTATCGAAGTGGGTTGCTGGCCCCATATTCACCCGGAAGGCGGCGCTGCCCCGGCCTAAATTTGATCTGCCCTGCCCCTGGAAACTTCCAGGATAGGTGACAAACTTATCGATAAGGCTCTGGAATTCTAGAGACAATAAGGTACCTAAAGGCGGCAATTACGATGCTGTACTTAGCTTCATTTCTATCAGACTGGCTTACAAATCATATCATATCACCAGAAGTGCAAAGTATCGTGTTTGTAAACCATCAGTCTCTCAATTTTTGTCTGTCCTATATTGTCATTCTTTTGAAGTGAATTGTTGAGACTATTCGCTTGTTATTTCCCCGAGAGCGCCGACTTGGTTCCCGTCTTATTCCTTGAGGGGCCTTGATTTTTTGGCCGCCACACCTGACCACCAGGACATCCATCCATCCATTCTTTTTGACACTGCCAGTGGCGCCATCCAATGTCGAGCGATCCCAACGATCAACAGCAGTCGGCTGCGGCCGGTTCTGTTGTTCCTGCATCGTCAGCAGTAGGAGGCTCTGCTGAGCCGCCAAAGAAGATCCCAAAAGGCGTTGTACTGGGCCCTGATGGCAAGCCGTAAGTTTCAGAGTGGCACTGTACATGGAGCCTAATTCAACTGACCATGTCTCAGATGCCGAAGCTGCACTTCTTTCTCTGCATGGGCTTCTCAGACCAAGAGCACTCTCAAACAAGATGCCGCAGTAAAGGCTCAGCGTCCTCCGTCAGAGTGTCCTCCGGATGTTGAGGTGCTAGGCAGGAGTACCTGGACGCTGCTTCACTCTATCGCAGCCCAGTACCCCGAGCAGCCATCTACTGGTCAGAAATCAGATCTTCTGAGCTTTGTTGGTCTATTCTCCAAGCTCTATCCATGCTGGGTATGCGCCGAGGACTTCCAGGGCTATCTCAAGCGTGAAGCGCCACAGGTCAACAGCCGGGATGAGTTCGGCAAGTGGCTGTGCGGCGCTCACAACGACGTCAACCGTAAGCTTGGCAAGCCTGAGTTCGACTGCTCCAAGTGGGAGGAGCGCTGGCGCACAGGCTGGAAGGACGGCCGGTGCGATTAAGCTGTAGCTGTCGATGTTCTGGCCTGAGCTGAAGTTAAGGCTGGGCTGGCTGCTGGATCGACGGTCGGGCCGGGAGCTTAACGCGCATACCGATATAAGATCAGTCTCGACTCATTTTGGTTTCAAATAACAGGGGGCCTTCGGTGTGCGGTGTACGATTTTGGGAATGACATGATGGACCGTTGGACGTTGTGTGGATACACGTCGTGGGTGGCCAGTGCCGGGCCGATGAAGCGGCGGGATGGCAACGACATTGGCTGCAGACATAAAAGAAAGGATGCGCAAATGGTTTCAATGTCGACAAGCGGAGCATGGGAATCGCCGATTCTGTATGATTTAACATGGAACATGAGCTGTATAGTATAGTGTGGGTAAGGGCTGAAGCGAGGACTGCATAGAATCTCATCTCAGGATTGTTTCGATATAGATGTATAACAATTTTAGAATTTAGAACATAAAACGTTACCAGCAGCTCATAGCTCACCCTATAGTGAACGCGTCCGACAAGAAGCTATCTCGATACTTGGCCGCCAGTTGCGGCTCCGTGAATATACAGCTTGGACAGCTAACCCTGTAGGTGAGGTTGATATCGAGTCAGATCAGGACAGCTCACGCATAAGCCACCACGATGAATGCAGTTAAATCCAGGAACCAAATAGGAGTAGCATTTTTCAGGGACCTGGTCTCGCCAGTCTCGTCCTCTATCCTTGCCTCGTGCTGTCGATTCGACTCGACCCGAGTATCCTTGCTATTTTCGGAGAACTCCCTTTAGGCGCGATAAGAATGATCTGACATGACAACGCCGTACAACGCAACTACCGATCCGCTATTTTGGCAAAATACCCAACAATAAGCTCGAACTGTATCTCCTACGGTGTTGTACTGTACTGTAAGGCTAGGACCAAGGTGGTGTATGGATATATTTCCCAATTTCAGGTTACCTTACCCTGCAACATCCCATCTCGCAGCCAATGCTTGTCATTGCCCCTCTGAATCCATGGTTTATTCTCGGTCGTCACGAAATAGCTACCATCGTCCCGCAATTGTAGCACCATATTAGTTAAGTGGTGAGTATTGTTCCGACGGCAATGAGCGGAAAGCATAGGAAAGAAGAGGCTTGAATCAATAGATCGCATGTCAATAGAAGAATATAGTACAGCATGAAGTCAAAGGGCCTTTTACGGAAACAAGATCCTTGTCATGAGTCATCCTAAATATTTATCGCCATAATTGTTATTGATACGGTCTTTTTTTTGATCGATTGAAACGTCAATGGATGGGTTGGTGGTTGTTTGAGATATTTTTCTCGGTGTACCTAATATAGATAGTCATGTCTTGCCTCAGCATGACTACGCATACGTAGTCACTGACAATCATGAACGTAACGGTCGCATGCAAGATGCAATGCAATGCAACGCGTTGCTTCTCACTGCCGTAATGGACAGGTCCTCCGATGACATGTTTGAATTGCACATGGTAGACCTCAGTACTGTACAGTACGTGTGTTGTTTATGAGGCTATATTCAAGGTTGTTGATTCATGGACATCCACCACCATGGTCCAGGTAAGAGAAAATACATGGTCCCTGAATCTGATGCGCAGTTGAACCCCCGTTGACATCAATTGCTGTAACGTAGTGTAGTCTAGTCCATGGTAAAACAACGCCATTGTCCATTCCAAGAAGTGAGGTGAGTGCAATTCTTTACGGCATGGCCCCGGCCGGCGCTCGGCCGCACAGCTCCGGACTACCCGGTCGATGAGACTTCCAACACCAAGAAAAGGAAACGGATGGAATGGGATTGTGGCTAGTGGCTAGTGGAACAACTGCTGTAGAATCCTTATCGATAATTATTCCACTCTGATTTTGGCATACCATAGTATTTCTTTTCTTTTTTCCCTCCCGTCATCTTGGCAACATGGTCCCGTAAATAACCCCCTGTTGAAGAAGCATCCGATTTCTCTACAAGAGATCCACTCGTTCTGTAGCATTGACAGCAATACAGCCTAAGCAATCTTTCTAGATGTTCTTAGACCCATTCACCTTCCAAGTCTGCCCGATTGGGAGGCCCCGTATCAAGGCACATGGCATCATATGATTTTCTTGCTCGTCGCAGTTCACCGGAGATGGACAGTCTACAGTAAAAAGTCACAGTGAGGATACGGGAGAGATACAGAGCTACTGCACCTACTAACCGTAGGCGTCGTTAGTGGAAGAGCCGCCTGGGTCTCCCGCTCAGTGGCGCTGAAGAGGATGGAATTACATCACCATCACATTTCACTTTTCTGAGTTGTCGATGGAATGCTCACCACTTTAATTTTTTCCATACTGTAGCATAGCCCGTTCAGCCCGTTCCGCCCGTCAATCAATTGGATGGACCGCTACTCACGTCGCGGTTTCGGCCGCTTGATTACGGGCGCGAGCGATAAAATATCGTGACTTTGACCTGAGAGTAACGGTCAAACAGTAACTCAATTGATCTTTTTGGCTTATGCCCGTCTTGTCTCCCTGACAGGTCCGATTACACTCTGGGTCCAGGATCCAGGTCTGGCCTGGGCTCATCGGATTATGTACAGTATGGTCTTATTTTTGGGCAATTAATCAGATCAGATCAGATCAACCCATTTGAGGTTTGGGATTCGAGAGGGAGCAAGCAGGGGTCTCCCATTGGTGACATGTCGAGTCTACACCCAATTTTCTGGTGTTGCTGCATCCCGTCTGCACCTGTACTGTATACGCCTCCACTATTGGAAGCTTCACCTGGGGTGCCTTCCTTGATACCTACTACTTCCATTGTGGTGTCGTCAACGGAAGGTACAGAGTATAAACACCTTCCTTCCCCCTCCTCTGCCGTGTCTTCTCTTCCTTCCTCATCATTCCATCGATCACTCAATCAATCATCTACCAACCAATTCCATTCCTCTTTTGGTTGTCTTGGTTACTCAACAACCCAGACATCCTACCTCCTCAACCAACCAACCTATAAATAAGCTTCGAGCTTCTCACCTTTACCTTTACCCCTCCAACCTTATTTCACCTACAATACTCTCTACCTACCGAATAAACCGCAATCATGAGCAACAGCAGCCTCCAAAAGCCCATTGATGTGGCTGAGTACCTCTTCAAGCGACTCTACGAGGTCGGCGTTCGATCTGTTCACGGTGTTCCCGGTGACTACAACCTCGTCGCCCTCGACTATCTTCCTCAATGCAACCTCAAGTGGGTTGGCAGCGTTAACGAGCTCAACGCTGGTGAGTTTCATCATGACTTCACTTTATGTGAATAGCTTCGCCATATTATAGTTTACTGACAACGACTTACAGCCTACGCTGCCGATGGATACGCCCGTGTTACCAAGATGGCTGCTCTCGTCACCACCTTCGGTGTTGGTGAGCTCTCTGCCATCAACGGCGTTGCTGGATCTTACTCTGAGCACATTCCCGTCGTCCACATTGTTGGATGCCCCTCTACCATCTCTCAGCGCGACCAGATGCTTCTTCACCACACTCTTGGCAACGGTGACTTCGATGTCTTCGCCAACATGAGCTCTCAGATCTCTTGCAACGTTGCCAAGCTCAACAAGCCCTCCGAGATTGCTGAGCAGATCGATACTGCTCTCCGCTCTTGCTGGCTCCGCTCTCGTCCCGTTTACATCATGGTCCCTACCGATATGGTCCAGGAGAAGGTTGAGGGTGCCCGCCTCGACACCCCTATCGATCTCTCTGAGCCCCAGAACGATCCCGGAAACGAGGACTTCGTTGTCGAGGAGATCCTCAAGGCCATGTACGCTGCTAAGCGCCCTGTCATCCTCGTCGACTCTTGTGCTATCCGCCACCGTGTTGTTGAGGAAGTTCACCAGCTCATCGACAAGCTCGACCTTCCTGTTTTCGTCACTCCCATGGGTAAGGGTGCCGTGAACGAGGACCACCCCAACTACGGCGGTGTCTTTGCTGGTGACGGTTCTCACCCTGCCCGTGCCCAGACCATTGTCGAGGATTCCGATCTTCTTCTCACCATTGGTGCTCTCAAGAGTGATTTCAACACCACTGGTTTCTCCTACCGCACATCTCAAATCAACTCGGTTGATTTCCACAGCACACACTGCAAGGTCCGATACTCCACATACCCCAACATTGCTATGCGTGGTGTCCTCCGCAAGATCATCAACAAGGTTGACCCCAAGCAAATGCCTTCTCCTTCCATTCCCGAGGTCAAGAACGAAGTTGAGAAGAACAACGACGACTCCGAGATCATCACACAAGCCTGGTTCTGGCCTCGCGTCGGCGAATACCTCATTCCCAACGATATCGTTGTCACTGAGACTGGTACCGCCAACTTCGGTATTTGGGACACTCGATTCCCTCGCAACGTCACCGCTCTCAGCCAGGTTCTCTGGGGCAGCATCGGCTGGTCCGTTGGTGCTTGCCAGGGTGCTGCTCTCGCTGCTAAGGATGCTGGCAAGGACGGCCGAACAATCCTCTTCGTTGGTGATGGATCTTTCCAGTTGACTGCCCAGGAGCTGAGCACCATGATCCGACATGGCCTCAAGCCCACAATGTAAGTTCTAATTGCTACTCATATGTCAGTTTCTGTACTAACTTTGTTCTCAGTTTCGTCATCTGTAACGATGGTTTCACCATTGAGCGATTCATTCACGGAATGGATGCTGTCTACAACGACATCAACAACTGGAAGTACAAGGATCTCGTCAGCGTCTTTGGCGGCGAGAAGACTTGCAAGACCTTCCAGATCAAGACCAAGAACGAGCTCAACGAGCTTCTCACCGACAAGGAGTTCAACGCCGCCGATTGCTTGCAATTCGTCGAGCTCTACATGCCTAGGGAAGATGCTCCTCGCGCCCTCATTCTGACCGCTGAGGCCAGTGCTAAGAACAACGCTAAGAAGCACTAAATGGTTATAAGACTTTGATAGACGGGGTTGGGAAACGTTCCTGGTGAACTGATATCAGGATGAGTGTCTGGTTGCATTGACCCTCTGGTCAGGTTTCTTTTGGTTAATTATAATGATTTAAATGGTTTATACTATAGAATGGGGGATGATAGTTTATGTTTTAGGTATATCAAATTGAAAAGCGATTTTCTCAACTCAATCAATGGTTCAGATGATGATCTTATACAAATTCTGTGAAGTTTGAGTCTAAGCCAAGAATTAAAGGATGCTGTTCTGCTCATTGACTCTGATACATGCACTCATGTTTTTAATGATCTGACTTAAATTAACGCATAGCCCAAGAATGACTGAACCTGTTTATGTTATTAGTTTTAAAATTCTGTCACAGTCAAAAGTTTAACCTTATGGTGATATGCTCGATCCTCGATTCTGAAGGTATAAGAAGAACCACATCGGCACACGTGATTCGCCCGCGCCAAAATTCTCCACGCGTAACGACCTCTTTCACTTGGCTCAAGGTACTTAAAAGCGACATCAAGACTCAATTTTCACCTTCATTTTTGGAAATACTGCGGTCATTTCGATAACGATATATCTTCATTATCACTTACCACTCGTCAACATAAATCATCATCATGAGCGACGGCGCTGGCAAGCGAAAGCAGGGCCCTGGTGGCAATGGTCCAGCCTCCAAGAAGAGCAAGGTAAGCGCAAGGGCGAGCCATTGTTTGCAATTAAAATCTCAGCCAGCCTTGGAAGGCCGCGGAATGGCTTATTGGAAAGAACTAAGCTAATATCGGTCAAAGGGAGGCGCTGGCGGCAAATGGCAGACAACACACCAAAAGGCCAAGAAGACTGAGCAGATGGAGCTAGGGAGAACCTTGGAGGTCAACGATGCCGGAATTTGGGTAACTTACGCGAGAGGCATGAGAGGTAAAGCCATCAAGGAGTTCAAGACCCTTTGCGACGAGGTATGTCACTCGCCCACGACGCCATATTTCTTTATTGTTTGTCGATAGGCATGATGGCTCAACTAACCTTGTTCAGTACGGCGAGTCGCTGTTTGGAGTACAAGCTCCGAAAGAGGATGATGAGGCCGATGAAGAAGAAGAGCACGATGATATCGAAGCTTCGATTGAGAAGGAATTGGCCAGCATATCACAGCCAAAGCCCAAGACGAAGCAGACATTTACGCCGATTGGGACCGGCCTCGACTGTGTCTTCTTTATGAAGACGGTGAAGCCCATCGAGCCTCTCCAGCTGGTGACCAAAATTTGCCAGGATGCCAAGGACTGTCCGGACCCGATGCAGCGTAAGACCAAGTACGTCAACCGCTTGACACCCGTCTTTGACACAGACAAGGCTACCGACAAGGGTATTGAGCGTGTAGCTCGAACTGTGATGGCGTCGCACTTTGAGCTCAAGAAGGAGTCAGGAGACGATGCTCCTCAAGCGGAGGCAACTCCTTCAAAGGAAGAGGGTGACGAGACTGCGGGCTGCACGGTAAGTTGACGACATGATTCGCAAGCAAGGTCGTCTGATGAATCTAACAATCTCTTTTCAGTACGCCATCAGGTATAACATCCGGAACCACACCGCCTTCAAGTCGAGCGAGGTGATCAAGAAGATTGCGGATTTGGTCAGCCCTAAACACAAGGTCAATCTGAGCAATCCCGACAAGGTGGTATTGGTAGAGATTTTCCAGGTAAGCGGCCGCCCCTCCCCTTCGCGTATTCCACCTATCGCTGTGTCACATAAAACTAACTAGCCTTTGAGACGTTTTGCGGAGTCTCGGTTGTCGATGGCAAGGAGAGCGAGGAGCTGAAGCGTTACAACCTGAATGAGCTGTACAAGGCCTTGGACCAGAAGAAGGAGAGTAAGCCTGCAGCCAAGAAGGAGGTTGCGGAATCAACATAAGCTTTGGGCCACTCGCCTATTAATGGACGTTTTTTGTCCGTTGTGGTTGACGACAGCAACCGGCTTACTAGACGAGCTGAACGTTTTATGCCATGGTTACACAACAACCGTCCGATTCGTGCGGATCAGTTAAGTTTCTCTACGGTGTGGTAGTAGACTACATCTAACGCTCTATCCGTCGCTTGGAGGACTTCTAGAGTATCTGCCGAGACGGATCTTCAAATTCCTCTATGATGGGCCTCGTAAAGCATCCACTTGGGCTCATCATGGAGTATGGTATGGTATGGGGGCCATGGTTGCAACTCATCGGGGAGTAACAACACAGCCCCCCGATTTGAAAGGTTTCGCTTCGAAGAGGACGAAAGGATAATAGCTTACGCGATCACGGAAGGATCGCCGGCGGTGGATTGGCATGTAGGGGTTAAGTTGAATGAATGATCATATATCCAACCGGTCAATAGACAGAGTTTCAACGGAAAGCCGAAAAAGAACGGGGGATTCCTTGATGCATCCCTTCCCTTGAAGAACTTTTGTCGCTCCTCTAGTCTGGGTCTCCAAAGCTACTACTACCCAAGAGCTAGGATGGAGATAATGTACTGTATGGGGGGTCCTCTTTTGGCGCACGACTCAGGAGATTGTTGTCCAGCCCCGGCTTTGTTGCACACGTACAGCACACGGGATGTGTGGGACGTGGTCGTAAGGCTAGGGAAGATGACCGATGGAAGGAAGTACAGTAGAGAGATGAGATGAGATGGAATTCTACAGAGGTGTTTTTTTGGTCATATGCTTACGCGCGCAGATGTGCGTGCATATTCGCACATATATACGACGTTGAGGTTTCAGAGGGGGGACATATTGAGGCCCTCGTATGTGTGATGTTATGTTACCAAGGACGATCTCTTGGTACATATACGATGAAAGCCAAGACTGTTGGGTGTGTCCCTTCCCGCTGCATTTCTAGATAGTTAGTGAAATTTAAAACGGGAGTGGCTTGAGATCTCTTTAGCTGGGCTGTCGTGAATACTGATGGTCAACTAACTGTAACTGTAGATGGGGATTTAAGAAGTAGGATACTAGGATAGGTACGTTACAAAGGGAGCGGGACTTGACAGGGATGGTTGACTTGGCGGAATGCGATCCAGGTCAGCTTCGCTTGTTATGACCAATCATAAATTTCCCGACTCGCTTCTCGATGCACGCCAGAGGCATGGTTCATTTAGAGTCTGACATTCCGCCGTCAGTTTTGAGAAGAAGAGGTCAAGAGACAAGAGGTGAGGGAGTTGTGAAGAGTTGTGACGTTATTAAACGTTCTATGGTTTACTATCTATTGATCCCTTACAGTCATGATATCCAGCTATGGATTATAAAAGAGACTTAATAATACAGTGACTGTAGTGACTGTAGTGACCAAGACTCTGATTGGATCTCGCTTCCAGTGCGGTTCTCGTTCCGATCCGTTGTTGGTTGTGTATGGCGATCTGTCTTATGTCAAGTATCCGTAGGTAGACAACAAACAAGAGTTTATGAGGCTAATTAGTTACAACGCCGTAGCTGTAGCTGTATCCGTAGCTATAGGGCTGTTGGATCTGCATAACTAAACTAAACATCTCACGTCTTGTCGGGTCTCCGATCCTTCGATTTCTTCTACTGCAGTTCTTCGGAGTATATTCCGTCCTTGTGTCTTGGCAATCTGCCTCTACTGGAGGGTGGTTCGTTAAGAAAAGGAGAGGCTTGGAGCTAAAAGCTAAAAAAGCTACAAGCGTTTGCCTGCTCGGTAACCTCAGTCTACTCAATGACGCCTCGCTTCGGCTTCACCGTTCTGGCGGGACAAGGACAAGGACAGACCTAGTCTATTCTTTTTTTACAACACATACATACAGTCGGGTTCTTACATATGCTTAAGACTTACGCGGTGAGAGAGTAAGGAAACAAACGATATGAGGGAGGAGAGATCAGATATTGACCCAAGCTTTTGGTTCATCATGATCATAATCAGGCAGTTAGTTATTGTTTTTTTGAAGAAAGAAAGAAAGAGAATATTAATAACAATGGGGACTGTACTGTACTGTACTATACTGTACTAAACAAGGGATGGCAAAAACTCTCGCTACGTCAACCTGTAACATTTCTTCTTCTCTCGGTTCTCGGTTTCTCTATTCCGCCCTCTCGTCAACCGTTTCCTAGAGCTGAACCTGCTGAGGTACCTTTGCTACAGCTAAGCACAGCAATTGACCAATCCGTCACTGGCTAAACCATCTCATTCCCATATTTTCTCGCTTCTTTTGCTCAGCAGTGACATTCTAGTTTCTTTTATCCCTGTTCTCTCTATTCCGCTCTTCTCTTCCCTTTTCTTTTCTATGGTACAGTGAAATGCAACATCGCCAACCATGATTTCTCGGTCCCGGCAAGATATGCTGGCGCTTGCCTCGCTACAGTACACGTTTATGCTCCAATCCCTACCTTTTTTCTCTTGATATTCTTTCTCTATTCCCGTTTGAGATTTGATTGCCTAACTCGTCATTCTGTTCTATTCGCTGGCTTCTGCATACGCATGAGGCGTTCCAAACATACCTTGTTCATGTATTGCATTGCAGCTACCCACCTACCTACCTACCTACCTACCTACCTACCTAATTAACATCTCCATCCTTGACCTATTTCTTTATATGACCCGTCCAGACGTTTGTTTCATAGAGTAACCTCTCCGATTATCCATCTCCTGACACCCTCCTGCTTCAAACAACAAAGCTACAAAGAAACCTTGTTTCGAGACTATCCTGTCTTTATATACCTACCTCTACTCGGTCTCATTCTGTGTTTGCATCATCACTTCTACCAAGCATGAGTCGCAATCATCATTCAAACTCGGCTTTACTCTAACAAACTGTCAAACTCGCAACAAGCCGAAACTCATTTTCATGGGCCCCTACAACAAAGTCCCCATCCCCATCCTCGCTCTACCAACCATCGCCTTATTATAGCCGCCACTCGTCTTCTTCTATAACCAAACATTTCGCTTCTCGCTTCACCTACCTACGTATATCTATCTACATACGCATATATACCCGTCTCCTTATGACTCGACCGTCGTACCAATGCACCCTTCGGGACGACGGCAGTCTGCCCCTCATGAGCCATTGTGTTGCCCAAAAGAGCTGCAACCTTGTACATGACAATATCCCCCGTTCGGCCCGAGACTTGATCTCTTTTACTGATTCCTCCTCAACCGCAACTACTTCTACTTCTACCTCACCTCTCATCCCCATGGCGGCTGCTCCGCCAGAGAGTTCCGTCCTTTCCCTTCTCAGCGGAATCAACCCTCGTCTGGCGGTAAAGGAGCTCGAGGTTGTCCCTTCAGCTCGATTTCAGCGTCTTTATAATGTCAAGGTTGCTGAAGGTCCAAGTCTTTTGCTTGCTTTACCTCCACCTGCAGTTATACGTCTGCTGCGTTCTGAAAGATCAACACTTGGCTCAGAAGCTGCAGTATTGAAGTGGCTTTCTTCTGTTTCTAGAGAGAAGAAAGGCTGTTCCACTTCTGGAGCCAAAGAATCCATGAGCAAGCCAGCTGCAGCCGCACTGGGGAGTGAGGCTACTGAAGATTTATTAACCGGATATCTACCTTTGCTCGTCAGGCATGAGTCCATTAGCGGTACGTTACCGGTTGAATACACTCTTGTTCGACCAACGAGAGGTACACCTATATCTTCTCTCTCCAAGCCTCCAAGTTTCAGTGAACGAAGAGCCTTGGACTTCCAGACCGGTCAACTCCTTCGTCGGATAGCCAGCCAGGTTTCGCCAACAAGAAAGTTTGGCATTGCTGCCGATGTACTTTCGGTCCCTCCCTCAGCTGTCCACCAACCGCCACGGCGCTTTGAGGGAAACTTGAGCGATTCAAAAGGTGCTGAATCATGGAGGGTAGCTTTCCATAGCTTGATGGAATCTGTCCTCCGAGATGGGGAGGACTTGACTATTATGCTCAACTACAAGAATGTTCGGCATCAGTTTGCCCGCTTTGCGCATCTACTTGACACAGTGAAAGAGCCTCGACTAGTTGTTGTGGACGCTGGAGAAGACTCAAACACGCTGGTCCACCGTTCTTGTGAAGTTGGCAAGAAGTCCAGCACGCCGACCGAGGAGTTTAAAGCAGTACCACTGTCGAAATTGGCGCGAGTAACTCCAAAGAGACAGGATCTTATGGGAAAGAGGCGACCAGACTACAGGATAGTCATCCAGGACGACATCAACGAGAAGGGAGATCAAACGATAACAGACGGACTATCTGGGAAACAAATCGAGTTAACGGGTCTACGGCAATGGAGCAACTGCATCTTCGGCGATCCCCTCATAGCATCCATCTTCAGCAAAACACCACTACCCTCGGAAGACTTCTGGCGGGGTTTCGACAAGCCACTCCCAGGCCAAGACACCACATCACCCAATATCATCGATGACAGGGAAAACGCACACATCCGCATCCTACTATACGAATGTTACCACGCGCTGGTCGCTCTGGTGGGAGAATACTATAGGCCGCAGAACGACAGCAGCAAGAAAGAACTTGCGGCACGAAAGCACCTCAGCAGTGTTCTGGCTCAGCTGGAGGAACTTGACGATATGGGCCGCCAGCGGCGTAGACGACCCAGTGGTGAGATGTCGCCCGCGAAGAGGCCGCGTTCTGGTCAGGAGAGCGAGGACGATAGTGAATCTTGATGAGATATGACTATAACGCTGGCTGGTAACTGAACGTTGCTAGTCAGAGGTATCATTAATACACGAATACATAAATATGAGACTTGTTACATTAGATTTGATCCAATAAGTCCGTGTCTCCGTGATTCATTTAAACGAACTCTGTCTTTATTTTGTGCTAAACAAATAACCCTCATATGATATCAACAAATCATGCTTTTGCCTTTCCCTTTCCTTTAGATGAGCTGCCACCCTCCTCCTCATCATCATTCTCATCGTCCTCATCCCGAGGAAGTTGAAATCCCATCATACCCAACAAATTTCCCGTCGGCCCGGCCATACCAGCCTGGCTCTTGAAGCTCTCCAGCAAATTCTTCGCCAAATTATAGTCAACATCTACTTCCTCCTCACTATCCTCATCCCCTTCTTCTTTAATGTCTGCCAGACTGCTCTCTCCTTCTTTTTGGTCTGCACCCTTCAGACGCGGTTGCTTCTCGGCAGGGTCAAGCTTGAGGGCACCGTGTTCGTTGAGCTCAGCTTCAAACTCGGTGGTGAGCTTCTGGATTTCTTCGTCCTCTTCATCCAATACTGGTGGCTCAGGCTTGGCATTGGTTTTCTTGGGCGTGTCAGTGTTGGAGTCTGTAGATGGTAGACCCATCATCTCTCTCATCATTCTCGCAAACTCCGCCTCGTCGAAGCTCACTTCCTTGTCCTCAGACTCGCTATCGTCGTCAAAGTCTTCGTCATCATCATCGTCATAGTCCATGTCGTCAAGTTCTGCACCGTCCATACCAGCGCTATCATCATTAAGGAATGCCTCGAAACGTGATACGATTTTCCGGAGGTCAGATTGCGTGTTTGCATCGCCGAATCCTGACTTTGCGCTGGAGGCGTTGTTTCCTCTCTTTCCGTCCAATTCCTTCTCAAACTCCTGGTAGTCGATGTCCATCCAAGCTTCGCTGTCGTCTCGGTCGGAATCCTTCCATGTCTTGATCTCCTCGTCTGTAGGGAGAGCGTCGTTGCCGTCTTCTTCTAAATCCTCAAGCTCAATAGCAAGCTCACGAACAACTCTGTTCTTGCTCTTGTCTGCCTTTGCAGCCAGCATTTCGAATCCACATGTGAGCTTCATGCCAATATCCAATCTCGCCATGATCTTGTCCGCCTCACCTGATGGCGCCTCTTTTTGCGCTTTCTTAAGCACATCACTCCAACTGGGTGGGGTATCAAATCTCTGGGACCGTAGTTGGGCGAAAAGCACTCTGCTGAACCGGACGGATGTCGTGATGAGGTCCTGGGGTGGAAATATTGGTGGTCCTGATGGTGAGATGACACGTTTCAGAGCAATGGGGTCCCGAAGGTAGAAGGTCTCGACTGCCGGCGCAACTGATTTAGGGAGCGAATGAAGGACGTATGCCAGTTTTCTGGGTATAGTAACAAGCGAGTGGTGGATTGATTCAGCGATCTGTGCTGGGTATTTTTCTAGTCGATAGAAAGCTTCGGCTTCGACAAATCCTGAATGGACAAGGGCATCGCGCTTCGTTTTGAGGATCTCAACCGCTTCAGGCAGTTCAAGATTCCGTGTCTTGAGGCCTTGTTCATCTTTTACTGGAATGAGAAAGAGGCTCCCTTTATTGATCCAGGTTCGGTTGTTGTCGATCTCTGGATTCAACCATCTTGGGAGCACATTGGCGGCTTCCACGAGAAGGAACTCGCCATCGGTGTCAAACACTCGGATCCAAAGGTTGGGATGAGACTTGGACAATTCTCTTAGAATGTATACAATGAGCCATTCATCCTCGACAGCATCACTGTAGTCAGTTATGCCATGAAGATACACCAAGCCTGCCGTATCAGTTAGCATACTGTAGTGGGATTTGTAACTTGGAAACATACCCCTCTCATTCTTAAGCGTGAGGTTGAACTCATCCTTTTGCCATATGTAATCTTTTGTGAGTGTCGTAGCTAAGTCTATGGCTGACTTTCGAATATTCTCGATCTGCGATAACTGTTTTCTCACATCTAATTGAGAGTCTAAAAAGAAAAGTAGATATTCCACACAATTGTCGGGCAGGTGGTTTTTGAAGTCTGACTCTTCTGCTTGACTTGTTTCTTGAGGGATCTCTTCCTCTTCTATGACTGCAGATCTAAAAGACATGATCGGCTTGACCTTGTTGGAGGTTTTGTTGAATGTCTTGTCGAGGGAGATGTTGAGGTAGCGATTTAATATAGGACAACTACCGGGTAAGCTAGGTACCTGTCTTCACTGGAGACAGTGATTCAAGCTCAGCTAGGTACCTACAGAAGTACGCCAAGCCTATCACAGTTAGTAGCGGCTGCCCCACTAGGACTACACGTTCGTCACGTCCTACCTACGCGTAGAGTGGAAGGCAGCTTCATTAAGTTGTCCGTCCATCTTCCTAATATCCTTTGTAGGGGAAAGTGGCGTCTACTCACTCGACGCTCTTTACATACAACCCGCATACCCTCATTACCTGGAATCTGGTCGATTCAATAGTTCTTGTCAGGTTCCCCAACTAAACTTCCAATACCCATCTCATCCTCTAAGACGTCGCAAGGCCGTGCGCATTGTCGCCATGGCGCCCACCAAACGATCGCGGCGCGACGCTGAACAAGACGATGAGATTACGGATGTACGACAAGCAAGATCCAACTTTGGGAGGGATGATGCTGTAAGAAATACTCAGAAACCACCAATCACACACATTATCTAACATGTCGCAAAGAGAAAACGCGCCAGGGTCACCCTCAATGGTGAAAGAAGAATGGAACGAACCCCTCCACGAGAAGAGACACCAAGTGACGAGAGCGAGGAAGACGAGGATCGCCGAACGAGAAACACTCCCCCTCAAACCCAATACGAACTCATGCGAGATAATGGCTTTAAACATCTCGAGTACGCTGACTGGGATGACCAGCAAGCAACTCAAAAGTTGGCCCAGCGGAGTAATATTGTGGGCAACAATATAGTGTCTGAAAGCGGTATCATTGAAAGCATTACCTGCTTCAACTTCATGTGTCACGAACGATTGCACGTTGATCTCGGCCCGCTCATCAACTTCATCGTAGGAGAGAATGGGAGTGGTAAGAGCGCTGTTCTTACAGCCATAACACTTTGTCTGGGTGGCAAAGCCAGTGACACCAATCGAGGAGGAAGTCTCAAGTCTTTTGTGAAGGAAGGTACTGAACAAGGAAGCTTGGTCGTCAAGCTCAAGAATGCCGGCTCCGATGCCTATCAACCTGATATTTATGGCGAAACCATCATTGTCGAACGTCATTTCTCTAAATCCGGTAGCAGTGGATTTAAGATCAAGAGCGCCAACGGCCGAACCATATCAACCAAGAAGCAGGAGGTCGACGAAATCTCAGAATGGTACGCCCTCCAGATCAACAATCCCCTGACCGTCCTGTCCCAAGACAACGCGCGGCAATTTCTCAACGCTGCAACACCAGCCCAGAAGTACAAATACTTTGTATCTGGTGTGCAGTTAGAGCAGTTAGACAACGATTATAAGATGTCGCAGGACACTCTCGACAAGACGCTCAACCTCAGAGATGATCTGAACGAAAAGATCGCGCATGTCAAGAAAGAAATGGAAGAAGCTAAGCGTTTGTCTGAGACGGCAGACAAAAACAAATCACTTCGTGAGAGAGGACGGCACTACATCAACCAGCTAGTTTGGTCCCAGGTTGTGGAACAAGAGCGAGCGCTTGCGGAGTATGAGAGGGACATTGACAGACGAACCCAAGCCATCATCGACAAGGAACAACACTGCAACATAACGGCACAAGAGCTTGATCAGGTCGAGGAGAAGCTCGCAGAACGTCAACAAGCCAAGGAACTACTGGAGCAAGATCGAGAATCGTATGAAGAGAGCATTGCTAGAGCGACAGAAGCACATCGAGACGCAACAAAGGATGAATCTGAGCTGCTCATGGAGGAAAGAGACGCTCATCAGCGCTTAAAAACAATCAAAGACGATATCAAGGCATGCAAGCTGAAAATCCAGGAAGAGGAACGTCGACTGAGTCAATCAACTGGAAATGCTAGAGCTGAAAAGGACGATGAACTCGAACAGGCCCGAGACAAGGAATCTTTGTTGAGGCAACAAATGGAAGAGATACACAACAGCTTTCCCGACCTTCAAAGGCGGCTTAGCGAAGCTGAGCAAGATTCGAAGAAGCTTTCGCAGAGCAAAGAACTCAAACGCAAAGATATTGTTTCTGTAGAGCAACAGATTCGACAACTCAAAGAAAAGACCGGAGGGCGTTTCGATGGTTACGACAGAGAAATTGCCGACTTGGTTAAAGCTATCGAGAACGAGAACGGATGGGAACAGAAACCCGTCGGACCTATCGGAGCCCATATCCGACTATCAAAGCCCGAATGGTCAGGTATCCTGGAGCGAACTCTCGGCGAAGGACTTAATGCATTTGTCGTCAGGAGTAAAACGGACCAAACAAAACTGTCAAACTTGATGCGTCGGTTCCGCCTCAGGAAACAACCTCCGATCTACATTGCCTATGGTGGCAGAATCGACACAAGAAGCCAGGAGCCCGATCCGGCTTTTGACACCATTCTCAGGGTTCTTCAATTCGATGATGATATTGTCAAGTCCCAGCTCATCATTGGCAATCAAATCGAAAAGATCATCCTTATACGTGATCGAGAGGAGGCTCAGAAAGTCATGGTCGAAGGCGTCCCTCCACGCAATGTAGGAGCTTGTCTCTGTTTCCACGACGGAAGAGGAAAGCGAGGATGGGGTCTAAGGCTCACCAACCGCAACGGCTCAATTGGAACGAGTCCAGTTCAACCATACAACATGCGACCCCGAATGCAAACCGATGCTGGTCAACAAGTTGAGATTCAGGAAGAGAACCTCAAGCATCTGGGGCAGGAGATGGCTCAGATCAACCGAGATGAGCGTCAGGCGCAGCAAGCTGTTCAGCGGTGCAGGACAGAGCTTGAGAACCAACGCAAAAGCAACAAGAAATACGAAGGTGATCTTCGCCGAACCCAAGCTGATATCGAGCGTATTCAGATGGAGATGGATGCGTTCGAAGGAGTGGATGACAGACTTAACATTCTGCGAGCAGAGCTGGAGTCAAGACGAACCGACGAGGAGTCCCTCGGCAGTCAGTACGGCGAGATGGTACTGTCGAAACGAGACCTGAAAGCCAAAACCGAAAAGGCTCGCTTGAAGCTCGAACAAGCAAAGAATGACCTGGAGGATTTTGAATCCAAAGTCCATAAAGCATCCTCAAAGATTGCCACTGCCGAGAACATGAGGCGAGTCACTCTAGCGAAGAAAAATGATGCTTTCGAGGCGGTTGATATCGAGAAGAACGAAAAGCGACGCATCGAGGAAAAGAGAGACCAGAAGGCACAAGAAGTGGTCGATTTCACCGAGCAAGCGAGACAGACGGCACCCGAGCGCGTGCACATTCCGGACACGGAGACACACGCCAGTATCGAGACAAAGTACACTAAGATCAGGGAACAGCTCAAACAACGAGAGGCCCGTCTTGGAGCCACTGATGAAGAGATACATGAGCGCTCTGCTGAAGCTCAAGCCCGATACGATGACGTTATGAGGGAGACGCAGGACTTGGATGACACTATCGTCGCTCTGAAACGTGCCATCCATAACCGTCTGTCCTTGTGGCGAATGTTTCAGCGACAGATTAGTGCACGCGTCCGTATTCAGTTCAACTACCTTCTCAGCGAGCGAGGTTTTCGAGGTAAAATCGATCTGAATCATATGGCCCGTAAGGTCAATATCCAAATTGAGCCCGACGAGACGCGCAAGAGCTCATCTGGAAGAAACACGAAGACTCTTTCAGGTGGAGAAAAATCATTTTCGTCTATCTGTATGCTGCTGTCAGTTTGGGAGGCAATTGGCTCGCCTATTCGATGTCTCGACGAATTCGATGTGTTTATGGACAACGTTAATCGTGCCATTAGCACAAATATGCTGGTAAGCTATCAATAACCCAAGGCGAGAAGATATTTGAAAGTCTGACATGATAAATCCATAGGTTGATACAGCTCGTCGCTCAGTTTCGCGTCAGTACATTCTCATCACTCCCAACGCCATTGAAGGCCGGGCGAAGCTGGACAAGGACGTCAAGATCATTCGGTTAGTATCTCTTGACAATTTCTACACGCCTATCATTTATTAACAATACCTTTCCTAGACTTACGGATCCCCGACAACGAACACTTGATGATTTCCAATAGACATTGTACGCGATATTCTTACTGGAGTTAGGCATGAAGCGGACCATTGGTGGGAAACTGGTAAACAAAAGCATGGGTGAGCTTTGTGGAGTTATTGCGTGTGATACCAAAGAACTTTGTGATTGTTCCATAGACGGGACAGTGTATAAATGACATTACAACTTGTGCCTTCTGAGGCTTCTATATTCATGGATGGTGGTATACGTAGATCTTACAATACTTTTACAACTTTTTCATTCTCCTTCGTTCCGCAGACACCGACCTCTTCAGACCCGGACGCCCTTGCTTCTTAGTATGTTCACACCAGCACTGAGCGTGTATCCGGCCCATTGACCAAACGATCCAACCATGCCGCCGACTGACTTGACCTCGCCTAATCTGCGCTGAAGGAATTGTCTTGTCTCAACGAAATCGGGGGATCGATCGTTCGTCATGAAGAGCTCGCTTGTGCTGTAGATCATAGATAGAGTGGCCCGCTTGGTATACCACGAGGGATCGACGGCTTTGTCGCCAGCAAGAAACCAGATTTCATCGGAGAGCTTGGCGAGCTCTTTTATAGACTCGGGAACGTAGCTGGGCTGAGCCATAACGGCCAATGCCTGTAAGTCAGGAATGTCAGTATCTATAGTATCTCGCGAGTTCAGCATGCCTCTTACCTCTTGCCAACGGTCCAGAATCTCCTTGTTGCCCATAAGTCGCTCCCAAGTCAATGCCTCCACTCTCGCCGCAACGCCTGGCTGGTCGCTATCGGGGAAAAGCTCCTTGCTACGAGCTGCCAGAGCCTCGCGTTGGGTGACAAGATGATATCGAATCAGGCCAAAAGCGCCGTCGGGGATGACACTCGCACTGATGTCAAGATAGCCAGCATCTCTTGCGCCGCGACCAAGGGCCTTCTGGGAGAAACCGAGCTCGGGGACATGCTTGTAAGCAGCAGTGAGGATGGTCTTTTCAGCATCGCCAAATGGTCCTGGTGGTGGGGGATGATCGTATGAGTGGAAAGGTCGACGGGAGACGAGACCCTGCGTCAGCCTCGAGGCGCGCAGGGTTGATGTTGATGTTCTGGGGAGGACTCGAGTGGAAGCGGCCATTTTGAGAAGAAGTCACAGGTATCGTATGGTATTGAATATGACGAACGACTTCACATGGATCGACCCTTTTTTTGGAGTTGACGTTTGCGATTTGTTCTAGACTAGATGCTGGGTAGCCTTCCTCCAATCACAACCGTCTAATGACTCGGGGTGGGCCACGGCGGATGAGCTCGGGCCACTCCGGACTCTGAAGACCGCTACGGCGCTTTCGCTCCGTTCCCTGCACGGGATCGGCAGTTCTATACGACTACAGCATGTGGTTTCTTTAGAGTATCATTGTAAATTTGTAATTTGCGGTGTAATCGTGATCTGGTTTACGGTCTAGGCTGATCACCGAACAACTATCTAAAATACCTCACACCCCAGCTCAACTGTGAGTGAGCAACAAGTACCCAATATCGTACAGCAGGTGGTATTGGACAGAGAACAACTCTTCCAGCACGATATATCAGCATGGCGGGGCTTTGGTACTGCGTGCTTTCAGTCACTCTGTCTCATTCCCTAGTGATGTGTCTGATCTGATATGCTTGTAAACGAGAATTCCCCATGCTACAGTGTCCTAGTCCAAGCCTTGTCTCACTAGCATGGATCTGTGGTTCACAATCTTCCGAAAAGCCCTCGACTTTCAACCCAAAGTATATCTCGCAGCATTAAGTAGTAATTAGTCCTACCTAATCCGCAGGGCTACCTACCGCATGTTGCAGGCGACAAGAGTAGCGATATCAACCTGTCCCAATGCAGCCACCATGCACATACAGGCCTACAGGTCTACTCTTTCACAAAGTCTGATAATTCATCCTGGTCTTTTACCTGACTGCCTCGGAGTGAGCGGCGGCGAGACAGCAGGCAGCCTGAATGGAAGTGTGTACTTACTCCACACAGAATGCTGCTAACGGCCTGAGCGTCGTTAGACGCATTGCCAGGGATCTGTCAACAACCTTGATGATCGGACCTGACATGAACCTACTTGCTTGCGATTGTTGGTAAACCAACATGTCGATATACGGTATTAGTGCATTATGATACCCGCATCAAGCGGAAGCCTCTGCAGTTCCAGCGACTTGTCTAACGATATCCGATAAGTCCGAACACATGTTACCGACAGCCATGTCAAAGAAGATCGGATTCTCCGATTACTTGTTCTTACCAGGAAGACATGCCTGAAAACGTGATGAGACAAAGCACTTAGCAATCCTGATCCTCAATGCGTTGAAGAGGGGCTGTCAGCGGTAAGGAACTCGCTATTGGTCGACTTCTCTTACGACTTGCAGCGTTGGCTGTTGTGTAACAACGACTTTCTTTGTAGCGAAATCAAAGGTGTGGACACAATCCAATCACAGTTCTTGTTGCATACATTCAGCTGTGCATGCTACGCTTGACTAGACACAGTTTCGAATTCGTTTCGGTAGACTGTTCGACTAAGCAGGGTTCATTCTTGTGTGAAGTGTAGTGAGTGAGTGATACCAAGGAAAAGCACGGGAGAAGCGGCATTTTGTTGGGTTCTACTATGTTTTTGCTTTTGTAAGGTCGGTCAATGATAGAAAATCATGGTCTCAGCCTTGTGATATATGTGACAAGCTCGTTCGTTCCGCACCAGACAGACATCAGATGCGATGGTGTGAGTGCGGGATGCGGGTGGATTCACGCTGCAGATCTGGAGACGAAGAGCCTGAAATCAACGATTACCCAGCACGACAGATCCCTGATCCATTGCTGCAAATCCGCATCTCCTTGTTCCTGGCGCTTTAAACTAGTGCACTCTGGCCTAGCAGGTGCTTAAGACAGCCCAATAATCGCTCAAGGGGAGATATGCTAGGCTTGACTGTGAAACTTGGCGAGCCTGGCTTAATGCAAATTCGACTACCGAAGCTGGGCCACGGGTAGACGGAGTTCGATGGGTGCTGTGATATCCGATGGTAGCGCAAAACGCTTTGATGCGCGAACCCTGAAAGAATGCGGACGAGGGTATCAGCAGTTGTATGCGTATGCACTATCAAGCCGTTTCCAGCACCTTGCAGAGCTGATAAATGATTGATCCACTGGTTCATTGAACCAACATAGAGTTAAGTGTGAAACTGAGGTCTGAACCTTGAATAATAGGACGTAGAACCAGAGACCAGCTCCGTATTATTTAGGCTGCAAAACCAAGTACCGAGACATGATTATTTTCTTGGGAAAGGCAAGAGCCCGTGATCCAACGGAAAGGGAGCATGTAGCGCTGTGTAAAGTGTAAAGTGCAAAGTGCAAAGTGCACCTTCCTTCCATGAAGCAGACCATGATACCTGAGGCCATTATACCCTGTCCAGTAAGGTAAGCGCGCGTGCAGAGTGGCCTCTGTAGTACGGATATCAAGGTTACAATTCAACAGGTGTCTGCATTTTAGAAGTCAATATCAAAGCTACAGCAGTCTTGTTCTTGACATTGTGGACTGTACCACATACAACCGGCTGGTTAACGTAACTTTCATGGCACCTCGTGTTATCATGCTCATGTCCGGTAAGCTTCAAGGTGGATCCCATCAAGCCCCCGTGTCCCTGGTTCCAACCCCCGTCTCGTGTCCTCATTCGTCACCTGGTTCTTCCTCATCTCTCGCCCAACGCGTTCTTTTCTTTTTACGACACATGAAGAGGGAGTGAGAGAACCTTGAAAGTCAGCACTAAAGAGCCACAGACATCGGAAGCCACAGTTGCCATCCTTCGACCATCCTTTTCCTATCGCTGTCGTCTCCTCAAACCCCCTTGGAACCGCCAGAACCCGACACTCTCCCCGTCCCTGGCGAAAGAAAAAAGTAGTCAACTTGACCATCCCATTCCCAGAAGCTGGTATCTGGTACCGTACCACCACGCCGCACGCCGAGACCCTTTTCAGCCCAGCCCAGCCAGCCAGCCAAGCCAAGCCCGCGCAACTGGACTGTGTGATTAATTCCTGGCCTGCATACGGATACAAGTGCTTGCTTGCTTTAATCGCATCACAGCGACTTGTCTTGTTTTAGGCCTTGCTGTCCAGGCACCTTATTAGCCCAGAGTACTGTACCTAGACTACTGTACCTACGCATTCGTCACCCCCATAGTTACCTATCTTCCGCTCATCGATCGCTCGCCCTTCTAATATCCCGCCGCGAAACGTGGACACCTACGGCCCGTCTCCGCTCCCCTCCGCGACCTACCCTTCCTAGAAACTGGTCGCGCCAGTTCGTTCGTCTGCTGTCCGAACTCGCACCCGTCACTCGTCACTCACAATACCAACCAACTTACTACCAACCTACCTTATTACGCGACAAGGACACCCACCCCATCCAAAAGGGACTTTTCTTTCTGTACATCCAGAAAGACAGAACAGACAGACAGACAGACGTACTACACACGCGTCTATTAAACCACAGTCACAATGGGTATGTTATTGATATCTTTTGCTTGAAACCTCTTATCTTGCTCTCCTGTCGTGGGCGAGCAGCGATTGCTGCTCTTTAGGTATACTACGATGGCTAGCCGTACGCTCGCGCGTCTGCGAGGCAACGTGCGGTGCGTGCCGGTCTTTTGTCGTCTTGACTTTGTGCAGTATCCATTGTCGTCCTTGATGGCTCCTCGAGGCTCGGCGACTCTGCCTGTAGTTACCATGCCCCAACACATCCATCTTCTCCCGAGCCTTATTGGGCCCAACCCAACTCATGATCTGAGCCTCTTGATTTCCAGAGCCTGAGTACAACAGATCTTGAGCCTGCCTGCTGCTGCTGTGTCTTGCATTGTTGTTGTATCTGCGCATGCGATCCCACTCCTTGGAGTGTCTTCATCAATCAATGTGATACCACCTCTTGCTTGATGCAGTCTCGGAAGTTCCCCAATCCACTCCAGCAGAACCCTTCCAGCCGTCTCTTCTTTCTCGCGTCGTCCTTCCCCATCCATTCATCGCATTGCATTATCGAGCCCCCTTACCTGCATCTCCCGCCAAGGTCCACCCGGCTCCCACCACCCCTCCACTAGAGAGGTTGACCTCTCTGCCTACCTCGACCAAGCTACCCTCACTCCCTGCTATTTCAAACACTCTTTCTCTCTCTCACCCTTTTTCCTTGTTGCGCATCTTTCGCAGAGTTCCTGCTCTTTCTTGACGTTTTCGATTCTGAAGCTCATCTGTCTATAGCTGATACCGGTGATACCTATCGACCCGTAAGTAAACTTTAATTCATTCCTAGCTTCCCTAACCTCATTCTTCAACCGCACCTGCTTGTTGAAGTTGCCTTGTTGCTGCGCAATTACTCTCGCCATGCCGAGCTTGTACGCTTCCCCGCGCCAGATCGTGTTGCGGCCTCTGCTCCTCCCCGCTTTCTTCGTCGGGATACTGAGCGCAACTTGAATATTTGGAAGGAGCTCTCGGTAGCTCCATTCATCCGAAACCGGCCATCACGGCGCGCTTGGGTTGTAACTTCCTATTATTCTCAGTGCCGTGGGCAGTCGCTAAGAAATGCTACCACCGTTTGCCACTGCCTGATTTACAAATGAGCACTGCTTTGAAAGTGGCAGCAGCCTTGGGGGGGCAGTGAATCAGCTTCATCCGCGCGCGCAACCTGGATTTTATCAGCAACCTCTCAATTCACAATCCCCTCTTTCTGCACAACGCAGGCGTTTTCGTTCCACGAAATCAAGCTTTCGCCATGGCAACCTCGTTCGTACTTCTTCCAGCTAACCACATCCAGCGTGAGAGGTCACGATCTCCTCGCAGACGCTCCAGATCCCCCGAACGATCACATCGACGCCGCTCCTATTCCCCCCGCAGCCGATCAGGAAGCCGGGACGACTATCGACGAAACCGTGATCGCTCGCCCATGACTAGCACAGGTGCACCAGGTGGAGGACCAAGTGCAGGATACGGAGGACAGGCCCCTCAGCGATCTTACGAAGAACGAGCCGTCGCTCGAGAACAAATGATGAACAACATCCGCGAATCGTCCCAACAGGACCGCCGAGTCTACGTCGGTAACCTCTCGTACGATGTCAAGTGGCACCATCTCAAGGACTTCATGAGACAGGGTGAGGCTTTCAACGCCGCGGAACGCAGGTGGAATACATGGGACTGACGAAATGGTATAGCTGGAGAGGTGCTCTTTGCCGACGTGCTCTTGCTTCCCAATGGAATGTCGAAGGTGGGCTTCATCGCATGATTTTTCTTTTCCCTTGGCCGGTTTTCTTTTGTGGTTCTTCATTCCTTCTAGCTTTTATGGATGGTTGGGTTGACGGATGGGACGTTGTCCTGGGTTAATTGTAGGGATGCGGGTAAGTCAACTTCCGTTTCATTCTCCATGGACCTGACTAACAGCTGCGCAGAATTGTGGAATATGCTACGCGGGAGCAAGCCCAAGCGGCTGTTGCCCAACTGAGCAACCAGAACCTCATGGGTCGCCTAGTCTACGTGCGTGAAGTAAGTAATAACGACTGCCTACTGGACATGGCCATTAAGCTAACAAAGATACAAGGACCGTGAGGCTGAGCCTCGGTTTATCGGAGCCACTGGCGGAAACCGTGGCGGCTTCGGCGGCGGCGGTGGTATGCCCGGTCATTTCAACCCTGGATATGGCGGTGGTGCCCCCGGTGGCGGTGCTGGTGCCGGCCGTCAGATCTATGTGGCCAACGTTTGTTCAACCCCGGTTTGTGTATATGTGATGAACAAGTGTTGACATGCAGTAGCTTCCTTTCAACGTAGGCTGGCAGGACCTGAAGGATTTGTTCCGTCAAGCTGGTATGTATCATTTTCGCCCTCTTTCGAACCCATGATCCCACGGGGTTGGAGTCTAACCGTTACTTAGCCCGAAACGGCGCTGTTATCCGAGCCGACGTTCATATCGGACCCGATGGTCGTCCCAAGGGATCTGGTATCGTCGTTTTCGAGAACCCCGACGATGCCCGCAACGCCATCTCGCAGTTTAATGGCTACGATTGGCAAGGCCGTGTTATCGAGGTTCGTGAGGACCGCTACGCCAGTAGTGGACCTGGTATGGGCTTCGGTGGCCGAGGCGGCTACGGTGGTGGCATGCGCGGAGGGTTTGGTGGAGGATTCGGTGGTCGCGGCGGCTTCGGCGGCGGACGTGGTGGCTTTGGTGGTGGCTTCGGCCGTGGAGGATTTGGCGGAGGTGCTCCTGGCGGACCCGGCTTTGAGCCCCCTGCCAGCTCCGTCCCTCCCAACCCCTTCACTGACTACGCTACTGCCGGCGGCGATAGAAGCGAGATCATCTATGTTCGCAACGTAAGACTTGTCCCCGTGTTGCTCAATCGACTCACTACTAACCTGGTATATAGCTGCCTTGGTCTACCAGCAACGATGACTTGGTTGAGCTCTTCACCACCATCGGAAAGGTCGAGCAGGCCGAGATCCAATACGAACCCAGCGGTCGCTCTCGTGGCACTGGTGTTGTTCGCTTCGACTCGGCCGACAACGCTGAGACTGCCATCACCAAGTTCCAGGGTTACCAATACGGCGGTCGCCCTCTCAACCTGAGCTTCGTCAAGTATCTTAACCAGGGCGGAAACGACGTCATGGACACAGATCCCCATGGCGGTCTGACTCAGGATCAGATCATGTAAGAGAAGGATGATCATGGACACTGGACTTGGTTGGGTTTTATGCAGCAACGTTCCGTTACGGTCATGGTCAACTTTTTGTCGGCGGAGGCGCTTTTTTCGCCCTTCGCATCTTTCCCTTTTATATCGGCTTGTTTCTTTTCTGGCAATTTTCGTTTTACACATGAGCAGCAAAAAGCTGGAGGATATCAACGGCGGATTCTTGACGTACGGGTATGCGGTCGAAGTCATCACCAGAGATGTATCGACGCTTTATCCTCTAATATGGCGAGGAAGTTGAGGCGACAGGGATCTTACTATGGGCTTACCAAACAGTACCGACTTGTCCCACCTCCAGCGCCTCGACAATAGCGAGCGGTTTTAAGGACAAGGTTGCTCATTGTGTCAATGAAGGAAGGGACGACTACTCGGGCTAGCAGGCTCATAGGAGACTGCATGGCTCTACTTAGAATGTATCTCGAGTAATCATCCGAAGGTTTTTAAGAAGAATGATGGCAGGTGGTTTTGGTGAAGGAGAAGAGCGTAGGATTCGTACGGACATGCATGCGTGCTGGCACCTTGCGTCGACACAGCCAGTTCGCTGGCTGTCAGTGAAGGTAAAGGATATCATGATTGAAAGGTGAATGCCGGTGTTCGGGAGTAATTTGGGCTTGATATTGTCGTAACTTCTGACAATGACTAGCATGGGCATGGTGTTGAGATTCATGGCGGGCTAGTTTGCCATTGGCGAATAGAGCGTCTGCAGGCCGGGCCGCCATGTATCTTGAAGCTATGTATGTAATGTGTTGCGGGGATAGAAACATGATGGTGACAAAAGCTCACCCTGGGCCGCAACCCACCTTTGCTGTCGATTCATTGACGTTGACTTAGCAATCACCAGTCCCACAGAGTGGTTCTGGCATGGCAAGCAAGACTAGCAGTCTCAACCCACTCGTAGGCCTGGGAATAAGGTGATATGTCTTGGGCAGCGGACGTCCGCCTCGATCGTGATCCAGCACTGCCGAGACAAACGGGCGCAGAGGACAAGAGTGAAGCGGTCCAGAGAAACAAAGAGGTCCGATAGTCTTCGGCGAGCAACATTTCCAGGAGAATCGCTTTGTAAGGCCTGATAAACGTGAGAGCTTGTCTCATACGAGGTTTTGAGGGATGTGGATGATACCAAGCCGGATGCCCGACTTGCCGTGGCCTAAGGATCTCTTTGATCGACATGTGCCAAGCTGGTAGTCATTCCTCCGCAGAGGACTGAGCTCCCTTACCCGATGCCATATTGGGGTAGCTGTTTGGCAAGTTCCTCACAGCATGCATTGCACAATTACCTTTTGACTCAAATGAGCCAATGACATGGGGCTACATTTAAGCTTCGAAATAAGCTTGTCTTGCTGATCACCCTGTGCCAGGAGTTGGCGCATTTGTAGATCCCCTCCTTCTTGTCGCCAAGAGTACTTGGCGAATTGTCTGTTTTCCAAAAGTAGAACGTTGAGTACCTGAAGTAGGCTTAGCATCTTGGAAAATGGGGTATCCCGCAAGGGCGAGTGCTCGGCTGACGATTGATGTTATCGCCAATATCGACTCGATTCAACATAACCTGGAATCTATGTCCACAATAGCACATTGTCCACGAATGAAGACACACATCTCAGACTAGTAGCCTACTTTTTTAAGATTCTCAACTTGGTGTTCTGTACATGCTAAAATCTTGGCGCCGTGTGCCGTGTGGCTGTGATATGTTAGCTCAACACCAAAGTGCTTGGTGAGCCAACCCAGTTAACATTGCAAGCAGCGTCACTTAGGAACACTCTGCCAATTTACGGCTTGGCCCATACTTTGTTTGCAGGTGAACGAATGCTTGAGGTCCATCCCCCTACATTGTTTGATTACACTGATGCACCTTGCACACCCTACTATCCAACTTGGCGGTATGTTAGTTTAAGTCTTTGGTGGATGTTGCCGTCGACTAGTTAGATGCTCGACAGGGGCTTCACGATACTCTGGAAGATTGGTATGATGACGTTTGATGGACGGTACCAGTGAGTTGTCAAGATGTCTTGACTGCGATATATCTATAAAAGACTCAGTCGCTGGTCACTTTCTATTATTACCGACATCAGCATCAGCATCAATTCTCACATCAACTCTACACTACACTCTACTTCACTATCAAATATTCATTCTTTCATAACTCTATTCCAAAGCAAATATGAAGTTCTCTCTGGTCGCCGTCGCTCTCAGCACCCTCGCTGCTGCCTCTCCCACTCCTGACATGGAGCACGAGAAGCGAGTCCTCGGCCACCTCAAGCCCAAGAGCAGCGGTGTTCCCTTCACTTTCACCTCTACCTGGGAAGTCCATGCCACTCCTGACCAAGTCGTCAACTCCGACGACGAGTTCACTGGCGGACTCAAGGGAAGCAAGGGTCTCTTCAAGTTCGGCATCAACTCTCACGAGGACATCATCTGCTACAACATCACCCTCTACGGCTTCCGTGGAGACTTCCAGTCTCCCGCCAACACTGCCACTCACATCCACGAGGCTCCCAAGGGCAAGTCCGGACCTCCTCGGTAAGTCTCCATAAATAGTTAGAGAATCATGCGAAGATACACAGACTAACTCCAAACTAGTATTGCCTTCCCTAACCCCGTCGGTGACGAGAAGAGCCGCAACGCTGTCGGCTGCCTTCAGGGACCCTTCCTCACTGGTGTCATCGCAAACGGCCAGGATACTGGTGTTGGCTTCAAGGTCGCTGAAATCGAGAAGAACCCTGCCCAGTTCTTCGCCGACTCCCACTCCAGCCTTGCCGTCCCTGGTGCTTTCCGAGGACAGCTCAACACTGGCAAGGTCTGCTAAAGGCTTCAATCCCCTTTCCGCAATCAGCATACCACCCTAATACGCACACTTTCAAAATAACCGGAGAGAGTCCCTGCTTTGTTTGGTTTATTCTTTCTTATGTATCAATAATTGGTAGTCAGGACGGTTTGGTGGTCAGATAGGACATCGTGTAGGATGATAATTCATTAATCGATGATATAACCTGAATCTTGAAATGCGAAAATAAACAACCGTGAAATTCCATCATGCTGCAGCCTTCTTCTTCTTGGCCTTGGCCTTCTTCTTGCTCCTGTCTCTTGGCTTCAGGGCTGTCATGCCTGTCTTGCAAACGTCGGCATACCGCACGTAAAATGCTTCCAGATCATCAGGGTTCACGACTGTGGACAGCTTGACCTTTCCGGAACGGTCTCTCTTGCCCTTGCCGTTTGACGCCCTGATAATGAGGGGTAGAGGCTTGCCAGGGTTGAGATCTGGTGAAGGTTCCTCTTCTGAGGGCTTAGGGATGTCTTGACCGTATGTGACTGGAACAGTTTTAGCAGAGATAGCCAGAATGATAAGAATTCCACGTACGTCGCTTTTGGCTCAGATAGATGGAACCATGATCGCTGCCTTTGCTGTGATCGAACAGCTCACCCAACTTGGCGAAGAACTGACATGATGTCAATAGCACGCTCTTTGAAGACACTATGCGATATTGGTAGACGCATATAGAGAAGAATACATACTTCGTCGTGGCTCATGTGAGCTCCGGCCATATTGATGTTGAGATATTAGCTATTGCTAAGGCTGATGTATATCGAGAGATGAGTGTTGAGTGGGATCCAAACATGAAAGCGACTTGTGCCCCGCCATCACATCGAGTGGCTCAAGTGTGGCATCCAATGGCTTTGACCAAACGCTAATTCTAATTCGACAGGCGGTGAGTCTTCAGTGATTGTGCTTCGGATTGAGCCAACTAAACTGTGCTGGCTTTCTGCCGGTCAAATCCCTGCTTCTCAGATATCTTTTCAACACCTAACAGCGACGGAAAAAGCAACTACGGGACAATTTAATTCGTAAAAGATGTTTGAACTGCTCCCACAATTATATTAAGGTCTGTTTATCTGATTTGCGACAGCTCACTGTGAAGATATCGCCAAAGTCGCAAAACCTGTCTTTGACCGCCTTCCGAATTAGGATTAAGTGCTCTCAAACATCAAGCGGATCGCTGCTTAAAATTCCATTTTCACCTACAGATTCTGCTCCAAGCGCAACTAGAGTGGTTGTTCATTCTCGCACCTCATCAACACAATGGCGTCCACCTTGGAGCTTCAGCAGAAGCTATACAAGCGCATGGGCCTAGACGTTCCAGAACCTAAACCTCAAAGAAATGGACGACCAAAATCTAGCCATCAGCTTTCTCGAAAAGAGCAGCGAAAGGCACAGCGAGTGCAGAAGAAATCTCATGTATACACAAGACCAACCCAGCAGCGACCACAACCAACACATCACACTCAAAAAAAGCCTAGTGCTCCACAAAGAAAGCCGCAGAATAATAAACCCCAACCAAAGCCTAAACAAGTCAGCGAGAATGAAGACGAAGAAGACGAAGAAGACGAAGACGAAGACGAAGACCTTGGAGATATGTCGTTAGATGAGGATGAAGACGAGGACGAGGGCCTAGGTGATTCTATGGACGAAGATGAGGAAGATGAAGACGACGAGAGTGAAACGGAAACCAAGTCTCAAATCAAGAACACCAAGAAGGGCGTTTCAAAAGCCGTACAAGAAAGACTTAATCAAGACGATGCTGAAATTGAAGCTTTCGAACGAAAGCTGGGCATCAAGAAGGGACGGAAATCACTGCCTCAATCTTTCAAGGAGGATGGTCTGGGTGATCTCTTAGGCGACCTCAGCGGCGAAGAAGATTTGAGCGACAACGACAACGACAACAAAAAGAGGAAGAGCGAATACGATGAATGGCTAGCATCAAAGCGAAGAAAGACTGCAGAACCTCCAAGCCGAGCCAAGGGTCTTAGGGGTGACGACCTGGATATGGACGAAGACTCCGGCGATGAAGACGATGACTTGGACTTAATGGATGAGGACGACGATGGTGGTGACTTTGACGACGACGACTCATTTGGTGGTTTCGACGACGACGATGCTGGAGATGACAGACCAGCCGAACCACGACAAAGAGAGAACCCATATGTGGCTCCTACTAGCGGCGTCGCTGTTGCAAAATATGTGCCTCCCTCACTACGAAAAGCTGCAGGCTCAGATGATGAACGCAAAAGTCGATTACGAAAACAGGTGCAGGGTTTAATCAATCGTCTTACAGATGCGAATATCCTGTCCATTGTTAAGTCCGTCGAAGAACTGTACCAGAACAACGCCCGTGGTGATGTGTCAGATATCATTACGGACGCGATCATGGCACAGATTTCCAAGCCAGAAACTCTTCCCGACCAATTCTTCGTACTTACTGGTGGTTTTGCGGCTGCTACCTACCGGCTAGTCGGATCAAGTTTCGGTACAGTCTTGATTCGCCGTATCGTGGAAGATTTCAAGGGTCATTATGAGCAGGCCAGTAAGGAGCTCAGTGCCGAGTCAGCAATTCAAAAGGAAGCTTCGAACATCCTGACGCTTCTAACGCAGCTTTACGTGTTTGAAGTCGTCACTTGCAAGATTATCTTTGACTACATGGAGAAGCTTCTTAGCGATCTTAACGAGATCAACGTGGAACTTCTTCTGCGAATTTGTCGTATGGCTGGTCGAATACTGAAGCAAGATGACGAGCGAACATTGAAGCACGTTGCTGGTGTTCTTAATCAGTCTGTCGCAAAGACCGGTTTCAATAATATCTCTGCTCGTACGAAGTTCATCGTTGAGACTATCACGGATCTTACAAAGGGCAAGCGCAAAGCTAAGGGCCTGGACTCCACAGTCGTCTCAGAGCATGTGCAGCGTATGAAGAAGCGACTTGTTGAACTCAAGTCTCAGGCACGCAGGTTGAATGGTCTTTCTCCTTTGGCTGTGGGCTTGGTAGATATTGAGGAAGCCGAAACACGAGGCCAATGGTGGTTGACAAGTGCCAGTGTACCGAGTACCCTGATGGACAAGAGTAAGAAAGGACGTACATCCGATACTGAGATGAGTGATCATGAAGATATGGATATCGTGTTGCCTGACTACCCCAAGAAGGCACGTGCCCAAGGTCTGAACGGAACGGCACAAATTGCCATCTTCACAGCTCTGATGACTGCATCGAATTTCGAGCATGCCTACAGGCAATTCGTCAATCTAAAGCTCAAGAAGGATGACCAATTAGCCCTTGCCACTGTGTTGGTCCAGTGCGCGGGCAGCGAGATGCAGTACAATCCTTACTATGCTCTTGTAGGTGGGAAGGCCTGCATGCTCAATAGCAGGATCCGATTCGCCATCCAGGATCGGTTGTGGAAAATCTTCAGGAGTCTTGGAGAGTCCATGTTTGGAGAGGCCCCCGAGGAAGATGAAACAGCTGATGCTGAGCGTATGAAAGACGAGAGGCGCATAACTAACGTGGCCAAATTCTACGCGGACCTTGTTGCTGATGGAACCTTGAACATTGCCATCCTCAAGCCCCTAGAGCTTCCGGAGACAAACCACTGGGCATCAATGTTTGTGCAACTATTCATCATCGCTCTCATGAAGGAATGCCGCAGCAAGAAAAAGGCACCTGAGGAAGACATCAAGCTGGAGAAGATCTTTGGTGCAGCCCGAGATCTACCAGGCCTAGCTGCCGGAATCCATTGGATGTTGAGGAAGAAGATCCGGAAGACGAAGTTGATTAGTGCTAAAGAGTTGAAGAAGCTCGAAGGCGTTATCGAGAAGGTGCAGATTATCGTGCGACCTACAGCAATAGAGATCTAGGGAAGGACGTTAAAATAGGTGATAGATATTCACGATGGGCAAGAGTCATAGATATGCCAGGGAAAATAATATCATCGGTTCCCCCGAGCAATTTTTTATCGGAATTCATTACGGCTACCTAGATATGTTCTTATTATCAATCGTCTCAGTGACTCGGTGACTTATTCCGTAGGCGGCTCTATCTATCGTGACGTCGGTAGCCCGAAGGCAATTGACGTCCGTGGCCGGGTAGGAACGGGACAGGCCGGGATCTCGGGGTTATAGGAGGCGGGACAGCCTATCGTTGGGGAGGAGTGTCTCGGCGTTGGTTGGGACAATGCCAGGCATGAGCTAGTGTGATTCATGAACCATGGATATCTGGGAATAGTTCCAGAAGTTGGCCTCAGTATGGATATTAGAAGGATTGACCTCAAAATCCGAAGAAATGAAATAATTTGGTCACTTTCTGCTGTTTTAGATTAGAACTCAGGTTACTCTATTACTGTAGCCTAAGCCTTAGAAGATAATTCTTCTGTCACCCACCTGTTTAGGAAGAGGACGGTTTGCTATTCGATACTATGGAGCCGGAAATATAAGTCCAGGCGGCGGGCTTCCTTGTAACGCCTAGCAAAAGCTTTACAAGGCACGCGCTGCGGAGGTGAAGGCCTAGCACTATCGTGTCTGGAGGTTGATTGTGGCTCCCCTCACCGAGCTGGAAGCCAATCGTGTCGAGGTATTGGGTGACCCTCAGGGAAAAAAATTACCTGATGAGCCCGGCTTACAGTACGGGGTCTTTGCCGAAAGGCCCTGCCAAATGCCGCCGCCGTGCTGTGGTTCACTGGATATTGCCCTGTGTTTTTATTTTAGTCTTGAGACGGGCGAGCTTTGTTGCGGTAACGTAACGCCTCAACCTCAACCTCACTCACCCTTGCCTCTCGTTGACTTTTTCTACCTCGTCCTCCCCCTTCCTCTCTCCACAATCTGTCCGTCCCCAATTGCACTTCCACACAACCCGCATCATGCTTTCCAGTCGCTTAATATCACGAGCTATTGCTCGCCCTGCTTTCCAGAGATCTACGTAAGTTTATTGCAATGCGCTCTGCGACGATTGGTCCAAGGACGTGGTTTATATCAAACCTGCTTCTTTCTGTTGGGCCAAGTCCGTCATCGACGAAAAAAATGGCTCGTCAACTAACACGCTTTTTTTTCTTATTTACTAGGCTTCCCAGCGTCGTCTCTGCCCCTTCTCTGTCGCGATTCAGCCGCGGATATGCCTCTGAGGCTGGTATGTTACCTCCGAGCTCATCGGAGCATGACCCCGAACAACCCGCTGACCGGATTTCCTTGCAGAGGAGAAGGACCTTGTCGTTATCGGTGGTGGCGTTGCTGGCTACGTCGCTGCTATCAAGGCTGGACAAGAGGGCATGAAGGTTGGTTTCACTGTTGATCTCGAATTTGAAACTTGGGAGGTGCATGAGAGGAGAGCAATGACTGACAAGATCTTTCACAAATATAGGTTACCTGCATTGAGAAGCGTGGCTCTCTCGGTGGTACCTGCCTGAACGTCGGCTGCATTCCCTCAAAGTCCCTCCTCAACAACTCGCATCTTTACCACCAGATTCTCCACGACACCAAGAACCGCGGTATCGAGGTCGGCGATGTCAAGCTTAACCTCGCCAACTTCATGAAGGCCAAGGAGACCTCCGTCTCCGGCCTCACCAAGGGTATCGAGTACCTCTTCAAGAAGAACGGCGTTGAGTACATCAAGGGTGCTGGTTCTTTCGTCAACGAGCACGAGATCAAGGTCGACCTCAACGAGGGCGGTGAGACCAGCGTCCGCGGCAAGAACATTCTGATCGCCACTGGATCTGAGGCTACCCCCTTCCCCGGCCTCGAGATTGATGAGAAGCGCGTCATCACCAGCACTGGTGCTATCGCCCTCGAGGAGGTCCCCGAGACCATGACCGTCATTGGTGGTGGTATCATTGGTCTTGAGATGGCCTCCGTCTGGTCGCGACTTGGCTCCAAGGTTACCATCGTCGAGTTCCTCGGCCAGATTGGTGGCCCTGGTATGGATGCCGAGATCGCCAAGAACACCCAGAAGATCCTCAAGAAGCAGGGTCTTGAGTTCAAGCTCAACACCAAGGTTGTTAGCGGCGACAAGTCTGGCGAGAAGGTCAAGCTTGAGGTTGACTCCGCCAAGGGTGGCAAGCCCGAGTCTGTACGTATACCATGCTTCGAGTTGTGCAACTGATTCTGACAAATTTCCAGATTGAGTCCGATGTCGTCCTCGTTGCCATTGGCCGACGACCTTACACCGCTGGCCTTGGCCTCGAGAACATTGGCCTCGAGGCTGATGACCGTGGCCGTGTCGTGATCGACTCCGAGTACCGAACCAAGATCCCCCACATCCGATGTGTTGGTGACTGCACTTTCGGCCCTATGCTTGCCCACAAGGCTGAGGAGGAGGCCGTCGCTGCTGTTGAGTACATCAAGAAGGGATACGGCCACGTCAACTACGGCGCCATTCCCTCCGTCATGTACACCCACCCCGAGGTCGCTTGGGTCGGCCAGAGCGAGCAGGACCTTAAGAACCAGAACATCCCTTACCGAGTCGGAACTTTCCCCTTCGCCGCCAACTCCCGAGCCAAGACCAACCTCGACACTGAGGGTATGGTCAAGATGCTTGCCGACCCCGAGACCGACCGTCTCCTCGGAGTCCACATCATCGGCCCCAACGCTGGTGAGATGATTGCTGAGGGTACCCTGGCTCTCGAGTACGGTGCTTCCAGCGAGGACATTGCCCGAACTTGCCACGCCCACCCCACTCTCGCCGAAGCCTTCAAGGAGGCTGCCATGGCCACTCACTCCAAGGCCATTCACTACTAAACAATGCTTGAAAGGTCAAGATAGTTGGATAAGATGCTGCATGCCAACGGCCTCAAATATGCCGATTTGGTAGCAGTGGGTCTCTTCTGTGCCCTTTGCGGCGAGGAACAAACACTCTTCAATGCATACACTTGGAAGGGCGTCTGTAGTCGCCGAGAACATACCTAAAAATATACACAGGGTCAAGAAGAGGCCTCGCAAGGATAGTGCGAACGGGATAGAGCCCGGGGCGTCTCGGACTCTGGGTTGTGTAAACTAGTAGTAATTTCTGTCTGTTCAAGCATGATGAATGGAAACCACACGGCAAGATGCGCGGCCTGCGTTTGAAAGTTATTAGTTGAGTCCTTGGTGGATGAAGAGTCAACAATGATAGAATTTTTATGTCAGATTGTGCTTGATATTTTGAATGCCCAACCCTGAAGAGTTCTCTGCATGCATTGTCGTGCCAATGCCATTTGTTTGTACCAGCTAAGAAAGTGTCAAACAAACAAATGCCACGAGAAGCAATTAGATGACTGATCTGTGTCTGTCTCGTTGTGTAAAGAGAGAACCCAGATAGAGCCAGGGTTGCATCGACCAGTCATTGTAGTAGAAAGCAGTTCGAATACGAATTCGAGAATATGAAGAACTCTGCTGCTCCTACAGCATACATACAAGAACACACTAGCACGCAGAGCAGCACAGGGAGCTTTGCAAGGTTGGTATCACAATCGAAAGTTTCTAGAGAGCGGGACAGGCGATATCAGCTCATTCTTGGCCGGGGTCCCATCTTGAAGTTTGTGAGCCTAATTCTCCATTAAACAAGTTGTGAGAGCGCGAACAAATGACGGCTTTATTGGATGTGTTGTAAGTAAAAAGGGTTTATATTGGCACCACTGTACGTACTTTTGTATGAGGATGCAGATCCTTTTACATGTAAGAATGGCTGCTCAAATGCAACGGGGTCAACTCTCAGGCACTTTTGCTAGGTTTCTTGTCGACCTTTGTAGCTGCTTTGGATCAGGGAGAACCGTAGCTGTTATCTGAGCACGCTGGCTCTAGAACATGTACTTCTCTCCCTTTCAGACTGGAAGTAGGTACACAATGGAAGGGTACCTATATTCATGAGCTATGCTGTTGCTGTTGCTGTTGCTGTAGCTCAGTCCTAAACGACACAAGAAAAGATTAGTAGCTATGTACTAAGATAGATATATATTAGGAGGGTTTCAATCCCACCTGCCTCTTTCCCCTGTATCAATAAACTTCTCTTGTTACCGATATTCATGGATGTATAAGAATTCAAGGGTTGTCATCCTTTCCATGGAGGTTCAGAGCTGTATTGAATTACGGTAACTCTTGGCTCGCCCGGACCCGCAGCTATCCCTTGCGTCCCCGCCGTTACTAAGAGGAAGATCGAGCCACTTTTTGGAAGCAACCTCCGTAGAATGGCAGAATGGATCCTCGATTCCCTGACTCCACCACTGTTCGTGCTAGAAAACAGCACGCAGCTCATCCGTTGCCAAACACTAAACTGTACCTTTCTTTCTTCAACATGCGGTGAATTAAAGTGCATTTGATTCGCCCTTGCTATGCTTGCCTGCCCCTTTTAAACTTTTTTTCTTCTTATTTAGCTGGGCCTCGCCTTTTCTTCTCGCTCTTTATTTCCTCGGTAACCCCGGAACAAACTTCTGTGTTGCGCAGCAGTGTCCCAACCCAACACATTCTTTTTTGGGTTTCTTGTTCCTGGATCGAACCGCAGCTATGGCGCATAGCTCTATCGTTACAGGCCTGCCGGCCACGGCTGGTAATGCGCCCGACAGAACACCAAAGCTCATGAACCGAGACGATGTCGAAGCTCTAATTGCAGAGGGCAAGCATATTACCATCTTTCATAACCAGGTAATCAAGATGGATGCTTGGATGCCATACCACCCAGGTGGTGACAAAGCTATGCTTCACCTGGTTGGGAAAGACGCCTCAGACGAGATAGATGCGTAAGTTGGTCTCTATCAATTGGGAAACATGGGCAATTCTAATTGTTTATATAGTCTCCATTGTTACGAAACCCGCCAACATGTACTGCGTTATCGTATCGGCCGAGTCGAGGGTATCTGGGAAAACCTGCTACCTCCCATCCAAGGCGGTGTCTACCGTACACGCAAAGAGATCGAACAAGCCAATGCTGAGGGGGAATCGAATAAAGACCACGATTCAAGTGTGCCATCAACACGGGTCCCATCACCGGTTTTCGACGAAGAAGTTACAGAGGGCGTCCGGCAACGAAAGAACGACAAGAAGAAGAATGGAGCTCGAGCTCCTTCAGTATCTTCTGCCTCCAGTGTTGACGAAACCGACACGGACGGCATGTCCTACCTGGACACAATTACCCATGAACATATCCGTCTCGATCTCGAGAAATACCCTCCCCCCGACAAGGAGACACAAGCCAGAGTTGCTTCCAAATACCGTGAGCTCCACCAAAAGGTTTACGACACAGGGCTTTATAACTGCAACTATAAAGCCTATGGAATCGAGATTCTCCGATATACTGCGTTGGGTGTTGGTTCGGCAGTCTGTTTGCGTTATGAGTGGTACGCCCTGAGCGCTTTCCTTCTGGGCGCTCTTTGGCATCAGCTCTCGTTCACCGTCCATGATGCTGGCCATATGGGTATCACCCATAACTATCTTGTCGATTCTTGCATTGGAGCCCTGATTGCCGACTTTATGGGAGGTTTGTCGATAGGGTGGTGGAAGCGAAATCACAATGTTCACCACGTTATCACCAACGCCCCGGAACATGACCCTGATATCGAACATATGCCTCTCTTCGCTGTTTCCCACCGCCTTCTTGGAAGTTTGAGATCGACATACTACGAAAGAGTTATGTCCTACGATGCGGTAGCCAAGGTTCTGCTTAGGATTCAGGCTTGGACCTACTATCCGCTGCTTGCCCTTGCCCGTTTCAACCTCTACCGCCTCTCTTGGGATTTCCTTCTCATGGGTCGAGGTCCAAAGAAGGGCCCTGGACTGGCTATCTGGTGGCTCGAGATTATCGGACAAGTTTTCTTCTGGACATGGTTCGGTTATGGCCTTGTCTACAATATGCTCCCCGATAACTGGACTCGATTCTACTTTGTCATGATCAGCAACATTACGGCATCGCCCCTCCACGTTCAGATTGTGCTATCTCACTTCGCCATGAGCACTGTCGAACTGGGCCCTCAGGAGTCTTTCCCTCAGAGACAGCTTCGAACGACAATGGATATCGACTGCCCCGAGTGGCTTGATTTCTTCCATGGTGGTCTGCAATTCCAGGTCATCCACCATCTCTTCCCTCGTGTGCCCCGCCATAACCTGCGTGCTACACAAAAGCTAGTTCAGGACTTCTGTAACGAGGTCAACATTCCCTACGCGCTGTACGGATTCGCCAACGGCAACCAGCAAGTTATTGGAAGGCTGGCCGAGGTGTCCCGACAGGCGGCGATTCTTGCCAAGTGTCAGCAATCCATTCAGAACGGAGATCTTGCCCATCATTAGATAGGATAGGGCGAACAGATGGGCATGTGCTTTTGTGCATATAATTTGACCGGTCTACATTTGCGATGGTTTCAAAGGTTGGGCATAGAATAGACCAAACCACTTTTGGTGCTAGATCGCTTACAAGATAGATTGATGAGTCTATGAAAGAGTTTCGCACTACCATACCCGTCGACGATCGTGATTCTGTCTCAGACATTGAGATGTATCACTACTACGAAGCGTGATTTTCGCCTAGATTGGAAGCAAGCTTTGTTCTGTGCGAGACAGTCCATGTGCAGGTCTTAGTCTAGAAGTTCATAAAGTCCGGAGTCGTGAGACTCGAGAATGAGACCAACAAGAAGTGCCTTGCTTGTGCCATTTACGGTACGACCAGCGGGCATCGGCTTTTTTGCGGAGCCATCTCGAATTCAAGGCTGGATAATCATAATGGTGTTGAGGTAACATGTTTCTGTCTGGCACGCCGGGTTCTGCCCCATTCTTCATAGTATAGCCAGATCAGGGACAATGACAGGAATATAGTCTAACTATTTTCGTTCTCAACGTTTTAGTAAGCTTCAATCAAATGGTTGGAGACAGATCCAAACCATGTTCTGATGAGCCCAACCTTTGCTGAAGCTCCAACATTGAGCGCATGAACCGGGCTTGCCGCCTATCACATGGGCCAGTCGTGGCAGTTGAGTGACGTCGATGGGTCGCACGAGGTCCTGTATGATGAAGAGGGGCCAAGGACATGGGAACTGTTTATTCGTGGACGCGTGCAGATTTTGAGAACGACATCTCATATCTGCATCTTCTCAAAATGGTATTGTTTCCAGAGGATGGACTTGGTGAGATGCAAGACTAGAGAGTGTTTCGGCGCTACGAGAGTGCGACATAAACCCAGATCGTCAGGTTGGAACCAGACGTGAGCAAGGGTATGCTGAGAATGCATGTTTCTGGTATTCTTCTGCATAGAGTCTCTGAATACCTAAGTAAACTCATGGTTTGGTATGAAGGACAAAAGTGTCCAGAAAGGGAACTACCTCTAGACGCGTTCGTACGTCAGATCACGAGCACGGAGTACAAAGTCCTGAAGGAGGGCGTCACCCAGCTCTTGAAGCTCGTGGGGCATTAGTGGGGGGTTGGCAGCTTTCCTCCTTCCCTGTCTTGCCTGTCCAAGTTACCGTACAGTGCGTGCTAGTCAGATTCCCCTGCTCCATCTCAAACGAACCAACCACAACCGCTTGGAACCTAATTCCCACGACGACAACACTTCAACTCTCTTTCTTCTTAGCGCTCATCTCTAACTACAGCTTCAACTGTCGTCACCGAATAAACAGTTTACTTCAGTGCCTTCAGCAGAAGCCTACTTCGTCGCGGCCAGCGGACGATGTGAATGAGCCGCAGCTATGGATGCCAACATCCAGCGGGCCCTCAACGATAAGCTCTACGACAAACGCAAGATTGGAGCTCTTGAGTATGTCCCACTTCTCATACCGCCTTTGCGCAATGCTTCGAATTTCTATGTTGATGGCCTTGAAGACTTGCTTCGAGATTGAGGTCAAGGTTGCACCTCGGGCCGATGACCTACTACTACATTGCATCTTCCATCCTAGCAGTTCCCCTGTTAACATTTCCTCCATAGGCTTGAACGTGTTATTCGAGATCTCGTTAGCGTTAAGGACTATCAACGCGTTCATGATATTCTCGAGCAGCTATGTAATGAGTATGCCTACGCTGTGCACCAGCCTCATGCAAGAAATGGCGGTTTAATAGGCCTG
The DNA here is from genome assembly GCA_004367485.1 of Fusarium citri. Classification (NCBI taxonomy): domain Eukaryota; kingdom Fungi; phylum Ascomycota; class Sordariomycetes; order Hypocreales; family Nectriaceae; genus Fusarium; species Fusarium citri. The sequence goes on along the minus strand of QHHH01000036.1, from coordinate 49,922 downwards.
GCTGCTGCCGCTATTGCTCTCGGCCCAGTAAGTTTCACTTTCTAGGAACTCTTTCCAAAAACACAAAACAAGGGCTCGCTTTGATATCATATTGCAACCTATGCGCCTTTCCACCGCCTCTAACCTTCGAGTTAGGAACTACCTAGATATCTCGCCAAGATCGTTCCTCCTGTCCTAGCATGCTTTACCGATCAAGATGCCAGAGTCAGATACTATGCTTGCGAAGCCATGTACAACATAGCAAAGGTTGCAAAAGGAGAGATTCTGGTGTATTTTAATAGTATCTTCGATCAGCTTTGCAAGGTATATTCTCACACTATATCCGGACTCTGAACAAGGAGGGGGTTACTAACTATTCTGACCTTCTCAGCTTGGTGCGGACTCAGAGCTATCAGTAAAAAACGGAGCAGAACTTCTAGATCGGCTTGTCAAAGACATAGTGTCCGAGTCTGCTGCTTCATATGTGTCCATCCTGGAAGCACCACCCGAGTTTGACGGCGATGACAAAGTCTCGTTTGGGGAAAACTCCCACTTACCTACCGCATTCTCTCTACCTCGATTCATTCCCCTGCTGAAGGAGCGTATATGGGTTATTAACCCATTTACTCGTCAGTTTCTTGTTGGCTGGATCACTTTGCTCGACTCAATACCTGATCTGGAGCTCGTCACATATCTACCGGACTTTCTTGGGGGTCTTCTCAAGTTTTTGTCAGATCAGAATTCAGATGTGCGGGTCGCTACGCAGAACTGCCTGGATAAATTCCTGAACGAAATCAAACGCATTGCTCGTATCAAAAAGGGAATTTTAGAAAGCAAGCGATCCAAGGAGGGCGCTAAGCGGAAACGACAAGACTCCATCGACAGTGAATCCATAAACCCAGATTTTGAAGAAGGGGATGAGCTCAACTCCGACGCTGCATTGGATGACGACGACGATAGTAGCGGAGAAGATTGGATTCCTGGGCAGGATGTTGAGATCAACTACAAGGAAATCCTCCAAATATTGACGGCAACGTTGGATTCACCACTGGGTTAGTTGACCTTCTAACTTATTTTGACGATGGCTAACGCATTGGCAGAGGAGGATTGTCTTCTCGAGTCCCTACGATGGGTTGTAGAGTTTCTTGATATTTGTCCCGAAGAGGTTCTGCCATTCACCCCCAAGATTCTTGCACACATGCTACCAGCTATGGCTAGCACCAAGGAAACTATTCATCAGGCAGCGACTCGAGTTAATACTTGTCTGATGGACTATGTTGTTTCACTCTCCGATGACTCTGAGCTGACACAGCCACCTCCTGCACAACCGCCCCAAAACTTCTCGACTTCTCGATTGTCCGTACCTGGGGAGAAGGGGCCTGATGGCCTAAACAGCAATCGGGCATCTTTATCGAGCTCTAAAGACTTGGAATTCCGCAGTCCCACGCCTGCACAAGGTCGCTCGATATCTACCCCTGTCGATATCAACATCACTCAAACGCAAGCCGACCTGGACTATGCCGCAGCTGTCAATTCTCTCACTCTCCTCTTCCTCAACGACCATGAAGCTACCCGGGTGGCAGCCCTGACGTGGCTTATTATGTTGCACAGGAAAGCTCCTCGAAAGGTACTTGCTTTTAACGATGGCACGTTTCCGGCGCTTTTGAAGACATTGTCCGATCCATCCGATGCTGTTGTAACCAAAGACTTGCAACTTCTTTCGCAAATTTCTCGGAATACGGAAGATGATTACTTCGCCAATTTTATGGTAAATCTGTTGCAACTCTTCTCAACAGACAGGAAGTTACTTGAGACTCGAGGCAATCTCATTATCCGACAGCTCTGCTTGAGTTTGAGCCCCGAGAGGATTTACAGGACATTGGCCGACTGTATCGAGAAGGAGGAGGATGTTGAATTTGCTAGCATAATGGTACAGAATCTTAACAACAACCTCATCACTGCCCCTCAACTGGCCGACGTTCGCAAGAGGCTACGAAACCTTGAAACCAGGGTAAGCAAGAGCCCGGATGATATCGTCAACTCGAACAATACTAACAAGCACCAGGATGGTCAAACACTCTTCGTGGCTCTGTTCCGATCATGGTGCTACAACGCCGTGGCTACATTCTCGCTTTGCCTGCTGGCTCAAGCTTATGAGCAAGCATACAACTTACTGCAAATTTTGTAAGTGCTGTAGAGATCCCATCCTATCCCCAGCTAACGACTTTGACTTAGCGGCGAGTTGGATATGACAGTCAATATGCTCATCCAGGTCGATAAGCTAGTGCAGTTAATTGAGTCACCCGTCTTTACATGTAAGCTTTTGCTCTAGCCAAAGTTCAAATATAGAAGCTAATTGATAATCTAGATCTACGCCTACAGTTGCTAGAGCCCGAGAAGTATCCGTACCTTTACAAATGCATGTACGGTATTCTGATGCTTCTGCCGCAATCTTCGGCGTTTGCTGCACTCAAGAATCGACTCAACAGTGTCAGCTCTATAGGATATCTACATACAGCACCTCGGGCGTAAGTCTTCAGATTATTTTCATGGCACTCACGACCAAGGAGTATTCGTTATTTATGTTTACGTCTGCAACTTTCCACAACAGCGTGCTGACACTTCAGTAGTGCCCCCGCACCTACGAGTAGCTCCAATTTTGACAGGCCAAATCGGCTCAAAAGCAGGGAAGAAGGGAACATACGTTGGGTTGAACTTCTGGAGAAATTCAGAAGTGTCCAGGAACGAGCGCGGCGCGCGCAGCGTCAAAACAACATGGACGCCGACGAGATGCTACCAATGGGAGTCAGTGAGCTTCGCATCGGCGACGGAGCTGTAGACATCAAGGGCAAGGAGACGCGCGGTGTTGGCCTACAGTCGATTCCCCAGAAGGAACCCCCACCTGCTCCTCCAGTACCAGCAAAGAGGATAGGGTTGGGCAGACAGTTTGGAAGATTGGGAGGCGCAGTGGCAGGTAAAGGCCGACGCAATCAATAGAAACTGCACGGAACTTGGTTATATAGGTATTCAGCGTTATTTTGTCCGTTTGTCAACTTGCCGCGCAAGTGGAGTTGACGGTGTTGGTATGTCATTAATGTATAGTATCGAACCAAAGATCAATGGAGACAGTGTCAGCGTCGTCGTTTAACCGGACTCTCACGCTCCACTAAACCTTCGAAGACGGCATCGCGTTGTGATTCTATAGATCGAAGTTCTTGTCGCAGCTCTTCCAACTCTGCTCTCGCCACGTCTGGATTGCTGGGTAACCCCTGAAAGACGGCCAGTTGTAGGTCAAGCTCTTTCTTTTGTGCCAGAACTGATAGATACTCTTGCTCGTCGCGAGAGAGGTCGGCAATGGCTGGATGTGAAGAGTTGGAAGATGCAGCAAGTGAAGCAACCTTGTCTTGCAGCTCAGGGAGCTTGGTGGATAAAGCCTTAATCTTGCGCTGCATTTCGAGGTTTTGTTTGGCCAGATGCGCCGGAGGCTGGTAATCTTCGCTTTGGAGGTCCTTGAGTATTTCGTTTATGCGAGCCGCTTCCTCGTCAATATGCTTGTGCAGAACCTCGACGCGAGCCTTCATTTGTTCTGCATCATGTATGCTTGATTGAAGCTGAATCATCCGTTGACCCAACGTCTCTGGCTCCGGAAAGGCAACACCAAATTGCAGCGCTATGCTTCCCATAGCATCAAGAGCCGTGTGTCCATCAGCAGGCAGGTTGTGTTGCACAGCTTCGATCAGGCCTTCTCGTAATGGCCGACTCTTGTTCTCGATCTTGGCTTCGGAGTCGGTGAGCTCCTGTAATGCGGCGGCTTCAGCTTTTGCGACCAAATTACGCTCCTCGTCCGCGGATTCGTTCATAGATGCCAGGGCGAGTAGAGCCTTGAGCGTATCGTTATTGCGCTCGAAGGAAGGGACCGGACGAGGGTGAAATTTCGAGGAGAGCCAGGCATCGATATATGACCAGTCGCGGGCGGTGGAGGCAGCGATGCGAGCAACTGAAGGAGAGAAGATGGCCGAGTCTTCGCTGAGTAGGCGGTGATGCGCCATGATGGAATGGGCCACGCAAAAATGTGAAATAGGTGTTGTTTGTCTAGACCTTAGAGACGTATTTGGTACGGCATGCTGCTCCGGAGTTGTAAGTAAACAAATTTCGAGATTCAGGGTCGAGACCAGCCTAAAGTGGTGACGCCACAGCACAACAAGCCCAAGCCCAAGCCGCAGGCACAGTTGACAGGCACATGCAAGCTGCAGACTGCAGTCCAGACGGCTGCCATCAAAGTGGATGATCACCCCTGTCCCCCTGGAACTGTATACGCAAGATGATTCGGCCCCTTTTTACACTAAGCTTATAGCGCCCGCCGCTAATTCCTACAGCACTATGGAACCTCCAGCCTGGAACTGCGCCCGAAATTCCTAGCACCTGCTAGTTAAGTACTTGTGGCCACCTATCACAATTAGTGGAAGGTCGTGTACCTTATTGACAGATACCAACTTTCCCTGTTCAGTCAATCGGAGGCACTTGGCTTTGTTGGCTTCTTTCGTGAATAAAGTTGTCCTCTTTGCTCTCGACTTTGACTTGCTTTCTTTCCCTTCTATCGAGTATTACGAGTCCTTCGCTCAGTTGACTTCAGGTTCTTTCGTTTTCTACAATCGTCGTCGCATTTAATTGTCGCCGACTGTTGCAACCACTAAGAAGTTGATGCCTCGCCTATAGACATTATTCACCTGCGACTTGCTTGCCCTTCAACTTCTCTTATACTTCGAATCGACCCAACTCCTTCGAAATGCATTTGAACCTTGCTGCTCTGGCAGTGGCCGCTACGACATTGCTCGCTTCGGCCAACGCTCTCTCACCTCAGGATGTCCCGGCCGATCTTCCTGTTTCGCAGCTCCTTACCACGGCGCAGTCGCATTTGTCTCGTGGCGAAACCAACGAGGCTCTTGTCTACTATGATGCCGCCATCGCCCGCGACCCTAACAACTACTTGACTATATTCAAGAGAGCCACCACGTACCTCTCCTTGGGCAGAACTTCGCAGGCGACCGATGATTTTAATAAAGTGCTGTCGCTGAAGCCTGGCTTCGAGGGCGCCCACCTTCAACTCGCCAGGCTGCGTGCCAAGGCAGGAGATTGGGACGCCGCAAAGACGCAATATGGACTTGCTGGAAAGCCTTCTGGCTCTGCTGAGGTCGTGGAGCTCGACGAGGCCAAGCTGGCCTACAGTTTGGCTGAGATGGCTGGCAAGGGCGGGAAGTGGGATGAGTGTGTCAGCCATGCTGGTACGGCCATCGTGGTTGCGAGTCGATCTCCCCATCTGCGCGAACTTCGAGCGCATTGTCGTTTCGAACTTGGGGATGTCGAAGAAGGCATGAGCGACCTGCAACATGTCCTCCACATGAAGCCTGGCGATACCAGCCCGCATGTTGTCATCTCGGCTACCTCGTTCTATGCGCTGGGTGACATGGAAAATGGTATCGGGCAGGTCAAGAAGTGCCTTCAGTCCGATCCAGATTCCAAGGTCTGCAAGAAGTTACACAAGCAAGAGAAGAAGCTCCAGAAGGCGATCCAGAAAGTTCAAACCCAACTCGGCCGATCTCAACCTACTACAGCAGGCAGAGCGTTGGTTGGTACGGCTGACGAGCCTGGTCTGGTCCCCGAAGTTCGACAGCAGGTGGATGAGCTGAAGAAGAACAAGAGTATCCCACACAACGCACGCACACAACTATTGGAGCTTTTGATAGAGCTCACCTGCCAAGCACAGAGCGAGGTAAGACTCACTTTTGCTTCATTTCTCTCTCTTGGGTCACTAACAGTCATTTTAGTCAAATCACAAAGACGTCGCCAAGTATTGCGACGAGTCGTTACAGCTCAACCCCGACTCATTTTGGGGTCTGCTCCACAAGGGCAAAACACAATTGAAGAGTGAACTATATGACGCCGCTATTGCAACCTTCCAGAAGGCTGCTGAACTTCGACCCGAGCAAAAGGAGAAGGTCAACCCCCTGCTCAACAAGGCACACATTGCTCTCAAGCGCAGCAAGACAAAGGACTACTACAAGGTCCTTGGTGTTGAGCACGACGCCGACGAACGCCAGATTAAATCAGCCTATCGTAAGCAGTCTAAGATCTTCCACCCAGACAAGGCGGCCAAGCAAGGAATTCCTAAGGAAGAGGCCGAGAAGAAGATGGCTAGCATCAACGAGGCATACGAAGTGCTTAGCGACCCTGAATTGCGAGCCCGCTTCGACAATGGCGATGATCCCAACTCGCAAGAAGGTCCCCGGAACCCCTTCCAGCAGGGCAACCCCTTCGGCGGCGGTGGCGGACATCCTTTCATGTTCCAGCAAGGTGGTGGCGGTCCCAACATCAAGTTCCAGTTTGGAGGTCAAAACTTCGGCTTCTAAGTGCACTCGACGGATTTTGGATTTATTACAGATGAGAGTTTCAGGTATTCTATTACAGCGAAGGGGTTCGAAACATTATTTGGAGTGGTAGAGAGCATCGCCTTTCGAGAATTGACTATACATATATATTCACAAGGACGTGTCTCTTCTTCCGGAGTACTTTGGGGTCATGGCGGGGGAGTTTTCGTAGTTCTTTCTCTCAGTTTCATTCTATACGGAGTCCTGCCACACGCACAATTGAGACAATGCCAACTTTCAAGGACTTCTTGATTCTCAGTAGCCAACAGTCCGCCTTTAACACAATTTTCCTACAACAACCCGAGGCCAAATAGACTCTCATAGCTTTTACAAGTCACACTTGCTCTAGATCTGCCAGATGACATGGCAGAATGTCTGTTGCTGCCTTGGGGGCACTCTGGGCAATTAAATTCGGAATGGCCAGACATCGAGAAGTAGGCGAAAACATTGTCACTTATGGAAAGCTATACTGCGGCGGTGGGCGGCACTGTCTGCACGGGAACAAACGTCAACTGAGGCGAGGGACGGCGCAAGCTCACACTCGCCAAGAACCTGCGGAAGGCCAAAGCATACATGCTAGTATCTTGACATTGACAAAGAACTCGCAAAACTATCATGACACAATCCACGCCGTCTAGCTGCGCAAATGAACACCGACACTCCCTCACCCGTTTCCGATCCTTTGTCGCCGCTCTTGTCCGTTTTGTTCGTAAGAAATGGTGATGTTTCGTTATGTACACGATCCGTTGCTAGTTATCCTGGGCCTTGCTCAGCCTAGCCTATGGGAGAGGCAATGCTGATATGCAAAGTCAGTCGACACTCTTCATGTAAAGAATGTAAACCGAGCCAGGGAAAGCGCCGAATCAAAAGGTAGTTAATGGGTAAGCAAACCGCATGGATATGCCATCCTCGTCCCCAAATTTTCCAAGTTTTTATCGTCATTATTTTTCACTCTCAAGTCTATCCTCTTCATGAACTGAGCCGTCGTACTTCGATAATGTGATTGATTTCTACACTTGGTCAAGAACTGGTCGCTTTGGTGATTGACGATTTCAGGCAGCGTCGTTTCGCTTGATAAAGTAAGACCTAGCAGGGAAGTCTGGTTAGCTTCGGGCGAGATGTTAGAACTATCGACATACTTGGAGAACTCATAAGCTGACCAGCAGATGGCTGTGCTGGGCATAGTGGTGACGATACGAGGTCGGACGCCCTTGAAGAAACCCGCAACGCCAGCTCTTTGATATAGCAGCCGGCATCCTCCAACAAAGCTGTTGACTTGTCTCACTTGGGGATCGGTCGATGTTCCACGTGTTTGAAGCATTGTCTTGATGACATCCATGGGAGTTGTAAGACCGGCAGCAAATCCACCAGCAACAGCGCCAGCTAAGCAGTGTGTCATGGGGTCGTAGTTCTTTGCGGGGTTCATGGCGGTAGAGATCGACTCGTATGCGAGGAACTGGAGGGCCGTGAAAGGTACTGTCATGGACAGTGTCGTGGGGTAAGAGATGTAGAAAGCTCCTAAGCCTTCCGACCTGTAGACATACTTGGCGCAGTCAAACATGGATCTGTACATCTTGCTCGAATTTTGGATCTGCATACGTTGCTTGATAACTGCAAGGGTGTCAGCAAACACAAATTTGACATGCTAGAGGTTGCGGTATAAGCAGCGTACCATCGAAAGGATTCATGAAAGCGTCGCTAGCAATAGTAGCGGCAGCACCACTGGTAGCTAAGAGAGGCGAGGTCAGCAATGAAGTTGTGCAAGCATTGGCGCGGAATGTATTTACCAGCAGCAAGAGGATGGTGAACACCGGCCTGGTTGCCACCCATAGCATGTTTAACTGCTTCGTAAGTCGCAAAGTAGACGGCGTGTGCAGGTCCTGGGAATTGTCAGCGATCATGCAAGATGGGCCGAGCTAGCTCGAATTCTAGCATGACGTGGTTGACTTACCAGCACCAACGATGACACTGGACATTCCGCGCCATAAGCTAAAGAAACCCTCGGTACGGGCGATTTGAACAGTATTGCGGATGACACCTGAATAGGCGGGAGTGGTGCTGGGGTTAAGGATCTGCATTCTCGTCTTGAAGCGTGTCAGATAGTTGTTCAATATCCACAGAGAATGGGAGAAACGAACCTTGATCGCATCAATCGGATACATGGCAGTGTGCTCCTATGCAAACATGTAAAATTAGCCATGCGTGTCGTGGAAAGTCCGGGCAAGTGAAGCATACTGCTATACCAGCAAAGGCACCTGCTGCCATGTTCTGCAGCAGAGAGAAGTTGGGTGGCAGAGATTCATAGCTGCGCAACAAACGGTCAATCTCAAGCCCCAAGTAGCTATATCGAATAAATGCTCACTCGTAATCCTCGACTGGCTCTGCACTTGGCTGGGCCATGGCGGCCACAGCTTCCGATGCTCCGCCGAAGGGTTTGGTCTCGAGGGCCGCCAGATTGGCGACTGGAGGGGATATCGAGGTAATTGCGCTGTAAAATGGGACGGCGATCGAGTCGTGCCGGATGTCGAGTGGGCTACGGTGGTTTTTTTCTCGAGAGAGAATGGAATTCGGGGTTTCGGAGTTGTTGAGTTGCGCCTCACGGATGGTCGCAGCGAAGAGGAACGATGACGATGTCGATGTCGATATCGAAGTTGATACTCGAGATAAAGACCCAGGGGCGAAATTAAGGCCTTGCACTTGCCAAAGCCGAAAGTGCCGCGCAAAGTCGTCGATATATCCGGTGCTTTCTTCCCTTCCCAGACCTACTCGATCTATTCAAACAGGCTAATCAATGAGCAATCTGACTCCGGGTTGACGGTTATAGAGAGCAAAAGAAAGAAAAGCGTAGCCGAGCGGAGGCGATGGAGCAAAAAAGTAGTCCAGAGGGTTGGTTACCTTAGGTTGGCGTCTTTGACTTGTGCTAGGTTAGGTAGTCTAGACGGGAAAAACTCCAGGTCAGGTAAGGTACCGATACAGCAGTTTAGTAGCTGGAGCTACCTGTACCTGTAGAGTAGAGTACCTACCTACCTACGGATAGAAAAAAATAAATTCTGGGGATTGAGAGATGGAGCTCCGTTTACGGCCTCGGAGTCCGGACAAGAGCTAGGGATTTTAAGACCCTTGGATGTACCTTTTGGGCTAATCTTTGGTGATAAGCTACCTACTACCTACATGTCATGTCTTGTTGTTAGGTTCTCTTTTCCCCTCCTTCCATTCTGATTCTGATTCTGATTCTTTTCCCTCTCCCCTCCTTTAGCGTCCTTTTCACCTCAAACGTGCGCTTACTTGCCCTGTAGTCTAAGTATCGGTAGACTAGACTGAAGTAGTGGAGGATGCGCGTTATCGCTCATTTCTCTATCGTAATTGTCCCGCGGAAGTGTCTTGATAGCTCCATCCAATCCAATATCTTATCAGTTCACTTGATGCCGAGGCATAGCAGTAGGTACTGTACCTTAGTTGTGTTAGTAGCCGTTACCGTTCGACGACATATTCAATTTTACTTGTCAATTATTACCCAAAACTCAATGCCTAAGAGTTATGATTTTTGTACAAAATAATCTCAATCGACATCAGTGCTGTCTGTGGCTGCGCGATTCTGTAAAAACGACTCAAAGCATGTCTCGGATCCTCTTGTTCCTCTGCCCGGGATCCATCCATATCCATATCCATACCCATGGATATCATGGAACCTTCAGAACCTCTACTATTCGTTACTTCTTGACGCGCATCAGCGACTGGAGCAAGTCTAGTAGGTCACACAGCAACTTTACTACAAACAAGAAGTTTGAAATTGTATGCATGGAACATGACCAAGTTCTTCACCGGTTGTTATACAGGAAGACCCGTCCCATTGGTTTCTATGACAGGGTTAAGTAAGTGTCAAGAACTCATCGTTTATTAGGCATGTCACACAACTGCCGGGAGTGAGATCTAATCAACATGCAAGTCTCCGGACAAGAGATTGACAGTAGATATGAAGACCCTCATGCGTTATTCAACCAAGTACCCAGAAACAAACACCATATGTGGGTTGAGATAAAAGATTCCACATCACCCTGGGTAGAGTTATGCGCGAAACATTCGCTTAACTTAGATTAGGTAGAGAACGAGGGTTCTTCCTCTCACTGTGAGTGGCGCTGTCAGAAAGTAGCTCACCTTGGCTGCATAGTCTTGGTCATCTGTGCCTTGTATGGAACTTTTATCGTAACAAGAACCAACATTAGGTATAGACCTTTTCCAGAAGTAATCAGTCACTGGGAACAGATAGATATACAACGCATAATTAAGCACAGCCATCAAGGTAATTCTCGCTATTGCCCAACTAGACTGTCGCAGTCAGTACCCAAAGACCGGGGCATGTACAAGGGCTATCTTTGCACGATGAAATTAAGTTATCAATCAGTAACGGGATCCATTATCCGTAATCAATCAGTTCAGTCCAGTCCTTTCTTACATCTGTTATCACTCCACTATCACTACTTGATATTCACTACTCTCTTGTTCTTTCGTCGCCATGGAATGGACATGGTCATTTGAATAGTTGGTCTATCTCACTCATAGTTGGTGGTCATCGCCATGACACCCTCTGCTTGTAATATACCATCATCGAGTAGTTTTAAATCAACGTTTCCATCTACTCCCGCATACGATAGGCCATGCGGTATCGACTACAAGTGTTCGATGCCGACGTCGGCGCTTTTCTTTCACCCCGACAGATCCGGTGGCCAGCGAGCAGCGACACATGCCACACCTCGGAATTGCAGCTCCGACGCGAGCCGGGCCTTCGTAAATACTGTATACCTTAAGCGAATGCTCTATGCATTTGCAATGCAAAGTGACACCGATGGCAAGTCAAGTTGGTGAGGCACGCTGTTTATTCTGTTGCCTACCTATACCTCAGAACTGCCTACACGACCCGCCAGTGCCGGTCATAATTCTGTTACCCAAATGAATCGAGGCCAATCTATTCAAGCATGTGCTCTGAATTCCTTGACATCAATCGAATGAATCCGCCCGCGATATACAGTAACCAGTCTAGAAAGAGTAAACGCCAATAATATCAACCTCCGTCTTGGGAGGACTAGGGTATTCTGGGACTGATGACTTCCAACAAGCACCATGACGCCAATGCCACTTACCATTCGAGAACAAACAAACCCAAAAGTGAACATGCTTCAACTCACACCATTCCACCACCTCGCCGAGGCCTTTGAGTCTGTTGAAGTTGATAAATGAGACCAAGCACCCCTGCTTCAGGGTCTTCGGTGTTGGCCGCGCTATTCTCCCGAGTCACTCCTCTTGCTGGTGACGTTTCCCATATCGATTCACCCAACGCACCTCCTGGTTCATACAACTCGTCGTCTTCTCCGTTTTGCCTAGAGGCGCTGGCTTCAGTCTCTTCGATGATTTGGCTCTCCCCTCGATATCCTCGTGGGTACCTTGATGCATACAGACTCCGTGCAACCGCATTACCCCCAGGAGGCTGGTGATGCTGATCTAGTAGCATCGACGCCATCGGAGAAGGCTGGGGCATCGCTCCAATGCGTGCGCCTCGTCCACCAGGAGCTCGACTTCTGTTGCGCCCTGTCTCCGGTCGACCAATATGCGAACCCTGCATGTCTGCTGCCAGTGTAGGAGACCCGATTCCTGGGAATGATGGGGGAGGGTGGAATGCCGGTTTCGGTCCCGGGGGAAGATGACCAGGAATGCCAGTCTTCGGGTTCGCTGCGTAGTTATCGAGGAATCCGTAGTAGGATGCTGCCATCTTGCCATGTTTTGTAGAGTAGTAGTCCTCACGAACATCTGGCCGAGGCCCCTGGGGCCCAGTATTGCCGGGACCTTTTTGAAAGTCAAATACAGCGAACGAGCAGACATAACCGAGTCCATCAACATGGATTGTGAATTCTCGGAAGAAGTCGACGATCTGATCACTGCACTTCGGAAGTGAAAATAGCAGTAGCATGGGCGTCGTGATGATTCCCATCATTTCCTCCAGGAATATGACCACTTTCATCTTGTAGAGCTCTGAGAATTCTTGTTTAACCTCGGCGCTATGAAGCTTGTTGCGCCAGTGATCCGGCACATATCGCGTGTATTCAATGACGTTCCTGAGTGCGTATTCCGGATTGAAAACCAAGGTCTCTTCAGATACCATACCACGAGTTGTTGCCCAGATGGCAGCAAAGATACCCAGATAGAACATCACAGGCCTGTCCTTGGTGATTTCAAAACTTAGAAATAGCTCGGAATCAAGAATGGATCCAACTGCCAGGATGGCTGTGATTGCGCCTGACATGAATGCAATGCTTTTGGCGACTTCTTCAGTTATCCTCTTTGGGAATTGATCAATGTATCGAGTTGCAAATGGGTATGACATATGCAAACGTTCATAGAATATATGTGGTAACTCGTTAAATTGTCGAAACTTCCATTCTGCCAAAGATGTGTACTTTCGCGCCGCAGCCTGCTTGGGGTCCTTTTGATATTCCTGTTCCGAATTAGCTTTTCCATCAATTATTCAGGGGGGCTGTTCACTAACGTAGTAATACGTAAAGAAATAGACAAGAACTACATATGCGAGCACAACTGGCGCAAACAAAAGGTTAAGGATTCCAGCAAATAAGAAGCGCTGTCTTAACTTCTGGCTCAGTAGACGTCTACGATCCGGACGAAGAAAGTCTTGCTGAACCTGTCCAAGCTCGTTAAAAGCCATATCGAGGATACAGTATTGGAGATACCATTCCATTGTCTTGGAGAACAACTGGCGACCCCGCAGGAAAGGGACCGGCAGGGACAGGTCCAGGATATCCTTGTTGATCATCGCTATAAGATAGTTCTCCTTGCGCATTAGACGATTGGCAATGTCGAGTGCATCGAGCCGTTCCTTAGACTGGCTTCCCATGAACTGTCGCAGTCTCGGTGAAATATTAGTTGCAGTTTTTGGGTTCTCTTCGCGGAGCGCCATAATACGGCCTACCACGTCCTGCCACGAGATAGTCTGCATGTCCTGTTCCGGGATCTCAAGGAGGTAGATATAAAAGTCCCTGATGTAGGTGAGACGACGTATCTCCACGAAGTATTGAACACACTTCCATATGAAAAAGAAGGTGTAGAGCCAAATAGTGAAGTTCCACAGACCAGACATTTTGCGAGTGCATTGCGGGACGATAACCTCATGCAAGGAGTGACTTTTGGGGATTTCTGAATAATCGATACACTGACTGAGAAAAGTGAGTAGTACAGCAACGAAAAGGGTTTCCCTGGCATCACATGTTAGCTATTGACAAGCCATATTACTAAAACCTAACACACTCACAGAAGCCATAAGGCGTTGGTGGAAAGGATACACCAGAGTCCACCACCCTCGTAATAGTCGTAAACATCGCGCATGAAGCTGTCCAGGTTCGATGTGTTGACCCACCTCCACAATGCCTTTTCTCTCGGATTGTTCATCATACCGCCCCCGGCAATCGGCCTTGGCTGTGGTCCTGTAGACATACTGTATGGGTCTTCCTGGTGAAGTAGTTGTTGTGCGGTTGCCGCTTCCCACTGAGCCCTTGTCCGTGCTGACGATGGTCCTGCACTTGCAGGCGTCCGTGGGTTTCCGGAACGAACTGCTCGCCCAGGAGGCAATGTTGTATGTGGGTTCATCATATCTTTTGGTTCCATCAATAGCGAGGCAGGTACCTCGTTATCTCCCTCGTCGTCTTGTTGATGCCATCGTGGTGGCGACCCCCCAGGGCTTCGAACATGCGCCGTTGGTTGAGGATTCGCCTTCCCTTTGCCTTTTGGGCCCGGTACTGCGCTTTCCACTGTCATGCGACTATCGCCAATATCAAGTCCTTCGGCGTGAAAGTCCTCGAACCGGTGACCAAGATTCTCCTCATCCAGACCGGGGTCGTACTCGGGGTCTTCACCAGAGCGTAGCTGTTGGTAGAACGACTGCGCTCCCCTTGAAGGGGATTTGTTCCGAGAAAACATATTCGAGGTCGTCAAATATTCGGTAATCCGATCAAAGATGAAGAAGGATGGGCATTTCGGTTCAGTGTCGAGATTCGATGACGGTAGCTTCTTAGTACGGGGTGTACGAGAACGATAACGGTCTTAATCAAATGTTGCGCGATGATACCAGGCTTTGGGAGATTCTGTAGAATCAAAATACAGTTCAAAACGGGTCCTAGGAGTCGAGAAAGTGTCAGTTTTGATATAAAGGTAAAGCGGGTGGTCACAAGGGGATGAATCACGATAAGCGTGACCTAGAGCACATGCCTAGGTAGGTACCTATCTGGAGTAACGAGCGGGCTTGGTTGAACCTGACCCAGGCTTAGACGAATGGAGTTGTGACATACCTTTTGGACTTGTATTACGAGAGAAAGTGGCTATACAAAGAACTCCTAATAAACAGACAGATAACTGGAAGTTTAATATAATAGGTAGACGTACAGTGTACTGTCCAGGCATCACCGGCTACTGGTATGACGCTACAGAGCGGTAAGAGGTTCTGCCAGACAAATACCGATAAGACCCCCACGATTGGCTGACCACCGCCTGCCTGATCTGGGGTCCACTCACGACACCGTTGCACTCAGCATTGGATGGTCGATGTTAGTTAATTAGTACCTACCTGTCTCATTAGCGATATTCATCCCTCTTAATCATTCATCTTGAAATAACATAACATTGTTTATTCACATATTCCATGAGATTTTCGACTTCGATTCATGGGCTTGTGTGAAATGGAATAAATCTTGTCACAGCAAGAAGTTACCGTTACTTCAACATTCGAACCTCCTTCAACATGGCTCCTTCAGATCACTCTTTGTCACTTAAGAGTCTTCCTTTGAGAGATAGTCTCAACTCCGGGATCTCTTCTACAGATGGCTACCCACAAACTCCACCTACTCCCAAAGGCATCACGCCCCTAACCTCCAAAGTGACGAGTGTCCTCTCGACAACACATTCCGATGCTGAGTTCCGAGACGCCCTGTCTCTTCTTGATCAACGTGGAATTCAAAATGACGCCGAGACTCGTCGACGTGTTCGCTTAGACTTACAAAAAGAAGTCATTGACAGTAATGGCGAAGTTATTGCCGAATTCGGGCGCGTAGCAGAGGTGGGTTCCAATATCTTACAGAAGGATTTATACCAACCCGCAAATAGCAACTCAGGCGCATTAAAACAACTATCGACAAGCTCAACAATGGCTATGATGAAATGAAAGGCCAAGTTGTCGAGGCTCATAGACAAACTTTACCGGCACTCTCTGAGGCATCTTCTCTGCTAGAGCAAAGAAGGCAAGTTGAGGTCAAACAGGAACTTCTTGGGGCTTTCAGAAAACATTTCATCATGTCTGACAATGAAGTCGCTGCTTTGACACAAACCGCTGAGCCGGTTGATGACCATTTCTTCGACGCTTTGAGCAAGGCGAAAAAGATTAGCAAGGACTGCGAGATCCTGCTGGGTTTTGAGAAGCAGACACTAGGACTGGAGCTTATGGAGCAAATGTCGAAGAACATCAACCTCGGCTTTCAAAAACTCTACAAGTGGATTCAACGGGAATTCAAGACCCTGAATCTTGAGAATCCTCAAATGAACTCTTCGATCCGTCGGGCACTCCGAGTTCTGGCTGAGCGACCGTCGCTCTTCCAGAACTGTCTCGACTTCTTCTCCGAAGCTCGGGAAAGAATCCTCTCGGACTCGTTCTACACGGCACTGACCGGTACCTTGCCATCAGGAGCTGAGGATCAATCTGTCAAACCGATCGACATGTTGGCACACGACCCATTGCGTTATGTTGGAGATATGCTAGCCTGGATCCACTCAGCTACTGTCAGTGAACGAGAGGCATTAGAAGTTCTCTTTGTTGCAGAGGGGGAGGAACTTGCCAAGGGGCTCAAGTCTGGACGAGATGCCGAGATATGGCGGCTTGTTGCCGAGGACGACGAAGCTGAAGCTGATTTCAATGCACTCAAAGCACTAAATGATCTAGTTGATCGTGATATTTCTGGTGCTGCCCGAGTGCTTCGCCAACGAATGGAGCAGGTAATCCAAGCAAACGAGGACACCATCCCGGCCTATAAACTTGCAAATCTCATCAACTTCTATCGCATTACTTTTCAGAAAACACTGGGCCCCAACTCGAACTTAGTAGAGTTAATCGGAGGTCTGGAAACAGAGGCGCTACGGCAATTCCGAGCACTGGTAAGGGATCACATTGCAGCCCTACAGGGTGAATTTCAACATGCACCTTCAGACCTTGGTCCGCCCGGCTTTCTACAAGAGTCCCTCAAGCAGCTCAAGGCTATCACAAAAACCTACGATTCCTCGTTATCTGCTTCAGAAGATCGAGAAAGCGAGTTTGAGAGTGTATTAACAGAGGCCTTCGAACCGTTCATGGCCGGTTGTGAGAACATGGCCAAGAACATGAACACACAGAATGGCGCCATCTTCCTCATTAACTGTCTGTCTTCGGCAGTAGCATGTCTAGAACCGTTCGAATTCACACAACGGAGAACCAAGCGGCTACGTGAGAAATCAGATGAGCAGGCCAAAGGGCTCATCACCAGTCAATACCACTTTTTCCGAAAAGGCTCAGGGTTGGACGCCATCTTCTCCAAGTTGGAGGAAGACGATGATAAAGATGCCACCTCTTTGGATGAGAAAGCTCTGGCTCAGGCCAGTCAAACACTGGATGACTTCTTACCATCGGCACTTATGGACGCTATGGAGAACCTGAAGCATCTTCAAGACGCCAAACTGGCCCGGCAGATCACTGAGGAAGCGGCCGAGCAATTTTGCAATGACTTTGAACAGCTAGAGGAGGTGATAACAGAGGGTGATGACGAATCCGTGAACTCTGAAGAAGAAGACCAAGGGCTGCGGTCTGTGTTTCCCCGAACGACAGCAGAAATCCGCGTATTGCTTTCCTAAACTACCTAACTACCTGGAAAACTCCAGCAAAATTAATACCTAAAAGCGAGTTAAGGTCCCAGATATAGATCTGCGAATGCGACATAGAAGCTAGATGGTTATGATATACTGCATTAACGAGTCCCTTACCAAACGCTGCTCTACTGTGTGATTAACTTAGATAGGTATCAAAGTGATTCACCGATGTACTTTTATTACAAGTGATTCAGTCTCTTTGACAATATCTTCACAACTTCTCTGCATATAACTGTATCTTGGAAGCTGTCAGGGCTGTATGAGGCTGAATCTCAGCTATGGACCCAAAATACCCCGCCACTATCGGATTGCGACAAGGGTGGGCGGTGCGAGTCTGGACTACGTCACCGCCTGCCCAAGTTTACCTGCTATTCCATGTTCAGGCACGTAGGAACGATCTACTTCATTACGAGCAACTACCGTCAACAAGGAGAGTCTCGTGCTTTCTGTCTATTAACACAGATTCTTTCCCACTGACTCCCGAGACTTTTACGAACGCGAGGCTCTCAATTGCATTCCCTGCGTGGAGGCATTTGCTTGTTAACTTAGTCACAAGCCTGTTTGTACCCACCCATACCCCAGCAGAACCTGCTCGCCAAAAAGCACAGTATCACGACGATCTGTAATAGTCGGCGGACTTGAGCGCAGCGTGTGCCAGTTTCTGGGCTACTATGGTATTGGCCTGTCGCCGGAGCCATGTTACGGAACAGGGCCCTGGCTGTTCTGCAGAAGACCTACGATGATAGCTATCTGAGCTGCTCAACTGCCATCTACTATGAAGGCCAGGTAAGGTCAAACAGTTGCGCTTTTGTCAATCGAGGACTGATCACCAATATGAACAATAGGGAAGCGAAGCTGAGGCGATGCGACACTGGAGAGCTGCCTTAGATCAAATATACGATTACAACGCAAATCGGGCACCTCCTTCATACAGTCCGCGTACAGATACCGAGAAGGCTTTACAAGAGGCTCTAAAACAACTCGAACTACAATGCAAAGAGCGAATCGACCTTCTCGAAGCTCTCCGAGTATCACGACAAGAAGATTCGACGCTGACACCCGGCAAGTTGACAAAACGTCCAGGTCTGCCTGAGGGTAGTGGCTCTCTAGGACAAGGCACAATCACTGCCATGCAATACTCGGAGCTTTCAAGGCCATCCCTTCCGCACCGCCCATCGCAACCTCGCCGCACATCATCAGAGCTCGCTACGGTCGATGGGCCCAGCACATATCTCGATCCAAACCTTCCTTCTCTGCCGCGATCTGCTTCACCTGGAGGACCTGCTTTACCTCCAAGACCGAACAAGACGTTACGAACTCCAAGCCCCGAAAAGCACACTATGAGAACCACCTTGCGCTCCGGGAAACCAGGGGAGAAGTCTACTAAGCCACGCAAACCATCAAAGCCTCTCGCCGAAGGCTCAAGTAAGGCTGCAACTTTGGCATGGAGTGCCCTGGGCTCTAAAGATAGATATATGAGAGGAGCCCAATCGGAACTCGCTCCAGCTACTGCGAGCCCTAGTTCCCGTAAGTCTCTAGATCAAACACGAAGGCCAGCGCCAACGCAGTGGGATAGTCACTCACGACGACTTGTTGTACCCCGGGATCGTGATTTTGACGGGGATTCATCTGGAAATACCCGGCACTCTGATGAATACTGCTACTCTCGCCCATCGATGTTGTCAGTAACCGCTGCTTCCAGCGCGCTCAATTCTTCGTCATACCAGGACTTGCCCTCCTCGGATACCTATACCGGTCGAAGTGAGCGGCCACCGAATCCTTTCATTGCTTCGCCGTCGCCTCGCAAGGCTTCTAGACAAGAACTGGCTAATGATACCGAGACTGCTGATGATTCTGGTGAGGGCTCAGAGCGGAGAAGCGCTTCAAACAATATTCCAACTAGGAGTTCAGCAGCGAGACAGCCCACAAGGCCTTTGAAGCCTGCAAAGGTCAATTCCGAGGCTCTAGATCGCTCCCGAAGGCGCAGTCGTAAAACCCGACAGGCTTCGATCTCCAGTACATCTGGCGATGATGCAAACCAGCGAGATTCAAAGCCACGCCGTGTCAAAGCAAAGGAAGCTCCTATAGAAGCTGGCTCACAAGAGGAAGATTCGGACGCATCTGAGGCAGACAAGAGCCCCGATGATATGACTGAATGGAAGAACAAGAAGAAACAGATTCTTAAGAACTTGCCTCCAGGGGTTGACACTGCAGCTGCCAAGCAGATCTTGAACGATATTGTTGTTCAAGGTGACGAGGTCCGTTGGAATGATGTGGCCGGTCTCGAAATAGCCAAAAATGCACTTCGCGAAACTGTTGTGTATCCATTTCTGCGACCTGATCTATTCATGGGCCTTAGAGAACCCGCCAGGGGCATGTTACTGTTCGGGCCACCAGGAACTGGAAAAACTATGCTCGCAAGGGCTGTGGCAACAGAGTCCAAGTCTACTTTCTTCTCGATCTCAGCCAGCAGTCTAACAAGTAAATACTTGGGAGAGTCGGAAAAGCTAGTGCGAGCTCTATTTGGTCTGGCTCGAACATTGGCACCCAGCATTATTTTTGTTGACGAGATCGATTCACTACTATCTCAACGGTCAGGTTCGGGAGAACATGAGGCTACTATGAGGATCAAGACAGAATTTCTTATCCAATGGAGCGATCTTCAACGAGCGGCTGCTGGAAGAGAAACGACGGAAAAGGACAAGGAAAGGGGAGATGCCAATCGGGTTCTTGTACTAGCAGCAACAAATCTCCCTTGGGCAATTGACGAGGCAGCGCGGAGACGATTTGTACGACGGCAATACATCCCCTTGCCCGAACCAACTACCCGTGAGACGCAGCTCCGGACTTTGCTAGGGCAACAAAAACATGACCTTTCCAATGAGGATATCCTTAAATTGGTTGAAATGACGGACGGTAGGTGATCTTTCATGAATCAAGCAAAAGGAATAACCAGTTGACCAATATCTACAGGGTTTTCGGGCTCAGACATTACAGCGTTGGCTAAGGACGCAGCCATGGGACCATTACGGTCTCTAGGAGAAGCATTGTTACATATGACGATGGATGAGATTCGACCAATTCAGCTACTTGACTTCGAGGCAAGTTTGACAACAATTAGACCCAGTGTTAGTAAAGCTGGCTTAAAGGAATATGAGGATTGGGCTCAAGAGTTTGGAGAACGAGGTGGATAGATTGCACTATGTCTTTGTATACAGCATGCGACCACAAGTCACAGGTACATTATACATCCAGGAGTATTGTGGAACAAGACCCAACAGTAGACATTGGGGTCTAGACACTGGAGTTGTAAACGGGCTGGATGTATAGTATGTCATTTTATATGTTACAAATGGTACAGTTGGTTTGAAAGCCGCCATTTCGCCGTGTAGCTCTCCTCGATATATCATACAGGGCCTGGTTATTGGCTCAGCCGGTATATCCCTATCATGCCTCATATAGGAACTGCCCAGCATTATCCATTCCTATTCCACCATCAGAGTCAGAGATAGCCGTGATCATGTGTCGTGATGTAAAGTTTTGGTAAGTTCAGTCGACGTCGCTTGCTGAGGTCTCCGATTTGCGTTTTTGTTGAGCCTCCCAGGCCAGGCGTCTAGCTTCCCTCGCTTCGTTTTCCAGTCGCTTCTCTTCCAGTCTCTTGTTCTCCTCTTCTTGTCGTCTCGCTGCTCTCCGCTCATCCTTAGCAGCCTTCTTAGCCTCATACTCCGCTATTCTCTCCTCCATTGTAGGCACAGGTGGACGTTCATGCGCAGGAACCCCATGGGCGGCAATTATTTCCTTGATAACATGGCGCTTGTGTTGGGAGGTTGGCCATCCGGGGACAATAGAAACGACATCGCCGGTTCGTAGGGATGAGTTCGGATCGTGGACAAGGTAATGTTTGGGGTCGGCGAACCACTGGTAAGAGTATGTCAGCCGATTATGCCCATTTTTGTATCTACCGCATCAGACAGGGCCTCTCACCTTGTTGACAATCTTGTTCCACTTCTGGCCGCCGACTCGAACCTTGACAGTCTTTTCCATAAGACCAGCAGAGACGACGACGCCATGAAGCTCGTGCGTAACGCGGCGCGCGGCCTTGGCGACTTGAGAAGACATGGTTTCGATACCTCTTGTCTTCAATTGAGTATCGACCCGAATATCTGGGTGGCCTGAAGCGTCGGCGGTCGATTGTCTTGATGTGATGCTCAAATGTTGGATCCCCAGCTCGCAAAGGCTCACATCTAAAAATTGGTGACCAATGAGATTTGAGCTTGCTGCTGTAAGGTGATTATGTAAGGTTACTGGGGGGGTCGCGCTCGTTCGATTGGCTCGAAAGACCTCACACGACTCACGATATCCTCACATGTGCAAGGTCTAGACGAATACTGTACGAATTATTGAATTAGTTGGTATGCAACAGATGGTTTATGGCATTAATATAACGCTGGTACTCTTGGAGACCTGTCCTAAATAATAAGATGTCTGTTTCCCATACTTTCCTATTGATAGTACGTACATGCTCCGAAAGGCCGTCCGTCCGTCGGGGGCCGGGACCCGCAGACTGTGCGTGGATATCGGAACAGGTGGGGGCACTACAAAAATTTGGCTTGGCCTCAGGGTTCAACTAACACCTTGTCAGCCGAGGGAACCATCCGTATCCGTATCTACCGCCCGCCGCTTTTTTCCCTTAGACGAGATTTAATCCTTACCTTCTTCGCTTGTACGCGACAAACATTCTCCCGAAAACAAACGCAAACATCTTCGTCTGACAGTTGAATTATTTCGTGGTCACTGATCCATATATTTCTACTTACCTACTGTGTGGCTTGCTTGAGACAAACTCGAGCTACCAACGTCAAAACTTTACAAACCCCCACTTCCTCTTTATTTTTTTCTTCTCTTCATCATGTCTTCGCCCGAGCGTCGAACTGCTGGAGTCAAGCGACCTCGTAAGAACCAAGAACACGCAACGCCTGCCACAACTCCAGAGCGGCCATTGACATGTCGGAAACTATAGGCACTCAGTCTCTTCCTCCTCCCTCGCTTCCTCAGTTGGTTGCCGAGCAGAGCACACCCATCCCTCCCACGGACAAGGACTCTCAGCGCCTGATCGTTGTCCTGTCCAATGCCAGTCTTGAGACCTACAAGGCTTCTCACGGCGGTACCAGCCGCAACCGTGAGGACAAGTATTCTCTGCTCAACAGCGATGAGCACATCGGTGTTATGCGTAAGATGAATCGGGACATTAGCGATGCGCGTCCCGACATCACCCATCAGGTTTCAACTCTGAATTCTTGAGTCGGCATTCAACATGCTGACCATTTCTCTTAGTGTCTACTGACTCTCCTGGATTCGCCCATCAACAAGGCTGGCAAGCTCCAGATCTACATCCATACCGCCAAGGGCGTCTTGATTGAGGTCTCCCCCTCAGTCCGTATTCCCCGAACATTCAAGCGCTTCGCCGGTCTCATGGTTCAGCTTCTGCACCGCCTGTCTATCCGCTCCACCAACTCTAACGAGAAGCTGCTCCGGGTGATCCAGAACCCCATCACCGACCACTTGCCGCCCAACTGCCGCAAGGTTACTCTGAGTTTCGATGCGCCATTGGTCAAGGTTCGTGAGTATGTCGAGTCTGTGGATTCCAAGGACAGCATCTGCGTCTTCGTCGGTGCTATGGCCAAGGGTGAGGATAACTTTGCCGACTCTATGGTGGACGAGAAGATTTCTATCAGCAACTTCTCTCTGTCTGCCAGTGTTGCTTGCAGCAAGTTCTGCCACGCTGCTGAGGATGTCTGGGACATCATGTAAGACCCTTCCATCCTCAATGACGTCGGCGAGGGGCCGAAGTTGCGAAGGACGCCAAATGCCGGCTCGCCCAACGACGATACAACATCGTCGCTGGGGGCAGACCGGTTCGGCGGTAACTTGGAATGCCTGGGGTGTTCGCTGTCGCTTGTTTTTGCAACCAAAACATGGGGCGTTCAACATCGGGTCCAAGACGTGAATGTCGTCTTGATGGGTCATTTCAACCTGGCCCACACTTTCCTCTTTGTTCTTTCTTTTCTGTTGCTCAGCGAGTCTGCTCTGTTTTGCTTCTTACTATTTGAGAGCTATCACGCCAAGTTGGTTCTGGATCAGACATGCACGTCTTTATTACTCACTGATCTAATCAAACAGCATCCCCTGGATAAGATGACATCTAGGTTATGTTTGAGATGATTTGGGGATACAATATGATTGGGCTCGGTACATCTGGATTGTGGTAGCTTTGAGGGCATGGCTGGGTCATGATCGGGGTGGTTTGATTCATGGCTGGACAATTCACCGCGACGCCAACATGGACGGACGGACAGACAAGTCGCTCGACAGTTGAAGGACAATATGTATATGCTGGAGGATAATGGGATGTAAAGTATTCCATAGGTAGCGAATAAGTGCACACACGTGTGTCACCAAACAAACATTAACCAGGCCCTGCATCCAAACCAAACACGTCTCCAAAGTTGAGGCCAGCAAGCGAATTAAGCCCGCCGCAGCCGCGAATGCGCATACGCATGCGGCTAAAATGGGGTTGGTGTAGCACCAAATCGCCCCGCACTCTGTTGGTCTCGTATGTCCAAAATTACCGACCAAAGGAAGAGAAGTGAAGGAAGTAAAGCGAAGTGAAGTGAAGTAATGGATGAACACATGGCAGGCGTGGAGACATGATGGAGGATTATGCTAGTACAACACTCACCTACCTCAAACGCCAAGATGGTAACTTATTTACCACTGTCAACAGTCACATAAAGAAGGAATATTTCTTGGATGTAGTATCTGTAGTAAATAGGCGGGTCGGTTTCTTCCTTATTTTGATTGATCATTGGTGGGTAGGTACGGACAGTGGCTGGGGAGTTCTCAGCGTGATGACCCCACGCAGAGCTGGAAAGAAATATCGGTGTTAATTATCCATCATGCATCGAAGGATCGAAGAATGGAAGAATGTTTGGCTAGGCGAAGGAGACGATAACCAGGAGGTTGGTTACAAGTTTGGGGCCAGGTCTGAGCTCTAGACCGCCAGGCCTAGGTGATATGCACATGCATCGCATTATGCATTCCACAATTTAGGCCTCCTCGAAAGCGATCCGGTTGCTGTAATGGTCATGTCGTCGCTGGAGAATTCATTCTGGTTCTAGACGAATGCTGTCGCGAGAGAGCAGCAAGGGCTTCATCCCATCCTAACTAACCTCTCAGTATGAGAAACCTAACAATACATGGGAATTCAGAGCCCCGGTACAGGCCGGGGGTGAGTGCCGGTGGATGTACAGTGGATCAAGCCGGCGGCCGTGAGTCCAGCCGCTGGGCTTGACGTGGTCACGCATCGGTGGCCGGGAGTCATTGGGCCAACACGGGTATCCACGAGCTATTCTCCGATGATCGTACAGTATAGGAGAGGACGCAGAAGGCATAACCACGGCAGCACACTATGTTGAGAGGAGAATAGCGCGTGGGCTCTGGATGCCCAAAAGCAAGACTCTGGTCAGCCATGTGGTAGGGCAGTCATGGCCAAACAAACAAATGGCATGAGCGGGACGAGCACAGGAAGGAAGTCTATGCACTGCATTAGTTTAGCTGTTTCTGTAGTTAGATACAAAAAAGACAGCAAGTTTGAAATGCTCAACTATCTATGTACAGAGTCGAAATGTGTCATTGCGACTAACTTATCAATGTCTATACTGACTGGTCAGGTACCTAGAGGTAGCCCAGTATATTGTGTTTTTCTAATGCTTGTATTCAATTGTAACTGGTTCTGTCACGAGGGAATTCTAAACCAGGAAGGACAATACAGGAAGCTCACATTGGAAGTGACTGTGATGAAACGGTAGTAGGTACTGTAGTAGGGTAGGTACTACCTAGCGACAAGAGACATGGAGCTTGGCTTGGCTTACGGATAGTAATGTAGCTGCCCACCCATTCACCCACCCATTTATCGCACCATGTCGACTGCCCCTTCCTTCTAGCTGCAGGTACCGAGTTAGGACAAGTCCTTACAAGGATGGCACATGATGTTCCCACAACATGCGTACGGCATATTTTATTCAGATGAAGAGACAGAATCTTGGTCTTATCACCACCAAGGTCTGACTGACTCAAAGCGCAGTGGGTAGAAAGACTCAATTAATTCACTAACAACTAAACACATGCTATCCGTTTTTGGTTCAGATTTTTGAAGGGTTCAGGGGTGATCATGAGCGGGTGCTGCCGGATGGCGCGGGGCTAGTGGACCATCTCTTAACCCAAGACGGCAATGCGTACTATGTACTACGTGCCTACCTTGACTCACACATGTCCAAGTCTATTAATGCACAAATGCATAATTTTACAGCTCACAGCACACAAATCGCCTACAGATCTCTATCGAATTCAGGTGTTGTGGTCGCTGTAAGTTCATTTAGCAGCCATGCCATGATATAATGGATGTGAATGTAGCAACTTGGATGAGAATGAACCAGGGCATGTCCAGTATTTTCGACTATCCATCTACCCCTCTATGGGAACATGGCTGGACTGGGCTGGGTCCAAGAGGGTCAGATGTCAACGAGTCACAGAGCCACTGTCACAAGAGGTGCAGAACTGGGCCGTTGACTTGCTATGAGACGCAGCGGGAGGGTTGGCTGAGACGAGACACCTGAGCCATAGCCATCCCATCAGTGAGACTGAACTCGTCGTGGCTTGAGAGAGAGAGAGAGGAGAGCGCCTGGGTCAGGTACCTGCTAACATTAGTTCAGTTAGAACCCGCCCTCACGACACCTCCATTCTGAGAGGGCTCCCGGCTGATCTTTCTTTTCTTCTCTCTTCCTTCTTCGCTTCTCCCCGAGTCCCTCTTCTTTTTCAGTCTTTAGAGTCTCTAGTCCCCGGATTCTCTGATCTGAGCAATTAGCAATTGCTGCAATTGCTTTCAGCAGTCAACGAGACCAGACAAAGACGAGACAAGACAAGACGGTGTTTCCCACTGGACATTATTGTCTGTCGTCTTCGCTTAAAGCGCCTACCTAGGTACCTACGGTATTCAGCTCAGCGACCTTGTATTTTCATTTATTGTCAAATACCTATCCATTCTACCCAAGTCTGGATACTCTCCTCATATTGACTCATTCGTCTGGAATCACGAGGGTTGTTCTCAGGTCTCGGGTACCAATCGATCTTTGTGCGCCCTTGATTATCTCGCATCTTGAACCTGGGTATTCCATCTTGACATCCATTAAATTGGGCGTCAAGCATCAGCATCAGCAGCAGCAGCAGCAAAACATAGCAGCAAGCAAGCGAGGAATTGACCGACTAAGGAGCAGACAACTCACCACCCCGACTTTTTGTTAGGCCACTCCAGAGGACGGACCCATTTGATCCCTCCCAGTCCTTCTTTTCGCACGACACTACGGATACTTCACCTTGCCTTACCTTACCTTAGCTCGCCAACTCATTCACCTCATCTCCTGTCTGTCAGGCTCAGGGCACCGAATCGGATTCTCTACGCCTTGGTTCTTGCCTTGGTCGCTTCTCAATCCCTACCATTTTATTCTCGACCGCCTTCTCTCATCCACTCCGCCACCTCACCTGGCCAACTATTTGCTTGCCTCGCTGTACTTGTTAATACTCCTTGGATCATTCTTCTTTACGCCTTTTCCCCTTCTAATTCGTCTTCTTTTTTTCTTCTCTCCTTTTTTTAATTGCTCCTTCCCAACCTGGGGTTGTTGCTCTACTCTACTGCTTTGTTTCATCATTACTCATCATCAGTCTTGACCGATATTCCAGTCTCCCCACCAGCCCCCCGCCTCTCTTTTACACGTACTGCTCGACCAGTCAAGCACGAGCAGACCATTTATTTGTTTTCTTCCTGAGTTTTTTGGAGTTCTGTAGTAACTCCAAAAAACTTTCGGCCAAGGCATCCGAGCGGGTACCTCACAGCAGGCAGCCGATCGGAAGTTCCTGGCTATTCCACAGACTCTATAAGAGACCATGACGGTACCGTTCGTTGAGGTGTCGCATCTGGCATCGTCCTCATCTTTCTACTCAGCCATTCTTCAGATCGTTGGCTTGCGATTCTTGAACGAATCTCGGGACCCAAGTTCATCCGTCGGAACTGTTACTTACGGACTTACAGCTGGCGTTACCAAGACCGGAGGCAAGCATCGCCAAGCCCTGACCGACGGACGTGGAGAGGAAATAAAAGGACCCCAGCCAGTGCTTCAAATCCGTGAGGTATCTCGCCCGTTCGATCCCGTTAGGAATTCCACGGTTGTCATTGCGGTACCATCCCCCGGACAGGTCGTTGACTTTCACGAGACCGCTCTTACCGCAAATCCGTGGCTGGCCGTCCAGACCGATGGTGACCCAATCTATCCCGGCGGTCCCAGCCCCAAGCCTCGTCTAGGCATTGATGGCGGTGAAACTCCAAGGCGAGCAACAGTTCGTGACCTTGACGGCAACACTATCCAGGTCGTCTACCGCCAACCTACCTGTCCTCGGGATTATTACGGTCGAGTAGTCGAATGGACTTACGACGGTGCCACTCATTCGACTTATACAACTACCACTACCACAACTCGTAAGACTCATACCAGGAATCGCTCCTTGTCACAGCCACAGCTTCAACCTGTCGCTTCCGCTCGTTCGTCCTCCTCTTCTATTGATGGGCTTCCACCCTTCCAGCCCCGTCAGTCTCCCGCCAAACACGGTCCTAACACCGTCACAGCTGCCGAGATGGCTCAACGTGCCGCCGCTCAACCCGAGAAAGAAGACGAACCGGTATCTGTCTCCCCCCGCCAGAGCTCCAACAACAACGGTCTCAGTACCACTACGGTCGTGGGCGCCATTCTTGGAGTTGCCGCTGCTGGTGCAGCTCTTACATACGGTTTCGCAAGTCATGCGGCCAAGGAACGGGAACGAAAACCCAGACAGGAATACGATGCCCAGGCTCCCCAGCTCCCGCGACGTTCGACCTTTCCCGAGAAAGCCCCAACGCACAAACTGCACACTGACGACCGCCGACCCGTATACGGCGATTACGGCGATTACCCTCCCAATGCTTCGCACTACCCTCCACACCCTTCGCAGTTCCCTCCTAATGCCTCACAATATCCCCCCAATCCTTCACAGTTTCCTCCCAATGCCTCGCAATATCCTCCCAAGGCATTGCCCTATCGAGGTCATGGTGGCTTCCCACCCCCAGATGTGTACCCACAAGGCTATCCATTCCAACAGAATATGCAAAATGACTACGCGCCTCGCAAGATGTCTCATCACAACTCATACCCACCTCGTAATCTAGGGTATACAGAGGAAGATAGCAGTGAAGACTCTCCGGATGAGCCACCGCCCCGCAAAATACAGTATCTTACTCAGGAGCCCTACAACGAGGAAAACCCATGGGCCTCTGACCCTCGAGCCAGGAGCAGGAGCAGGAGCAAGAGTAGAACCCGCAGTGTAGCCAAGAGCACGGCTAGAAGCGTTGCTGCAAAGAGCGCTGCTCCCAGCACGAGGACTGTTACAAAGAGTACTGCAAGGAGCATTGCTGCTTCTCGAGCTCGATCGCCGAGTGAGGCCCCTGACGAAGGGTATGAGACGACCCGAAGTCGACGTCCATCCAGGCAACCCGAAGATGCTTATGACTATGTGGAAACACGCAGTCGTCATACTTCAAGAGCTCGCGATGACGACTTCGAGCCACGGAGCCGTCGTACATCAAGACCTCCTCCTAGTGACGTTTACGATAGGCGCAGTCGCAGGTCGTCACGACCACCTCAGGAAGACGGCTTTGAAAGAAGCCGTCGTTCGTCAAGGCCCCCTGTGACTGAGAAGCCTCGAAGTATGCGGGCACGTAGCGAGGCAGGCGTCAGCCGTAGCAAGTCCGTCGTGCTGGCCGATGATCTTCGAAGCGAGGCGCCTTTCAGTCGAAAGTACGACGATCGCGACCGCCAGAGTCACGCAGGTTCCCGGCCACCCAAGTCATCGCGATCAGTTGTTCGTGGCCATCGACCCACGTATGATGATGAGCGAACATATGTTTCCACCCGATCACGCCCGTCTTCGCGAGCTCCTCGTCGATCGTCGCGTGCTGAGATGGAGGATGATATTATGGAAGCCCCAGAGGTGCCCGAGGTGCCCGACGCCCCCGAAATCCCTCTGGACCCCAATATCTACGATGGACCTGATGATATGATGCCAAGGAGTCAAGCCCGAAGCCGGTACGACACTCGAAGAGCCAGTGGACCCGAATACCAACACATGGGCTTCCCAGGCAAGCCTCCTCAAAGCTACATATCTGCTCGGGATGTCAACCTGCCAATGAGTGGCGTTGGGAGTAGTCACGCTGATTGGGACGACGACATGGTCAGTGTTGCTCCCAGCGACAGTATCAGCTGTGTGGGGATGAAACCAAGCAGACGAAGCCGCAAGATACGATAAAGATATACGATGACGACACAATGCAATTTTTTACGAGCGGTGGTTAGACGACATGATTGACGAGTTGATGGGCAGATAGAAAGCGACGCACGACTGGTTTAACAGAATGAGATGGAGGACTAGGCGGTATTTTGGTTATGCATTTGATATGGAGCTATATGAGTTTCTTGTTGATAGTTGGGTTTCGAGCCGACTTGATGTGTTTTTTTGTTTCTTTGGCATTGGAGGAGGCGTTCTTATGAAATTACTGGTATCTGCTTAAGTTCAAGGGTGCTATTTTTCGGCCCTTGAAGAGCGGTGACTTTGCATTCAACATTTCTACTTTCCTTGGGTAAATTGCATTGGAAACATAGCAGTTTTGTTTTATACCATGAGCTTCGGCTATGGTACGACTAGACATAGGAAAGGGGCATTGGAGAAGAAAGACATATATACTGGAAGAAGCACTTTAGAAAGACACTACAAACACACAATACAGAAAGAGGGCATGGGCATACTTCCAGTCTATTGCCGCAATATTTACCGTTCTCAACAAGACCATATCTTGGTCGCATCTCATGCTGAGTTAGTGATAGTCCCAGAACCCCCTCACTCAATATGCCGCAATAAGGATGCAACCCACTTGCACTTGTGATACTCCAATATCGTTCGTTGGTGTTGAATGTGATGTGGGGGTCAAAGTGGACGGAGTCACAACAAGATAATCCCCGAGTCTTTTCTTTGTGTTTGGTAAAATGTTACTGTAATGGGATTGTCCCGAGTTCCGGGTCTAAACATCGTCATCTTTCCCCTTCTACCCTTGCCATGTCCAGGACGTGATAGCCTCAACGAGGTTAGAGGAGAAGGATGACAACATTTTAGCCCCGGGATTCGGAGAGCGTAGAGTATTGGTCAATCGTCAAGTTACATTACCTTACCTATGTTAGTATCCTTGACGAGTCAATTGTCCCACTAGACTAGTATCCTGACCTAGGATAGTTCAGGTTCTCCAGATTTGGGGCCTAATTCTCTGGCTATCTATGGCTCATACAGTACCAGTGCTGTCTGTACACGTACGGGGGTCTCCTCCGGTTCTCGGCCATTTTTCTTCTTCATCCAACCGCAACGCCACCGATTCAAAGAAAAAAGTTGTCCTGGTTATATGCACCTCCATATATAAAACTTATTTTCCGAGATACAAGATCTTAGCAGATTCAGATTAAGTTTTGTCTACCTTTTTTTTTTTATCTTGTCCCCTCCACTTATCCTTTAACATCACCATGCCCGTGATTGACTTGGGCGAGTCTATTCCTCCAGACACAGCACATGTGAGTTAATACTGAGCTCTGGGATAAAAATATTAAAACACATTTACTGACCAAGTGTACTACTATAGGCTGTTAGTGTCTCCCTTCCAACTTGGAAGGCTAATGTTGGATATGAAGAGGGTGAAGACTGGGTTGTCAAGCGTATGACAACAGGCTATCCTCGGTGAGCCATACCTCATGAACGATTATCCATGTCATTCTTACTTACAAATCGCTATCAAACAGTTTCTTTGTTCACAAAGGCATCCAGGCTTTCGCCACAGAAATCGTGGATCGTTATGGTAGCCCTGGTCAGCAGGCAATGCTCTTCCCTACATCGCGAGTAGCAAAGCGATGTCTGGATTTCATCGTCCAGCGAATCTCCCCTGAGTTGGCGAGCCAGGTTCGCATCATTGACTTCACTCTTGATAAGTCCAAGGAGCTCTCACCTGTCTTGAAGAAGCTCACTTCCACCATCTCGGCCGTGATTTACCCCTCTGAGGTATTTCCTATTGCGAAGCAGTTCTGGCAGCACACTGGTGAGGGCACTTCCAGCAGACGTGCCGAGTTCTGCCATGGCCTCTTCAAGGATGATCTTCTCATTCCGACGACTCGCACACGGACTCCTCCTGAGGCCGCCCAGAACCGACCTTTCCGCGGCCCCAGACGCTACACTCGTCCTGGTTCAATCGACGGTGTCTCTTCCCCAGTGCCCACGACACCCAAGCAACCTTCCCCGGAGACCCCTGTGGAGTCAATTGAGAGCTCACGTTTCCTTGAGGAACGTTTTGGTAGAAACCTTGACCTATCCATGGTTGAGCGTGCCAAGTCTGCAATTCGCAGACGTATTGCGGGTGCTATGGCTCATGAAGTTGACCTGAGCAACGGTCCGCTACCAGCCATGACATCCAATAATCGCGGTATTCCCAACCTCGAAGAGGCCGACGTCTATCTTTACCCTGCCGGCATGAACGCCATCTTCAACGCCCACCGTGCTCTGCTCCATGCGAGAGAGCCAGCCAAGAGTATCAACTTTGGTTTCCCCTACGTTGACACACTCAAGATTCTCCAAAAGTTTGGTCCCGGTTGCCTCTTTTATGGACATGCGTCACCCGAAGACCTTGATGACCTAGAGGAACGGCTAAAGAAGGGCGAGCGATACCTCGGCCTCTTCTGCGAGTTTCCTGGAAACCCCCTTTTGACATGCCCCGACCTGACTCGCATCCGCAAGCTTGCCGATGAGTACGATTTTGCAGTTGTAGTCGACGAAACTATAGGCACATTTGCCAACATTAACGTCCTACCGGCTGCAGACATTGTTGTTAGCAGTCTCACCAAGATCTTCTCGGGTGATTCAAATGTTATGGGCGGAGGTCTTGTACTTAACCCTGACAGTAAATATTACCACGCACTCAAGACAACCATGGCGGAGATTTACGAGGATAACTACTGGCCCGAGGATGTCGTCTTCATGGAAAGGAACAGTCGCGATTATGAGTCACGAGTGGTCCGCGTCAACGCCAACTCTGACACGATTTGCGAGGTGTTACGAAACCATCCTCTCGTCAAGCGAATCTACTATCCCAAATATAATGATTCCAGAACACATTACGAAAAGGTCAGACTCCCCGATGGAGGATACGGTGGTCTACTGTCTGTCGTGTTCCAGCGTAAGGAGTATGCCCAGGCCTTCTTCGATGCGTTGCCCCTCGCGAAGGGGCCCAGCTTGGGAACCAACTTTACCCTGGCATCGCCCTATGTTCTCCTGGCGCATTACCAGGAGCTAGACTGGGCTGAGTCATTTGGCGTCGACCCTTATCTTATTCGTATCAGTGTTGGATTAGAAGAAAGTACTGAACTTGGGGGTATATTCACGGATGCCTTGAAAGCGGCCGAGGCTGTCACGGTTACGAGCTGAGATCAGATTAAGAAATAATAAAAGTGCCGGGTTTCTTCGCACTGTATTCTATTTGTCTATGGAGATGATGATATGTGCCATTATATGAAGTTGTAATTTACCGCATACTAAGAATATGGTTAGCCATGTCCATCATGGTTGACTGGAGATAGACATAGTGAGGAACTTACCAGGCCTTTTCACATTGCCAATGTCCAAGTCTATGCTAATTCTAAATCGCTTAATAATGTCGTGATAGTAATGGTATTCGTGTCATGTCGTATCGTATCGTATGCCAGAGCTTTCAAGAGCTCACATTATGCAACACTCCTGGTGCACATAGCCAGGGCCGTAATCCTCAATACCACGCTCAATCTCATTTGCCCTCTCCTTCTCTTTGACTTCCTTAGCAAAGTACTTCTTCATGTACTTTTGAAGTTCATAGTCGAGATTCATGGCGGAAGCTTTCAAGACAACATCAGCCCTGCATAGCGGGCAGTGTTTCTCCTTTCGGCGCTGGATCTTGATGACGCAACGGATGCAGAAAATATGCTGACAGTCTAGACGCACGGGCATGTATGCTACCGAGAAACAGACAGGGCAAAGATAATCGTTGAGCTGGGGGACCTTGGAAACAAGCTCTTGAGACATTTGTGCGCAGACGTCTCGAGCAATAGTGCCCGCTAGGAGCTTGTCGGAGTGTACCACGGTAGGAAACTTTCTTGCGACGCCCAAAGCTGTCCGTTTATCGAATTCTAGTACAAGGTCAGTACTGTAACACAGCAAGTCTAGTCCTTGTTCTTATTTTACTTACTCTTGAGGATTTTCGCAACAGCAGTCTTGTTAAGCTCCTGGAACTGCATGTTCTTGAGAAGAGATGCATTCAAGTTGATGAAACGAGTGAAGGCCACCTTACTCTCGGGGAGCTTGAAGTCCTGAACCAGGTGCTGCTTGGCAACCTGGTCCTGGAACCACTCCAGCTGCTTCAAGGCTTTCTGGCTCGTACGGTGACCATGATCCTGCTCGTGAGTAGCGAAGAAGATCTCAGCGTCCAAGTAAAGCTCAAAGATTTGTCGCCAACGTGCCAGGTCAGTCCTAGAAAACCGTTTGGGCTTCACCACTTGCTCGACTTCTTTTCCAAGGGCAACAATCTCCGAAGTCATGGTCTTCTCTTCCTCTGATTGCAGGGCATCCAAATGGTTCACATCGCTCTGGAGCATCTCGAAGAACTCGGCATCGAAGGTGAGAGGGACTTCAATGATTTCGTAGGTTCCCGTGATCGCATCGTCTGCGGGCAAAGCGGGCGAAACTTGGTCGGAAACATTCTGGGGGGTTTCGGCGGGTGTTTCGTTCTGCTCGGAGTCGATTGTTGGTTCCTTGGAGATATTGACCTTCTCGTCGGCGAGTGAAATAGCGAGCTTCTCGTTTGCTTCGTTGGCAAGTGCATCGATGGCTTCGGCGGACGGTACAACGGCAGTCTCGGTAACGGTATCGGGTGGTGTGGCGTCTTCAACAACGTTCAAGGTTTGCGATTTGTTGGTTGTCTGCGAATGTGACCATTGGTTCTGGGGCAGATTAATGGCAATCTTGTTGAGAAAGTCGCGCGAGTTGGGTGCAAGCGAGGCATCAATAGGTACGCCATCCTGAAGATGGACCTGGACGGTAAGTTTCGGGCGCAGGTGAGAATCTGTACCGTCTGTGGGAAAGTCAAAGTCAGATTTGATGCGAGGGGGAAACCGTTGGAGGTACAGAGTACCGGGTTCTTACCGTTGAGCTTATACTTCAGGGCCACAGGGGACGTTGCGTCGGGGTTCAGAAGCTCGCGCAACGTCTCGGGGTCAAGACCGAGTTCATGCAACTCTCGGGCGACTTTCTTGAGACATTTCTTGAGTTGACTGTAAGGAATTGCATGATCGACCCAATGAGCGGGAAAGTCTATATATTTTTGGTCAGACAAAGATACATGTTTGACTTGACAGTCATGATGGGTGGTTTAGTTAGACTAGACATACCTTGAGCCCGAAGAGATTCTTTAAAATCGTGACCAAACTTCATGGCTACCAAACTGATGCTGCGCCGAATTCGAGGTCTAGTCTATGAGCATGAGAGGCACGCGACCAGTTGCAGTATTAGGCAGGTAAGTAGGCGACAGTTGGTGGCGAAAAAAGAAATGCCTGCCTAGGACAGGGGCTGGAAAGACTCGACAGGAAGAGCAATAAAGAGGTCTAAGGCCAAGGCTTGGAGAGCATAATCACAAAGGATCAATGTGTCGCAAAAGGTGAAGGAAAAGAAGAATGTGTGAGAGGAAGGGAAAGAAGGTGAGGGAGGAATGAATGAACAATAAAGGAAAAGAAAAGGAAGGAATCAAGTCACGAAAATACGCCGCGTGAACAGACTTGGGTTTAGGCTGGACCTGGACCTGGATCTGGATCTGTCTGTACATGGAGGAGGAGTATTGATTGATTGATTAAGTGACTAAGCGGGTAACTGACTGATAAATTGATTGATTGACCTCGTGGGTGGATTAAAAAGAAGAAGAAAAAAGATCGATTTCAACAGACAACCAGGGTACAACAACAGGTATGTACTTTACTCGATTCAGACTCGCCCACGTACAATACCTAAATATCGGTAACTCAAATCATGTACCGATTTCCATTTCTTTCTTCTGTCTGTAGATAGAATGTCCCTGAGTGGATTCTCGGCAATCTCTTGCCGGCAAATGGTAGAGTTAGAGCATCTCAACTACGGATACAGAGGTATGGGCATGGGCATGAATCAGACGACACGGGTATCCAGCTTGTCAGTCCATTTTCGCTGACCGAACCGAAATTCTCAAAGGATGAGTCGAGACTGGGGCTTCTCTTTTTTGATTTCTTATTGGTTCATTCTGCGGGCCAAAAAAATGGTCAGATGATTGATTAATTATCTCCGTTGGTGATGCAAATGCAAATGTCCTCAAAAGATAATGAATCCAAAAGAGCCAAGTCTAACTACAGAACAATCACAGCACCTTAAGTCACTTACTGTAAGGTATGTACAAGGCCCAGGGCTGGAAGCCATCACGAACTCTGTCCGTGCTCTCTCTTTTAGCTCGATGATCACCCGTGCAACTAGTTCATTCCATTCAACCTCGTGTACGATATACGCTTCGTTATTGGCGCATGAGGATGAGAATTAAATTATCCTATACAATATTAAATACTAAATCATTGATGAATGCAGAGATTTTTCTATCAAGCGAGGGTCTTGGTTTCATAATTGACACCGTAATTAGCCTCGTTTATTTAGTGGTGTCGTTTATTTCATAATGGCGTAAGAACTGCATAATGCATTAATGGGGAAGGGAAAGTCACTGTTGGTCATGAATTTATTTCCATATCCATGCACTGACTCCGAAAGTGATCATTGACAGATCCTTGTCATACCGATTGAAACCTTGAAGTTGTAGACTAGAAATGGTAGCAGGTAAGAGACAAGACAAGACAAGATGTCACATATAGAACTAACTAAACTTGTACCAAAATAAATCAAATAGTACTACTATAAACATTGGTCAACAAACATAGGTATGGGTTGAGTAGCGATATTGCTTCAATGACTCTTTATGAATCATACGGCGTACAAGTACGGATACAGTACAGGTAAAATACCCGCTCGAATGCAGCGAATGAGCTTACATGATTTTTGTAAATTCTAGAAAATTAATAGAAGGCCATCAAATAAATAGCGGAGATAAATATTTTTGCCCCGCGATGCCCCTCCTTCCACAAAGCTTCAATCACTGTCCCAGATACCTACCTACATTACCTATAGGTATCATATTATATTTCACGGCCCCGCGTTGCTCTACCAAGTAACCATGGGTGCCCAACAATCTTCCGAGAGCTCCAACGCTGGTGGCCCTGCTCCTGTTGCAAAGACATGTTACTACGAACTGCTAAGCGTTGAACGCTCAGCTACAGATGACGAGTAACGCCCTCCTCATACCGAGCTACTCTCTGTCCTGTCTCTTGTCACTGACAGCCCTCCCACAGGATCAAGAAAGCTTATCGCCGAAAAGCTCTCGAACTTCATCCCGATCGCAACTACAACGATGTCGAAAATGCTACACGCCGTTTCGCTCAAGTACAGACCGCTTACGAGATCCTGTCCGACCCGCAAGAGAGAGCATGGTACGACTCGCACCGAGACGCCATCCTGAGCGGCCAAGATGCCCAAGAGAACGGCGGAAACCCCACTACCTTCCGAAATGTGCGACTTACCTCCGCCGAGGAGATTATGGGCTTGATCCGCAAGTTTAACGCCGCTGTACCTTTCGACGACGAACCAACAGGCTTCTACGGAATTTGCAGGGAGACCTTCGAGCATCTGGCTTTGGAAGAGGAGGTTGCTGCGGACAATGACGACCTCGACGTACGAGACTACCCGACTTTTGGTTCCTCCGATGACGACTATGAGGATGTTGTGAAACCCTTCTATACCTCATGGGCTGGCTTCTCGACAGTCAAATCGTTTTCTTGGAAAGACAAATATCGTCTCTCTGACGCCCCTGATCGCCGCGTGCGTCGCTTGATGGAGAAGGAGAATAAGAAGATGCGCGACGACGGCATACGAGAATTCAACGATGCTGTCAACTTCTTGGTGGGCTTTGTACGAAAGCGCGATCCTCGATACATTCCCAACTCTCAAACACATGACGAGCGACAGGCTTCACTTCGCAACGCTGCTGCTGCTCAAGCCGCTCGATCGCGCGCTGCAAACCAGGAGCGCATGGCTTCTTTTGAGGTACCCGAGTGGGCGCAAACCCGTTCTGACGACAATGGAGCGGAAGGTGATTTCTCCGAGTCTGAGGAGGAATCCGAGGTCGAGATTTTGGAGTGCGTTGTGTGCAACAAGAATTTCAAGAGCGAGAAGCAACTTGAAGCACACGAGAAGAGTAAGAAGCACATCAAAGCGGTCCAGCAATTGCGGCGACAGATGAAGCGCGAAGGTGCCGAGTTGCAACTTGACGAGACATTGCCCAGTCAAAAGGCCGCAGGCAAGGTCGATCAGAACGAAGACATCGAACACGAGAAGAGTACGAAAGACGCTGCCTCAACCAAAACTTCCCCTGTTGATCAGGCTGCGCCGCCTGCAGAAAATGGTTCGTATGAGTCAACACCTGCGGATTCCGCGGACGCTTCAGACGACACCGATTATGCACCAAGAGACGTTGTCGAAGAGAGAATAGCTTCCGCCAATAAGTTCGAATTGGAAGATAACTTGAATAACGAAGACGATTTGTCTGCATCTGTTCAAGATTTATCTGTCGACGGACCAGCGCAAGGCAAGAAGGTTGGAAAGGCGAAGGCGAAGCGTGACAAGAAGGCCGCAGCTGCAAAAACACAGCAGGAAGCTACAGTACGTTGATTCTGCTGTAACTTCATTGTTTTATACTCACA
The DNA here is from genome assembly GCA_004367485.1 of Fusarium citri. Taxonomy (NCBI): domain Eukaryota; kingdom Fungi; phylum Ascomycota; class Sordariomycetes; order Hypocreales; family Nectriaceae; genus Fusarium; species Fusarium citri. The sequence goes on along the minus strand of QHHH01000036.1, from coordinate 11,500 downwards.
AATATCGTAGCCGGCGTGCGGAGTTTGTGGAGAGTCGTTTACTTCCAGGACCAAGATGTTCGCGCACATCCGTGACGAAGGACATGCTGAACTAAAACCAGTAACTGGTGGTGGTAAGAAGAAGAAACGATGAGCGATCGCGCACGGATGGATACGTGCCGTATGCTATCATCTACCGCGCGATACGAATGCATCGATTCGAGCTACAGCCGCCGGACGAGATACTCCTAAAACACATTGCGATGCGTCGAGGGAAGATCAACCTTCATAAGAAAATTTGTTCAGGTCAATTTCATCGTCTATACCAAGGACACAAGCCTACCTGTCCAGTAAAACCGGCTGCATACAAATATACCAAAACGCCGAGCCCTATACCCAACCCAACCCTATGCCTCATGAATGGTATCCGCATCATCGTCATCGCTCAACGTTTCAACTTCATCAATGGCGCTTTCCCGGCCCTCGCTTGAGCCTCCGAGAACTGCGTTTCGCTCGGCTATGTGTATGATTGACTTACCTTGCACATGTTTGACTCTTCGTTTCAGCTCCTGCCAGTCGCCTTCATTCTGGATCAGGAACCCTATCAGCATGCTTGGGTCCATCTCACGGACATGGATGCGACGCAGCCGGGGGGTGTGGCATGAATCGATTTCTTCGCTTGAATATTCAGCAGGATCTTCGTGGTATGGAAGAGCTGGCCGTGTATGGTGAGGGTCAAGATAGAAGAGGAAAGATCCTTGCGCGCCGATAAAGTAGTGGGACGAAGATGGACGACCGCTACGCATTGTCAATACATTGGATGCGTGTGATGGGAGAGTAGTACTTGCCCTGCGATTCCTACAGATTGCGGCATTTGAAGAGCTGCAATAAGAGCTTCCCAATATACATGTGTGATTTTATCAATTCCCAGTCGAGTTCCTACTAACACAAGCGTAGGGTGGAAATCTTCGCCTGACGGTTTCGCAATCTTCATAAATTCGTCCTCGTAGACATCAGGTCCTTCGCCTGTGGAGTAAACTCTGATTGAGGATTCATGGGAGTTGGTCAATGCCCTGCAAGCATATATGTCAGTTTCACCTTGGCAATGCTGGTGGGTGGATGATTTCCATACTGTATGCAGCGGGCTGTTGCTGAGGGCCCGAACCACTCGCCAGGATATTTACCACAAGCGCTGGCGCCATGCCGAACGAAGCTATGGATAGAGTAGGGGGCTCTTGGGTCATCTGCAAAGTCTTTGAGTATACAACATTCTTCTTCTATTGACTCTCCCCTGCGCCAATCTTTCATATGTTAGCCATGCGACAGAACTGTGGTTGGTACTTGAACTTACCTCTGCCTAAGCGAACCATGGCTATGGCGTTTGCAAGTAAACTTTGTCCTGATCGTATCATACATCCCCATCCACTATCTGAAGAAAACGGACTCTGATCTCCAAGTTGAGATTTAAGTCTCATGGATAACGACAATGCAGATGCAGCTTGTGGGTTCGTTGATCTAGGTATGGGCTCGAACTCGGATCGGTACGTCATCCATATCTTGGATTCGAAGTCGTTTATAAAGCCATATGGCCATCCTCCGTCGTTTGCCGGGTCATCGTATGCTAGTGATGATGAGAAGCTGCTCGATGTCGAGTCTGGGGGTGTGGCGGGTGCATTTGTTGGTGGGTTAGGCGGTCGAGCTATTTCGGGATCTTCTTGAGCTTGAGCTTCAGCTTCCACTTCAGCTTCAGCTTCCACCTTTGGCGCCGATGGAGGAGTTTGTGGCTCGTGGTCATCGTTTCTGGGGCTCTTCTTATCGCTGATCCGATAGGAGCGTCCTAAACACCAGACTGGTTGATCGTGGGCGACATCGTTGGTGGGCTCAGGGTCCCAGAACATTTGCACGATTCGTCGATAAGGTCCTAGGTCAACGTTGGCCATGGCTCTTTCCATGTTGACAGGCAGTTGTAATATATCAAACTACCATCTGCGTATCTATTTGTTTGGATGGATGTAACCGAAATGACATGAGTACAGGATATACAGGCGGTAATAGTTCCTCAACAAAGAGGCAACTTTGAGGTTGGGAGGCAGCAGATAGTCAACCTAAGGCAGCCTACGGGACGCGGGCAGATGGGCAACAGGGTCCTGACTGCCTCTAGCAGCAGTTCAGTGGGGAGTCAGCTGGGGCCGGCGGGCGGCAGGGGATACCAGCAGCTTGTGACTCTTAGCCGGAGGTAGTGGAGGGCCCCTAGAATGACAGAAAATGTCGATAGTGAGAATCTAGGTGCCAATATTAATGAGTCTAGTCAAGGGACTGTATGGCAGAGAAGTGGTTCCGTTATCTCTTATCCTATCATGCCCGAGCTTTTCTTTCTGGTACCCCCTGGGAGACCGAGAGACCGCCTGAGGTGGGTTTTGCGACAAGAGTGGGACTCTTACGCACGCGATATGGAAACAGGTGCACGGGCCACTCGTGATACGCCTCAACGTCAGAATCTCGGTATGCGATGAAGAGCTGAGCTCGAGTTTGTATAGACAATGATGGATGGAATTGGCTTATTCAAGACAGTATCTTAATCTGTATATGACTTTACACATGTGGCAGCGCGTTTGTCGCGATATCTAGCAGTACCGAAGAAATTGGTATAAAGGTCAGTTGATCGAATAAGTGTAAGCTACATTACTACGAAGTTTAAACAATCTCATGAAGAATACAGCACAAAAACAGTAAACAGCAGTATTTAGTGATACAAGACCTAGAAGCCACCAAGAACATAAGAAAAAACTCAAGCGATAAGTCTGAGTCAAATAAACGGTCTCTAAAAGCACTTAACAAAAGATTGGTTGAGAAATGTAAATATTGATTTTCTGATGTCCTGTTGCTCTTTCCCACCCTATACCAACACAAGTCGTGATGATGATTCACGATACGTACCGCAGCCCACAACTGCCTGCTAATCCCTGTCCAGTTTCAAACAGTAGACCCGCCAAACACAGGCATGCAACGCCACATCGTTTTCTCTGCGACACTATCCCAGGCTTCCATGACACTTATCGATAGAACCGGAACTCCACCAAATTTCTTCCGGACCAATCCACAGACTGGCAGCAAGGAAAGTCCACGGCGGGGTGACTCGCTTGTTTGCCATCGACAAAGCTCTGTACAGTACTGATACCCGTCCATCAAACAGCCCAAATTTTAGGGCGCTCGACCTATCTGTATATCAACTACGGATCGCCCCATCCCGCTGTTACCATTGCGCATCATGAAGCGTGCCTTCTCCTAATCACCATGGCTAGAAACAAGAAGGGAACTCCCGCGCCTCGTGGCGCAAAGAACACCAGGGGCGGCCGAGGAGGTCGTGGGGGAAGAGGATCTTTTCGCGGTCGTGGAAATTATTCATCTACGCCACCACGAGTCAATTTTATCAGAGATGAGAGTGGTAAGAGCTATTGAGATGTCGAGTTGCCGACGCAAAGCGCATCGCCGAGCCGCCGGACGTACATGATTGAATTAAGCAGAGTTGACACGCCGCAGTTGGATTCACACTCGCCGACGAAGCCCGCTCGACCTCGCAACATGATCACTCAGCTTGGGGAAATTCTAGCTTGCGGTTACGGCCAGTCACTTTTGTGAGCGCTGGCCCTAGTGAACCGCTGAAGTTGCTCGAGGATATCATTGACGAGGGGAACCAAGAGCCAGAAACAACCGAGACAAATCAGCAAGCCGAAGAAGAAGTCGACCCCTACAGCGAGCAAGAGGACGCCGATGGAAGCGGAGAGGATGAGCTCATAGGACCGGATGACCTGGAGGAAGCCCTCCAAACAAAAGACATCCTCAAAGATGACACACCTGATGCGCCATGTTTTTTCTTTGACCTGAAAGGGGATCAATCGCAGGAGACAGGAGGTAAACCAACCGTGGAAATACCCGACCGACCTTCCTCGAGAAGCAGCACCTCGAGCGACGAGGTCATACTTTTCAAGGGTCGAGGCGCCCCAAGAAAGCCCGAGCCTGCACCCGAACCTGTTATCGACATGATGCAGATGCAAGCAGAAATTCGAGTTGTTGAACAAGCTATCGCCACTGAGCCTACACCCTTGGCACCATCGCCAGCACCCGAGCTACCCACAGAACCAGCACGGAACAAGAAAGCTACGAAGAAGGAGAAGAAGCAGAAGCAGCGTGATAAGCGCAAAGAAATCGATCGTGTGAAAGAAGAAGAGGATGCCATCCTTGCCGACTACATTGCCAATTTGAAAGAGAACACTGATGTGGACGAGTACTTCAAGGAATTGATCCAGGGGGGGATGGTCTCGGATGATGACAGCGAGATGTCTGAACTGTTCGACGCCAACGACGACGACGAGAACGAACCCGATGGGGATGGGTCGGACGAAGAGTCAGAGGAGGATCTCGAAGCCACGAACAAAGACGACATGCCCAGCGAGATTGACGATGAGACACTGGCTAGATTGATTGCCGGCCACGAGTTGGGCTATGACCTTGGGATGGATGATGTAAATTTTGGAGACTCTCTGAGTGACTCAGATTCGGAATTCGATGAGTCCACCAAGAAGACAAAAGCGCAACAAATGCTTGTTGATGATTTCGACGTGATGGACTGGGATCGTCCCAGTCTGCGCCCACGCAAGGGCAAAGGAGCGAGAGCTCAAATCAACTTCAATCTATCTGATTCCGAACTGGAAGCAACTCTTCAAGCGAGCTGGAAGACCGATCGACTTAAGAAGTCGGAGCGCAAGAGACAGAGAGAGGAGATGCGCGCCCTTGGCATGCTGGGCAAGAAGGCCAATCCCGATGATCTTCGCGTCAAATATCCAGATGGAATGAATATGGAACAAGTTGGAGATGAAATGCGAGCATTTATGATCAGTGGCGACGACCAGTAAGTTCTTTTCCACCCTAGTAAAGCCAACGCAGTTAACTTACACTTATCAGGCTCATCTTGCCCCCGATGGACAACCATGCTCGCAAAATAATACACGAGCTGGCGAACAAGTTCAAGATCAAGTCCAAATCGATAGGCAAAGGTGACCAACGAAGACCGACGCTATATCGAACAGGACGCACACTCCCTTTTGTTGAAGCAACATTCGATCAGGCCTTTAACCGTGTCAATCGGAAATATCTCCCACGTCTAGATAAAAAAGGTAAGAAAGGCAAGCGACTGCCATCCGTTCGCGGTGGAACCTCTGTCGCAGCTGCGACATACCAGGATGGTGAAGTTGTCGGCGGTGCAGCACCCGAACTTGGTGTTGAGAATCGTGGAAGAGCTATGTTGGAGAAAATGGGTTGGAGCATGGGAACGGCGCTGGGCGCAACGGATAACAAAGGCATCATGCAGCCTGTGACGCAGACAATGAAGCGATCAAAGGCTGGTTTGGGTTAGATAATGGTTAGAGTCAAACAACATTCACCGACACTGCATATAAGATTGTTGGAATTGATTAAGAGAAACAAACACATGTAACAATAGAAAGGATTGGGACGCAAAGCTAATGTGCACGAATTCAATTTATCGAGACCCTATTCTCGATGTTTATTGTACAACCGCGAACCCCGTTGCCCGTGTGTGAAGACATTGCCCCCAGGATAAAAAAACAAAACCATCCGTAACGCATTATGAGGCCCCTAAAACAGGGCTGGATCCCCGTGAAACCTCAGATTCATGACACCCTGATGCCACGCGTGAAAAACCAAATGCCCAAAACAAATCAAGCTATCAAACCACCTATTTCGTCGAGGAAGAGTACTTGGTGACAGCCTTGGTACCCTCAGAGACGGCGTGCTTGGCAAGCTCACCGGGGAGGATGAGGCGGACAGAGGTCTGGATCTCTCGGGAAGAGATGGTAGACTTCTTGTTGTAGGCGGCAAGCTTGGAAGCCTCAGAAGCGACACGCTCGAAGATGTCTGAACCAGGAGTTAGAACAAGTAAACCGAGTGATAGACCGAGTAGACATACCGTTGACGAAGGAGTTCAGGATGGACATGGCGCGGTTGGAGATACCAGTGTCGGGGTGGACCTGCTTGAGGACTGAAGATGTAAAGTTAGTATGACGCGTCTGGATGCGACACGCGATGAAGCGCGATTGAAAGCGGATTGGAACTTACCCTTGTAGATGTAAGAAGAGTAAGTCTCCTTGCGGGACTTGGAGCGCTTCTTCTTGTCACCAGAAGCAGCGGTCTTCTTGCCGGCATCCTTCTTCTCAGGAGCCTTGGAGGCAGTAGCGGGAGCCTTGGAGGCGGGCTTCTTGTCAGCAGCCTTGGGAGCCATTTCGAAAGATTTGAGAGGTTTGGTGAAAATAGAAGTTGAGTGGTTGATTGATTCGGTTGAGTATGAACTCGTAGTTGTGGTAATGCGAAGAGATGCTGTTGTGAGATGGAAGTTGATGGCGAAACCAGAAGATCGGGGGGTGGGTTGGGTTTTTGTAGCTGGGCGCGTGTCGGTGTTAGCGGGTTACTGATTGCCTGGGGGGCGTGCGCACGCGTGCTTGCTATTAGCGGCTGGTGGAGGTGATCTGGGCTGGGCTGCTGGGGAGGGACATGCCAGCCCCTCTTTTTCGTTGCTGCTGGTGAAATAAAAAAAGGATGATGGTTCTTTTTTTTAATTGGCCCCGTTGTCCCTGCCAGCTTTAAATCGTGCCCCGCTACTTCCTTTCCGTCATCCTTTGATGCAAGCATCTGCTTTTCGCGTCCTAGTAAATCCATACACTCATCGCGACTTGCTCCATTCATTCAATTCTCTTCTTCCATCACTATCACCCACACACGTCCCGAACTCTCGCGTCTCAACCCGGGTCATTCTTCCTCTGCGCTTTCACTTCTTTCCTTTTACATATCACTTCACTTAACTATACATGCTTCCATGTAGTAACATATTGCTTGAATGGACTTGTTCTTTCGTAGATATCATCTAAAATTGTCGTATTGACCGTGTTTCGCTCCATTTTGACGTGATAATCATCAAATCCACAAGATCTGAACCCGTATATTAGTTAGATATGTAACAGCTCTGGACTCTGCACAAGCACAAGTCCGGCTCTCTATCCCTGCTCTGCGTACCCGCGCTCTCATCAACGCATCCGCTCCGTATCCAAGACTCCGGGCTGCGACCCGTCTTTGCGGCGACGCATCACCACTCGGCTTCCGGCTTCTCGATGCCAGAAGCTCCCGTTCCGTTGCTTCTCTCCACATTCTTCAGCCGTACGAGTACCGGAGGCCGCGTCTCGTAGGGCTGTTGGCTCCGTCGTGGTCGTCCCTGAGACGGATCTCGACGAGATCTGATATCAAAAAGCTGGGGAAATCGATTTGTGGACCATCTGCACATGCTATATACGTCACAGCACCTTAATCTGGGGTTCAAGAAGCCAATTTGAAGTTCATTTGTATCTAAATTACTAAATTTGGAAGATTTTGAGGTCATATACACCATAAAGTGGTGGATATGGGTCAAGTTCAAGTAGGAAAAAAGATGCAAAATGTGCCTTGATATGTCATACATGATTCAAACCTCAAAAACCGAATGGATTTCGGACCAAAATGGGTCAAAAAGAAAGGTCAAAGTCCAGACCAAACCAGAAGAATAACTTCAAACAGACCAGGTGGGTGAATCAAGTCCAAAAAACCCACGTAAAAGGTGTCGACTGAGCAACGACTGAGCAACCGGGCCAAAACAGCTCAAACGAGATGAGATGGACGTGGTCAAAGAGCGCAAACCTGGGAGACTCAGCTCAGAGTACCGGAAAAGAGTACTGATTGCAAGTGCCCGACGTGTCCTCCAATCATTAAATCGCTCTGGACAGGAGGAAAAAATGAACAGAGGAAGAAGATTGAAAACCCAGGGCGAAAAATTCTTGTGGTGCGGGCAGGGCAAAAACAAGAGCAGAATAACGCGCAAGTGATCTGGGAAGGGGAAGAAGGCAGCGCGAGCGCGCGGGCAAAGAGGTCCCCAGTCGGTTTTATTATTTCGCCGGGGACAGGAGTAATTGGAAGAGACCCAATTATGATGCGAGCGCGCCAGGGGGGTCGATTTTATTTTTTAATGCACAGCTTGCCTGCTCAATTTTGCCACATCCGGCTAGCGCCAAAGCGCGTTGCTAGCTGCGAGTGATCTGGGATCAGAGCTCTGACGCGCGAAAAGTACTTAACCTCTACGTCCCCCGCCAACGTTCATCTCTTCCACTTCTCATCCACCAATTGTCATCACAACCAAGCTCTTCGACACTCTCATCCATCTCACAGTCTTTTCAGACTTATCTACTCACTTTTTTAAACACAACCCCCCAAACCACACATCTTTCAAAATGACTGGCGGCGGCAAGTCTGGCGGCAAGGCCTCTGGTTCCAAGAACGCGCAATCGTAAGTCTTTACCTCCTTTCGCCTTTGAACGCGCTCTGGTCGCGTTTCCATTTGATCTCAAGCTCACACATTCATCTCAGGCGTTCTTCCAAGGCTGGTCTCGCTTTCCCTGTCGGTCGTGTCCACCGTCTCCTCCGAAAGGGCAACTACGCTCAGCGTGTCGGTGCCGGTGCTCCCGTCTATCTCGCTGCCGTCCTTGAGTACCTCGCTGCCGAAATCCTCGAGTTGGCTGGTAACGCTGCCCGCGACAACAAGAAGACCCGTATCATTCCCCGTCATCTTCAGCTCGCCATCCGAAACGATGAGGAGTTGAACAAGCTTTTGGGTCACGTCACCATCGCCCAGGGTGGTGTCCTCCCCAACATTCACCAGAGTAAGTTCACCGCGCTATCCCGCATTCTACTCGCACTAACGCACTTCACAGACCTCCTGCCCAAGAAGACAGGCAAGACTGGTAAGAACGCGAGCCAGGAGCTGTAATCGGGTCATTTGGTTCTGTTTTTCCATGCGATGGCAGGTTGTTTCGGTTGTCATGACAAAGGGGTCACGGTTTAAGGGTTTACACGGTTGCTTTTCATCAGTTTATTCGCGCGTTAGGGTTGTACAATAATCCCCCACGGCTATGGTCATGAAATAAGAATACTTCAAAGATCAACTTTATCTTCCACTTCTGATGTTTCCCATGCGACTTTCAACAACAAGCAATGCAGTGACTGTACTCAAGCTATAACAGCGATCAATGCAGCAGCCAAGCACTCGAGCTGCCCCTCCATGCATGGTTGAATTTATGGGCCTTTGAACGACGAAACTCGCGCTGTAGTAAATGCACTCACATGTTTGGTGCACTTGACTAGCAATCAATGCAGGTCGCTGTTTATTCATCTCGCAAGTTATCGTTTTTCGTCAAGCGCTCGTAATGTGATGGTTTGGTCGACAATACGATTGTTTGCCGACTTTGCTCATCCCGCATCGGTATTTGGTTGACCAAATTTCATTTGATTCATGCTACAAACCCTTCGAGTTGATCCATATCCTCTATGTACATATATCTCCTTATACGGCCCAAGTGATCCAGTCTCGTTTTTAGTGTCGGTTGACGGGGTGCGGGGGAGCTGTCCAGTTATCAGTTTCTGGGTTGCATATGGCCGGGGCTTTGTAGGCAGATACTCACGGTCGAGAACGGGTGATGGGAGGTTTCGCTCGAACTTGGAACCTGCAGAATGGCGTTAGAATGCTGAACAAGTTCGCTCGTACATGCTCGCTGGTGGACTTTACCTCCGGGGGCTGTTGGAGGAGTGTAAGGATCGGGATGCTTCCAGCTCTCTAGCAGCTTCTCCGTTTCGGTCAAAAGAGCCTGTATAGCAGAATGAGCTCCTGTTTCACCCTCCAGTCGAAAACCGTGGACTAACCCTTTGATGCCGGGGATCGGTGACATTACGATTGGCCTCGAATAGTGAGCGAATATACAGAGCCTGGCCACGCCACAGGTGTCGATGGACAGCCCAATCCAGTGCCAGCTTCAATGAGCGGCGGTAGAGCGATCTGAAATTGATGCGAGTTAGCACATGTAGCTCGGAGGACACGGCAATCGGTGGCCTGGCGGGCTGAGGAGGTGCTTGTTACTGACAGAGTAGCTCGTCGCGTCGACATGGTTTCTTTGGTGGTGAGAGCACGCGTGACCGGGCCCAGTCGAGAGAGGCTCCTCGCTATCGGGCAATTGGTCGGTTTTCGCGGGGATATCTGCCGTCTGGCGTTCGCTCGAGGGGTTCGTTGTTGCGCTGGTCGTCTTGATGGAGGTTAAGGTATAACGAAGAATGCCGACAATGACGGCAAAGATTTGGTGCCTTGATGCCTTATTCCGGTGTATAGCCGGGTAAATGTGCCTACCCTGTACGCTGTTGCAGATTGATAGATCTGGCACAACTTTACAACTTTTCTGTATCTACTGAGCAAATGATACATTTTAGATCTTAGGAAGTTTGCAATGTCTTTCAAATGGTCGGGTAGGGAACATCAGATGTCTAAGGCGGTACATTTGGGAATTGTGAATGATGCGGCGTCTTAGGCCTCAGTATGATACAAAAATTCCAATTGATAAGGCTGTTATTGTACTGTCACTTGGACAATGTCTAGGTACTCTTTCATATTCCGGGCAACATCAGCTATTGGGCATACAGAGACTTCGTGAGCCTAAGAATTGATAAACAACAAGATGGAGCTGTATGTGATTGATTGCGGTTATCACAACAAGTGAATTAGTTTTATGCAGCACCTAATTGGCCAGCCTGAGAGCTGTCTGGCAGTTGACAGCTTGGACCTGTCCGGGGTAACTTCCGACACTCCGACAGTACACAGGATGGTACCACACAAAAGGTGTAGATAGTTGCATCTGCTATGCGACAGCGAATAATCTCGAGATTTAAACGAGTAAGTCTACAATTATTTAAATGCATGTCTACGTGTAATCATAGAGGATAGAAGGAGAACTTTATTTTCTGTTAGAGGCTGTGATTTATTTCAGTTGCAGAGTTCGCCAATTGAAAAGAGTGTTAATAGCGTAACGTCGCGTATCTCAATGAGACTTAGCACAAATATCTGATGCTTGATTCTCCACTACATCAGTGGTGTTCGGTGAGGACAGTACAGATACAGATAGATGTTTCTGCCTATAAGCAAGAACATCCGCACGAAATAATACAAGAAGAAGCACAAACATCCAGCGAGAGAGCGCGCTATCAATGAAACTACATTAACCTGGACGCTCGTCATATGGCCTGTAAGCGGGCGTTGTTTGCCTCTGTAACTTACACACATGTTAGCACAGAAAGGATGTAGACATGCCCTACCGAAACAAGGATAAGGTGCCTGCGCATTGATTGTTAGGTACGGTAAGCCAGTAGAGCGAGGCCTCTCTTTAGGTGGGGCAGACTCTGCACAATGCATCCTTTGCCCTTCCGCAGTGTACTGTGCGCACTGTGATTCAAGCAATATACCACTACCAGTACAGTAATAGTTAGCATTGTTATTAAGAATCTAGCTTTGTTAACTTTAAAGATAACCTCTTAGGTAGGTTAAATTATAGGCTTAATTTAATTAATATTGCTAATAGCTACTAAGCTTTATCTATTACTAATATAT